>CM062818.1:1389773985-1390509382 GCA_031772625.1 Pinus tabuliformis | reverse complement strand
GGAGTATTCCTCGTTCATACATCCCCCCGCAGGATCATACAGTCAGCTCCACTGCTGGCCCCAGGGGACTTTGACAGATAACCTATACCCAGTTCGCCTCCTTCACCATCGGTCATTAGACTCGGAGCACTTGACATCTCTAGCTCATTCCTTTTTACCAGAGTTTACCATCTCACTCACTCATTCCTTTTTAGCAGGCCAATACTACTTTGCATCGTGCCGCAGACTATTGAGTATTTAGTATTATACCATGGTCTCTTATATACCTATCACGGCAGCACTACCACTGGTTTCTTTTTCTCTATATATTATTTTTAGCATTTTTTAGGAGATGCGCTAGCACTCCCACATTGTAGCCATACTTACTGTACTCTTCTTCAATCCCATTGACCTACTTTGGTGGTCATTAGTTGGACATTTATAAATTTACTTACTGTAATCCAGCCCGGCAAATTTTGCTGAAATTGCAAGTTTGGATAGGTGGGATTGCTGCATTCGAACACAGAAATGGATTCCTTGAATTCCCTTCCTGCAACCTGTAATCCAGCCAGGCAAATTTTGCTGAAATTGCAAGTTTGGATAGGTGGAATTGCTGCATTTGAAAACAGAAATGGATTTACAACCCTTGAATTCCCTTCCTGCAACCAGATTGTGCATTGTTAACATCTGATGTCTGCAATTCCATCAATCCAAAATGAGCCCTGTTGGATTTTAGGCCAAAAATACCAATATACCCTCCCATTATTCTGAGATACAAAACAAGGGCCTTTTGATCACACATTTAGGCTACTGCATACACAATGTAGGAGGATAAGCAAGGCCCCAATCTCTTGGGCCTACAAACTCTTAGCTACTCCCTAATTACATGATAAAAGCCTATAGGATGGTCCTTCAAGACAAGGCCCTATGCCAAAACCTTGGAGTTATAAATGGTGCTCACAGTTGGATTTTGAAGAGCATGGTCCATATTTTATTTCACCCGGATAGTGATGATCTCATAGTCACTAGGTTTAGATGCCTTATTAAAATTTTACGTTTAGATACCTTACTAATATTGCATTCTGAAAGATACTGCCATGACTTATTTCCATTTAATCAATTGAACAATTTTGCATTATGCCACTTTTGTGTTTCAGATCGTTAATAAATATGTACCATAGAAGTGGGATTCAAATAGTCCATAGTTACCTGTTAAAATTGGCAACTAAGGCCAAACTCCACATGGGTCATCTTATTTATGACAGCTGATATTTTTCTTGGATTCCTCTCTCCGAGAAGTGTAGGATTGATTTAAATATCATCTGATTCTGACATGTACAAATGAAGTTATGAATTTATTTTGATTATGGTCAAATTGTCAAGATTGGCCAACAATCTTATGTAGGCTCAGAAGTCCAACCGTCACGTCTATTCATCCTCAATATTGCATATAAATAGAAGGTGACTTAACCTCATTTGGACACACTCATCTTCACACTTCTCTCTCTCTCTCATTGATTGGGTATGGATTTCTAAGCCTCTCTCTCTCCACACGTCTGAAATTTCAGGAGGCCGCAATTTCAAGAGACCGAATTTCTGGACAGTTTGACCAAGCATTGACCAGCATGCGTTGACCTCCTTTGACTGCATTTTTATGAGGGCTATCTCTGTTTGGGCAGGCCACATTTCTGGGCACAGAAATAAAGGCTAAAAGTTGATTGTCGACCAACATTGACTGCAGCTAAGGCTGACCGCAGGTGGGCTGTTTGACCAGACTTTGACTGGGGTGAATTTGAATGTTTTGAGGGCTGTTTTATCTTGCTGTTTGGAGGCTGAAGTTGACCGATTTGCTGAGGGTCAAATCTGCCCTGTTGACCAGCATTGACTTTTCTGATTAGGGCTCTTTTGCTGCTGTTATAAATTATCTGACTTGTAAATTGTACTATCTCTCTCTGCTGAACTATTGAAGACTAAAAGAAGATTTGATCAAGGATTTGTCCCTGGCTGGGGCCACATCTTGTGTCCTCTTGTCTTGGCTTGTCTTCTACTGTTTATGTTTATATTCTATCTGCATTTTACTATCATGTTGATGTGATCGCTAATCTGAATATTGATACTGGGCTAATAAAGAAATTGAAGTAAAATTGCTCTAAAGCATAGAACATACCATTGTTGCCTAAAGTTAACATTACTACAAGTGAAATCAAAAGCTGTTTATTGACATCAGGTGTCATCAAATGACCCAACAGGACGGATGCCAACAAAAACAGAGCACATAAGACTTATGCAAGCTCTACATAGCTGTACGAGAAGCAATATGCAATTAGAGATTGAATCTCTCATAACACATTATAAATCAATAAGTCAGATGGAAATGAATTGGCAATGGTAACAGTGACTCCCAGCCATGGGGTTTGCCAAAAGGTTCAGAAAAAGGAAAAAGAAATAGGAGAAGTTACGTGATTTTTATCACTCAACTTCAGCTAATTTTATGTAATTTTTTACAGATGTGACAGAAGTGGGGGGGATTCTCTCTAATCCCGAAGGAATAATTGTTGATAAGTATGCTTGGGGATTGGGTAGGAAAACCAACTATCAGGCAGAAGCTTATGGACTCTATTTGGGTCTTCTCTTAACTAATAAAAGAGGAATCAAGGACATATGCATTCTGGGAGACCTTTTTGTAAACCGCCTTTTGAGAACCGACTCCTCTCCTAGAGATAATGGGCTCAGTTTGTTACTTTTTGAATCAAAGGTATCATATCCTCCTCTACCTTGCAACCTTTTCACATTCTAAGGACCCTCAATGCAGATGTGGATAAAATGGCCATAAGGCTTGCTTGCTGGAAGAAGGTAAAACTAAAGTAAACGGTGAGGTAGACCAACTCCCTATGCCTTGATGTTATCTATGCTTAGCCATAATCCCATATTCATACATATAAGAACCCATCTCAATCTGGAATCAATGTATAATCACTCCTTATCATCGTCATTCCTCTCGTACCTCGACTCCCTCCGCTCATACATTGCAAAAACATTCTGACATCAAGTTCAATAATTGTTCCATGATGGATCTCCCATGCCTGGTGGCATCAGAAGCCACCAGCAGGCTCAACGTGGCAGCCCTCATGTCTTGGATTCATCCAAATGTATTATTTCAAAGTGCAGTGTCCCTGTTCTGGATTCACTTAATGCAAAAATGTATGTATCCTGTGTGTTGTAGCTTATCCAAAGTACTGCATTTAATCACTCAGGCGAGGACTAGGCGGTCGGTTAATGTTAAATTTTGCAATTAATTAACTTAGATCTTCAACCTTTAAGTGCAGACAGTAACCAATAACCATATAGACGACAGTCAAAGAACAGTAAGACAGCAGATTTGGTCCAAGACCAGGGAAAAACCCCACTGTGCGGGAAAACCCTTTAAGGATATTCTTCTATTAGATCTTCATCAAATGTTCAACAAAGATACATAAGCAGAGTACAAAACCATTTTCTCAATGACAGCACCATTACCCCTTTTTAAACTAGGACAGATCTTCTGAAGTGTGAGATCTGATACAAGGGAGATCTGCCACCAATGATAATACAAGATAGAGATCTTGCCAATAATATGAAATCTGCCAAACAATAATGCAAGAAAGAAATCTCCAGAAATGCGAGAGAAATATCCACTAGATCTACTAATGATGAAACGAAATAATAGGCTTCCAATGAATCTGTTAATAGTGAGAGAGATAAAATACTGATGCAAGAACTTTATCACCAATGTGAAAGAGATCACCAGTGATGATAAGAGATCTGCCACTGATAATAGCTTCCACAAGTTTTAAGGTCTTCTTCACAATGTCTTCCAGCTAGATCTGAAACAAGAGGTTGATCCTCTCACCATACCACAGAGACAGATCTCAGATCTTCCCTTCTGAGGCTCAAACTTGAGATAGAATACAGATCTGTGAAGGCATAAGCTCAGACCAGATCACAATTCTAAAATGGCATCCTGAGGTGGCTCAGATCTAGATCTGTGTGAGGCAGATCTGAAATGTATCAGATCTAGATCTGTGGAGGCAGATCTGAAGTAAATCTCGGCCTAGTTACAGGCCTGAAGCAGTTATAATCTTTGACCAATCAATGAGCTCAGATCACAGAATAATGAACAACCAAATCACAGTCCTCAATAAAAGATAGAAGATAAATTTCTTCACTCGATCTGACCCTTAAACATCTCTTTGAATACCTTCGCATAGGAGATTGGATGAGCAAAGTGTGCATGATCGAATTACATATCAGGGAAAGTGAATTAACCTCTTTATATAGCCACCATGTGAACTGAATGAAAGCCAACTAGCCATCAGGTAAGTTTCTAGGCAAGTCGAATTGACCATCTAGAAGAGCCTGCCTAGCACTTGTGGTGCCACATGGAAATAATTCGCTTCATAAAGTGTTTTTTTTTAAGGAAGGATGGAAATTTCTCCCTTAGTTGCACAAAATTATACAGTTAATATGAAGGCCCGGCTGCATGGAGGAGGAGTCATTTCACACAGCAGATCGATAATGAAGATGCGTTGGAACACTGGTAAATTTGCAGATGAAAGCCAGCCCCGCACATTCCTCCTGATGGGTGAATAGAATAAATAGGCGCCAGGTTTCATAGTATGCTTCATCCTGGAGGCTAGGGAGGAGTCTGGTCCCAAGCTGCGGGCAGTGTGGTGGTGGGTTGTTGAGCTCAAAGGTGCTGAGCCTTCTGAAGGGTTGAGTATTTTCTGCAGAACAATTCACTTCAGGCACTTGTCCGGGTTTGGCTCTCTAGTAACACTTGTGCTTCAATTATTCAATTTAGGAAGGGGTTTGAGGTCTCGTGTTAATTTCTCTGCATTAGTAGTTACCACCCCAGGTAGTCGAAGAGTGCACAAATTCCCCTCTCGCGTGAGTGGCACTCTTTTGGAAAGGGCTTTGGGTGCCATGGTGTCGGGCCCATGGGGTCATCAAGAGCAGTGCACTAGCCGTGGCTCCGGAAGGGAGTGTAAAAAGGGCAATTCAATGGGTGGCCCTGCGAATTCTAGCCCTTAGGCTTCAACATCCTGTAACCATTGCAGAATGGAACTTGCGGAGATAAGGGCCGAGTTATATGACCTACAAGTAATGCTCCATCAGCACTGCACCTCTTAGAGCAACACACTAGATAATGTGGAGAGTCAGCATCAGAGGATTGCTAGCCTGGAGGACAAAGTGGAGGCACTTCGCAGCATCATGGTGAATCTTCAACTTCAGAAGAATGAACCAATCAGCCAAGACAGAAGTGAACATGGAAATTGATCTAAATCGTCCAGCGGACCCTCTTCCCTAAGTTAGATATGAGATGACTGGGTTTAAATGTTTAGTTCTTTTGTCTAAGTTTGTCGGATATATACCAATAGTAGAATAAGAGTACTTTTCAGTATTGTGGTTTTGTATGTAATCTGCACACTGTTACAACCAGCATTCTCTAGTCATGAAGTTTAGTATTCTTCTGCAATGTAAATCCCTCAGGTTTTTGCCTCAACCGAGCACAGATTTAATGAAAGAGTACTCATTCCTGTTAAAAAAATTATGTATTTTTTTACAGACTTCTTTTTATTGCTCATCAGCCGAAGGGTTGACATGATCAAATGCTCTTAAGCATCTGCAGAATGTAATTTTGTTCCTTTTTTCAGGTTGAATAAAATTATGACTTTTTCTTCGAAAAAATACATTATAAATCAATAAATTCTAACCATAGGGTGTAGACCTGTTGGTTTCTTTGTGCTTTACTCCCCTTCAAGTCTCAGGTTCAAACCTCATGGGAAGGGGAGGGGCTAAGGGTGGGAGCCACCTATGGGGGGGATAAACTATCCCAAGGGGCACACAGGCTCGACCAAATCTCAAAGCTAAGTGTTGTGCTTCGGTGACTAGCAGCTTATAAAAAGGCAATAAGAAACAAGTAACCATCTATAACAAATATGACAAAAGCTAGGACAGAAAACCAATTACATTATTATTTTGCCAAGGCTTACACATTTATATTAATGGCATTTTGTCATTGAAGATTGAAGTCTATTTTACAAATAGATTTACACTAATGGTTAATAGAATATGGCAAGCCTTTGAAGACCCTGACAATGGATCGTGCATCAATTAGGCCTATTACTATTATAGTGCCCCACCCTTTTGACCCACTTTTTGAGATTTAAAAAAGAAACAGGGTTGAGCCAACCTGTTGGATGACTAGAAGGCTCTTGAAACCCGTATTTTAAAAAATGGCCAGTTTGACCCTAAAGGATGACGGACCAGCCCTTGAAGTACTCTGGCTACTATTCCAGCCAATTTGGTAGAGAACTGGTCAGACCAGCCGTACAACCTAAAATTCACTCTGCATCCCACTGGGAGCAAGGCCTTGCTTCCTGGTAATCAGATTTCTTACCACGATGGCCAGAAGCCTTGAGGAAACCATCGCTGGCAGCAGTTAATTCAATTTTCCAGTCTCTCTCACTTAGGAATTGAATGAAGGAAGCCAATAATATTTGTTGATAGCTCTGCTTTTCTGCAGAAAACATGCAAACAGCAATTATAAATAATCAAAAGAATTCTGCAGGCAAATCAACCCCTAAATAGGCCAACTCAAATAGTAGTCAGGATTGAATTTCTCAATAGGAAGATGTGGAATAATAATTGTTGGAAGCTGTATAAATGGGTAGAGGGGCATGCTAAATGTGTAGTTATTGTTTGGATGGTACGTAAAGGTGTGGCCTCATCAAGTTCATGAGGACATTGCTTGCTTGCTTGGCAAGTCATGAAATGGTATTTCCATTTTATGTCCATCTATCGTTGGCTTGACCTGCCACCTATTGTCATGTCATTTCACCCCAGCCAAATCTATTTCTGATTTTCTAGGTGTTTCTAGAATCTCATGGTTATGTAATAATAAGAAACAAATAAAAGCCAATTTTAAATAGTTCCAATGAGACATTATTGTGACCTACATAATATTCAAAGCATCATAATTCACTATATTAGCAACGCTTGGCGTTAACATATAATATAAATCAATAATGCATCATTCTACATCTTCGGCTTTGTCATTCAACTAGATACTTAATTTTTATCAAATGCATTGTTATTATTATATTCAAAGTTTTTGGTTTTATAAAAGTTTAATGTGTATGGAAGGTCAATTCAGAGCTTCCTATATTCACCCTTCCATGGTATATACACAAGCAGACTTTGCATATTTGGTCCCTAGTGGTTTGGACTTACATCAATATTGAGAAATCAATGCTAGTAGTAATTAGGGTTTGATTCCTCTTCTTTGATAATTATTTGTGGATTATGTTGGCTTCTTTTACTTCTTTATAATATTATGTTTCATCAAGCAATTACCAATTTACATGTATATGAAGATCACAAGAACAAGAGACACAAGATGTAGGCAGACAACTAGGGAAAAACCCCTATAAGGGGAAAACCAAGTCAGAACTTTTCCTCTAGTAGATACAAAGACAAGATGAGAAAGTCCAAGACTCTTTTGAACTAGACACAACTTGCTCCAATCACCAAATCAGCCCTTCCTTCTTCTCCAAGTGATGTTCTCCTAGCAACAACCTCCGCCCAGAATTTTGACCTAGCAACAGCAAAATTTCGGCCTCCCCAATAAGAGGACTTCGACCTGCAGTAGACTTCAAAATTTTGGCCCCGATAATAGTCCAATAACTTCGCACGTGTGAGGGAAAGATAGCCCAAAACTTCGACTTATTCTTCTTCCTCTACCTTCTTTCTTCTCTTGGAATTTCGTACCTTTTTCTACCTCTCTTTCTTGTGTATCAATCTTGTTGAGTGAATGAGAAAATAGGTCGAATTGCTTGTCTATATATAGCCTCTTCTGTGGGTCAAATTGCCCTAATGTAGGCCGACTTCATCATCATAGGGTCGAATCGTTGTGGAGGTGTCAAATGACCTATTTGACTCAAGAATAATCCTTTTTACATGATACAAAAGCCCAAGAAGGGTCTAATAAAATTGATAATGACTCTATTGACTCAATATAAAACCTAGAAGCCTACAATGGAGCCTTTGACCTATAAACATGATGACCCAAGCATGAAACACATTCTTTAATAAGTCATTATAAAATTTCTTTCAACAAAGAAATTACATTATACAATTATGAAGACCGAACCTAGTTTCATTCTTCAACACTCCCTCTTAACTATATGTGTGTGTGTGTGTGTGTGTGTGTGGAAGATCTCAAAAACACATGAACTATGAAGAGTTCACGAACACTCAGTGCCACAGACTAGATATCTAACTAGGGTTATCTATCCAAGTGGGACTATAATGGACTAAAGTTTTCAGCCAGTCTAGGTACCATTAGGCTTACTAACTAACCATCAACCCAGGGATCTAGGTATGTATCCAAGGTCAGACCTCCAAGACCAACGCCACCCTCCCTCTTCGGGGTCAGGACATCAAACACACATAGGCCAGCCAGATGTCCTCCCAAGCATCCACCATTTGATGCTTCATCTCTCTTTATCAACTAAACCCGCAATATCAACCAAACCAAGCATGCTTCTAAAATACTCAAACTTTTGATTTAGAAGAGACTTTGTCAGCACATCAACTACATGTTCATCTATTGTAATATATTGTAGCTTTATGACCCATTTGATGCTTCACCTCTCGTTATCAACTAAGCTTGCAATATCATCCAAACCAAGCATGCTTCTAAAATACTCAAGCTTTTGATTTGGAAGAGACTTTGTCAGCACGCAGCCTACCTATTCATCTATTGGAATATATTGTAGCTTTACGACCTGGTCTTGTACCAAACTTCTAATGTAGTGGTACTTGTTGATATGCTTTGTCCTTCCTTGGAATACAGGTCTTTGGACATCTTAATAATGTTGCTTTGATTATCAAAATTTATTATAGTAAGATCTAGAAGCTTTACAAACAAATCTAACAAGAGTTTTCTCAACCAAACAGCTTCATTTCCTACTTCACAAGCAGCAACGTATTCAGCTTCAGCACTACTTAATGCAACAGGATCTTGTTTTCTACTCATCCATGAGATCATTGCAGCTCCCAAACTAAAACATCCACCGATAGTGCTTCTGCCATCAGTCTCACTGCCATCCCAATCTAAATCTGTGAAACTTGTCAACTTGGCTTCCTTTCCATCATATTTTAGGCAATGATGTGTAGTGCCACAGAGATATCTAAGGATATGCTTAGCAGTTATCCAATGGTCATGACGAGGCTCCAACTGAAATTGACTAAGAATATTTACAATAAAATAGATATCAGGTCTTGTATTTACCAGAAACATTAGAGACTCGAGAGACCACCAACTTACGATAGTTAGTAGGATCGACGAGACTAGAATCAGAGCTCCTAATCTTCTTGAGATTAGTGATCATGGGAGTAGTCATAGGCTTGGAATCCATCATACCAAATTCATATAAAATCTTGATTATGTATTTACCTTGACCCAGATATATTTCTCCAGGTTTATGCCAAACTTCCAAACCCAAGTAATAGTGCATAAGTCCCAGATCTTTCATTTCAAATTTAGTTGCCAATATTTTCTTGGATTCTTGTATTCTATGCTCCATACCTGTAATAAACAAATCATCTACACAAAGTAGTATAATGACCAGTTCATTGTTCACTACCTTAATGTAGATATTTGGATATGCAGAACTTTTGACGAACCCAATTCTTAAGAGATATGCATCATACTTGCATACCATGCTCTAGGAGCTTGCTTTGAGCCATATAGGACTTTCTTATGTCTGCAAACATGTGTCCCTGCTATTTACTTCAAAGCGTTCTAGTTGTTCAATGTATACTTCTTCATTGATGGTCCCATTCAGAAATGTTGTTTTTATGTCCATTTGATGAATATTCCATCCCATTGTAGCAGCTAGCGAAACCAAAGATCTTATAGTGGTATACCTAGCAGTAGATGCAAAGGTTTCCTCATAGTCTATACCTTCCTTTTGAGAGAAACCCCTTGCAACAAATCTAGCTTTGTATTTATCTATACTTCCATCAATAGCGTGTTTGTTTTGTAAATCAATTTTGAAGTGACAACTTATTTGTCCCTTGGCCTAGGAACGACTTCCCAGACTCTATTCTTCATTACGGATTGATATTCTTCGTGCATCGCCTTCTTCTATTCTTCTAGATAAGTGGCTTCTTCAAATGTAGTTGGTTCAGCTTCTATCAATTTTGTTATGTATATGTTGCATATCCTGAATATCTTTTTGGTATTTTGCTTTCTCTAAAAGTTCCTTTAGCAGCTCCATCTCCTTCGGCATCTTCAGGAGTAGCTTTCAACCAATTTGGCTTTTTCCTTGTTTTAGGTATGATCATAGGTTGAATCAGTTCACTTGGTCCTACATCTTCTTCTTCTTGTTTGGAGTTGTCCCATCATGATGTTTTTCTTCTTCAAATAGTGGTGTATCTTCGTCATCAAATTCAATAAGAATGTCCTTGGATCTCTTGTAGGCATGATTCTCATCGAATATAACATCCTTGCTTACTTCAATTTGTCTTCCTTCCTTAATGTAGATTCTATATGCCTTTGAAGAAACACTATAGCCAACAAAGATCCCTTTGATGCTTGTAGAATCTAGTTTCTTTCGCTTGTCCTTTAGAACATGGATGTACGCAGGGACCCAAATATTCGAAGATGGTCCACACATGGCTTCTTCCCTATGAATGCTTCTTGAGGTGTCATATTCTCAAAATGTCTACGAGGACTTCTATTTTGTATATATATTGTTGTCATAGCCGCTTCACCCCATAGAAACTTCGAAACGTCTTGATCAAATATTATATTTCTTATGCATTCTTCAATTGTTCTATTTTTCCTTTTTGCAACTCAATTTTGTTCGAGATTGTAGGGAACAATGAGCTCCCTCTTAATACCTACTTCACAATAAGCAACCAATTATTTTGAAGTATATTCCCCACCATTGTCCGATCTCAAGGTCTTTATCTTTCTTTTGGTTATGGTCTCTACTTCAGATCCAAACTCCTTGAATTTTCAAACACTTCATACTTTGTCTTGAGAAGGTAGAGCCATGTCTTTTTAAAGTAATCATCAATGAAGGTCATATAATAAAGATGGCCTCCAAGTGATTTGTTAGACATAGGCCCACACACATCAAAATGAATGAGGTCTAATATTTCCTTAGACCTTGTATCAATGCTTGTGAAAGCCTTCCTTGTATTCTTTCCAAAACACATCCTTTACAAACTCCTTCACGATTTTCTTTGATGTTAAGGATGCCATTTACCATTTGATTGAGAGAGGGAATGATCTTGTTGTGTATATGCCCATATATTCTATCCCATAGTTCGATGGGATTGATTTCATGGTGAACTAGAGCTTGAGGGGATGGTGTTATAACTCTATATAGTCTTCCTTCACGAACTCGAATAACTTTTGCCTTTTCAAAGCTTGAATCCTTCCCCAAACCAAGACTTTACGATCTACAAAAGAAACCCTATCTCCTTTATCTTCTAAACAAGAAATTGACAGTAAATTATTTTTCGAACCTGGAACATAGAGTATATTATTGAGGTGTAGCTTTGCTCCATTCTCCAGCTTCAAAGATGTAGATCCAAGACCCTTGACTGCATAATTGTTGTTGTCTCCTAGCTCCATTACATGAGATGATTGTTCCTTTGATAGAGTATGAAGTTGTCTGCTTTCTCCCGTCATATGTCTTGATGCTCCACTATCAATGATCCATGCATTGTCATCATCAAGAGTACTTGTAAGTGCAGCCAAGAATCCTTCGCTTTTGACCTTCTTAGATAGGTTGTAGAAGATCCTTCCAATCCAGCTTCCTACAATTCTTATGATATTGAATCCCATCTTCAAGTAACTTGCCATAGAGGGAGTATCCTTTCCTTTCAAGCCAACAAAGTTATCTCCAACCATCTTTAACCTTAGCTTTGATACCATGTTGAGAAATCAATGATGGTAGTAATTAGGGTTTGATTCCTCTTCTTTGATAATTACTTGTGAATTATATTGGCTTCTTTTACTTCTTTATTATATTTTATTTCATCGAGCAATTACAAATTTATATGTATATGAAGATCACGAGATGTAGGCGAACAGCCAGGGCAAAACCCCTATAAGGGTAAAACCCAATTAGAACTCTTCCTTCTTTTGACCTAGACACGAACTTCTTCCAATCACCAAGTCAACCCTTCCTTCTTCTCCAAGTGATGTTCTAACAGCAGCAACTTCGACCTAGAATTTTGACATGGCAGCAACAGAATTTCAACCTCCCCAGCAGTAGAACTTCGACCTATAGTAGACTTCAGAATTTCGGCCCCAGGAATAGCCAATAACTTCACACGTGTGAGAGAAAGATAGCCCAAAACTTTGACTTTGTCTTCTTCTCTTGGAATCTCACACCTTTTTTAGCCTCTCTTTCTTGTGTATCAAACTTGTTGAGTGAGTGAGCAAATGGATCGAACTGCCTGTCTATATATAGCCTCTTTTGTGGGTCGAATTGCCCTAATGTAGGCCGACTTCATCATCATAGGGCCGACTTGGTGTGGAGGTGTCAAATGACCTATTTGACTCAAGAATAATTATTTTTACATGATACAAAAGTCCAAGAAGGGTCTAATAAAATTAGACAATGATTCTATTGACTCAATATAAAACCTAGAAGCCTACAATGGAGGGCTTTGACCTATAAACATGATTGCCCAAGCATGAAACCTATGCTTTAATAAGTCGTTATAATTTTTCTTTTGACAAATAAATTACATTATACAATTATGAAGATCGAACCTAGTTACATTCTTCAACAATCAATGTACATGATTATATATATTTTTCATTAAAAATTTCATATCTTGTGTAATTTTCCGGTAAGCCAGTTTGTTCACAAATTGAGTCATCAGCTGACTCATATCAAATTTTGATCTGACTCCAGTCTAACCCTCAGCAAATTCTGAGTCCAATTCTGAATTTTAAAACAATGTTTAGAACCTTTCAAGATGAGGAACCATGATTTGATTAGCTATACTATGAAAGTGCTAATAATCAAATATGTGCTAGTTTGCTTAATTTGTGCTCACAGGCAATAATGGCGTTGTGGAAAAGAACCTTCTGGTAGAGACTAAATCCAATAATTGCATATTTGATTTTATTCCACCTAAATGATTTAATTTCCTTCTTTAGAGCACTGTTATCTGATTTTGGATAGAAAAATTTAGAGCAGACGAGGTTCCTTGGTTAACTGACAAGACATAGTGGCATGGTACACCATTTAATGGGGGACTGGAGGTAATGACCAATTAAGGGTTAAGTGAGGGTGTAATGTTATGCCTCGACGAGGTTGGAGCATAGCAAGTAAGCTACAAGAAAATAAAGTTAGTACAACCCTATTTTAGCAAGGGGAAACAAACGTTGATCCTCATAGTAATATGTGAAAATGTTGATGTTCCCAGCTATATCAAAACATAAGTCCTGGCCTAAGGAAATAGTATCAAAACCAAGTACCTCTTCATTAATTAACATACAGATAAAAGAGTTTGGTGCAAATATGAAGAATAAAATGACCTACCTAAGTTAAGTATTGCATTAGTCAAGTTAAGAAATGTTAACAACCAATTCAGTTCTAATTAGATTAGTTAAGATGGGTATGAACGTGAACAACACAGTAACATAAATTTAAAAGGATTTTAAGAGGGTGATCAGACAACTGACATGGGTTCCACATTGGTAGAGTAAAATTAGAAGAAATATAATTGAAAGGGAGATTTTCCATGAAGCAAACATGGAGTTCATGTGAAAATTAGATAAGATAAGATAATATCAGTAAATCCCAATGAATGACCACGATAAGTAGATCAATGGTACTAAAAATACATTCAAGTTCAGTACAGAGTAGGAGCACGAATGCAGCTTCTATTGCTACTCGATCAAAAGCAGAAAAGAGAAATATTTTCAAATTAAAAAGAAACTGCATGGGCCATCTGCCACTTGCGTTAAAATTTAAAGGCTATAAAGAGAAGAGAAAATGAAGGTGGAGGTGTTCTATTTTCTGCTAGGAAAATATTGGGTCAAAAGAAATGGGTTGTTTGTGTGAGAGAATGGGAACCTTGGTATTGCCTTCGTTCTCATCCCACAGGTGTAACATGAAGCTCAGTGGGTCCTGGGAGGAACAAGACTATCCCAGGGAAAGTAGAAGGTACACCCGGCTTTGCATTGTGGTCCATGCAAAGAGACTTGAGATGGGAGCTGAGGATTAAGTAAGTCCACCAGATTCCAATCTCAAACCAGATAATTCTAATCCTTATACTGTATATGTGAGGATTTCATTTTTATATTTTCATTGAAACTGGTGAAAGTAAAATGTGGAGCCTAATTGAAAGTTGGTACTCCTTAAAAATTTTGCATTAGACGACTAGGAGTTGTGTAAGGTAGGGCCTGCTGCTCCAACTCATGGTGGCGGGATGAGGGGTACTACAACAATAACCTGCAGCTCAAATTAGTTCTGCCTGCAAGCAAAGGCTATCCTTCCTTCTTTGGTTCTACTCTAGATGGATGTTTTGATGTCTAGGAATTTGGCACCTTCATTGTGAATGAATATATCTTTATCTCTCAAAGATGATGAACGTTTAAAAAATGTAATTGAACCATAGTGAGAGCTGTCAACCAAAGGCTACCATTTATATCTTATCTTCTTTAGGTCTATGACACATTGAGTTATGATCTAAAGTAGTTTAATACTACCCATATCACCGTGATCCATAATTTTTTCAGTTTTTACATAAAAGAGTTACCAAATGCTAATCAGTAAAATTCAAAATCATATTGTCTGGTACAAAATCAAACAAAGATATTTGTAAGTGTACAAATGCACACAGAATTCATTGCAATTAAGATCATCCAGGAAATTCAAACTGCAGTATAAGCATTTGCAAGTTGAACCCAGTTTCTTCTCAGTCAGTTTAAACTGAATTGCACTATTGATTTTCATCCAATTCATAATCATTCACAAAAAATTTATCACAACTGCAGTAAGTATTTTCTGGGTGCAACTTGACATTGGTGTCCTTGTATTTTTATTGATTTTTCATTTATTGATAACACCCAACAGTGCCCTACTTTCACCCCTGCTATGAAGCACAAGATGCAACACGAGGCACTTTATCTGAGTATATCGTGGATGCAACAATTTGCCTTTCCCCTCCCTCCTTGCATCTTACAATGAGATTCCAACAAGACATTGAGTTAGAATAACTTCAAACCTAAAACCATTCCATGGACATTCAAGGTGCAACAATTTGCCTTTGGCCTCCTTGCACTTGAGAGAAGGGTTTCCAGTAAGAGACAATGAATTGTAACTTAAAAGCATTCTATGGACATCGATCTTGGAATATAAATAATAATAACTTCACAATGTACATTAAGATGGTGCAACCTCTGAAAGGAGGGATAGTGAAGGTTCATTCAAGGGGGAAAGGAAGCCCTGGGTGATGAACAGAAGTATGCAAACTTGAGAGGGGGCTTTTAGTCAACCCTCAGAGGGGTCCACAAGGGTGAGGTAATGAAAGTAGATGCCAAATATTATGATTCAAATGACGTAAAGAAAGAGGTTTAACAAGGAAAGAAAGTGAACCGTAAGGTAGAAGCTCAAGTTGTCACTGGAACCTAAATGAAAGGGATGCAGGTTGCAATTGGGTATCAAGAATAGGACAGAATAACAACTATCATGTAAACCGTGAATTTTGAAATAATAAGTTGGGTTGAAAGCAGATTTTTTTAATAGATTAAAAATAAATATACCCCAAATTTCTGATATCTTCTTCAATGCCATGCATAATTTCAATGAATCCTCCTTGGTAACCATTTTACTTTTGCCTGAGTTGCTTGCAAAATTTGTGATTTCTTACATCAGATAAAACAAAACAAAACAAAACAAAAAATCAAAGAATATATCCTAAGAAATTTTTGTGTCCAACAAAATTTCAAATTTTCTGATTTCGATGACTATGCTTAATTAAAGGTGGAAATTAGTGAACACCACCCCCACAGTCCTACTGCGTTTTGAGAATAAGAAGACAAATGTTAAAAATTCCCAACAGTACAGCTTAAGTAGGTGGTTGGCCTAATGGTTGAGAACATGTGCTTCCCTGTAAGAGGTCACAGATTCAAATACAGCGGGAGTTAGAACAAGGTTATTTGGAAGCGGGGAGTGGGAGCAGAAGCAGGAGCAACAATTTCAAAAGTTTCCAGTTTGGGAGTGAAACGGGAGCGAATTTTTATATAATATATATTTTTATATATTTTGATGCATATATGTCAACACAAACATGTAGAATAATGAATTAGATGTAAAAAACATAAAAACATGGGTTACACCATATAACATCAATCATCTAGAAATTATAATCTTCATCAACCACGTCCACAAGTTACAAGTTCTCATTTATATAGCATGTAAGGATGCACATATCCAAAATAGCATTGAGTGTAATCTATCTCTAAGCTGAAAATACATCAACAAATAGGCTCTAGATGGCCTCTAGCATCCAAAAAAATCATGCTACAACAAATAGCTACATATCATCAAAATCAGTGCCTATCTTGGGATCTTTGTCATTAAGATCACCCTCTAAGCAATTAACATAAGATAGAAAAAATGTAGCATGTCAAGTCAAGATTTGTTTGAGTGATGGGTACATTTTTAGTAGGGCCATGATAGAGGAGTTCGACTACCAATGTCACTAACAAAAGGTACATAGAGGGCTTGGTGCTCTTGATTAAATATGAGTCCCATACCCTAGCACATGACAAAATCCAATGGAAACATTGCAATCCCCCCAATCCTGAAATCATGAAAAACTGATAAGTCAGTTGGATTTTGAGTGAGATCTAAAATTCTACTTTCTCCATATGAAATCCAATGAGGTTGGAACCACTCTCAAACATCCTGAATCATTTCATGGTAATGTTCAAAATTTAAGTAAAAGTAACATTCTCCTTTATCTTTCATTTATGAAAATGAAAGATAAAAGAGAATGTCACTTTTACTTTAAAAATTTAACATTACCGTGAATTGCATATCAATACTAGGACCATAAGCTTGAATATTAAGCTGCCCTACTCAAAAAATCTTGTTTCTTTGAAAAAAAATGCGTTTGGAACATGTTTGTGACAAAAAAATTGTGAAACAACCCAGGGAGCAAATTTTTTTTGCAGGAGCACGACGAGAGCAAATTTCGGGAGCATGCTCCACGAACAATTTGAAGGGGGAGGGCGGGGGGGCTGCTCCCCTGCAACCCTGAGTTAGAGTATGTACACCCTCCGTAGACTTTGGCAATCAAATCGCTGTGCAAAGGTGGTCCCTTGTCTCACAAACAAGGAAGCCTCATATACACCAAATTGGTGTCTGGCTTGGCCATAATCTTGGAAAGAAAAACAGAGAAGTAAAAGATACAACTGGAAGAAATGAACATAGAGTTCAGATGTATGATAATGAAATTGATTTTTTTGGTTAGTAATCTAATTTGAAAACTACCGATGAGAATCTGTGACTTTACAGAAATTGCATAAATAGATCTCTGTGTAAGTAGGAGCATCAAAATCTGTACTGAGACTAGACAAAATGAGGCTCCAAAATCTGTTGTAATAGAATTTTTGGGCAGTAGCAGCACCCAATAAATAAATAAGATAAGATGAGGAATGATGCTTTAATATTTTCTCAACAAAGAAAGTTCCCTTTCTAAATCTGGATCCATTGTTTTGCAACTCAAGAGGAAGGGAGTAGATAGCAAGCGGCATGTCGAATTCTCTAATATGACCACCAACATAAGCAAATGCAGAATAACTAAAATATTAACCGAAACCAAAAACTGAATCAGGCCATCTAAAAGCAAAGGATTGTGCATTACTTGTAACGTTCACAAAAATGCAAT
Organism: Pinus tabuliformis; assembly: GCA_031772625.1. Taxonomy (NCBI): domain Eukaryota; kingdom Viridiplantae; phylum Streptophyta; class Pinopsida; order Pinales; family Pinaceae; genus Pinus; species Pinus tabuliformis. The sequence continues at coordinate 1,390,491,424 of CM062818.1, read as the reverse complement.
GCCATCTCACCAACAGCTCCTCCACTCACAACAACTTTGGCACCAGAATCAGCAACAGCTTTGATAAGTTCTTCAACTTTTGCCTCCTCCGTTTTCGAATAATTCTCCAGCTGTATCCAAATAAAGTCCATAAAAGTATGTCATAACATACTCATCTAAGACAAATAATCACAGATGGCATGTCTAAAGAAATGCAATGTAAGCAATAAAAGCAGTGTTAGCTTGCCTTTCTGTTAAGATAGCTAGTAAACGGATAATTATATCAAGGATATGTCTCATAGAGATAAATGCCTTCCCAAATCCTTCTTAACAGAATCCAATACTAGTGCAAAATACTTTGCAACGGGGAACTAGAACACCTTTAGAGGCTTAAACCACATTTTAATCCACTACATGCTTTAGCAAATGCAGACAAGCTGCATTTTGCTCCATACTGAAACAAGTTAAATTAGCCAGCCAGTCATGGTTTTCTAGAGCAGATATAGACAGGAGGAGATATTTGAACTTAATTTAACAATTTTCATTAACCCAAGAAAACATTTTTTGTGAAAATAAAAGAACATAGATTTTACAGTACATGAGGAATTACAGGGATTTCAGATAGACTCTGGGTTATTTTAACTTTGTTATTTGGTCCCATGTTCTCTGGAAATAGAAGCCATGGCTTTGAGGATTAACAAAAAATATGCTCAGGTTTTCAATGTTTTTAAAAAGAGATCAGAGTAGCTCAATTCTAGCTAAACCTTATCTATACTTCTAGATATCACTTTGAAATATGAAATCTAAACTACAATTCAAAATTAAAAAAGATGTCCCCATATAATCTGATAAAATTTAAAACATAGGCCAATTAACAGAATTACTACAGATATGGCTCACACTGATCTGTCTACTGCTAACTGGAAATACAAATGCAAAAAAAAATATTTCTGCCATGGAACAGACTCGTGAGATGCTGGATTTACTGGGATCTGGATCTCCGTCACTGCTGGAGTTGCTGCTCACTTCTTGTCACAGGTCAATCACTTGACTTCCAACTTTTCCAAAATATATACAAACATGAGACATGATCCTTGATTCTGCAGAAACTGTCTTAATTAAGTGCACAGAAATATGAAATCTAAACTACAATTCAAATCTAAACCATAAGTCAATTAACAGAATTACTGCAGATATGATTTGTCTATTGCTAATTGATAATAAAAATTTAAAAAGAAATATTTCTGCCATGGAACAGACTCATGAGATGCTGGAGTTCCTGGGATCTGGTTCTCCATCACTGCTGGAATTGCTACTCACTTCTTGTCACCAGTCAATCTCTTGACTCCTAACATTTTCCAAAATATATTCAATCATGAGACATGATCCTTGATTCCACAGAAACTGTCTTAAATGAGTGCACATTGCAAAGAATCTCTACATCACCTCCTCACTAAGATCCCTTCCCTCCTATTCAATTGGACCATTGTGATGTTGCATGAAGGATTTGAGACTGGACATCATTCAACAATCAAGTCCATATATCTGCTATCTTCAACAAGTTTTTGCTGCAGAGCCTGTGCTAAAATGCAGATCATTTCTCAGTCTCCTACGTGCTCTCTTGGTCTCCTTCACCATGTTGAATATCATATCCTTAACTGCTGATTTGAAATCTGCCAATGCCTTAAGAACTGTCCTGTTGAGAAGATGAAGGGAACCCTGAATCCTCCGTACAAACATTTCCCTTTCCTCAACTCCCCTCTTCCTATATACTCTTCAACTTTTGCTCTTATTGGAGATGAGTGACAAGCTGCCTGATTTGCATCTCTGTTAGATTGGATCTACCCCTTCTAGGTATCTAAAGCAGGAAGTTTTCCCCCTTTGATATGGCCTATTTTCCATCGTTGCAACAGGTGCTTTCCCTTTAGTAGAGGGAAACGATCTTCTCATACGTCCATAGCCTGTCCAGGCTGCTGCTTGTCATATCTTTCCTACGTCTCCCCCAACATATGCTTGAAATTCTATCCATCAACTTTCACAGGGGATTGACATTTCTCTTCCCTGATTTTAAAACAATATCACATGCGCGCTCTTCACCAATGGATAGAAGGGGGGCTTCATCTGCGTATGTGCCTTTCTCCATTTTTGCTTACCATGAGTAACGTACTCCATTTCTCTTTCGATCAGGGTTATTGTCTAAACTACGGTCCTCATGTATCTCTCCATCATTAATAGCTTTAAACTGTTGAAAAGTAACTAGGTTTGGTCTTGATAATGACATGTGTAATTGTGATTTTATGTAATTGATGAAAAGAAGAAAATAAAATTATTATTATGCTTGTCTTGTGGGTTTCATGAGCAAAGAATTTTATTTTTAGTGATGGCTCCCATTGAGAACCTTTAGGATTTGTCATCTAGTCGTAAAAGTCAATTTGAGTCTATGTCATGTATGAAGGACCCTTCTTGGGCATTACTGCATTTTATATGAGTCATTAGATAAGTATAAATAGCCCTCCAAGACCAAACAAAGTCTCCTCCTCAAGTCGGCTTCAAAAAGAATAATGTAAATTCCCCAAAAGACATGTCGGCTCTCGGGTCAGCTCATATAAAAAGGCAAACTACTATAAATAGGCAGCTCGGATTTCATCTTTCACACAGAATTTCGGACATCTCATCTTCAGCAATTCGGTTGAATTTTGAATCAGAAAAGGAAGTGCGAAGAGGATAAGGAGTAGTCTCATAACCAGCGAAGTGAAGGGCAAGAAAAGCGAGGTTCTTAAGGATACTTTATGGGACTGTTTTAAGGGCAGAAAACACTTATACGTACTAGAAATCCGTTACAGCAGTAAGGGACGAAAAGAAATCTATTGCAGCAGTGAAGGCCGAGAAGAGGAGAAGTCTGTTGAGCAGTGGTGCAGTCCTCAAGAAATCAATTGCAGCAGTGAACGACAAGGAGTGGAGAAGTCAGTTGCAGCAGTGGTTCAATCCTCCTAGGGAGTGTTGAAGAAAGTGTAACTAGGTTCGGTATTTACAAATGTAATATTGATCTTTGTACTTGTCAAGTAAAAGAAATATTGTTTTTGTAAATTATAAGAATGAGTTTCTTGCTCATTTCATAGGTCTGGGAAAGTCAAAGAGTCAAAGTTATGTATAAGGAGCTCTTCTTGAGCCTATGTGTAAATGAATACTAGTCTAAAAAGCCCTCCAGGACAAGCACAATCCTCCAAGACATGCACAAGAAGAAGTCTGCCAGCAAAACGATGTGAAACACAGTCATGTTGGCCTACAAACGAATATAAATGACAAGTCAGCTCACAAAAGAAGACACAGCACTTCACTCTGTCATGTCAGTTTGTTTATGAAGGCAGAACCACTATAATTAGGCGTTAAGGTTCAGAATTACAGTCAGGATTTTCGGACACCTCTCTGAAGCTTCGGATGACACAGTGGGTGCAGGAGACAAAATCTCGGACATTCTGTAATCTCGGATGGGTGCAGGAGACAGAATCTCGGACACTCTTCGCATGACAGTAACGATGGACAGCATCACTGTAATCTTGGATGGGTGTCACTGAAATGATTACAGTCTCGGCATAATGATGAGGGTCTCAATACAAGAAGGGAACACTCTGTCTCAATATACTAGACAGTATCATGAAGGCCTCTGTGCAGGAAGAAAAGGCAGTCACAAGACCTCAGCATAATGACACCTATGGTCTCAGTCATAATCCTAATGAAGAAACCTCGATGACATGGTAGTGATCTCAGTAATAGTACAGCAGTGATCAAGTTCTCGGTGATGGTGTAGCATGGGTGCAACAATCATGAAGATCTCAATGAAGAAGCAGACATGGTGTAGTAATGATGATCTCAATAAAGCAGTAGTGATGATGATGATCTCAGCAGAATAGGAGGATTGGTGTCTTGGTCTTGGAGTGGCCTAGTAGGTCGAGGGGGTCAAGGTCTTGGTTATTCGTCAATTGGAATCTCTATAAGAAGAATTTTGTGTTGTGCAGGTTTTCCTCTCCAAGAGGGAAAGGTTTTGGCCCTGGCAGAAAGCCAAGATTGTGTGTTCTTGTCTCTTTTGTTTTCGTAGCTATTTGATGAACTAAGAAGGCGCACTCTAATAATAACATGTGAAGACTATGCTAAGAAGAAAAGTTAAAACTCCTCACAAATTGTTATCAAGCTAAGAATAATCACATTAACTACAAGTGCCCTAGATTCTTCAACAGGTAGCTGAAGTGAAAGAAGGTCGAAGTCCAAAGCAGAAGAAAGCCAAGGTTGAAGAAGAAGTCGAGAAGGAGGAAGGAGCAGAAGGTTGACTATCGTTGACTAAGGATCTTGTGTCTTGGTCTTGGAGTGGCAGATAGGTCAAGGGTCTTGGTCTTGGTATTCGTCAATTGGAATCTCTATAAGAAGAAGAATTTGTTCGGGTTTTCCTCTCAAAGAGTGAGAGGTTTTGGCCTTGGCTGATAGCCTATATTTTGTGTCTCTTGTCTCTTTATGGTTTATGCATTGGTAGTTGTTTGATGAAGAATAACACTAATAACCTAAGTAAAAGAAGATCCTAATCTAAAGAAGTAAAAAGCACTCACAAGCAATTACTAATAGAAGAGAAATCACATAATTACTATGCCCTAGATTTCTCAACATGGTTTCAGAGGCAAAGGTGACTAAGCCAAGGAAGGGCATCTTATCAAGGGACACTCAAGGATCAAATCTCAAGGAGCTTCAAAGCGAAGATCATCTTGAAGTCAAAACCCTAGATCAATCTACTCAAGTTAAAGTGTTTTGAAGACTATTCATCCAAAGGACACTAGATCAAACGGCGGTGTCATCTCACTCTCTGTGCGATCAAGGATCATTCTTGAAGAAAACTACCTTCATCAAGGAGAAATTTTCTATCCTCTATATCATCATCAAACTCAAGAAAGTATATTTACGTCCATATCTGAATCTGTCAAAATGTCCTTTTTCAAGGAAAGCAACAAATTCGTTAGGACTTCAAACTATCTTGCATGGAAGAAAAGGACAGATATGAATCTCATTGAAAATGAGGTGATGGAACATGTCAAAGGATCTATCACAAAACCAAGAGAGGAAGATGCTCAAGCTCTTGCCAAGTATATGAAAGGGGAAGTTAGGGCTCAAATGATTCTTATAGAATCCATCAAGGATCCCTTCATCCCATATATATATAAACTCGAAACTTCAAAAGAAATCTATGACAAATTGGTAGATTTGTATTATGTAACTGTTGGAGAAGTCATCTCATTAAGGCAAGAAATCTACAAGTTGAAGATGTCTAGGGAAGATGGAATAGCCTCATACTTTATGAGGATATCTGAGACCCGAGATCAACTACAAGATCTAGGAGAAGTCATGTCTGATAGTGAAATGACTACACTTGTATCAAATGCATGACCGAAGGAGTGGGGTAACTTTACTTCAAGTATTTATGGGAAGAAAGAAGCTACTCCATTCCAGGATCTATGGTCACTATGCAAGATTGAAGAATCTAGACTAAAGACCAAACCTAATGTGGGAGCAGGTGAGCAAAATCAAGCTTATGCTACAATGGCAAGAAGAAATGGAAAATTTGGAAAGTTTGGTTCTTGGAAAAAGAAAAGGAACATGTCTAAGATTCAATGCTATGGGTGTCAAGAATATGGGCACTACAAAAGAGATTGTCCTAAGGTCAAGAAGGACAACAAAAGAGGAAGAGAAGAAGCCCATATTACCAAAGAAGTAGAGGAAGCTGAAAAGAAGTCCATGAAAGTGGAAGTAAGAGATCTCTATTACTGAGATAGTCTCTCACCTAAGTTCTTCTCAAATTCCTAAGTTTTCTGATGTAAGATATGGCTATCACAATTCACTAAATGGGATGCATCAAGGCATCATAGAAGCATTGAAAGCAAGAGCTCCGGACATCATCTTAGAGAAGCATGAAAGAGGGTTTGGAAGTCAAGGATATAGCTCTTGGGAATTTCATTAGCAACATAAGTGGCAAGGTCATCTAGTACAAGGTTCATCATACATTTGTCAAAAGAAAACATTTGTTGATGGGGATACTTTAGATCCTCAAAATTCTTTGATGGAATCTTCATTGGAAGGTTCACCAATCACAAGGAAAAGCAAGTGTTTCATCAAGAATTCCAATCTTGAGGAATTCATGGGATAATGGTATGATGACATAAAAGTGAAGCAGATCAAGGGATTGAAGCTCTTTCAATCAAGGAAGTTGTTGCAACAAGTCTAGATTACCCAAAGGAAAATAGAGGTATGTATGTTTACGTTTGATATGGTGGAAGTCATGTCATATGGTTGCAGGTATCATGAACCAATGCTCTATCTTAAGAGCATGATCAAAAGAAAGGATCTCCTCCCTCAAAGGGATGCAGGAATGCATGGGTTACACATTCACTAGATGAAATCAACATAATATGTCCCCATATGAAGTATGAGGTGGTTGACTACAATTGAGGAAATTTGATTGGAAGCTCCTAGGAATGAAATGTGTGAAGAAAGGAAGGAAGAGATCATGGAATATGTAACCATGGTAAAGGAAATCAACATCCGAAAGACCAAGAAGATTTGACTAGGATATCTCCATGAACGATATGAAGACTCCTATAGAATCTGAAAAAGAAAGAGACCCTTGACAATATCTATCTTTGGGAGATGTGTCGATATGTATACACGATGTTGAAGAAAACTAAAAGATGTCATGATGAAAGACCATCACAAAGGTAATGTTGATTTTAATGTTCATTCCTTTATTTTTGAACAAATATCTGAATGGGTTTATGTAGGGCTACTGAGGGAAGATCTATGGATGTCTTCCACCACCGATGCACATGTAGTAGGATGAAAGACCCTTACGTAAACATGGCATAAAGAAAGCAGCATGGCATGAAGGAAGGGCAGATATGGACTGATGGATCACTTTCAAATGATGACATGGTTGACTCATGAATGAAAGTAATGGACGGTCGGTGCCCTATGTAGAATTCCCAAACATGAAGACTCCTAGATAACGAAAAGAAGTTCATGACATCGTGAAGAGGAGTTCTTCAAGCAATTGGTTGTCCCATCATCTCCACCTGAGGAGCTGTTGTAGGTCCCTAATTAAGAGGGAGCTTGGAAACAAGTTTCTTCCAAATTCCTAAGCCAAGAGGGTGATTAAGTACATTCCTTCCGTAGGAATGAGTACATTCTTTTATTGGAATAGATATGTCCTCCATAATTCAGAGGAAGAGATAGACACATCATTCTTATCTTCACTTGGGAAGACAGAATGGAGAATTGGGTAAACATCTGGCATTCGATGCTCTTTGAGGATGTATTAGGGAATCCAAGATAAGAGTAGTCGTTGAGGACCGATATTCTTTGAGGACTGGGAATTCAAGATAAAAATGGTCCTGGTGGAACACAACCTGAGAACCCGGGTGGGGTATGTTCCAAGAGAGACAATGATGAGGGTGTCTATACATCATTGGTCTCGCAAGCATTGTGCTCAGATCTCATGGAAAGATAGATTTGTTAGACAAGTCCTTGCTATGTGACAATGTCGGTTGATATGATGCTAAACAGATGGGTTACCAATCTGACTCTTCTTATGAGAAATTCATCAAATTGAGAATGACCAAGTACCATTATGAATACCTCCCTAGTTAAGAGGGAGTGTTGAAAAGTAACTAGGTTCAATCTTCATAATGAAGTGTAATTGTGATTTTATGTAATTGATGAAAAGAAGAAAAATAAAAATTATTATTATGCTTGTCTCATGGGTTTCATGAGCAAGGAATTTTAGTTTTAGTGATGGCTCCCATTGAGAGCCTTTAGGATTTGTCATCTAGTCATAAAAGTCAATTTGAATATATGTCATGTATGAAGGACCCTTCTTGGGCATACTACATTTTATATGCGTCATTAGATAAGTATAAATAACCCTCCAAGACCAAGCAAAGTCTCCTCCTCAAGTCAGCTTCAAAAAGAATAATGTAAATTCCCCAAAGGACATGTCGGCTCACATGCACTCATGTCGGCTCATATACAAAGGCAAACTACTATAAATAAGCAGCTCAGATTTCATCTTTCACACAGAATTTCGGACATCTCATCTTCTGCAATTCAGTTGAAGTTTGAATGAAAAAAGGAAGTGCGTAGAGGATAAGCAGTAGTCTCATAACCAACGAAGTGAAGGGCAAGAAAAGTGAGGTTCTTAAGGATACTTTATGGGACTATTTTAAGGGCAGAAAACACTTATACATACTAGAAGTCTGTTACAGCTGTATGGGATGAATAGAAATTGATTGCAGCAGTGGTGCAGTCGGCAAGAAATCTATTGCAGCTATGAGGGTCGGGGAGATGAGAAGTTTGTTGCAGCAGTGGTGCAATCTTCCTAGGGAGCTGAAGGGGAAGAAGGCTTAAAGTCTAAAGCAGAGGAAAGCCAAGGTTAAAGAAGAAGTCGAGGAGGAGGAAGTAGTAGAAGGTTGACTATTGTTGACTAAGGATCTTATGTCCTGGTCATGGAGTGGCAGATAGGTCAAGGGTCTTGGTATTGGTATTCGTCAATTGGAATCTCTATAAGAAGAAGAATTTGTTTGGGTTTTCTTCTCAAAGAGTGAGAGGTTTTAGCCCTGGATGATAGGCTATATTTTGTGTCTCTTGTCTCTTTATGGTTTATGCATTGGTAGTTGTTTGATGAAGAAAACTAATAACTTAAGTAAAATGAGATCATAATCTAAAGAAGTAAAAAACACTCACAAGCAATTACTAATAGAAGAGAAATCACATAATTACTATGCCCTAGATTTCTCAACATAAACAACCTATAGGTGTAATACAATCACGCAATTAAAATCCTCTTTCCCACTATATTTCCTTGCTATAATCTTTAATGATAATTTGCCTCTTATATTACTTCTGCTGAATCATCCAATATAAGTGTTCTCTAGTAATAATTGTGATATTGCTATGTGACACCATCATAAATGCCATCATGCTACAATCAATCTCTTTGCCTTAATGTCTTGTTATTGTACACATGGCATGTGAGTTAGTTTATTCACATGATTTCTCACATTTCCCATTGTCCCTCATCCTTGAGTTTGCTTCATTTCCTTGTTCTTTGTTGCTATCACAACAACAGCAACACTTTTCCCCTTTTTATCCCTAACTTTTCCTGTTGTTAACTGGAATTAGGATTATCTGGGACAACTTCCCCTCTTCAGGCCCATTCAGTCATACTAAGAAGGTTTCTCTCCCCAATCGTCTTCAACCCAATATTAGCCAACTTATCATCAACCTTATTCCCTTTCCTTTACACATGATTCAAGTAACAATCCTCACATCATGTTCATCTCCCTTCTAGCAAGGTTGCTATAATCACCAATTCACAAGCCTATAGTCTTCTATTATGTCTTGTCTCAATCAACATAGCTTCATGATAATAATATTGGAATCACATTCAACTATTAATCTCAATATTCTCATACTCTACCAATATGCTTATTGTCTAAAGTTAGGTCCTCATCTATCCCTACGTGATTAATAGTGTTGAACGACCTATATGTATAATACAATCTCGCAACTAATATGCTCTTTACCACCACCTTTCCTTCCCATAATCTTTAATGATGACTTGCCTCTTATGTTAATTCTGCCAAGTGATCCAACAACGCAACACTATTCCTTTTCTTTTCTCTAACTCTTACCACTGTCTTAACTAGAATCAAGATTAGTTGTAAGACAACTCCTCCTCAGGTTCATTCCATCAAGTTGAGAAGGGTTTCTCTCCCCAAACACCTTCAACCCAGTATTAGCCAACTTATCACCAACCTTAGTCCCTTTCCTTCACACATGATTCAAGTCTATGTTTCGTTAAAAATAATAAGAGTACCAAGGAGGTGTTTCCTAGTGCATTAGCCTTTTTGCCAAGGAAGACATTTTAATAAACATTTTGGCATGTGACTTTATGGGTTATATTAAAGTCATGGTGAAAAAGTCACTTTATGTGGTACATGTAGTAGGCACTTTATATTAAAGTCACTTTATGTCTTAAAATGACTTTATGAGGAAAAGTACTAAAGTGCCTTTTTAATATTAAAATTACTTTCTATTTGTAAGTTGATTTTATCTGGAGAAAAGGATGCAAGGTACAAAACATTAAAGTGACTAGGGAGTTCATTAAATGAGTAGGACCACATGAGAAAGGGGTGTCAAGTGAGGGAAGTCAACACCCATATCTTGTCAACATGCCATATCTTGTCAACACCCCTCTCACTGCTTGATTCCCCTGAATCTCAACACGAAGGAACTCCAAGTCTCGTTCTCGCCATGATACATTCAGCTTTGCCATACCTGCAAAATACCATTATGTTTTCTCAGTTCAGAGTCAAAGGCATGCATGTACAGTACTTAGCTCCAACTCCCAGCAGACCACCAGTCCTGCCCATCCTCTCAGCCCAGAACACAGTTTTTGCCTTCAAAATTGTGTTGGACACACTTGTGGGCCCATTCCTGTGCTCTAAGGCACAAATTAGGCCCCCAAAAGCGAGTTGTGATTGTGAGGATGAGCAAGGGTCCCCCATAAACCACTGAAGCCCTAATCTAAAAATAATCTACGTTCCAACTCGCAGATCCCAATTACTCGGTCAGTTTGTCTGCTACGATCTCCACAAGATTTAGGGTCTTCTTCTCCTCCCCAAATTCTCCACAGCTCACTATGCAAATGAATTGGATTTGGAGGCAAAAGGCCCTTTTTATAGGAAAAACACTAGTTTTTCCATCGCCCATTGGGACCAAACCGTAGCTCTATTTAACAAACCATCAGCGTTGTTGGAAAGCTCTCACTGAGTACTATAATGGGTTTCTCTTTTTTTTTTGGTAATTTGAAACTTCACCTAGAAGCCATTTTTTCCACGAGGTCTCACTTTGTCACCTCTTAAAACCGAATCTCTTCATTTAAGCCACCCGTACTCTGGTACCACTTTACCTTTGTATTGGTTGACTCACGTGTCGATTTTCGTCATGACTAACCATCATTTACTCATGTTTTCATGGCCCCCTCCGAGACTCGCCCATGTGGCAGCATCAAGTCACCCTTCTACAGAACATCCGAGATGTGTCACCCTTGTACTTATGGAGTTTGTTCCAAGTCCCCTCGGGTCTCGTTACAATGTTTCATTTGCCGTCGTGTCGCATCCTCCCATTTTACTCATATTTAGCCTCCAACTGTAATACTCTGTCTTTGCCGAACCCCCGTTTGAGTCACTAACCATCCTCTCTGGAATCATGTTAGTCATTGGTAGGTCAACCATTCTTATTATGCTCTAACAAGGGAAGTCGTTAGTCTGCCACCCATCTTGTTTCCTTCCATCACCATCCCTAGTGTCATCCCATCAATCACTCTACTATGATCCCTCGTGCCTTTGTTGAGGATTCCTTATTGCCTTAACTCTGGCGGGCCCTCTTCTGTCAAACTCATCACGTTAATTACAGAAGAGTGGTCTAGAGGGTGGTGTACGTTGGTCTCAACTTCCATCTTTGTTTGGTGCCTCAGTTCAAGCAAAGGGACTCATTATTGTCCTTTGACTTGGTTGTTTCTCATGTGCTCGACATCAGCTCCTTATCGCATGATTGAGATTCGTACACTTGACGTTTTGGTGATCCAGCGGATTGTCCCAGTGATTCCCGGGTATGTGTGAGATGTTTCAAACATCATGAGGGGGTGGTCCTTCAGGTAGCCCCCCACATGCCCAAATGACCACAAATGTTGGTCCAGCCTCAAATGTAGTTCCGCAAATGTGATTCATTTAAAGTCTTTCCAATTGGGTTAATGCATTGGATATTTTAATTATTGCTTTCTATTTTGGATCATCTATTCTTTTATTGCAAGTTTTCCATTTTTATTGCAAATTTAAATCACAAGAAGCCATTAACTGGTTGTTAGGGTCACTTGTCACTTAGTGACTTAAGTGAAGTGTTTTTGGTACACCTTCCAAGAAATTTCACACTAGCACTCTTCGTCACAGTTCACATTCCAAACCATAACACTAACGGATTAGGTGTCCAACATCCCCCCCTACCTTCATTAGAAGGTGTTTATTTGAGTCCAAGAAGAGATGTGACATATAAATGTGGATAGCAATCAGTGGCTAGATGTGCTCTCTAAAATGGTGGTTTAAGGAAAACCACAAACAAAATGATGTAGCAAAAATAGAAGTATCCTTTGTTGATGGTAGTTTAAGGCTAGCCACCAACTCTTGAACTTGGCTGAAAGTAGTTCCTTAAACAATTTTGCTTCTAACTAGAAATTGAAGTCTTCTACGAAGTGGAAGAACTCCCTGAAGATGGTTTAAAGATGACCACAAACTGATGAATGATGGTTTGAAATTGACCAAAAATTGTTGGAATTTTGCCTCTAAGGCTCAACAATTTCCAAAACCTTTCCAAATCTAGCAAGAAGTTGTTTGTATTCTACTAATTTGAAGTTCCCACAGATGGTGATTTGAAGATGACTAGAAACTAATCGCAATTTGGAGATAACCGCAAAATGAATCACACTCATGGCTTTGATTCTGGCTACAACGGTGATTTTGGTTCAAGCTTGAGGATCTAGTTTTAGATGTTGCTCAAGCTCACTCGTACATGCTTGATTAATAAGGCTTCAAAACTAGAAGTCTCATTGTCAATAACTAATATCATGCCCCCTCATCAAATACAAGGTGAGAGGATGAAAATCTTTCCGCAAAACTCACATAGGTGAAGAAGCCTCACTGTTAATAACTAATATCATCCCCCCTCATCAAATACAAGGAGAGAGGGTGAAAATCTTTCCACAAAAATCACATAGATGAAGATCAAAAACTATTATCCTCCATGTGGCCAACTCAATGAGGGTTTCAGCTTCTATCGAAAATACACCCTTTTACAAGACAATTTAACTAAGAAACTTACAAAAATCACCATTTGTAAGTCACCCATTGTTCCTGATTCTAGAAGCAAATATATCTAGGACTAAATATAAAACAACGTCATGTTCCCCTTGTTGCACCTATTTTGTCACAAGTCCAAGGAAGCAATTGTGCAAAAATTTCAAAGATCAGAATCATCAGCCAGCGACTTATCGTGTCATTGTAAACCCAATTTTTGCAAATTGTAATGTAAATTATGCTAGTACGACCATTTAATTATGTAACAACCTAGGTAAGCCTATGATTTTGGCAGAACTTCATCCTAGGAAGTTTTTTAACCTGATTGATTACCTGTTTTTCTAAACACAGCTAATCGGAAGAGTTTTTTCCCTCCAGCTTAAACCCCAAAGCTAGGATGGAATTTATGGTCAAAGTCTTAAGTAAATACTAGTGTTCTTAGTCAATTCTATTGTAAAAGTGATTTGGGAATAATTTAAGTTATTCGGTTAAATTATTTTATTACAAGTCAGCTAGTCTACTAGATCATATTGTGTCGCATAATTGGATATAAATTATGAGGATCTATAACAAACGGGTATTCCCCCTTTGAGGGTTGAGTTATTGTAATATCTGATGTAAAAATATTTTAGTGCATCGTCTCTCGCAATCAAACACCATGGCTAAAGTATTTGAGAGTGGACAAATAATTAATCCCCAAGTGTCAATTAATTAAAAAAATTAAACCTTAAGCCAGAAAATTAATTAATTTAGAGCCAAAAAATAATCTTAGAAAAATGACCAAAAAATTCGTGGGTCAAAAAGAAGTTAATTTTTGGAGGTCCCCCACGAAGGCAAAAATGGATTTTTTTAAAAGAATTAAGCCCTTGGACCTTGGTGGTTAAGTCAAAGTCAAATTTTTGGGGAAATTAATCTAAAAAATCAATTTTTGGATTAATAAAAAATGGTTTTAATGAAAAATTAGAAAACTCCTCAAAAATAAATATTTTCGACGACAGGGATTAAAAGATGATCAAATATTTATCGACTTTCGAGGTTATTTTGACATGGATCAAGCCAACTAGTCGTTATTTTCCACTTTGAGGGATTTCTCTATAAATAGAAGGCATTTTGCTTCTATACATCATCTTTGGCAGATTTAATTTTATAAACGCTAGTGTAAAGCCATTGTTCTGCTAAGAACGTTTGAATTTCATAATAAAAGACATTAGGTTACAGTTCATGGTGTCTGTGTCTCATTGATCTGTGTTATGTGTTGATATGTGCTTTCCTATATTGTGCTTCAATATTATATGAATTGTTATTTCATTTGTAGGTTGTTCATCCAGTCATTTGGTCCTTAATTGATATAAAGCAAGTTGACTCCATAAGGCACTAGTCTCATTGATAATTAAATCCAATCTTTAAAAGCTTGTTAAATCAACCAAGTGGCTAGGCCATTCAATCATGTCTCCCGAACTTGTTGGTTGCCAACTTGTCTTTCATTTCCATCTTCCATAGGGACTATCGCCCATAGCCTATTGTTGGGAGACAGCTAGAACAGAGAGGTCGAGGATCAGACTGGCAGCCCCCAACCTGAGTCGTCGCACTGTGCCTGTACAATCTGAGTGACAACACCCCCTACCATTAAAACATAGTTTGGAGTCATGTCATTCCAATAGAATTGCTCCTGTCAAAGACGAAAGACCATTTAGTTATGAATTCAAGCAACGGTTGTTCATCCAGTCATTTGGTCCTTAATTGATATAAAGCCAGTAAGTTGACTCCATAAGGCACTGGTCTCATTGATAATTAAATACAATCTCTAAAAGCTTGTTAAATCAACCAAGTGGCTATGCCATTCAATCTTGTCTCCCGAACTTGTTGGTTGTCAACTTGTCTTTTATCTCCATCTTCCATAGGGACTACCGCCCTTAGCCCGTTGTTGGGAGACAACTAGAATGGAGAGGTCGGGGATCAAAGTGGCAACCCCCAACCTAAGTCATTGTCGCATAGTGCCTGTACAATGTGAGCGACAACACCTCCTACCATCAAAAAATAGTTTGGAGTCATGCCATTCCAATAGAATTGCTCATGTCATAGATGGAAGACCATTTAGTTATGTTTAGGATGTACACCTCCATTGATTTGAGGGAATGTAAAACTAACACACTTTTCTATATAGCTATAGGTTACAACCATATGTTAGAATTCCATGCACCCCAAGTCTAGTCTATGCTTTAGCCATTGTTGGGAGACAACTAGAACGGAGAGGTCAAGGATCAGAGGGGCAACCCCCGACCTAAGTCATTGTCGCATCGTGCCTGTACAATCTGAGCGACAACACCTCCTACCATCAAAAAATAGTTTGGAGTCATGCCATTCCAATAGAATTGCTCATGTGAGAGATGAAAGACCATTTAGTTATGTTTGGGATGTACAACTACACCTCCATTGATTTGAGGGAATGTAAAACTAACACACTTTTCTATACAGCTATAGGTTACAACCATATGTTAGAATTCCATGCACCACAAGTCTAGTCTATGCTTTAGCTAGAAAACATAAACACACTTAAAATAACTAACTCTAAAATATGCACATTGGAAATTACACCAACAATTAGATCAATATATAGTACACAAGATATATGCCCAAAACTTATTTTCTTATATGTCCATTAACAAGAAAATACACAGGGCTCCCATACTAAGGATAAAAGAGACATCCTTTTACATCCTTGTACAATGCCAATATTAGGTCAATCCTTTGACCATTTCACCTAGGCCTGCGGCTTTGTCCTCTATGCCTTTCTTGCCCAAATATCAACACTTACAGTGCTCTAACAACATTGTTGTAGTAAACAAAGTCATTACCAGCCCTCCTTAAATTAACAAAACATTTATCTGCTTACCTAACGTTCCTTATACAACCTTCCTATAGCAGACAACCACCTTTTCTCTCCATGACCAGCATGTTGTCCTTTGCAACTAGTCTCTTCAACTCTGTTCAAGCCTCCCTTAGTCCTCAACCAACTTCTACAAGCCCTCGTTGTTGTGTTTTCCTTTCTGCTACATAACTAAGGTTTAGTCCAACCCTTCCTGCACTACAGCCTACATCTTAGGCCTTTAAACCACTTAGCTACACCTACGACGTGTCTCTTTTAGCCCTTGCAGCCTCTTGTTCTAGCTGTAGCTTGACCTCATCCTCCCTTTTCTAGCCTCGACCCCCCTACACAAACCTCAGTCTTTCTTTTTCTAGTTGCAGCTAGACCTACCAAGCCTCATTCAGGCTACAATCAACATCCTTCAAGCTATGGCCTATACAAAACATGGTCCAACCCTTATTCAACCAAACTTCTCCACAGCTAGCCCTTCTTCGTGCAACTCCTTTTGCTACCTGCAGCCAAGTCACATCCAGCCTCTTTCACAACACACAAGAAGAATGATCCTTTATTGCTCCTTGTCCTCCAAACCTCTCCATTGGTTTGTAGCTTATACTTGTCCTTAGGTCTCTTAAGAGGCCTTGTTGTCCTTCAAGGAACCTCCAATCTCAACCTCAACATTAAATTAGAATAATAGATTATTTCCTTAGGTTCAAAGCCCACTCACTTTGAGTCCAAAACCCCCAACTTGGGTGCAAAGCCCAGTCACTTTGGGTCCAAAGCCCTCAACTTGGATGCAAAGCCCACTCACTTTGGGTCCAAAGCCCTCAACTTGGGTGCAAAGCCCACACACTCATCTTTGTGGGTGTTTCTCTCTCAAAAGCCTACCACCAAAGGGCATGTGAGAGTACCTCCTAATGCTACCCAATTTCAACAACCTCTACTGATTTGAGGGAATGTAGAACTAACACACTTTTCTATCTGTAAAACTATAAGTTACAACTTTGTTAATAGACATATTAAAAATGGTTGGAAAAAACTCCTTAAGCCTCAACAATAACAACATGGGGATGATCATCTTTGCTATTGTATAATTATAACTATGATAAATGGAAAATGGATAGAAAAAACAATTTCTTTAATCTCCAATAACGATGACAACATGACGTTAAGGATGACAACATGACGATAATGCTCTAATCCTTATAACTGGGAAGGCTTCAAGACTAAGTTGCCGGAAATGGCTACCTCCAACCCCAAAACAGCATTTTCCCGTTTCGGATCCGGATCCGCATACGAAACGCCGGAAAAATGTTTTTTTGCCGTTTTTTTTCTGGAAACAGGAAGTCTTTTTTCACAGTCGTTTTTGAGGCGTTTTTGTCGAAAAAACTTGCAGTTTAAAAAAATGAAAACGTTTTCAGGAAATTTTGAAAAGTATTTAGAAAATTTAAAAGGTTTTTCAAAAATCGTGAAACATTTTTGGTGAAAAAAAAAAAGCATTTTCGGCAAGTTGGAACATTATCTTCATCTTGGAAGTTGGAACATAGTTGACATGATACAGGCAGACACAAGCAAGACTGCCTCCCTTGGCTTTTAAGTTTTTACTGGAACTGTTTTGGTCTAGCACAAGATAGATTCAAAAAACGCAACACTGATATCAAATATTACCCACAGTTCTTCCAAACAAATCCTCAACCACCAATAACAGAGGTCTTGGGCAGCTTGAATGGCACAACAAGAGGGGACTAAACCCCCTTTTTAGTAGCATCTTGAACTCCAAAAATAGACTGGAACTGGGTCCTCAAAAGGACAAAACTCAGCCCATTTAAAATGGCAGAACTCAGCCCACAAAGCAGCAAACTCGACTAGCAAGTAATAAGAGGTAAACTCGGCCCAGATAACAAGATATATTTAGCCAGCAAAAAAGGAACCCTTGGCTTGATATGAGAAGGTAATCTCTGCCTCTTTGGAGAGTGAACACTGAAACGTTGCTTCAATATGGCATATGTTGAAACTTGAATTGATGATGATGAATCATGAATCATGATAGATCATAGATGATACAGATAATCTAGATTCTGAAATATGAGTGGTAATATGAATTTTTTATTTTTAATATATATATATATATATATATATATATTATGTGTCGTTTCCTGCCGTATCGTATCCAGATTTTTTGAAAATTTGCCATATCCGTTTCAAACCTCGTACCCGTATCCGTTTTCTGGTAACTTAGCTTCAAGAACACATGTTTAACCAAATTTGTTTATTACCTTTTTGTGTGCTCAACGCAAATGATCAGGTTCACTCATGCATACAGAGATCTAAATGTATTTGGTGATTCTTTCCACTGAGACATTTCAAGTAGAGATCATAATTTTTAAGACCAAAACTGGGTTTTGAACCAACCCACCTATCTAACCGGGTTTTGAGCCAAAACTAAATTGAATGAAAGTCAATGAACCAGATTTCAAACTACTAGAGACAAAATATGTGAAGTTTGCTCATATTTATACCATGTAAGGGTGAATATATCAAAATGGCACTGAGTGCAATACATATCAACAACAAAATAAAATCTCTAAATTCAAAATTCGCTAAATTGAAGGCAATTTAAATATTCAGTCCACATTTGGCGAATCTTAATCGGAATGTGAACTCAGCCTCAAATTTGGACTTCAAGGAAAATAAAATTAGCAAAAAATAGGGGTTTCGTTCGAATTCAGCCCCAAAATTTGACGAGGAAAAATTTTGAACAATTTAAACAAAAAAAGAGCCATCACCAGTTCCCCGTAGTTTTCACATGGAAACCCCTTCATGCAATTGCATATTGTTCCATAGTCCACTCAACCCAATTCCAGCTTCCTCTGCTTGACGAGTTTCCTCCCCATAGCAGCACAGCTGCATACTCCTCTACAAGTCTGCCCAACCAAGTGTCAGACTCCCATGTGAGTCTACCCGATGAGTTTCCTCCTCATGGGCCGCAGACACACAGCCCTCCACTCAATGTGAATATATATGTTTTATTTTTTTATTTAATCATGTGTTGAATTCAATGCCAAATTTTATGACAAAAAATTCACTAATATTTTTTTATCAAACTTCAAGCTCCTTGAAACTCAAATTCAAATTCAAACCAAGTGACTTAGCTCCTAGTCTATCAATTGGACCTAGCTCACGTAGTAGAGAGGAGTTCTTATCACGTCCAACCGAATTGAAACTTACTGATATATTTGCTGTTAGTGAGCTGTTGATTGGGGCTCAACAGGAGCTAATTGTTGATTGAAGCTGGCAAGGTACCAGCAATCTTATTCTAGCCTACAAGCTGGAGAGTAGGAGCATAGCAATATGGAGAAAAAAAAGGATCACTCCTAGTTTTCACACTCAACACAACTAAATTTCCTTCAACCAAGAGAGGTCAGGCACCAGAAATAAATATATAGGCCGGTGCTCAGATCTAACCAAATCATCAATCGTGACCAACCATGTGGTCTAAGCCAATGTCATAAAATCGTATTAAAGTTATTGACGTTGATTGTGATGGTTCCCAGTAATCTAGCAATCAAACTTGACTAGGTTGTTGACAAAACTTGACTAAGGCTTCAATGCTCAAACAGTCAACCTGGTGTCAACATCTCGTGCCCATTTTTTGGTGTGGCATGACGTCAACCTGTGCTTCAATACAAATGTGTTTTTCTATCCTTTAACTCATTCCATTTTGTTATGATCACACTCGCACCTGACTTTGGATTACTTTACCCCTGCACACTTCACTAATGTCCACTTATGCCAAATTACATTTAGTGCACACCTACACTTCATGTTTCCATGCGCTTTAATATCTTTAGCACATTCAAATCTACAAGCTAAAATCTCTTAGAGGCAAAGCTTCCATGGATCCAATATCATGTTATACTCATACATGCACAAACACCCTATGTTATGAAATGCCAGAGGGGGCAAATAATAAACCATTAAAGAATAGCAAACCAAAGAGGCAAAATTTGAAGAAAATGTACTCCTCAATTCATGAAATACTACAAAAGTGTGCACGGGAGATGTACATAAAGGAAAATGCTTGCAATACTTTTCGAAAAAGATTACCTGTTCAGCACTATGAATCAAGACAGTACCCTTGGTTTCTGTAGCTGATGTATCTATACCTCCACCAAAGACTGCAACCTGATAAACACAAGAATATGAGAAATTGGGTTAGTGTTGGTTATATCATCATATATTGTTCTTTATACTTCTTGCGAACAGATATTAAATCAAAATCAGGGAAGCTCAGATATTCAAGTAACATGAGTAAAAGGGGCCAATGAGCATCAGAGATTATTCATGCATCAGCAACGCTGGGGGCAAGGTACCTTGGTTACAACAAATCTTAACATCTACAGGCTACAAAAGAGACCCATCTCCAAACATATGGAAAGCTTAGTAATTGAATGGTTTGAATAAACTGTTTCTTGCAAATACCCAGAGCAAGGTCACTCAATCATAAATGTCTCAGTTGTTCTAACATTCAACAGCGATTGAACACTGAAATATTCTGACTAAATGAATGCATACAGTAGGTTTTACACCATCATATAAACAAGCTTTCAAGTTGGAAAGAAATTTGCATTGGAACATCTAAAGCATAACAAAAGATATTTGGATTTGTAAATTATAACAATTGATGGCAATGTAAGTCAGATAAGAATAAAAACAACAACTAAATTGATGCTATATGGGGAAGAAAAAGTCAACACAAGAAACCAATGACCCTGGAGACAACACAGGCTACTTTTGAAGCAATGAACAAACAGATCTAATGATTAATCCGATGGACATACACCCTGGGGTTTGATCTTTCTCAGCCCCTTTATAAATACATTCACAATCATAAAGGACTAATTGTTAAATCCATATCGTTCACAAATATAGGATTGAAATTCAGACCTTGGCTTTCTCAATGTGCTTGATAGTTCCAACAGCATCATTTTTCAAGACCATACCACGAACCACAGTGCATTCATGCAAACCCCCACCAAGGAGTTTTGCAACTCGCACATTATCCACATTGAAATTCACTGGATTCTTGGGGCAAACTTGAATACATGCCTGCAAACTTGAGATAATTAGACTGTTGCATTACTGACAAGTAACTCATAATACATGAAAAATACAGTTAATAGTTTTCTTACATCTGCAATAAGAGGGCAAAGAATGCTTTCTTGTCCAAATTGCTTGCTGGCAACAGGTGCTTTAATCCTAAGGATTACTTGCTCTTTATTCCTAACATCCATTGTTTCTGAACCTCTCTCTACCAGTTCATCTAGAAGCTCAATTGCCTGAATATAGGAATAAAGGTTATTGACAAATAAGAGAACATAGAACTATGTTGATACTCTATAATATACTTCAAACATAGATAGACAGTGAAATGATAAAAAGGAAACACCCCTGTACTTCTATCTACCTTTGCAACAAATCAAAGGCTAATCACCTTATTTATTGCTTTTGTGTAACCACTTATTATCTCACTGGGATGCAAGCCTGTTCTAATAAGCTCTTCAGCTCCTTGAAGAAGCTCTCCTGCAAATGATATCGTCAAATTGGCACCATCTCCAATTTCTTCCTGTTGAGCTTTACCTGCCAACACCAAGAGCTTTGCTGCGGGATGCTGCACCTCAAGTTCATTTACTATAGTAGCAGCATCATTTGTGATAAAAAGTTTGTCTAGGTGGTTAATGACCATTTTATTCATACCTGGAAAAAAGACAGTTCAAGCATCATAAGAATAACATGAACAAGAGAACCAACACAGACCAGCTACTTAGCTTCTGTTGTTACATGGCTATTTTAAAATGGCATCATAATCTCTAGAAAATGTATTTTGGACAATAATTTAGTTTTTATACCCACAGAGAATTCAATTTGACAAATATAATGTTATCCCAATCGAAATTACTGGATACAAAATTTAGTTACCATATATTTCTGTGTATCTCCTAATCGCTTGTATTAGCATGTGAAAAATACAGCCAACACTTCAATTGTTGACGGCATGATAATAAAAACCCTCATTTTTTTCCTATATGAACAGATTTAAGATTTGATTCCTATATTTATCACGCCTCCTGTTTCTTGTCCTACTTTCAAGATATGTTTTTAGTGTTTGTCTCACTCAGATCCATCCATTTCACAGACTCATCGTGGGTTTTTGTTAGAACAAAAAATCTTGACCATAGGATTTAACAATTCATCAATTATCTCATGTTTCATTTTACTTACCATCACCAACCATTCATCTCAGATTTTCCAACAACAATATCTAGCATTTTGAAAGTTTTATTACAGAGCATTTTTCGAATGGCAAAGAAATTTTCCAGACTTCCTTAACTGAACTGGTTTCCAATGTTCCGCCAACTTTACATGAAGTGGGGATGTCAAAACACATCCAGCAGACATGTGGAAACACCCCCCCCCCCAACTTTTAGGGAAGGTCTTAGGGGACATTGACGTCTCCAACATAGGTGACCCTTCCCAAAATACTAAAAATTTAAATATATGAAAACTGAAACATCTGTGATATAATGTTAATGATTGAATCAATCACAAATCTGATACATAACATAGTAATATAGTACATACATAATAAAAGATACATGTAATATAACATAATAATCATTAGTAATCACAAATCATCTAACATCATTGCATTTGTCATTATATTCAAAAATTCAAAAGATGTCGATCGGTTCTACAAATGACATTGAAGTCACATCAAACATGGTCAAAGAGCATCCAAGCATTCCTCTTTTTTGAAGAAATGCATCCTAGAGTACCCAATTTGCATTGGCAAGGGGGTTTGAAGGGGAGAAGAGTTGTGTTATCTTGTGTGTTTCCTAGTGCCCCCTTGAAAAGGGAACATGGAAAAATGTACCTGTTCGAGTAACCATGATTCAGGAGCATGAACCCTACCATCAGGAACTCATCCCAGTGCATCACTGCCAATGTCACATGGTTTGCGTTCGAATTCAGGTTCGGCAATGATTAGGTTTGGTTTGAGTTCGAATTTTTTTATGAGGTTCGCCATTAGGTTTGTCAGTGTCTATATACACATATATTAATTTAAAATGAATTATAGGATAAAATAGTAAGAAATCAACATCAGTGAACATAAAAAAATTGCTATCACGGACATCAAAACTGCAAGGATAAATTACAAGCCTGAGTTGTGACATGAAGTTATGAGTTCTGATCTATGGAGTTGGTCAATGGCTATGAGGTTTGCTGAACCTCAAAAAAGTTTTAAGGTTCGCCAAAATTCAAACCTCAAGGTTGAAGTTCGACAAACCTTATGACATAGATCACTGCCTGCTAATTTCTGAATTATCTTGACCGAGTTGTTTAGAGTTGCATTTTCATATCAAGAAGCACTAAAAGCACAATCATTTGGCATTTCTGACTAGTATTGATATCTGAACCATGATGATTATAAATTTGACAGTGAAAGTAGTGGAGTAGCAATGGGGTCTCCACTATCACCAATCTTTTCATGGAAATGTTTGAAAAGAAGTCCACTGACACTTACCCCCCGAAACCAAAAAGATAGAAAAGATACATTGATGATACCAACGTAATATGGTCACATGGAAATATGGAGTTAGACAGGTTCTTGGGCCATCTGAATGGAATATCGGAAGACATTAAATTCACCATGGAACAGGAAAATAATAACAGCATTCCTTTCCTGGATGTTCTACTCACCAGAAACGAGGAGGGGACCTTTCGGCATCAAGTATTCAGAAAAAAAACACACACCGACAGCTATCACCATGCAGATTCACACCACCATTCAGCACAAAAAATTGGTGTCCTGAATACACTAATCACTAAAGCTTCAAGAATATCTGACAAAGAACAGTTCAAACAAGAAATAGACCACCTAACTAAGGTAATCTGAAGTATTGGATACAGAAAGGAGGACATTACTAGAGCCATCAAAAGAGATGAAGAAAGATGCCACTCTCAATTCCTTCCTACATCCAGGGTACCATCAATAGAATCGCTAAAGTCCTTGGAAGGAATGGAATTACAACATCGTTCAAACCTCTTAAAACCATCTGACACAAGATGAGATACATCGAAGAAAATTTGGACCACCTCTAACTCAAAGTAGAGTACAAGGTTACTTGTTCAGGCAGAATGTATTACATTGGCAAGACAGGTCAGTCCTTCGGGACAAGACTTAAGAGCATGGAGCCGACATAAGAAAGAGGCTACACTCCTCAGCTCTTGTGGAGCATTCTTGCAAGACTATACAAGCATCATTTATGTCTTGAAGACCATCATTTATAAAGGAAGGCCACAACTTCAAACGAAGATTCCAAGAAGCATTGGAAATCATAAAGCACCCCAACAATCTCAATAGGGATGATGGACTAGAAGTTAGCAAGAGCTGGATCCCCTTGCTCACTCAACACTAATCTCTTGATGATCAAGTCTTGGTTCCTATCTCTTTGTTCCCTAGTTCTCTGCTCCTTAATCATTTTTCCTTCCCACTGTTGTATCCTTGAACCTCCTTTGTTTCTGCCTCTCCTCTTCCTTTCCCCTCTTGTGTTTCTTTTCATTCCCTTCATCCTGTCTTGTCCCCTCCCCAGGGTGCTTGGGAGGGGGTCGGAAACAGGAGCGGGGAGCGACATTTTCAAAAGTTTCCGGGTCAAGAGCGAATCGGAAGCAAATTTTTATATAATATACATTTTTATATATTTTGATGCATATATGTCAACAAAAGCATGTAGAATGATAAAAAAAGTGATAAAGAAAAAAAACAAACAAACATGGATTAATCCATATAACATCATTCCAATGTCACATGGTTCGGGTTCGAGGTTGGGTTCGACAATGACTAGGTTCGGTTTGAGTTCGAATGTTTTGATGAGGTTCGTCATTAGGTTCGTCTATATATATTAATTTAAAATAAATTATACGATAAAATAGTAAGAAACAACATCAGTAAACATCAAAAATTCTATCACAGACATGGAAACTGCAAGGATAAATTACAAGCTTGAGTTGCAATAGGAAATTATGAGTTTTGATCTATTGACTTGATCAATGACTATGAGGTTCGATGAGGTTCGCCGAACCTCAAATTTTTTTTAAGGTTCGCCAAAATTCGAACCTCAAGGTTAAAGTTCGACGAACCTTGTGACATAGCATCATTCATCTAGTATTTATAATCTTCATCAACCACGGGTCCACAAATTACAAGTTTTCATTTATATAGCATGTAAGGGTGCACATAAACAAAATAGCATCAAGTGCAATCCATCTCTGAACCGAAAATACATCAACAAATAGGCTTTAGATGGCCTCTAACATCCAAATAAATCATGCTACAACAAATATTTACATATCATCAAAATCATTGCCTGTCTTGGGGTCTTTGTCATTAATATCACCCTCTAAGCATTAACATAAGATAGAAAAAACGTAGCATGTCAAGTCAAGATATTGTTTGAGCGATGGGTACATTTTTAATAGGGTCATGATAGAAGGGTTCGACAACCAATGTCACTAACATCAAGGTACATAGAGGTCTTGGTGCTCTTGATTAAATACGATTTCCATACCCTAGTACACGACCAATTCCAATGGAAACATTGGAATCCCCCCAATCCTTAAATCCTGAAAAAAACTGATAAGTACACTGGATTTTGAGTGATATCTAAAATTCTACTTTCCCCATATGAAATCCAATGAGGTCAGAACCACTCTCAAACACCCTGAGTCATTTCATGGTAATATTAAAAATTTAAGTAAAAGGATGAATGAAAGATGATCCTTTTACTTTAAGAATTTAACATTACCATGAATTGCATATCAATACTAACGCCACAGGCTTGAATATTAGGCTACCCCATTCAAAAACTCTTGTTTCTTTGAAAAAAATTGTGTTTTGAACATCTTTTCAAAAACAAACAAACAAACAAACTTGTGAAGAAAGCCAAGGAGAATTTCTTTTTTGGGAGCGTGCTCCCAGGTTGCTCTCGCTCAGAGCGTGCTACAGGAGCGGATTCGAGGGGGGGCGAGGGGGCTACTCCCCTGCAGCCTTGCCCCTCCCTTCTAGTTTTCCTTCCCCCCCCTCCTCCTCTCACAACGTTCCTTTCATCTCATGGTGTCTTTTTGTTCCTATCCCTCTAATGACACTCTAACTTTCTGCCTTGCTTAGTAGCTCTCTTCTTTTTGGGTTTAATATAATGCTAATCATTCTTTCTTTTCCTTTTTGTGGTTGGTTTTTCTTCCCTTTTCTTAATGTTTCCTTTTTATTTTCATTTTTTCGTTTGTTTTCATTTATTCCTTTATTTGTCTCATTTATTTGTTAAAAATAATAGTGAGAAAGGGTTCCTTGATTTGTGACTTAGAGCCTCAACGAGTTTCTTCTTGTTGAGTTGAGGCTTTTGTGATCCATATCAAGATTGAGAAAGTATTTCGACGTAAATCACATAATAGAAAAATTGTCAACGCGTTTCGAACCAACAAGTGTGGTTCATCGTCAGGACAACCCGAAGAACCAAATCATGGCTGCATAATAAAAACGGAGAGCAGATCATCCAACGGCTAGGTTTTACTAAAAGCGGCTATATTGAAAAATGGCTATATTAGGACAGACCTAATAAACAGCAAAGAATTAGGAGCTAATTACTAAAAAGTAGGACGAGTTCCTAAAATTTAGGGCGAATTCCTAAAAGTTAGGAGTGCAAGAAGTAGTTGACTAGTGCTAATTAGTGGAAGGTAGAGTTTATTGTCTTCTAGGGTGAGTTATTTTGGGTAACGGATGAGTAGATTGAGTCAGGCTCCTAAATTATAGGAAGGACAAGTTAACACAACCAAAGAGCTTTTGTTAATTAATCAATCAACAGTTCAACTTACCTCAACTAGAACTTGCCAGTAATAGCCCATTTGAAGCGCTTATAAGGAGGAACAAAGGCACAATTTGATCATTTTCTTGTGAGCACGAGCTGGTGAGACAAAGCAATAGAGAGCACAGGTTGGTGCTTGTGTGTTGAGGCTTGTGTGAGTTTGACAGAGAGCAGATAGGGATCAACCATTTTGTAAGGGTTTCAAGCCTGGTTCAAGGCAGGAAAATAAGTTTGTTTTCAAATTGAAACAAGTTGTATTTGCAAGAGATCTAACGCTCAATTTATATCAATAATCAAGCAGAGAGGGTTTTCCCAGTTGGGTTCCCCAGAAAAGTATTGTGTTTGTATTGTGTGATTGTTGTTATTTTTGTTTCTATTTCGCTGCAAAGTTTAGTAGAGAAATTTTGTGTTTATATGAGAAGAAATATGTTTAAAATTGTTGATATTATTAGTTCGGAATTTCGTGGATTCTTTACATTATTTATTATCTACTTATTATATTTTAGGCTCTCTATGCTTGCTTGTTCTTGTTGCTTTCTTTATTTCTCGATCATCCTTTTTGTGTTATTTTCGTTCCTTTTTCTTTATTTCTTCTTAATATTATTGTGTACAAACTATTAGGTACTAATATTTACTAGAGGGTATTATTTGTTATTTTGATTCCATCTACTTGTTTCCTTTTAATCATATAATTTTACAATGTACTAATTATTATGCACGCTCATGTAGTGTGGGTTTTCTTATTCTAGGTTAATTTTACATAATATTTTAGGTTGTTATTATTTAATTTTGTTAAATATTTTAGGTTGTTATTAGTAATTACTTAATTGTATTATATGCTTACTATTAACATAGTATTTAGGTTTCCTTATTCATTGATTTGTTTTTATGTGTTCTTAATTTTTCTTAATTTTATTTTTATCAATTTAGGTTTTTTTCCTTCTTGGACAACATTTTTTGGTTGCTCCTTCTCACATTCTCTCCTATAAGTTATATTTATTTAGCTAAGATCCATGTCTCTTGACAGATTCTCCTAGTGATGAGTCTTGATTGTGATTCAAAATGTCGACTATCACAATGCACACCATGGATCAATCTCGGATGCAACGTATTTGTTGGAAAATGGGACTTTATGAGAAATATCAATTTTAATTCTATATTTTTTAGGTTTTATTTGTAAAAGATCACAAAAGTATTCCAAATAAACAATATTGGTTTTTTTTTTCTATATTTATATGGCCCCAATTATTGATGCATATCTCCTACGCAGTAACTAAGCATGCCAATTGTCAGTGCTAATGCCAATGATCACGATGTTGAAACCAGTGTTGCACACATCGCGATCGGGATTTAATCGGCGCCGGGAAAAAAGCGGAAAAAATCGTTAAAATCGGGAAAAAATCGGAAAAAAGCGGGAAAAAATCGTTTGGCACAAATTGAAAAAAAATTGAAAAAAAATGAATATTTTTGTGCCAAACGATTTTTTCCCGCTTTTTTCCGATTTTTTCCCGATTTTTTCCGATTTTTTCCCGATTTTTCCGATTTTTTTCCCGATTTTTTCAAAAAATCGCGATTTTTTCGATAAAAATCGCTATAAAAAAAAGGGGCGATTTTTTCGATAAAAATCGCGCTTTGAATCGGCAAAATTAAAAAATCGCGATTTTACGATTTTATCGCGATGTGTGCAACACTGGTTGAAACACGAAAGAGCGCCATTAGTGAGTGGGATGAAGAAGTATGGGCATTGGAAAAATGTTCAAAAACCTCCTACATGCAGACCCTTCCACCTTATACCCTAAGGACAATTTACATCATGACAAAAACATCAACATCCCATCAAGAGAGAGGAGTATCAGCTCACCGGTAGTATTCCTATAGCAATGGGAGGTGTTGACCACTCAAGTGTCAACTACAGAATTGTCAAAGACTCCATATGCAAAACATATTTCAAAGCAATCCATCATGGTCAAAGCAGTCAGAATTTCAGAACTCCATCATCATCATGCAGTGGATTTTCAGCACGATGTATCCCAAATCCTGCGGCCCTGTGGGGTTATTGTAAAAAATGATTCTAGTATGATGAAAATTGAGTCATGTAACACACCAAAGTAGCTTAAGATTTTGCTAGAGGATTTTCACTCTAGGGAGTTTTTTCCTTAGCTAATTATTTGTGTTTCTCAACACTAAATAATTAGTTGAGTTTTTCTCCTAATTATACCCCAAAGCTAGAATGAGGCTTGATGGTAAAGTCTTAGGTGAGTCCTAGTGTATAGAGTCGGTGTAAAATGCCATACCAGATCATGTCTAAAGTTTCACAAAATTGAGTCTAAGTGTATCTTTTTAATTATCAAAAATTGCCATTGGTCGGGAATTTTAACAATTATTTGATATCAAATGTAAAAAGTGTTGTCTATAGAAGTTGTAGGGGGTATGAGTAATCAAAATTAGACCTCTACACCTCAACTTTCTATCTAGACACACTTTTAGGGTCAAAAAATGTGTCATTACCCCTCGTTTCCTATTTTTTCCATTTTTTTAACACAAATTGGCAATAGGTTGGCTAGAAATTACCAAGAAAATAAAATGAGAGAAAATAAAAATTCTCTCCAAGTGGAAAAAAGATAAATAAAAAATTGAAGTGGACTTTCCCAAAAAAGAAGTCAAGTTAAAAAGTTGAGGAGTCTCCACAAATCAAGCAGGAAAAATCCCAAGGAAAATCTGTTGGTCCTCTTCAACTGTTAATGGTCCAAAAAATTGAACGAGAATTCTTTGAGGCAAAAAGTTGGAAAATATTTTTTGGTGGTCAAACCACTCCAGCAATTAATTCCAAGACCATTCAAGCAAAATGGCTAGTTCTCCTAAGGATTTGCGCAAGCTCATCAAGGGTGGAGATCAAGTTGACATGGATCAAGCCACTTTCTCCTTGGATCTAGAAATTTCCACTTGGAGATACTCCTCTCTCATATTTTTCTATAAATAGAGCCTTTGCTCTCTCATTGTAACAACATGAAAATCGAGCCTTTGGCTAAGTGAAGTTCTGCATAATTATGAAGGACTTTGGGGGTAAAATTTATGTGGTGTTTTTCTTTCGACTTCTACGGTAAAATCTTTCTAGTTCCCTTTCTCTTAATATTCTACTAGTGTTAATCATAATTTTGTTATTTCACTTGCCAGTTGTGGATCTTGTATTTGTAAGGTATCTTACATTAGTATTTGAGTTTAGAAAAACACTTTCGAACTTGAGGCGTTAGTGGGTTTTTGGCTGAACCGCTAGTCCTCTCATTCATTGTGTTATCTATCTCCTTATGTTCTAACAAAATTATTTCTAGTGTAGAAATCTATCTTATGAATCAAATCTTAAATGTTTGGGGAAGTTTTCAGTCGAACCAACCAACTCTCAAGGAATAGAAGTGGAAGAACCCGCATTGAGTTTTCTCAAAGGCTTATCAAACGATTTATTTTGAAGGGAGCTTCCTTGCCATAGCTTGTGAATATTATCATTTAATCATCACATCTATTCATTTATGCACTTTATTTATCAGATCTAGCTAATCCAGAGCTTATTACTTGTTTGCCCAAGAGCGGAGGTGTCCTCACACTCTTTGGGCTATCACTTGTAAATTTTTGTGTATATTCTAACCCTTTTTGTATATAAATCACATTTCTCTTGTGTATATTTGGGTCTTCTTTTATGGTTGTGCAGATCTGAAGGAAGAGGGTTTGGCTTGGAGATCTTGCATTAATTTTTCTTTGTAGGTGAAAGATTGGAGATTCAAGAAAACAAATATTTTTTGGAAGCTAAACCTACCCTAGTTTATGGATCAAGCCATTCTCTCTTGAGTAGTTCCTCTTGGAGGCTAGATGGCTAGGGTTTTTCAAATTGATTTTGAAAGGATCTCAAATCAAATGCTTGAAAATCGATAGATCGAACTTTTTGGGGAAGTCGTCCATATTTTTGATGCCTTTTTCTCTTGGCAGCTAGCAAAGAAGAGGATCTCTCTTGCTTTTGTGCAAAAATTTCCTTTCCCTTGGACGTCAAAGCTTAAGCGAAAATCTCTTAAAGAGAAAACGAGTTTTTTCAAGGACGATTATCAAATTCCATAGTAATTTCACTAAAATCATTGTAAATAATTTCCATTTCTATTTTGAATCTTGAGGAAAAGGGTGTTTAGCTCCTTGAAGCTTTATGTTGTAAACCCTCCTCTAGATCTAAACCCTCTCTTCTCTCTAAGAGGGTTTTACTTGTAATAATAATAAAAGAAATTTTCCTTGGAGGGAGCTTGGGTTTTTCCCCTTGGTATCCCACCTCCTCATTTGGAAGGAGGACCTCTTTGATGGTGGTGACTAACTTGTTCATGTTGCATTGTTAGCTTAGATTAATTTCCTTAGATGTTTTCATCATCTAGCTGCATTAACATTGCTAGATCTAATTTCATTTTGCAAGTAGTTTCAATCACTTGTCATCTACTTGATCTAACTTGCTTTTGTGTTCATTGAGTAATTTCATTATTCACTTGTCTAATTTGCACTTACATTGAAGTAGTT
Source organism: Pinus tabuliformis (assembly GCA_031772625.1). Taxonomy (NCBI): domain Eukaryota; kingdom Viridiplantae; phylum Streptophyta; class Pinopsida; order Pinales; family Pinaceae; genus Pinus; species Pinus tabuliformis. The sequence goes on along the minus strand of CM062818.1, from coordinate 1,390,460,177 downwards.
TTAGCTTCTTGATCTAATTCTTGATTTACTTGTCATTTGCTTCATTGAGTAAATCAAATTTTGTTTCATTGACCATTTAACACTCTAAAGAATTAATTTGATCACTTAAGTGGAATGGTATTTGTTAATTGATATTCATAAGACATTTCACATTTGAAGCATTTTATTTAATTGTCAAATCTCACTTGAAGCAATTGTATTAACTTAGTATCTAATTTGCATCTTTAGGATCTCTAAAATTTATCTCCAAGCATACACTTGGTTGATAGATATTTAAAACAACCTTCCTCAACTATCATTCAATCTCCCTAAATTTGAGTTTGGAGCAAAGGTTAAAACATGTGACCTCGTAGTTCTCTTATGGTCGAGCCCTTGTAGGAATGAAGGCATGTGGGTTGTCTTGAAGTCTAGGTGGATATTGTCAATGAAGGACAAGTGCATCCTAGCCTTCTTGCAATTCACCTCAACCCTTACCAAGTTTTGAGGAATTGGGGGGAAGTCTCACCATAGAATAGCCTTAACTAAAATTTACCAAAACCACTTCGTGATCTTGCAATTGGTTATTATTGTGAGCATTTCATTTTACTTGCAAATCTTACATTTTATTGCCCTTGTACTTGTTAATTTCAATTACATGCTCATAGTCTCTTGATATTGTTCTATCTCTTGGAGCATCTCTCTTCAAAACAAGTATAATTTCTAATTGTTTTGCAAGTCTCATTTTATTCCTATTACTCATACATCAGGTTGTGCATAATCTCTTGTGACTTTATTGCACTGACCTCTTATTTTGCAGCCATCCAATTGTGCAATTTCTTGATATATCTCTTTTGCAAGTAATATTATTCTATTTGTGAGCATATCTCTTGCAAGAATATTTGGCATTGGTCAACAATATTTGTCTTGCAGGATATCCATCAAGTATAATTGATTTATCTAAATTGTCGATTGTTATATGCTCCTAATTGCCCATACTTGCTAATCAATTTAATCTTAAGATCTAATTCAAGTTATATTGAATGGTGATTGCCTTGCCTATTATCTTTAGGGACAAGGATTCCTTTAGTGTTATCTTTAGGGACCACCCCCCTTAGCCTTAGCTAGGAGAGAGCTTAAAAGGAGAGAGTTAAGAATAGGTGACAGCCCCTTCTCTTAGCATTGTGCCTTAAAGACCACACTTAGTAGGATTGAAGACATTGCCCACATTTAGGTGTGCATCTTAGGCGACAACATAAGGGAATGAAAAAGAACAAGATGGAAGAACTTCGTCCAGGAACAATCATGGAAGATCTTGGACTCACAGTGGAGTCACCTTAGCATCTGAGATGTCAATTTGAAGACAATACTATTAACTTTTAAGGAATGGGGCACTTCCAGATTTTGTCTCGTTACAAACCTTTGCAAGCTTGTATGTGGCATTGGTATGAATTGGGCTTTTGCTGCAAACATTTTGGAGAGGCAATTGGTGGCCGCTAAAGGGATTGGGCACACTGCTTAGCTATTTGATTTCTGCTCTGCTTTAGATTGGCATCCTTGGCATCAAGGTACCACAATATTCCATCCTTAGTACCCAACTTATTCTGCTTTTTTACAGGTTGCCAGCTTGCCAGTAGTGTAGGCCCTTCCTTTCTATTTTTTAAATCATATCTTTGCTTTGGCTGAACTTTGGGCAACAATTTGTTTGTGCTGGATTTTTCTTTCACCCATCGAATGTAGATTCCGCTGGTATATTGGGGAGAATGGACACAGGATGAACAGCGTTTTTGCTGATGGATTTGAAACTTGTGGAAAGTAGGGAGATAAAGAGCGTGGAAGGCAGAGGGTAACGAAGCTCCTCCTACTTTTCCAACAGTGGCCAGACAATCGCAATTATACCAATGGGAATATCTACAGTTTGCAGACAAGAGAGGTACCTATGATCTTTCCCCTTGCAGAGACTGGGATTCACCCTTGGTATAGAAAATTACCGAACCATTTGGCTCTGTAAACTTAGTGCAAACATCTTCTAACGTTCTAAGATCCCTCCAGATCAAAGGGGTCTCAAGCCTTCACATTGTGAACCTGCATAGGCTGAGGTTCATACTACAGTAACATTTAATGCCCCAAGTCAGGACCTCTCTCCAAACTCCAGGAACAAGATGACAGCTCACTATAGAGAGTCTCATGATAATTTCCTGTCCAAATATCTGAATCTTATTAGACAAAGCTCTCAAACTCAATAAATTTCAGAAATAGAAGGATAAAGTAGTAGTTGAAGACTGGTTCAGAAAATCTGAAGAGCTCCACAATCTCAAGATAAGGATGATGGAACAAGAAACAGAAAAGAGGGATGAAGAGAACAATTGTATGAGAACAGGAAGCAGTTGGCCAGTTCAGTAAAGCCAAGTACAGCACAGCACATGGGGCCTGTTCTGTTTTTTTCTAATAATTTTTCTTTGGCCTGTTTTGTTTTGTTTTTAATAATTTCTCTTACCTTGCTACTAGCCCATAATAGGTGTCTAATATTCAAGCCTATGGCCCTACCTATATTTCTCCTTTGAGAGTGGTTCTAAACACAATGGATTTCATACGGAGAAAGTAGAATTTTACATCCCACTCAAAATCCAACTGACTTAACAGCGTTTAGGATTTCAAGATTAGGGGAATTGCAACATTTCCATTGGATTTTGTCATGTATAAGGATATCAAACTAGCATTTAATCAAGAGCACCAATCCTTCTGTGTACCTTGATGTTAGTGGTGTTATGCTTGCCGCCTACACCTACCTGTTAGTGAGAAAAGCCTTTAACCCCACAAAACGTGGTTGGTGGCAAGGACTAAGAGAAGGGGCTGTCACATATTCCCAACTCTCTCCGTTTAAGCTATCTCCTAGGTTAGCTAAAGGGGGCGGTCCCTAAGTGGAAAACTAAGTTAAAGGGTGATGTGAAATTTCTAGGAGATGCAGTTAAAGTTAATTGAAATGCTCATCAAAAATAACATGCTTCCAAGAAATAAGCAAGCATATGAATAAACAAGCAAACTTGAGATATAGATTCAAAATCTAAACTGGTGCCTTATCCATTAGGCATGGAGTCTTCAGATAATCCTCAGGTGCCACTCCAGTGGTCAACAAGTGGCATTGATTGTGTAATGTCCTATGGCAATTTTGGCCTTAGGTTTTTCTATTCTGGCCAGGGTTTTAATAAATCCGAAAAAAATTTAGCAACAATAGTAAATAATCATTAATCCCCTCTAACAGTAGGTATCATGTAATAAAACAGTAATAAATGTCTCCACAGCAATATGATTTCTAACACAGAGAGTTAGAGTTGACTGCCCAAAACATAGTAAATTGATTCCACCAAAAAACCACCAGTGTATTTCTAAGTACAATGTCAAATGTAACTGTAACTAGCTCAATTTTGTGGCTACTGTACTAATATTCTGACTATTGCTTATCTGTCAGGTCACCCCTGCTATGGGTTCCAAGTGATTAATTAATGTATTTTGCGTCGCAGGGAATGCCTCACATCAACGGATTAAGGATGCTGCAGATCTGACTCAGGATGATGTGGCCACAGTTATGTTCAGATTTATCGTTGTGCCACCAAATCAACGTTCCACAATTACATGCAGATTGCTCGCTACTGCAATTGAAGACTATTTAGATTTGCCTGATCGAAAAACTTTGATGCCCATGCTTTAGAACGGCGCAGGCAAAACATCATTATATCTCACAAAGGATGTCGTTATCCCTGGGTGATAAATTGCAAACTGGTTGCTAACTGTTTGAGAAGATCCATTGCCTGAGTGATTCTCAATTTACACCACAAACTCATGCACAAAGGACGCTAATTCAACCTTGATTACTGTTCCGAGAACCCCATCCCCACAACCTTAGATCGGATTTTTCCACAAGTGGGTCGTAGCTTGCTACAAAACCTTTAGTGCTCCAAATACTAACTTCAACACCGCAGCGAGAAGCCCTATAGGCTACATAAAAGCTCTCGCATGCCTTACAGAGCCTCACAGTTTTGTCCAGCACTTCAACAACCATCAGCTTTACAAGGGTAGAACTTGTTGCATAAGAATAATAATTTGATGGCTGTTAAACCACCGAATGCCACAAAAAACCTTCGCTTCTTGAGACAGATTCCCAGTGATAACAGGATATCCACAAGACAACCTTTGTCCACAAAGAGATCATAAGAAATCAGCCATTGTGATTATTAGACCAGACCCAAGCTGCTCAAACGAATATGTTGTGGCAAGACAGGGAAAAAACTTTGATCCTCAAAACCAAACCAGAACTGCTACCATGACCTGTGCTAGAACAAAAAGGGTGACCAGGTAGGGTGGGATCACCTCCACTAAAACTAGTCAAAGAAGAGAAACGGGTCTTAAAACCCTAGGAGCCTCAGGCTCAAAGAAAACAAAGACAAACCAATCCATCAATGATGATCCAAATGATTCTAGCTCTCTTGTAATTATAGATTTCCTTGTGGGTGTTTCTTCATCTTAATTAATTGAGAGGGGTTGGTGACAACCCCCAACTTTGGCTTTTTGCCCTAGCTGCCCCAAAACTTACCCCATGTTGCCCAAACATTGGGTAATTTAGGGTTTTTCCCTTTATCAGAGACTATAGTGTCTACAGGGATTGATAGGCTACTTTGTCCCTTGGGGCAATTAATCCAGTGGGGACATTAAGGAGTGTTGAACTCCTCTATAAATGTACCCATCACTCAAACAAAATCTTGAATTGACATGCTAAGCATTTCCTATCTTACTTTAATGTAATGATTAGAGGGTGATATTGATGGTGAAGATTCCAATATAGGCAAAGATTTTGATGATATGTAGGTATTTGTTGTAGCATGATTTTTTTTGGATGCTAAAGGCCATCTAGGGCCTATTTTTTATGTTTTTTAAGTTCAGAGATGGATTGCACTTGGTGTTATTTTGGTTATGTGCACCCTTACATGCTCTGTAAATGAGAACTTTTGCTTATTTGTGTATAAATGGTCTGAATTCATATGGATGCACATGAATATATGTATTCTTCTTTAAAATTTGAATATGTTATGTGTTTTTGGTTGACTGGTATTTTGGTCCGGTTTTTTACCGGCTCCAGTCCGGTCCTGATAACATTGGTTAAGAGACAAAATGCTTCCCTTTCCAGTTAGATTTAACACTACAGGGGCTCATGATTTGCAGAAGAGCACCAAATACAGGAATACAAGTACTTAGCCTCACAGAGGCCTTCATCAAAACATCAGTGACATATCAGCAATGCCTGGCAGGAAAGTTGGCTATTTCATAAATTTATTTATTGGACTCACGTGCCTTGTTAGTTTTAATCATAATAATAATAAGTATTGGGAAGGAAAGATAATTCCTCACCTGCAAGTTAAATGCTAGGAATGGAGTTTTTTGTGCATGTGTTCTCTACTCTCTCATTCCACCTAAATACTTAGATCTGTGGCTCCCGTCTTGACTTGAAACTCTTTTAAGATTTTAAAATATGGTATTGAAGTTTCCAGTGATTTACCTGCCCCATCTGCTCACTTCAAGCTGATATCTTTGAAAGGACAAGGTAAAGCTGAAAGTTGGCACAGTTATAAGTTATAACTCAGATGCTTATGCAACAGATCGCTTTTTTTCCTAAAGAACGAATACATGGAACTTTCTTAACTTATGTTTAATATGTTGAATATCAAGATTATAATAGACTGCCTTTATTCTGTATGTGCTTGGCTGCCTCTGGATGAACTTGTGCAGCATCCCCACCTGTAGCATTGTTCCTACTTGGTGCTTAGATCTACCTCACCACCAGCTTATGTCACATGGTTGAAGATTCAAGATGGAGGTTTCTTCACCTTGCCCACCTTAAAAAGCTTGGGGACTGGTTAAAAGTCATGCACCAAGGTGCTAACTTGGGGATTGGGTATACAATGTTGCTACTATAATCATTGTTCTCTCTATTTTTTTATAAGTTCTTCTTTTAAACTCCAGAAGCATTACAATTGGCCCAAATACATCAAGAACCACAAGCAGCACATTTCGGTAGGCAAGACAGACCTCAAATGGGAAGTCACATGTCCCAAGCACTTTCATTCAGAGGAAAAGAGGATTCTCTTCTGAAAAGAGGATTTTCATTAAGGTGATATGACAAGAGGATTCTCTTCTGTCAAAATTGCCCAGGCCTTGCATATAGCCCCAACTGCTAATCCATGTCTCTGGGAAGAATTGAACCCCAGCAGGTGGGTTGAAACACCAATGGCTTCACAGCCAAACCACAGCCCCACGGGTATTGTCATTATCTTTGTTTCACTTCAGATATCGTATACTTATCCATTATTTCTTATCAGAAAACTTTCAAAAGGCATGACATCAACCTCTCGTGGAATTGCTGGGAACATGCTTGCATATACTAGATTTAAGCAAACCACATTAACACAGTTCATAAGACCAGACTTAACGAACTCATTCACTTGATAGAAGAATTTCCAAAGCATATCCTCTGTTTTTAACCTTCAGTGGCTGTTACTTAAAAACCAGTTATGTTGAAGACAGGCTCTGTTCGTGTCCGATAGATAATAATTATATCATATTTGTAACGATTCAATGAAACGCTGATTGTATTGGAATTGATTAGCCTTGTGAATTGCCATGCAGTAACAAGGATAAATGTATCTCTAGATATGATACATAAATCAAATCGACTGCTCACTTCGTTAGTCTACAGATTAACTAACAGAAGAAAGACTCCAATTGTCATATAGTTGAATTGTACAATATCCCTTGGTGTTTGGTATGTTGGTAGAATTGGAAAAGCCCATTGACAATATATTCTCTTCGAGAGCTTCGACATAGTGTATAATCAGGTAGAAGTTTGAATAAAGCCAATTATATTCAACTAATTACAACGACCTATATGAAGCTGGGCCTATGTCTCTTTCGGGCGGGAAATGCGAAAGGTGCGTAGCTTTCATAAAGTAGTTCTAGATCCATTCACCTAGAACTATCGAGTTTTATAAATTATTGTACTTTCAAACTCTATAAACTCTGACATACAAAATTAACTAATTAGCAAACTGGTAGTTAACCGTAATGGAATGGCTTAAACTTTAAAGCCTCAAACATAAGAAACTCCAAACCAACCACTGTACCTTTTAGTACAACACTAGAGGAAAAGAGCTTAAAAACCCCTGCAGCATAAGAAAGCAAGACGCCAGGAGATAAAACTGTCATGCTCTCTGGAAATCTCATGTATCCTATACTATTATTTGCTTGTTCTGAATAAACTAGTTGGCATTTGTAATACATAACCAGATTTAAACCCGAAAAAAAATTAAAAAAATAGGATTTTAATAAGAAAAACAATGGGCATGGAAACTGCAGGTGCATAGAAGGCCCACTAAGTCAAGTGAATAAAGAGTAGACTAAGTATTCCATCATATATGGATCAGATATTTTTTAGAGGAATAATGATTAAAAAGCACTTTGGATTGGAATCGAATCAAATGAGTTTAATCATATCCAGCACTCGAGTGTGACGTTGTCTTGTGTTACAATTTTTACTTTATCACAATAATATTTTAAGAGTCTGTACTACCAGCACTCGAGAGATGATATCTGTGATGTGTGCCATCTACAATTTGTTCGTCACAAAAATTCTGGAGGATTCTATGATACCAGCACTCGAAAGATAACCTCTATTTTATGTGTCATCTATTCTGTCACATCATGGTTTGCATCTCAGGGAAATACTTTATGAGTCTATATTATACGGGGCACATCATAGTGGAACAAGATCCTAGCACAGGGATATGTCAAAGATAGTTTGAAACATCACATGGACAACCACTACAATCCAGATGACAGCCACAATCCAAAGACGGGTCACAAGGCGTCGTGCAAAAACAGCCAGCAGTTTTAGTACTGGACTGAGAGAGAATACTATCAAGACACTTGCCCACCGAAACCAGCTTCTGGAACGACAAAAGCTACGAATAATGCCTTATAGTTTCTTTTGCATAACAGCTTAAGTATAACATATCTAAACTGGTATACATAATAGAACAAATGACTGAAATATTATGTTCTCTGGGTAAATGCCCGCTTCTTCAGCTAGTATAAAGTTCTTAAGATAAGCATTTTGAGTGCAGAAACAAACAGGAAAATTAAGTGAATGGAATAGCAAATGCGCACCATTCGGACCGAGAGAAGTCCGTGTGATTTGGGAGAGTTGCTTGCAGGCATCAATGTTTTTAAGGACGGCTTCGTCTAAGCCAGAGAGGAGCTTGTGGCCCTCCTTCAGCATGGCCTGTAAGCCTTGGGGTTGGATCTGGAACCCCATTCTTCACTTTACTGAACCTTGACCTTAGGGTTTTGCGCTTAAACCCTATATTATTCGGCGCGGCTCGATCTCTATTTCCGAGATTTCAAAAACTTGCAGATGGAAGCAAAGCTAAAGATCAATAATAATCTCAAACATAACAAAATCAGAGCAGAAAATGCCGCCCAGTCCAGTAAATCGCTATGGAGACTTTTCGCTCATTTAAGATGGTGGGGCTAAGAAAGGAGGGACGAGGCTTTCATGAAGGTCTAGAAAGCACCATGAGTCTGTAGTATTTCGTCACTCAAAAAGAGGAGGGAAGATGCTTTAAAGGTGTCCTGTTATGTTTTGATTCTTTAGAGCTTTGTTTGCTATAATGCTTTTGGGTGTGAAGTTAGGGAAAATAATACCATTTCTTCTAAGGAAATAAGTAAATTTTTGGTGTTTGCTGAATAAATATGGTATAGTTTTACAAATTAATTGGCTTAATTGTAATTTGGAAAAATAGGAGGTTGGGTAATTAGGGATTACTAAGTAATTAATCAATAATGAGAAATATTTTTGGTAGAAATCACATCAAGAATGTTTGGTTGACTTGTTTCGAACCATCTAATGTGGTTCGTGGTAAGGACAAGATGGAGAATCACATCATGGCATCATATTAAATAAGGCGAGTGTGATGCAGAGAAGCTTAATTCTTACGGTTAGATTACAACCACTTCAATGTTGAGAGAACTCATCTCCTTAATATTTTCAAAAATAATGGATATAGTAGGCAACGGTGTCTCAAAGCTTTCCTTATAATTGACAAAGGTCTTAAGGTTAAAAAAGATCCTAAAGATTGAGCTTCACAGGTGCATCTTCCATTTATCCAAGGAACTACTAATAAGATTGCTAGGATCTTAAGGAAGCATAAGGTTAAGTCAACCTTTAGGCCCCTAAGCACAATCCGTAGTTCCCCTAGACCAGTGAAAGACCTTGTGGACCATAAGAATATGAAAGGTGTTTATGTAATCCCATGCTCTTGCGAGACACCCTACATTGGTGAAATTGGCCAATCAATAAATCAAAGGATCAAACATGGGAGGACCCGCTCCTCAGCGTTCGCAAAGCATGCAGAGAAGACAAAACACCACATCTGCATTGAAGAAGCTCGAGTCATTGCTAGGATTGATCATTTTCATCACCACAAGTTTAGGGAAGCGATAGAGATTGAGAGGAGGCCAAGTAATCTGAATAGAGATGATGGATGGAAAATTAGTAGTTGTTGGGTCCCTTCCCTTTCTTCCTAAGAAATTTTTATTTCTCTTACTCTCCTTTGCCTTATTTTTATATTTTTATTTAGTTATTTATATTTATTTATTTATTTATCTATTTTTACTTTCATTTTTAATTTATTTTTTTATTTTTATTAAAAAATTATTATTATTATTATATTCATATATATTTGTGTTTTCAAATTTTCATTCATTTTTTTTTAATGTATAAAGAGTTTTTCTGGAAGAAGTCACATTGAAGATTTAGGTTAAATAAGAAGACAAGTCAACCTAACAGCTAGAAGAAAACACCTATGTTTGACTATGGGAAGGAGACAATATTTAAATTAATGAATATATAATTTTTAATTTTATTAGTTAACTATCTAACGGCTATATCTAATAATATTTAATTCATTTTTTACTTTACCTATATATATATATAAATAACTAAAGATTAAAACTAATAATAACGATTAAATATATAATATGTATATAAAAATAATATAAAGGATTCTTAATAAATAATATTAATGTTAAATTGAATATATATAATAACAATATATATATATAAATCACTATGTATAAAAAATAATATTAATATAAAATTGTATATTAGGATTAATAATATTCAATTCATTTTTTACTTTATCAATAAATATATAAATAACTAAGGATTAAAATTAATAATAACGATTAAATATATATATATAAGAGATTCTTAATAAACACCTACTTATATTAATAAATAATATTAATGTTAAATTATATATATATATAATAATAATATATATAAATCACTATGAATAAAAGTTAAACATTCATATTAATATTAGAATTACTAATATTTATATTAATATTGTTACAAAAATATTTATAATGCAAGAACAAATTCTATCAGAATGTTAATAATTGTTGTTTATATATATATATATATATATATATATATATAATAAAGTGAAAAAAAAACAAAAACAAAAACAAAAGAAACAATAGGCCAGAGAGAATTAAGAAGAGAGGGCGGGAATCCAACAGCTACTAATTTTCCAGTTGTCGTCCCTGTTAATATTACTAAAAGACCTCTCAATTTCAATGGCTTCCCTAACCTTACGATGATGAAAATGAGGGCCAGAGAGAATTAAGAAGAGAGGGCGGGAATCCAACAGCTACTAATTTTCCAGTTGTCGTCCCTGTTAATATTACTATAAGACCTCTCAATTTCAATGGCTTCCCTAACCTTACGATGATGAAAATGAGGGCCAGAGAGAATTAAGAAGAGAGGGCGGGAATCCAACAGCTACTAATTTTCCAGTTGTCGTCCCTGTTAATATTACTAAAAGACCTCTCAATTTCAATGGCTTCCCTAACCTTACGATGATGAAAATGAGGGCCAGAGAGAATTAAGAAGAGAGGGCGGGAATCCAACAGCTACTAATTTTCCAGTTGTCGTCCCTGTTAATATTACTAGAAGACCTCTCAATTTCAATGGCTTCCCTAACCTTACGATGATGAAAATGAGGAATCTTAGTGATAACCGTAGCCTCCTCAATGCATATATGATGCTTAGTCTTCTCTACATGTTCAGCTAAAGCTAAGGATTTTGTCCTCCCGTGTTTAATATCAGCAGTGTGTTCCTTAATCCTCTAGTTTATAGAACGACCAGTTTCACCTATGTAAGAGGTTCCATAGGAACAAGGGATGATATAAACACCTTTCATATCCATAGGGTTCACTTGGTCTTTAACAGACTTGAGGGAACTCCTAATGGTCTTGAGGGGTCTAAAGGTCGAGGAAATATTATGCTTCTTTAGGATCCTCTCAATCGTGTTAGTCGTCCCTTGGATGAGGGGGAGGTGGACTCCTAAACTGCGGTCGATGGGTTTTTTCTTGACCTTGGGACCTTTGCTCGCTTTGAGGAAGGCTTTGACACCTTGCTGCCTACTATAGTCATTCTGGACAAAAACATTACACCACACAGGTTGACTGGGTGGCCTCAACTTGCCCCAAGGGGAAACCAAGTTTGTTGGCCACCAGCTAGCGTTATAAGCCATCCAAAAGTCTTTCTAGCCAATCTAGATAAGTCTCGATCTCATGTCCATATACTACATAACTGTAAAAACTAGCATATGCAACAGGAAAATTAAAAGCTAACCACATAAACAAAAACTATGCATGGGGAGTCTAGTCTTTTTGCTCATCTGAGACAGAAGCAACAGGAGCAGGATCTTCAGCAGTCACCCCTGGCATTCCATACAGCTCCAGAATGCAAGGGATGTGGTGGTCGATTTGATCCATCCTGATGTCCTGTTTGTGCAACTGGAAGAGGATTTTCTCCATATCTTTTTTATAGTTTGGCAGGCCCTGCACTGTAACCGCCATCCCCACAAAGATTTGTTCCATCGCTTTTCCAAGAAGGCTTTTCATTAAGAAATACAGATAAAGGGTGTGTTTAAACTGAGTAATTCTCCCACATGTATTCCCTGGATCTGGGACCAGCATCCTCCAATTGTCGAGCTCTTCTTCTTATTCACTTTCTTGCTTGATCTTCGCTTCCCAGTCTTCGATCAACTTTTGAATTCTCACGTCCGTCTCGTCTTGATATGTCCTTGTTGCCTCTTCTATGAGGTGCTCGATAGGCTTACGACCTATGCGAGATTCTGACGTGCTCGACCCCTTGTCTGTACGGGAGGACGGACCTCTCCTACCACACCCACGTCCTCTCGCTGCTCGAGCCATAACCTGTGCAGTGGAGCCCTGTTGACATCCAAACGAAGTCAAGTTCGTTAAACCTTGCTCAGCATCCCTCCATTGCCATTTATACAGGTCCTCTCTTACATACTTCTCCACCTAAGTGTTAAGGTAGCCCAGAGCCCGCAAGTGGCCAAGGGAAGTGGGTTTCAAACTCTTCTCCCAGGGCTCCTCATAGTACCCCTCCCCCTTGCTATGGCTCAATTTCCAATCGTCCCGCTGCATCTAGAGCCAAGCCCACAGGCCCGTCTAGAGCCTGGCAGGATGCCTGCAATTATACCCACTTTTTGCACCCTCAGCCAGCAGATGCGAGTCATGGCTTTGCTTGCCCCTCCGCCTAGATTGTCACCCGGGATCCCTAGCTTTGCCCTCAGTGCCATGCAGGTTCCCAGTTTCCCAAGGGTCTCTCTGCATCCTACTGCCATGGCTGAATTCCCAAATTTTTATTCATTTTTAATCCCTTCTACATTTATCAATTTTGAGGCATATATATATATATATATATATATATATATATATATATATATATATATATTCATTCATTCATTTGCTCTTTATTTTTATTTGATTTTTTCCATTTGTTTTAGATTTGTTTTCTTATTAAACCTGCATTTATTTTTTTAATTTTGTCCTCTCTTTATTATCCTAGAATTGGTTGGTCTTTTCTTTCCTTTTTAGTTTATTTTTAGAATATATTAATAAAATAATAAAATAATATAATATAATAAGAATAATAATAATAATTCTAAGAATAATAATAATAATTCTTTCTAAAAATTATTCCTTATTAATAAATATTCTTGTTCAAAAGTAATTGTTGTAATCTAGTCGTTAGAATTAAGCTTCTTTGCATCGCACTCTCCTTATTTAATCTGATGCCATGATCTGATTCTCCATCTCATCCTGACGATGAACCACACTAGATGGTTCGAAACACGTCGACCAAACATTCCTGATGTGATTTCTACCGAAAGTGTTTCTCATTATTGAATATATGGATTGCAGAAGCCTAAATTTGAAAATTAGATCGACTTTTGATGGTAGATTTCTTGGTTGTTGTTTGGGTAGATACCGCTCTTAGAGCAGGCCAAATATCACCTCTAACCACTTCCCCATTTTCCTCTAGCTAGAGTTTAACATCTCTCCTTTTAAATACCCTTTCAAATTCAACCACTCTTGGATTAAGGAGGATTCCTTCATATCTTTGATACACTCTTACTGGAAACATATCCCAATGGGTCCATCGATGTTTGCGATAGATTCTTGGACATATAAAATACAGAAACTGAAAAGATGTGTCAAACGATGGGCTAGATACCATATTCTTGATCAAAAAAGGGAGTTCGAAGACAATGAACCTATTTTTGTTTCCTCTCAAAATGCTTTTATATCCTCAGGTTTTCCAGAGGTCATTAAACATCATCTCTACACCTTGGATGAAAGGAAATCTCAACTTCTCAAAGCCAAAGAGGAGAGGTGGTGTTTAAAAAGCGGGGCGATTTGGGCGAGGGAAGGGGATGGAAATGCTAATTTTTTCCACAACTTTGCTGACCATAGGAAGATTAAAAATATATATATGGGGATTTGAAGATGATACGGGTACTTTTCACTACTCTCAACAGGATTTGGAAAGTCAGTTATGGCTCATTTCGCTAGTATATACAAGGATCTTGTTGTCAAAAGGATTCAAGACCGACTCCAATTTATTCAATGTTTTCCTTGATTCTTCTCAGACGAAGATTCCGCAAGTCTGGGATGGTATGTTTCATTGGATGAGATTGAAGGTGCCCTTCACTCTTTTGCAAAAGATAAGAGCCTTGGCCCTAATGGGTGGACAATTGAATTGTTCTTAGAATTTTTTGACCTGTTTGGGAATGACATATTGCAAGCAATGGAAGAGGCCAGGACATTGGGGAGGGTGTCTGGAACATTCAATGTTGCATTCATTGCTCTTATCCCTAAATGCTCAAAACCCCTCTCCTTTAATAACTTTCAAATGATATCTTTATGTAACTTGATATGCAAAGTCATTGTTAAAGTCATTTTCAACATACTAAAAAATTTACCCTCCTCAGTTGTATCTCCTAAACAATTTGGCTTCGTCCCTGGTCACATGATCCATGACTCTATTTGAGTTGCTCAAGAGGCCCTTTATTTAATCAAGACAAAAAAGCGTAGTTGTAACCACCCTATCCCATATTTACTCGCTTTCACAAGTTCTTAAGGGTAAACATGAGCTAAGTGATACTATGATATGACCCGAACTCCAAGTTCCATTTATGGAAGTGGGGTCTACTAACCGGAAACATACTTCCACCCCTCAGGGACACCAGATCACCCAGGTATCTAACAACAACCATTAGTGATCAATCCCTTAGCTGAAACTTTATCTTTACCAACTTTACACCCTGATCACAAGCATGTCAAGTTTTGTGTGCGATTGGAAGGCTCCAACTGCATGCCCAGGCCTTCCTCCATGTGGTTGTAACCGAAATTTTACAGTTTTGTGCCTATAGTTGCGAGATCAATGCCACTTTTTCAAGGCCAACCTACAAGCCATTGCCCAGAACATCCCAGAATTCTCTAGAACTCAATCTAAGATGATAACAAGTCTATACAAATTATACAAAAATTAGATCTTGCCCAAAACATACTAATGACATGATAAACGTTTCGTCACACATATAGTAAACATAGTAGCTAGAGGTCATGAATGCATATCTGATCATGATCTTCTTAACTTCACTAGAGAACCATCAAGAAGGCGCAATGTGTTGAAAAGTGTGCAACAAGAAATGCTAAATTTAGAATGTGCTAAAAATAGACCTGCTAAAAATAGTATGTCTAAAAATAGCATGTCTAAAAATAGAAGTTTGGCCAGTGAGGTCATTGGCCACATTGCGTGAGAGGTGAAACTGCTAAAAATAGAAAGTTCTAAAAATAGCATTTATGGGTCCCTTCCTATTTATAGCAGTCCTTAGTCTATCTATAGGAAGTAAAATTAATTTTGGTCTTAACAACAGTTTGAAATATTAATTAATTAATTCAGTTGAGTTAATTAATTAAGGAAATTCTAATTTGAAGTCTTTGTGAGCGTGCACATGAGTTTCCTCTACTGATTGAGGGAATAAGCATGAGTTCTATAATGAGAGAATCAGTTGACTTAGTTCTAACTAACAAGTTGTTAAAATAATAAAATATAGTTTGTTAATGCTTGCATGCATGTGACAACTATTATTTTAGATAACTGAGGATTCACTCATGGATAACTGTTGCATGTCAGTTCTGTCAGAGACCCAGTTGAGATCAAATGTGGGACAGTGTACTATCAAATACTTAACTATTTCTAGTAAGTAGTTTTTTCATGGTTGAGGAACTAGTGTTCTCAAGGAATACGTAGTTGGACCATTGGTTGTTTTTGGTATGTTGGAATTAATTGCATATGCTTTTGCTATTATTTCCTAAGCACACTACGTAAGGACCATAGGGAAAGCCTAGATAAACAGGGCTTGGGTGGTTCATGAGATATATCTTCATAGTTCATTGAGAACTGAATAGCTTGAGAGCTAATTTTTTTTGTATTGTGAAGAGGGTTTCCACTTGATTGATAATACATGGTTGGGGTTTTATGTTGGTGCTTTCCCCTAGATATATCTTGTGTTATGTGTGATTAATTCTCTTGATCATTTATGCATGTTTCTACTTGATGTTGGTCATGATTTTGATTATGCTTCCCCTTAATGTTTTGTAGAAGTAGAACAAGTATTATGCTTTAGGACATTGCATATATCGGTTTGTTCTACAGGTGAAATTTCTACATGGTATCGGAGCACAAGTGATCAAGCAAGAACAATATACTAGCAGGAGGAATTCGAAGTTTCTTATTCTTGATATAGATCTCAAGTTCTTATCACATCTACTTCATCGATGGCGTTCAATGGTTTGAGGCTTGAGTATGCCCTTGATGGCAGCTCAAACTATATAGCTTGGAAGGATCGCATGGAGGTAGTTTTAGAAGATAATGGTCTTAAGGATTTCATTGATCAAGAAGTCCCTAAGCCTATTGACAAGAATGAGCTGGTGGAATGGGGTAAGTGTGTGGCTAGAGCTAGGAGAATTCTCTTGGAGGGTGTTCGAGAT
Source organism: Pinus tabuliformis (assembly GCA_031772625.1). Classification (NCBI taxonomy): domain Eukaryota; kingdom Viridiplantae; phylum Streptophyta; class Pinopsida; order Pinales; family Pinaceae; genus Pinus; species Pinus tabuliformis. The sequence continues at coordinate 1,390,443,716 of CM062818.1, read as the reverse complement.
CACATAGTCTCAAGCCTCCATGGGAAGGAGTCTTCGTTTGCAATGTGGAAACATTGAAAGATTTATATCAGAATAGTAGTGATCAAAGGAAGTTGGCACTGAAGGACAAGCTTCGAAAGATCAAGTGTGAGAAGGGTGACTCTATTTCTACATTCTTGAACAAGCTCACCACCTGCAGAGATGAGCTTGCAAGCATAGGAGTCACTACAGCTGATGAGGATATGGTCAATCTAGCACTCCTTGGCCTTCCTAAGAGCTGGCATAGCTACCAGGACTCGGTGAATGGAAGGGAAAAACTGCCAGATTGGGAACGACTATGGTCAGATTTGATGCAGGAGGAGATCAGATAGAGCACCAGGGATGGAGCTTCTTCATCAAAACATGATGATGAAGAGAACTTGGCTTTAGCTTCTAAAGCTAAGAAAGGGAAAGGGAGGAATCCCATTCCAAGTCTTCTCAAGGAGGGAAGAAGTTTGACAAGTCGAAGGTGAGATGCTTTCATTGTCATGAGTTGGGTCATTATGCTAATAATTGCCCAAAGAGGATGTCCAAGAAGAAAGGTTCCTCCAAGGAATCTAATGGTGATGCACTAGCTCCACAGTTTGAGATGAATTTCTCGCTTATTGCATGCATGGTTTCATCTAGCATGGGATGTGTTTGGTATTTGGACAGTGGAGCTTCTTTCCACATGTCAGGTGACAAGAATCTTTTCAGCAATTTGGAGGAGAAGGATCTCCAGATATGGATCGAGATGGGCGATGACAGAAAGTATTGTGTCTCGGGTAGAGGTACAATTATGTTTCAGAGGGAGCATGGTTCTCCCCTCACTCTTTCTAATGTTATATATGTACCAGGGCTGAAAAAGAATCTTGTGTCTATTGTTATGCTTGAGGATAAAGGATATGATGTAGTCTTTAGTTTGCGAAAGGTTTTCCTAAGGCATATCGGCACAGGACAGACCAAACAGATTGGGATTCGAATTAAGAATCTCTACAAGTTACAGGTAGAAGATTGTGCTACTCTCAGTTCCAAGGTAGAAGAGGTGCATGGCCAAGATATTGGCGAGTTATGGCATAGAAGACTGGGCCACTTGCATCACGGGGCCTTGAAGATCATGCAGCAAATTTCTACCGAATTACCCAAGTGCAAACTGGAGCAAACAAGCACATGCAAAGGTTGTACTCTGGGTAAGTATGTGAAGGCTTCCTTTCATGATCGGGATGGTAGAGCAGGAGCAGTTCTGGATCGAGTTCATTCAGATGTATGTGGGCCCTTCTCTATAGCCTCCACCACGAAGCAAAGGTACTTTGTTATTTTTATAGATGATTTTTCTCGTAGATGTTGGATCTACTTCATGCAAAAGAAGGATCAAACCTTCTTGAAGTTTTGTGAGTTCAAAGCTTTGGCAGAGAAAGAATCAGGGAGGAAGATAAAGGCCTTGTGGAGTGATAACGGTGGAGAGTATGTTTCCCAGTAGTTTAAAGACTTATGTGCTTCAGAAGGAATTAAATGGGAACTCATGGCACCTCATAACCCACAACAGAATGGGGTGGCTGAAAGGAAGAACAGATCTATTGTGGGAGCAGCTCGAGCGATGTTGCATGACCAAAGCCTACCACTTCATTTGTGGGCTAAGGCATGCAATACAACAGTGTATCTTCATAACAGAAGTCCTCATCGTATTTTGGGGATGAAGACACCTATAGAGGCTTTTTCAGGGAAGCGGCCAGATGTAAGTTACTTCCATATCTTTGGATCACCAGTTTACTGTCATGTGACCAAAGATGCTCGGAAGAAGCTAGACCCAACAGCTGAGTTGGGAATACTTGTGGGGTATATGGATACACCTCATAACTATCGGGTGTTTCTGCTTGCCAGTCAGAGGACAGTAGTGTGCAGGGATCTGAAGTTCGATGAGCAGCGAACCATGCGAGAGTCACTTGAGAGGGAGCTCAAGTTGCATGGTGATGATGAGGAACTACTAGTTCCTAAGGAGGAGGAGCCTCCTGATGATGTGGAGCAGCTGCATGCAGAGATTCCAGTGGTGGAGATCACCACTACTGGAGAGTCTTCCAGAGAGGGGCGGAAACGCTCTCAGGAAGTTGACAGATTGATGCAGGATGTGAGAGAGAATGTAGGGCAGCCATCCTCTCATCGTAGACAGAGGAAATCTCCCGATAGATACACTGGCTACATGGCCCTGGTTGGGGAGTGTGTAGCACCGAGCCTTCTTCTTTTGAGGAGGCAGTGCAGCAGCCAATTTGGATGGATGTGATGGTAGAGGAGTATGATTCTATCACGAGGAACAGTGTATGGGATGTTGTTCCTAGACGGGGGACAAGTCAGTGGTTACTTCCCGATGGCTTTACAAGGTAAAGCAAGCAACTAATGGCAATATTAAGAAACATAAGGCAAGATTTGTTGTCCATGGTTTCTCACAGGTTGAGGGGATTGACTATCAGCACAGATGGGTTGGAAGATCCATCACTATCGATTAAATCGATTCTAGCACTATCAGCACAGATGGGTTGGAAGATCCATCAGATGGATGTGAAGACAACTTTCCTCAATGGGGAGATTGAGGAAGAGGTATACATTGAGCAACCCGAAGGATTTGAGACCTTCGATTGTGAGTCACATGTGTGTCGGCTCAAGCGAGCATTGTATGGGCTGAAGCAAGCACCCCGTGCTTGGCATACCAGGATTGACAACTATTTCACCAGGTTGGGCTTCACCAAGAGTGAAGCAGATGTGAACCTCTACCACATCATTGTAGATGGTAAGCTATTGATTATTGTACTTTATGTCGATGATCTGATTTTGACAGGTGATGATGAGTTGATCAAGTCTTGCAAGAAGGATCTTGCAGGAGAGTTTGAGATGAAGGACATGGGCCTCACACACTACTTTTTAGGCATGGAGATGTGGCAGAAAGATGGGGAAGTATTTGTTTCTCAAGGCAAGTATACCAATGAGATACTGAGGCGCTTCCACATGGATATGTGCAAGCCCATGGAGACTCCTCTAGCAGGTAACTGGAGGAAGGAGGATGCTACTTCAGGTGAGGTAGTAGCTGCTATAGTTTATAGGCAGCTTGTGGGTTCACTCATGTATCTAGTGAACACACGACCAGATTTATGCTTTGTAGTGAAATAGCTGAGTCAAGCTATGGTTCAGTCAACCAAGTTATTTTGGAAGGCAACAAAGCATGTGCTGAGATATCTCAGAGGCACTACACAATATGGATTATGGTACAAGCGGATAGAGGGAGTGAAGCTCCAAGGCTTCGCAGATGTAGATTGGGTAGGTAGTCCATCAGACAGGAAGAGCACTTCTGGAGGGATCTTCAACCTTGGGTCAACTGCAGTTTCTTGGTATAGCAGGAAACAGAGATCAGTTGCACTTAGCTCAGTGGAGGCAGAGTACATGGTAGCAAGTCAGGCTGCATATGAGGCCATCTAGATGCGGAAGATCCTAGTGGGATTGTTTGGTCAGATGATGGATCCGACGGTGATATATTGTGATAATCAGAGTTACATTAAACTCTCTGAGAATCCAGTGTTTCATGACAGGTCCAAGCATAAAGATATCCGCTATCATCATCTACGGGATTGTGTGGTCAATAGGATCATGATGTTGCAGTATATTTCGACCGAGGAACAGGATGCAGATATTTTGACAAAGGCATTGTTAGCTCTGCTACAACTTCAACGATTAAGGGCTAAATTCAGGTTTGGTGGTGGGTTCATGATGAAATAGGAGCTCGCAGCAGTCTCTTTTCCCTTCCTCTTTCAGTTTCCTCATACCATCTTAACCTCCCGCAGTTTCTATTTTCCCCCAAAATCCTTCGTAAAGCTATATTCTCCTCCGCCCCGCTTTCCGCTGTCTCTGTTTCTTCTATGAAAATCTGCATTCCCCGCTTTCCTCCATCCTTTTACAGAACTCTTCGAAGCCCTGTGCCTTCATTCGATCCTCGAATTAACTTCTTCCCGCGAAACTGCCTTTCCTCGCCCGATATCATCCACGCATCTTCCTTGTGCAATGGTCGTCGGATCCACCGCACCTTGATCTGACAGCCCTCATCTATCCCGATTTTATAAACTCCCGATACTCCTTATCAACTGATCCCCACCATCGATCTGCGCGATCTGACGGTGGAGCTTCGTTCCTCCGTTCAAGTCTGCCTCGCCATACTGTCTGTAATACTCCCAACTGCTCTCTGCTGCCAAAGAATCAAGGCGATCACCTACCTGTACCCGGTGCAGTTAATCCTCAGCTACCACATTCAAAGAGCAGCATGGCCAAGGAAGGAAACAGGACAGCCTCGAGCAGTTATAGCATTTATCAGTTATGGGTTTCTTTCAGTCAACATTCCATCTGCTCAGAGAAGGACTGCAGAGTACCAGAAAAGGTCGATTTTGTTCATTAAAACACTCAGATTGCAGCAGAGGCCCATTTCAGATTGTAAATGTGGTTGGTGGTCAGCTATAACCCTCCACGCATAAACCTGGCAAAATATCTTTGTAATCAATCTCTATATATATCGAGAAGACAGATTGTAAAGGGGGTTGATCGTTGATGAGTGTTATCTTGGTGTAAGGTTCAACTTCTGGAGACTGTAACTACTGTGATACCTGCAGCTTCTGGTCTTCATTTTCAGCTAATACAAGCTTCTTTTGCTGTTAATTGCTCACTTTCCACTTCTTCTTTATTCCAGGTTGTGCTTGTTATGCATTTATTCATGTGTTGTTGATGTTTAGCATTAGAGGGGTTGTCATCCCACCTCTGTGTTAGAATTTAGCATGTATTATTGAATATGTATGCAGGTTTCTGTTGTTTTAATGCCAGAGAGCTGTCATCCTGTCTGTGCATTAAGAAATAGATTTACAGACCTTTTAACTGGTTGCAGCTGGCCATCACAGGGTCCTGTGCATCTGCTGGTGTGATCAGTATTCTCCATCATCCCATTTTCCTTAAAAATGTGAGTAATTCGTGGTCTAAAGACTTGTAGTCTGGGGGTGTTCACCCATGTCTGGGGTTAAGCATAGTAGAAGTGGTTATCTGGCTTGAATATGCAGCATTTCTTACATTCATCCACCATTTTCCAACACTTTTGTTGAGTTTGTAATGTTCCCGAGCATCTCTGATATACAACCTAGGAGAGTTTCTTGGGGTGATAACATTAATTGGCGCCGTTGTCGGGGAGAGGAGATTGAAGCTCAGCTTCCCTGAGAGAACGACACAGTTCCATATTTTGATGATAGACAAGGTCTGGACACATATTTTGGTTGTAATAATCTATCTAGCGACTCCATTGGAGGAAGACCATCCTTTGTCGACTCCACATTATAGTTTTGGCTCAGTTTGTGAGGTATGCTCGGAGATATCTTTAGAAATCACCAACTGAACCAGTGCCTGATCCTGAGAAGATCGTTAAGCAAAAGAAAATATCGCAGTAAGGAGTATCGGGACCAGGTAAGCCTTAGAAATCCCATGCATCTCTACCAGTGTAGAAATACCTTCAGAGATTCATGGAGCTCCTAGTTATTCATTTCCCTTTCGGACCTCAGTTCAAAGAAGCATCCATGTTGTCCATCATATTCCTCTGTTTCTGTCATTCTTTTCATTGATTCATACCACTCAGTCTACCAATATCCTCCCATTTACCTCTGTCGTGGCATGCAAGCAAGCTCTTACAAAGATAGAAAGAATCGTTGCTGCTAGGTATGGACCCTTAGTCTTGCCTACCCCTTTGAATGCCATGCCTACAGGAGATTATCAAGAATTTATGCCAAAGTTTACTAGTGCAGAAGGAATATCAGCTGAAGAGCACCTTGAGTCCTTTTATAGTTATGCTGATAACCTAGATATCAATGAAGAGGATGTCTGGATGAGGGTTTTTGTCCAAAGCCTAGATGGGGAAGCTAGAAAATGGTTCAGAAATTTACCCCCTAGGTCTATAGCAGATATTGAGGCCCTAGATGATGTATTTTTAAAGCACTGGGGGAATAATAAAGATATGCTCTATTATCATACTGAATTCGGGAACTTGCAAAGAGAAGATGGTGAGCTGCTGTTTGATTTCAACATCAGATTCAATCATATGTACAGCAGAATGCCAGCTGAAGTAAGACCCACCCCTGCTTCTGCCATGCTTATTTATGCTAATGCCTTCGATTCTCAGTTCTACCTGTTGTTAAGAGAAAGAAGATGTACTTCTTTGGTTGATATGCAAGTTGTAGCCTTTGAAGTAGAAGCAAACATTATTGCTACAGAAAGACTCGAAGGTGATGATGAAAGGAGAAGACAGGGAGGTGAATCCTCATCATCCTATGATTCTGAAATAGATGAATTGGCTAGGATGATTGAATTTTTGGCCTCTGAAGTTTCCAAATTAAAAACTGAGCAGTATTCTGAGGAAGCTGAAGCTCATTGTTCTTTTTCTCTTCCAACTCCAAATCCTTATAGAGGAGCAAATGAGCATTTGCAGATTTTGCAAAGAAATAAAGTTACAAATGAGGATAAAGGGGTGAAGACCCTTTTACAGAATTTTGTCATGGAAGAAGTGCAGTATGAAGAGGAGGAGGTGGTCCATGGTTTGGAAGATAAGGGTAGTGCCCCTTTCCTAACCAGAGCTGCCTATGAAGAAGCATTATTCAGAGGCACTGCTTATCAATTTGTTGTAGCTACAGAACAACAAGCTGATCAGCAGGAGCAAGTAGCAGCAGATCCCTTCATCCTTGAAGAAGCTGAGCTTGAGGCTAGCCCATCTTCCCATGATTATGCAGATCTGCAAATTTTCCAGCCTGCTTTTGTCCCCGGCCCAGTGATCAAAGAGGGAGAAGAAAGCTCCCCATCATCTTTTGTTTCTCTGTCTGCTCAAGTGAAATTCCCTCAAAGTTGCCCCTTGAACACTGAGGCAGAACAAAATTCAATGATCAAGGCTGAAACTGATCATCTCAGTCTTGATATCCTGAAACCTACTCAGATGGCCTCCATACAGACTGAAAAGGCAACTTATCAGATGACAGAGGAAGAGGGTGTACAGTTGTGGGAATCCTCCTTGGATGAAGATTGTTCAAAGCAAGATACTGGAGCAGATGAGGTCGTTGTATCCTCCACACATGAACACATTGGTACACCATTCATATTTATTGTGCAGGCCACAAGTGATAAGGATAAGTACACAGCAACAGTGGTTATTCAGCAGGTGTACAAGGCTCCTGTAAAGAACGTCCAAGGAGGAAAATACACAGAGGGGAAATGAAATTTGATCAATATCTACCTCTTAAGCTCAAATGTCCTAAATTGTTTGAGGTAGATGATCAATTCAATTGTGTTTTGCAGCTCTATGATGAAGGGGATGAGAGCAGGAGAAACAATTTTGATGGCCTATCAATTGGCCAATTTTTGAGTAATTGTGTTGATTGTAAGCATTTTCTTTACAGATCTGAGAGTTACGGCCATATGATAAGGATTTCTCTCTGAAAAAAAAAAAAAAAAAAAAAGCATTTTCTTTACAGGTTTTAGTGTAGACTTGATTTGACTCCATGCCCAATGGATACTAGGCAAATGTTTTTAAGCTGGTTTTGTGTGAAGGCATTGGTCTGCAGTTCTTAAGACCTCACAGGGAGGATCTCATCCCCAGAAGGAGCCAGTGTTAGCTCTGCTACAACTTCAACGATTAAGGGCCAAATCCAGGTTTGGTGGTGGGTTCATGATGAAATAGGAGCTCGTAGCAGTCTCTTTTCCCTTCCTCTTTCAGTTTCCTCATACCATCTTAACCTCCCGCTGTTTCTATTTTCCCCCAAAATCCTTCGTAAACCTATATTCTCCTCCGCTCCCACTTTCCGCTGTCTCTGTTTCTTCTATGAAAATCTTCATTCCCCGCTTTCCTCCATCCTTTTACAAAACTCTTTGAAGCCCTGTGCCTTCATTCGATCCTCGAATTAACTGCTTCTCGCGAAACCGCCTTTCCTCACCCGATATCGTCCGCGCATCTTCCTTGTGCGATGGCCGTGGGATCCACTGCACCCTAATCTGACGGCTCTCGTCTATCTCGATTTTATAAACTCCCGATACTCCTTATCAACTGATCCCCACCATCGATCTGCGCGATCTGATGGTGGAGCTTTGTTCCTCCATTCAAGTCTGCCTCGCCATACTGTCTGTAATACTCCCAACTGCTCTCTGCTGCCAAAGAATCAAGGCGGTTGCCTACCTGTACCCGGCGCAGTTAATCCTCAGCTACCACATTCAAAGAGCAGCATGGCTAAAGAAGGAAACAGGATGGCCTCGAGCAGTTATAACATTTATCAATTATGGTTTTCTTTCAGCCAACATTCCATCTGCTCAGAAAAGGACTGTAGAGTACCAAAAAAGGTCGATTTTGTTCATTAAAACACTCAGATTGCAGCAGAGGCCCATTTCAGATTGTAAATGTGGTTGGTGGTCAACTATAACTCTCCGGGCATAAGCCTGGCAAAATATCTTTGTAATCAATCTCTATATATATATCGAGAAGACAAATTGTAAAGGGGGTTGATGGTTTATGAGTGTTATCTTGGTGTAAGGTTCAACTTCTGGAGACTGTAACTACTGTGATAGTTGCAGCTTCTCGTCTTCATTTTCAACTAATACAAGCTTCTTTTGATGTTAATTGCTCACTTTCCACTTCTTCTTTGTTCCAGGCTGTGCCTGTTATGCATTTATTCATGTGTTGTTAATGTTTAGCATTAGAGGGGCTGTCATCCCACCTCTGTGTAGAATTTAGCATGTATTATTGAATATGTATGCAGATTTCTATTCTTTTAATGCCAGAGAGCTGTCATCCTGTCTGTGCATTAAGAAATAGATTTGCAGACCTTTTAACTGGTTGCAGCTGGCCATCACAGGGTCCTATGCATCTGCTGGTGTGATCAGTATTCTCCATCATCACATTTTCCTTAAAACTGTGAATAATTGGTGGTCTAAAGCCTTGTAGTCTGGGGGTGTTCACCCATGTCTGGGGTTAAGCATAGTAGAAGTGGTTATTTGGCTTGAATATGCAACATTTCTTACATTCATCCACCATTTTCCAACACTTTTGTTGAGTTTGTAATGTTCCCGAGCATCTCTGATATACAACCTAGGAGAGTTTCTTGGGGTGATAACAGGCATTGTCCAAGGGCAAGTTTGAGTTCCATAGAGACAGGATCGGGGTCACTGATAATCCCTTTCTTGTTGAGAGGGAGTGTTGAAAAGTGTGCAACAAGAAATGATAAATTTAGAATGTGCTAAAAATAACATGTCTAAAAATAGCAGTTTGGACAGTGAGGTCATTGGCCACATTAGGTGAGAGGTGAAACTGCTAAAAATAGAAAGTTCTAAAAATAGGATTTCTGGGTCCCTTGCTATTTATAACAATCCCTAGTCTATCTATAGGAAGTAAAATTAATTTTGGTCTTAACAACAGTTTGAAATATTAATTAATTAAGGAAATTCGAATTTGAAGTCTTTGTGAGCATGCTCATGAGTTTCCTCCACTGATTGAGGGAATAAGCATGAGTTCTATAATGAGAGAATCAGTTGACTTAGTTCTAACTAGTCAAGTCCAGTTAGATTATTTTAACAAGTTGTTAAAATAATAAAATATAGTTTGTTAATGCTTGCATGCATGTGACAACTATTATTTTAGATAACTGAGGATTCACTCATGGATAACTGTTGCATGTCAGTTCTATCAGAGACCCAGTTGAGATCAAATGTGGGACAGTGTACTATCAGATGCTTAACTATTTCTAGTAAGTAGTTTTTGCATGGTCTAGGAACTAGTGTTCTCAAGGAATACGTAGTTGGACCATTGGTTGTTTTTGGTATGTTGGAATTAATAGGATATGCTTTTGCTATTATTTCCTAAGAAAACTATGTAAGGACCATAGGGAAAGCCTATATAAACAGGGCTTGGGTGGTTCATGAGATATATCTTCATATATTCATAGTTCATTGAGAATTGAATAGCTTGAGAGCTAATTCTTTTTGTATTGTGAAGAGGATTTCCACTTGATTGATAATACATGGTTGGGGTTTTACGCTGGTGCTTTCCCCTGGATAATTCTTGTGTTATGTGTGATTAATTCTCTTGATCAGCTATGCATGTTTCTACTTGATGTTGCTCATGATTTTGATTATGCTTCCGCTTAATGTTTTGTAGAAGTAGAACAAGTATTATGCTTTAGGACATTGCATATATCGGTTTGTTCTACAAGTGAAATTTCTACACAATGTCCTCTCAAGCTAGCTGCATCAAATACTAGTTAGCTCATGCATACATTAGCCATTAAATAACTTATTAAATCATGAATAGATCCATAACAAGAGCACATCATTTAACCATGCCTATAACCAGAATAATTCCATGACAAACCAGCCATAACATCAATACAATAATTGTACTTGCGCTTATTGATCACAATAGGGAAATGACTCGTAATAACATATGTAAAAGCCAACCAAGTGAGGGACTTCCACTTACAACCTGACCATAGATTGGGCTTAACCAAATCTCTCTTCTAAACAGTCACCCACATGCCATATTCCAAGCATGAATGTGGGGTCATATGTGCTAAACCAAAATAAAACAAACAAGGGCTTCTAGAAGCCAAACATGATCTGAACTTAAGCAGGAACGCAAAAATTACAGATATAACCATAAATACAGAGCTACGACAGAAATAACACATAATTTCATTACTATCAAATAATGAAATATGCTTACAAACATAATGGAAATAAGACTAGCTCGGGCCATGGTAGCTTATCTCTAAGAAGAGATGTGGTGGCTACATGCCTCTGAACTGTGTTAAAATGAGGCCGAGAGACCTATTTATTATTGAGAAACAATGGAAAACCCTAAACATCCAAAAATCTAACCCTAGGAGATGAAATGCCAAAACTATGGGCCTCGTTTGGGTAAATTGGTACATCAACTTCCTGGGGTCGTAACTTTTGCATACAATCTATGTTTGATGAGCACAATACCTCGTTAGAAATATCTACCCGAGGAATACAACTTTTGAGTGGACTACATTAGTAAATGACCCATGTTTGCTTATTTTTTCCCTAAAAACATCATTTAGGGCCTCAAAATGGCTACGAAAGTTCAGGACCCGAAAAAACTGCCAAAAATAGTAAATTGTGCTACAATTAAGGAAAATGAAAAACTGAAAGAGATAGTGGTGGGGTTCCAAGTGGAATAGGTGGGTGGTCACCAACATCCACTTGGATCATTCCTCCCCCTAAGGAAGCAATGGTCCCCATTGTATTGAGTGCCTTCATGAGATGGGGAAACTTCTGTTGAACTTGGTCCCGGGTGAGCCACTTGCCTTGGTGCAGGAGTTGGCTAACTTTGACAACCCGATATAGTTGGATATTCTATTGGCGAGTGTCCTTGACCTATGTGTCCATAATCCGATCAGTTGTGTCTTATTACATGAAAGATGGATTTTACTTTGTTGGTGTGAGTTGTTCTGCAATGTCTGATGTGTCTAGTAATGGTGGGAAGTATGGTTCAAGGCGGTCCACATTAAACATTGGGTGCAGGCAAAGGAATGGTGGAATGTTGAGCGCAAAAGCATTGTCTCCCATTGCCTTGGTAATGGTGTAAGGACCATATTGGAGTGGTTTGAGCTTCCGATGGGCCCTGGTAAGGCGTTCTTTCTGCAAATGCAACCAAACTTTGTCACCCACCTGAAACTTGTGTGGCACCCGATGTTGATCATGTCGCTGCTTGTACATGGAATTTGACTTCTCCAAGATGTCTTGAACCTGTTGACAGATGTGTTGAATGTGTTCAATAAATCTAGTCACTTTATCAGCCTCGGAAAATACATGTGTGGATTTTGTCTGTGTAGTTGCATGAGGAATGACAACATCAATTAGGCAGAATGGTTGAAATCCAAAACCCTCTTGGAAGGGATTGCGGCTAGTCGAGCTATGGAGAGCGCTATTATAACTGTGCGACACATAGGGGAGACTCTCATCCCAAGTTCGTGGATGATTGGAGTTGTACATGCAGAGTATGAGCACTATCATCCTATTGAATACCTTCATCTGGCCATCAGTCTGGGGATGGAAGGCAGTCAACTTGGTGAGATTGGTGTCCAATAGTGTCCAGAGGCATGACCAAAATGTGCTCAAGAACCTACTATCCCAATCTAATATAATGGTCTGCAAGATCCCAAAATGTACCCATACTCGTTCAAAGAAAAGTTTGCCAGTTTCCTTTGTTGTGATACTCTTCTTGCAGGCTACCAATATAGCCATCTTAGAAAATATGTCCACGACCACAAATACACAGTCATTACCATGCTTGGTAGAAGGGAGGTCAGACATATAGTTTATGGAGATGAATTGCCATGGTTGGCTGAGAGTAGGCAGAGGAGTGTACATGCCTTACTTCTTTATGGTTGGCTTGGCGATGGCGTAGAAAGTGCATGATTTGATATATTTCCCAACATATAGTCAAATTTTGGGCCAATAAAAGTACTTTTCTAGTACAACCACAATTTTCTCCACACCAAAGTGTCCTGTGACCCGACTATAGTGCGCCTCCCAAATCGGCTTGGCACGCTCGCTTGAAGGAACGCAAAGGTGTCCATTGTAGCATAATAATTTGTCATGGAGGTGGAAATCAGGAACTTTCTTTCCATCTACTAGCATTTGGTACGTGGAGGCGAACTATGGATCATTTTTGTATAGTTGTGGCCATCGAGAGGTCTCGTGGCCACAAGAGTAGAGAACAATAGTTAGTGTTGGAATTAGGGGTCGACTGGGCCAGTCTGCAACATTATTGGTGTTGCCCTTTTGTATTTAATGTTCAAGTGGAATTGTTTCAGATATGTAGACCACTTATGATGGTGATCATTCTACAACTTCCCTTGTGTTTGTATAAACTAAAGAGGTTGGTGATTAGGGTGGATGACCGTCTCCTTCCTCAGAATGTAATGTTTCCATTGTCGGTAATCCTACACGATGGAATACATCTCTTTATCATAAGTGGGGTACTTCTGAATTGTTTCGGAAAGTGTCTCACTATGATAGGCCACTGGATGCTCATGCTAGGTGAGGACTACACCAATAGCATAGTTTGAGGCGTCTGTCTCGATTTCAAATGGTTGTTGTAGGTCTAGTAGTGTGAGTATCGGTGTAGAGAAGAATATGTGCTTCAACTCAACGAACGGCTTATGTTGGGACTCGGACCAGGAAAACTTTGCTTTCGCCCCACCCTTAGTAATCTGACTCAAAGGCCAAATGATGTGGGAGAATCCCAACACGAACCTCCAATAAAAATTTGCAAGGCCCAAAAAGCTATGAAGATCCGTTAGAATGGTCGGGGTTGGCCAATCCTGAATGACTCGAATCTTAGTGGGATCCACATGCACACCATGCTCATCTATGATGTAACCCAAATATTGGACCTGACTCATGCCAAAGGTGCATTTCTCTAAGTTGGCACACAGTTTGTGCTAGTGAAGGGTTTGAAAGACTTGCCAAAAATGTTGCAAGTGTTCTCCCCAACTCCTGCTGTGGATGAGGATGTCGTCTAGATAAACAACCACGAATGAGTTGGTGAAGGGCTGCAAGATGTCATCCATTAGCCTCATAAAAGTAGCAGGGGTATTTTTCAACCTGAAGGGCATAACCAACCATTCAAAAAGGGCTTCCTTGGGTTTGAAGGCGGTCTTCTATACATCTGTGGGCTCTATTGGAAACTAGTGATAGCCAGAATTCATATCGATCTTGCTGAAATACTTGGCCCCCTTGAGTTGGTCCAGAAGGTAATCAATCCATGGGATTGGATACTTGTTCTTGACAATTACTTTGTTTAGTGCCCGATAATCAATGCAAAGCCTCCAGGCCTCATCCTTCTTCTGTACAAGTATAATCGGGCTCCCACAAGATGAGGAACTTGGTCAGATGTGCCCTTTTTGCAACAACTCCTGGATTTGCCGCTTGATCTCTTCATTTTCCATAATGGAGCGGCGATATATTAGCTCATTGGGTAGAGGTGCTTTGGGAGTCAGATCAATCAAATGCTTGACCTGACAGTGCAACGGTACCCTTGTGGGTGAGGAGAAGATGCCCTTGTATTCTTCCACTACCATATCCACCTGCTTCTGTTGTGTGGAGGAACCCTTCCCGGGGGGCATGGATGTGACTACGATCTTCCCCTTACTTTGAGAGCGAATCGGAAAGAAAACGAATTTCCCAATCTAGGAGATGTTTTTACTACATTGCTTAATAGAGATTAAAAATATGGCGATAGGCAGGGCTACCTTCATTGTCCTGTATAACTTACTACCTAAAGAAATAATAATAGAGTGGGGTCTAGACTCATATACAACATGTCGCTTCCACAATTATGGTTTTCCTAATAATACATCACAAACTTGAAGAAGAGAAACATTACACAGTACCTCATCCGTGAAGGGCTTGATGCTATAGGGAAAGCGTCACTGTTGGATGACGTGGAGATCTCGCCCTTGGTGAACCTACCCGATGGTGTACAATTGCTGATGTGTTGTAGTCGATAAGCCCAGTCGCTTCATGACCTATGTTGAAATGAGGTTCTTTTGGATCCCGTTATCGACAATGAACTGCAACAGCGAACCCTTCACCCACATCTATGATTGGAATAAGTGTTTCCCATCCTCTTGATCTTCAAGCTCAATCTTCTGGATCTTGGTGGTGGCCATAGTGGCATTGGGATCCACATCAATGATCTGCTTCCCTTTGTCATTCCCCTTATTGGGTTCTGACTCAGAGTCGGAACACGCATCTAACTCGGAATCCTTCAATTTGGCCACTAGTGACTGGATGGCCCAACATTCACTTGTGTTGTGAGTGGAGCTCTTATGGAACTCACGCCACTTTCCCATGTCCTCTTTTGTCTTCATGGTGTTATTCTTTGCTTGCGGTTTCAGCAGGTTATCTTGGGTCACCCCGCCTTAGCTTTTCCCTTTGCTCTGTAGTTTGGGGGCGCCTTTCCCTTGCTTTACATTCACAGATCCAAAGTCTCGCTTTTTCTATTTAAACTTCTGCTCAATCTTGACAATGTATCGGTATGCCGTGCCGAGTAAGGAGATGTCCAGGAACTCCATCTCATCCTAGATGTACTTGTGTAGGTAGTCGCAGTACTTGAGTACCAAATGTTTCTCAAAATCCTTAATACCCAACTTCGTGCAAAGAGTATGAAAAACATTGGTAAACTTTGGCACGTCTTGGTCCCTTCCCTGCTGGAGCGTGGTCCACTTTATGTATATATCCTTATAGCTCCCAATATCGTAGTACTTCTCCTTGATGGTCTCCTATAACAAATTCCAAGTGGGTGTGCCCAAAAATAGTGAGGGTGTAATTTCATCCTTCTTCTCATAGTAGGTTTCCCACCAGTGATTGACGTGGGGGCGACTTTGAGAAGTACAAAAGTAATAGTTTCCCAGCTCAAAAAATCACGAACATAAAAATATCCTTCTAACAGATTTAACCATTTATCTACAACGTCCACATCTATATGACCCTCAAATATGGGGATGTCAAAGTTAACTTGTACCTTAAAGGGTGTGGTGCTTCCAGAGTACTAGCTGGAAGGAGATGTGTTGCCCTTGGGTAGCTGCTGAAGGATTTAGGCAAAGTTGTCCATGACTGCCTTCCTTTGTCGCTCGAGGTCTTCTTCGAGCAATATTCTGAAAGGATCTCCTGCCCCCTTGTCTTTCTTCTCTTCCTCCATGAGAGGCCGTCGGGATTTGCGAGATTGGTCTTCTAAAGGTTCGACCAGTTCGAGCCCTAACTCCTTATATCCTGACCTCGTTGGTGACATGCAAAAAAAAACAGAGAAAGAGCAGACTACTCTTATCCGAAATTAAAAAGGAACACAACAAATTACTGATATAACCATAAATACAGAGCTGCGACATAAATAAAACTTCATTTCATTACTATCAAATACTAAAATATGCTTACAAATAGAATGGAAATAAGACTAGCTCGGGCGATGGTAGCTTATCTTTGAGAAGAGATGTGGTGGCTACATGCCTCTGAAATGTGTTACAATGAGGCTCAGAGGCCTATTTATTATTGAGAAACAATGGAAAACCCTAAACATCCAAAAACCTAACACTAGGAGATGCATGGGGGCTTCACTCAATGAACCTCTAACATATCACGTGTGTTCATAGCATATTAAACAATACCCTTAATTTGACTACATATTGGAAAATACCTCTAAAAATCACATTATTTAACCTCTTATCAATACAAACCCAATTCACTTTCCCAATTTAAAATACCCCTAATTTCACTAGATATTGTAAGTATCCATTTTTTCATTAACATTTTTTATACCCCTTTATATTTTTACATTAACTTTGAGCTCCATTTTTTATACCTTCCAATATAAAAACCCTTCACCCACTACATATCCCCTAATATATTATGCCATTTTTTACTCAATATATATCCCCCACGTGGTATGGTATTAGTGTCCTAGTGAAACCCCTGTGAGGAGATGAAGCGCCAAAATTATGGGCCTTGTTTGGGTAAATGGGTACATCAACTTCCTGGCGTCGTAACTTTGGCATACAATCTTCGTTTGACGTGCACAATACCTCGTTAGAAATATATATCCGAGGACTAAAACTTATAAGTGGCCTATAACATACAAGGCTCAATGTTGGCCCCATTTCCCCCAAAAAACGTCGTTTAGGGCCTTAAAAACAATTCCGAAGTTTAGGACCCGAAAAAACTACCAAAAATAGTAAATTGTGCTACAATTAAGGAAGCTAAAAAACTGAAAGAGACAGTGGTGGGGGTCCAAGTGGAATAGGAAGGTGGCCACCAACATCCACCTGGATCATTTCTCACCCCTTAGGAAGTAATGGTCCCCATTGCATTGAGTGCCTCCATGAGATGGGGAAACTTCTGCTGACCACCAATACACAGTCATTACCATGCTTGGTAGAAGGGAGGTCAGACATATAGTCTATGGAGATGAATTGCCACGGTTGGCTGAGAGTAGACAGAGGAGTGTACATGCCTTACTTCTTTATGGTTGGCTTGGTGATGGCGTAGAAAGTGCATGATCTGATATATTTCCCAACATCTAGTCCAAGTTTGGGCCAATAAAAGTACTTTTGCAGTACAACCACAATTTTCTCCACACCGAAGTGTTCTGCGACCCAACTGTAGTGCGCCTCCCAAATCAGTTTGGCACGCTTGCTTGAAGGAACACAAAGGTGGCCCAAGTACCATAATAATGCATCCTGGGGGTGGAAATCAAGAACTGGCTTTCCATCTACTAGCATATAGTATGTGGAGGCGAACTATAGATCATTTTTGTATAGTTGCGACCATCCAGAGGTCTCTTGGCCACAAGAGTTGAGAACAGTAGCCAGTGCTGCAACTGGGGGTTGACTGAGACAGCCTGGAATATTATTGGAGCTACCCTTTTTGTATTTAGTGTTCAAGTGGAATTTTTGAAGATATGTAGACCACTTCTGATGAAGATCGTTCTACAACTTCCCTTGTGTCTATATAAACTGAAGAGGTTGGTGATCAGTGTGGATGATATCTCATTCCCCATAATGTAATGCTTCCATTGTTGGCAATCCTGCACGATGGAATACATCTCTTTATCATAGATGGGGTACTTCCAAATTATATCAGAAAGTGTCTCACTGTGATAGGCCACTGGATGCCCGTGCTGGGTGAGAACTGCACCAATAACATAGTTTGAAGCGTCTGTCTTGATTTCAAATGGGTGTTGCAGGTCTGGCAGTGTGAGTACCAGTGTAGAGCAGAGTCGGTGCTTCAACTCAACGAATGTCTTCTATTGAGACTCGGACCAGGAAAACTTTGACTTCGCCTCGCCCTTAGTAATCTGACTCAAAGGCCAAGTGATATGGGAGAATCCCAACATGAACCTTTAAAAAAAAATTGCAAGACCTAAAAAGTTGCGATGTTCTGTTAGAGTGATCGAGGCTAGCCAATCCCAAATGACTTGGATCTTAGTTGGATCCACATGCACACCACGCTCATTTGTGATGTAAACCAAATATTGGACCTAGCTCATGTCAAAGGTGCATTTCTCTAGGTTGGCACACAGTTTGTGTTGTCGAAGGGTTTGAAGGACCTGTTGAATGTTTGCAAGTGCTCTTCCCAACTCTTGTTGAGATGAGGATGTCGTCCAAATAAACAACCACGAATTAGTTAGTGAAGGGTCGCAAGATGTCATCCATTAGGCTCATAAAAGTAGCAGGGGCATTTTTTAAACCGAAGGGCATAACCAACCATTCAAAAAGGCCTTCCTTGGATTTGAAGGCGGTCTTCCATACATCTTTGGGATGCAATGTCCCCTAATAATAACGAAAATAATAAATAAAATAATATAATATAAACAAATAATTTATAAACAATATAAAAATAAATAATAATAGTAAATAAATAATAGATAATGAAGAAAATATAATAATAAATAATAAAATAAAGTAGTAAATAACAATACTAGAGTTCTAAATAAATATATATAAAAGTAAACTATAAGAATGGTAAAAATAAGTGAAGTTAACAAAAAGTAAAATAAAATAAGAAAGAGTTAAATTGAGAGAACTCTAAAAATATAGTAAAATTAAGTTAACAAAAAGTAAAATAAAATAAGAAAGAGTTAAACTAAGAGAAATATTAAATTAAGTAAAACTTAAAATAAAGAAATAAAAGTTGCATGTTGACGCGTGGAATGTGTGCATATTGTCTCCTTTCACTTGTTTGGTCTATTTAATAGACGATGAGGAAGATGAGATTCATTATTCCATCATCCATTCTTTTAGGAGAAAAGTGTTGTGAGACAAAGGATTCCCTGGTAGTAGTACATTGATTGAGGGCTCAAAGGTGGGAGTTGTAGAAAGATTATGTGCAACTGAGCCTACAGTTGGGTGGAGAGTCGTCCCCAAAACCTTGTTGCGGTTAGCAAAATTCAAGGAGTATTCAATTCCAAAAGCACAAGCAAGGAATATCGTCATTACAGGTATGTCATCTCCTTACTCATATTTCTCAAATTTCTATGTGCAATAGTTGAATAATTGGGTGTGAATTATGAATCCTGTGAATTCATAGAATTATTGTTTGTTTAATTTGGGGTCGTTACGTATGGTATTAGAGCTAGTTGCAACCCTTGAGGCCTATGAGTCCTGACACACATGTTTGGTTTTAGTTAAAAATCTATATGTAAATTGAATTCTCAATCTTATTAAAGATGTCTATTAAAAGTTAATTAATTAGCTAGAGAATAACCTAATTTATTATTTATTTAAAACAAAAACAAACAAAAAAAAAACAAAAAACAAAAATAATTATTGTTATTAAATAAAATAATCTAATTATTTTTATTCCCCCCCCAACAAGGAAAAATCGTAATTTTATTAATGAAAGCAAAATTACATGTTGCAGATTCTTAATAGCATTCCATCATCTAGTCTATGACTGATGATCAAAAGTTCATACAAAAAAAACTAAATACAGATGAGGAGAAAAGGTAAGCTTTTATCCATTTCTTTTTCTCTACCTTGCGCCATTCTCCTTCAGTTAGCGTGGAAGAGACAAGAGCAAGCTGAATTCCTTCTTCTATTCTTTGTAGAGTCCTTGTCTGAATCTGAGTTGTTTGATGTATGTTGGCATTTAATTCCACTAGTATCCTTTTCTTCTGGTATCTTTTCTGGTTGAGCCGGGGTGATCTGTAAGTCAGATGGATCTTGTGATGCATTCCTCTTTTCTTCTATTTCTTTTGATGTTTGGTTGTTTTCATTAGGAATGGGATCATTCCCTGCTTTATCATCTTCATCATCAAACTCATTTGGAGGGAATTGCCATCCTTTGGGTCGCTTTCCTACTTTCTTCTTCCTTTGTGTGTCTTTCTTGGTTTCAAGGCATGTGTTTTGTTGATGTCCTATTTGTCGTCAAATTCTGCATCTAAAGGTTGTGTTCTCGTAATCTAAGAGCTGAGTCCAATTCTGTTTATTATGTATCATTTGTATGCGGTTTCGTAAGCCTTTGCTGAGATCCACTTCCACACAAATTTGTGCAAGAGTATAGATTATTTCCTCCATTCTTTGTGTATTTGTTTTGTTTTAACGACCTATGATATTCCCAATACCTTATGAGACTTGATTATGCCAGAAATGTAGGGGAGGTTGTGTAGCCTGACCCACACCGACATTTTGGATACAATCATGGAGTTTGCATCAAATTATGGGAACCATGGGGTAATGAAGAGACCCATTGATCCTTGTAACCATGGTCCTTCCTGAAGAATAATGTCATGTGCCTCCGGTGATGGGAACTTTACAATGAAAAACCCTTTGGAGTAGAGGTGTATTTCGCAGTGAATTGTCCAGTTGGTGAAGATCCAATGAAAGAGCTCCACTGGTTTTGGCCATAAACTGTTGAATCTGCAAATAATAGCTTGTGATTCATATGATGTGTATTGATCATCTATTTATGTAGTGTCTATATGCAGTTCTGGAATATAATTTAGTTGCTCCACTATGTAGGGGTTGGGGGCAGTGTGTGCTTGTTTTGTGGGTGTTGTAGCTGCAGTTTTTCCTTGCAGAATATTCTTGTAGAAGGGTCCTCCATTTATGTGTTCTTGTTGTGATCCTGTACCCTTAGATGTACTGATCCCAGAGCCTCCTCCAACACCTTGTGTTTTACTGGATCCCGTTGCTTCACCTCTCAGACGCAGATTGAGGATTATGGTGGTTGTTGATCTAATGTTGTATTCCTGTGAATACCGATTATCCTACATATATCTGCCCTCATAGATCAGGTGTTGCAGATGCATTGGATATCCATATTTTTGCATGATATTTTGCTTCATTTGGAGTACTATGTCTGTATCATGCACCCAAACTAAAGAAGACTTCTTGGCAAGTGTTTTTAAAAAAAAATGGAAGCGGATTGGTTCTACCTATTGCGAAAATTCAAGGTCCAGATTGATGCCGTAAGGTGGTTTTGTTTCTAATGTCCCAGATTGCCTTGCAGTCATCTTTGAAGGTGTGTTGATGGGATTCATTGCAGAAATCATCTGATCTATACCAACTCGATGAAGTGAATCCTGATATGGCTTAAGACAACGAGATCTAGTGTAGAAAGATTGTATATCTGCAATGTAGGGCTCTGAATTCATTAGGTCTAGGCATGGTGGAGCCCGATTTATTGTTTGTTTCTCCAGATCTAGTCCAGGGATGTGATTCCTTGCTTCCCAATGCAGATTTGTACGGTACAAGTGCCAAACCACCACTACAGAACCAAGATATAAAGATATCTTCAGATCTAGCTGGAACATGGGTTGCTCTGTCTTCTGGATGACCAGATCTGAAAGTGTTTTGTATGATCTGTAAAAATGCCTGCAGTTTAGAGAGGGAAAGAGCCTTCCAGGTTCAAACCAATACCGTGCATACACCCTCTCCATTGCCATCGTCCATAAAAGAGGTCGATCTACATTACGGAGGTTTGGATCGAAGAACCATAGTTCCGATCTATGCACTGTGCCTTGGGTCAGGGGAGATGACGCTCGATTAGGGCACAATGGCGACCGCTCAAACATATGAGAGTCATGATCTGCACCATAGTACTTCAGATCGGAAAACTGACATGCAAAAACTTGTATGCTTCTTCATACCTTAAGTAGAGTCATTGATTGTCAGTTATATAATCTCCTTTGACGATCAAGATGACACCATCACATAGCGTGATCTCAAAAACCCTCACCATTCTTGCCTCCTCTTAGTGTTCAAATAAATTTCCAAATTCTTTCTAATTATTTTTGTTGTTGTTAAATAAAATAATCTAATTATTTTTATAACAAATACTTGAAATGAATGGTCAAAGAAATCTTCCCTCCCTTGTACATATTGGCAGTTTTCCCATTGAGCTCTGGTAATTCGATTTTGAGAGCAATGGTCGGGCATGTAATAGGAATATCGAATTACAGATTGAATTTGTGTATGATAAGATCATGAATGTACCAACACTTTCTAAGAGTTGGTACATTCCCGAGACGAAAAATTCACCTTCTATGGAGCTGAGAAGCTTGATGCTTTGCATTACGATTAGCTCTGCGCTATTGTCGGTGTTAACCCTGGCCAGAATTCCCTTGAATTTTCTGTAGCAAAGGATGGGAGGTGCAACGTCGTCGGCCTGGGGTTTGAACCTATGCCTATCCTTGCCATGGTCGTTCTACGAGATGAGGATGTCTGGAAGCAGAATGAAGAATCTCGGCCCGTCCGTTTGGAGGCGGTCATCCATTTGTAGAACAATGGCAAGCCACGATTCGTCTACCATTGTCAAGGCGTCCTGTCGTTGCTCTGCGATGAGGGAAGACATCCATTGGACAACGTTATTTTGAAACTCAGATTTCGAAGGTTTTGAGTTGGCAGTGGATAAAAAAAAACTACATCGAAACCCCCTCAATACTCTATTATGTTTGTTTATATACCTATGGGAAAATATATTTTTACCTTAAAGTCCATTTTGTAGTTAAACACAAGCCAACACATTAAGCACCAATACAGGTAATTCGAGGTAATGACGAATTTTATTTTTTCTTCAATGGGAAAATAAGATTGGTCGAATCCTTTTTCTGCAAATAAAGGTCGTTTAATTAGTTAATAGAGAATATATTAAAATCCCCAACCATATCTTTATATATAAACAAAAAAATCCCCATTTTGCTTCTTTCACCCGATATTCTTATGTCAAATTCACTATTCATTCTTTTTATGTTCTCTAATTCAACTCTGAAACTATTCTTGCTCTTAACTATTCATCCCTTCTCACTCCCTTGGTACTTTTTCTCTTAATTTATTCATTCGTTTTGACTCCCTCTGGTTTTGTCATCGCGATGTAGTGATTGAGAAGGATCCTCGTTCCATTAGTAAAATAGGTTCAAATTCAGAGAATTTAAAACCTTATGTCACAGTTTGATGGGATTTTTATGCAGTAACTTAAAATCTTGTATGAAGCTTTTAGAATTTATGAATTTATATCCGATTAAGAATATAATTAATGATAATTGAGTTGATTAAGCAAGACATTTAAAATTTTAAATATTATTTATTAAAAATAAGTTTTACTAAGTTATAATTTCGTTAAGTAATTTTTCACACATATTCCAAATTAAAGTAATTATGTTTTTGTTTTTTGTTTTCTTTTCTTAAGAGATCTCTCATCATAACATTAAAAAATTTTCAAATATATGTTGGATAATAGTTATGATGGGTTATCATTAATTATATTCTTAATTATCATCTATAACTAACTCTAAATAATGATTAATTGATTTATATATTATATTGTTTTTATGTGTGTTGTTTATTGAAATTATTGTTTATTAATGGTGGAGGTATAATATATTTTGAATGTAAAAATAAATTAAAACAATAAATTCAATTTTATTTTATTTAGATTGTTAATAAAATATTAGATAATAAGAATATGATAATTTGCTTAGATATATGATTTATGAAAAATATACTTCTATATATATATTTTTGTATATAATAAGATCATAAATTGCTTCTTAAAAGCATAATTGTCATTTTAATAATAAGAGAAATGCATGGATATATGGATATATATGTATTAGTGATTGTATGAAAAAAATAAATAAAAAAATTGAATGCTTATTGAGTGTCTTATTATATGGTCATAATGTGCTAATTTTTTAAGTATGAATTTACTATGCAAGGTTGTATTGATAAGTGTAACACTGGAAGTGATGTAAAATTCAACTTTATTCGCTATAGGGGAGATCATGGCTCCTAAGTGTCGAAGACAAAGCCAAGTCATCCCTGAGGTGGAAACCCACCCCCTGCCACTACAGAGATTGGAGCCCCAACTGAGCAAGCTATATTACATTCCCTTGGGGAAATGACAAATATCTTTAAGGATTGGGTCACATGCCAAGGACAAGGTTAAGGAAATGATCAAGGTAAAGGAGGGGAGTTGGAACTAAAACAGAGGCAAGACCTAAATTCTTAGTTCAATGCCGAAGATGGACAAACAAACCTTGATACTACGAAAGAAGTCCAAAAATCCAAATTACCAGAGTTCACAGGTAAAGAGGGGGGTTCAAAAGCATAAGTGTGGGTAATTGGTGTCAAAAGAGCACTTAGCTTTAAGGCATACACTTCAAGGGAAAAGGCCCAAATAACAATGAGTCTACTAAAAGGAGAAGCTCTATTATGGTGGGTAAATAAAGAAACGAAGATGCAAGTCACCCCATTTCAAGTTACTTGGGAAACATTTGAGGAAGCCTTTAGAACTAGGTACCTATCAGAGGAGTACAAACACCAACAAGTAGGGGATTTCCATGCAATGTGACATAATGGTAGATCTATTGAGGACTGTGAAGTTGAATTCTATGCGTTGGTCCATCATGTGGACTATATGGCAGATGATAAACATAAAGCTAAAAGATTCTTGCATGGACTCGATCCCTTGGTTCAAGCAGAAGTCGCCATGTGGAAACCCACCACCATGGCAACAACCACAAGTTTAGCCAAACAAGTCCCGAGGACGATAAATATGAAAAAGTGAATGGTGGCTGATGGAAATACAAAGAAGGAACACCCCACAACGAGGGTAAATAGACCAGGGGCGCCCATGTGGATTCAAGGGAAGACAAAATAATGTTTCCCCGATTGTTAATGCATCTTTTGGGCTGCCTCCAAGAGGACGTAGGGGTCAGCCCTACTAATGGTGGAGTAGAGGATTTGGTGGCCAAGGGCAGGTACAAAGTGAGAATCGAGATCAAGTAGAATATTGGAAATTTAGAACAAAACCCATATCCAAAATGCCTTATCGAATGATTGTCTTGAAGCTTAATGAGTTGAGTATACTGCTCAAGGAATTTCTTGATCAAGGATTCATCTGTCCCAGTGTGTCACCTTGGGGTGCGCCAGTGATCTTTCCGAAGAAAAAGGATGGAACCCTTAGGTTATGTATTGATTACCGAGATCTAAACAAGGCCACTATTCGAAACAAGTAGCCCATGCCTCGCATAAATGACCTCTTTGACCAACTAAAAGGGGCTTCAGTATTTTCCAAGATAGACTTACAGTCAGATTACCATCAACTAAGAATCAAAGAGGAAGACATACCTAAGATAACGTTCAGAACACGATATGGAGACTATGGGTTTATTATTCTGCCATTTGGTTTGACTAATGCCCCGACAACTTTCATGAACTTGATGAATAGTGTTTTCCGTAGATATCTGGACCATTTTGTTCAAGTGTTCTTGGATGACATCCTCATTTATTCTCGCAATGAGAAGGAGCATCAAGAGCACTTGAGATTGGTACTTCAACGCTTTAGAGAACATAAGATATATGGGAAACTTACTAAGTGTTCCTTCTTTGAGAAGGAAATTCAATATCTAGGCCATACCATTAATGGGAAAGGCATTGCAGTGGATCGCAAAAAGATTGAAACTATAATGGATTGGCCTACTCCTCGGAATGTCAAAGAAGTACGTAGCTTTATGGGGTTCGTAGGCTATTATAGAAGATTTGTAGAAGGGTTCTTACGGATATCTAGTCCCATCACCCCCCTCCAAAGGAAAGGGGTTAAGTTTGAATGGACAAGTGAGTGTGAGAAAGCATTTAATGAGCTAAAACAATGATTAACAACTACTCCAATATTAAAGGTACCCAACATGGACAAGGACTTTCATGTATGCACGGATGCATCAGGAGAAGGATTAGGGGCAGTCTTGATGCAAGATGAAGGGGTTATCGCTTATGCTTCATGTAAACTCAAGACCCATGAAATCAATTATGCCACACATGATCTGGAATTAGCGGCAGTTGTAATGGCCTTGAAACTATGGAGACATTATCTGATGGGGCGTCAATTTGAATTAAGAATGGATCATAAAAGTCTTGAGTATATCTTCACCCAAAAGGACCTTAATGCTCAACAACGATGTTGGAGTGAGCTATTTAGTGAATATGATTTCACGATATCCTACATCATGGGAAAAGAAAATAAAGTTGCAGATGCTTTAAGCAAGAGACCCAGAGTTCATTCAATACTGTCATTGAAGATAGACTTGAGAAGCCGGATTCTAAACCACCTAGTAGGGGACCCGTAATACCAACAAATAAAATTTGCCTTATAAGAAGAAGTACCAGTGGCACCCAAATGGGAAGGATACACCTTAGATAACGATGGATTGCTACGATATAAGGGTAAGATGTACATCCCGGCTGATGATGAACTTCGGAAGTTAATAATGAAGGAAGCCCACCAAGCTCCATATGTTGCACATCCAGGAGTACAAAAAATGTATGCAGATTTAAAATAACTATTTGTTTGGATAGGAATGAAAAAATATATAACATAGTTTATGGCCCAATGTTTAAAATGTCAATAGGTTAAAGCTAAACATCATCACCCTGCAGGTCTTTTACAACCCCATGATATATCAAAAACTAAGTGGGAAGTTGTTTTGCTGGATTTTGTTGGACGCTTACCTATGACTTCCCAAAGACATGACTGCATTATGGTTATTGTTAATAAATTGACTAAGAGTGCTCACTTAATTCTAGTTAAGACCACCTTTGAAGCATCAACTATTGCTCAAATTTTTATAAAAGAAATAATTCACCTCCATGGAGTGCCTCGGAAAATAATATTCGACAGAGATGCACATTTTGCTTCCAGATTTTGGAAAAGCCTCTTACAATCTTTGGGAACACAACTAAACTTCAGTACTTCATATCACCCAGAGAAAGATGGGCAAATAGAAAGAGTAAACCAAGTATTAGAGGACGTACTAAGAATGTATGTCATTGATCAACAAAACCAATGGGAGAAATACCTTCCCTTAGTGGAATTTGCATACAACAATAGTTATCACAATTCAATTCAGGCAATTCCCTTAGAAGTCTTGCATGGAAGACCATGTCGTACTCCATTAAGCTGGGATCGATCAGAGGATCGAGTCATGTTGGGACCTGAAGTGCTCCAAGAAATGGAAGAACAAATGGCCACAATTAAGCGGAGACTAAAAGAAGCAAGGGATTGCCGGAAAAGTTATGTTGATGCAAAGAAAATTGATAAAAGCTTTGAGGAAGGAAGCCAAGTTTTTATTAGAGTCAAACCCTCTAAGAGTTCCTTCAGATTTGGTAAGGGAACAAAGTTATCCCCTAGATTTGTCGGCGCATTTAAGATCCTAGAGCATATCATACCAGTTGCTTATAAGCTCGAGTTGCGATTCCATTTGAGAAGGATGCATAATGTGTTTCATGTTTCTATGCTTAGAAAATATGTACACGACCCATCCCATGTGTTGAAATTTAAAAAATTACAGGTTTTCGAGGAGGGAGTCCTTCAGGTCGAACAATTTTGTATACTGGACCGCCAGGTTTGTTGACTCAAGAATTGTGAGTTTGAGCAAGTCAAGGTTCAATGGGACCAATATAGCCCAAGGTCAACTACCTGGGAAGACGCAGATGTTATTTTTAATGACTTTCCTTATCTATTTGATTAAATTGTGTGGTGAACTAAATAGGAGTGCATAAATTAGCTAAGATAGATACTTTTATGGAGCATCTAAATCATGTTTTATTGTTTAAATTTTATGGATACACCTAAATTGTACACTATGATTTCATTTGTGGTTTAATTAACTGTTATGATGTTGAGTATAATGTTGGATGAGGTTTCATGATATGATGGTATGAGGATAATGATGCACATGTGGTTCTTATAGTTGTTACAATAGTGATGATGTATGCTTATGATGATTATGATATGCATAGGCATTATGATGTTATGTTGAGGTATATTGACATGTGGTTCATTTATTACGTGATGATACATATTTGATGTTGAATGTTGATGTTATAACTTAGGAGGATATTATGATGTGAAGCAAGTGGTAATTATATGTAGATTTATGACATGCAAAATTTTGTAACAACAATCATGTTATGTTCTCATGATGGCCTGCAAGACTTTACACGTGGATTCTTTTCTATGATACTACGATTATTGCTAATGCATTGGATGTGTGTTGAGATGTGGTGACGGACAGGAAATCCACAAATGGGTTGAGAGGGCCAGTTTATTTGATGATCTCATAGGAGTCCATACCTGTGAAGGAGAATATGTAACACCATATGGACTGGGGACAAATTCAATCAACACTACATATGTCAGTGGTTCCTTTGTCTTGTATAACTCTTGATGGATAGCTCTTGAGGGGCTTTGGGACCATCTTGAGGAGGCCAAGTGCATAATATTGCAGGCCAAGTGGCTAGTAATGGATTGGGATGTTGAATTCTGGTGGGGGTGTAAGGACTTCGATGCCTTGGGTTGTGTACCTTAGTAGGAGTGGAGGGAGTGGGCCAGCCTTGCAAGATGCCCAACGTCATTGAGTACTAGGATCGGATGCCTGCTGGCTATACTAGTTCAACAAATAATATATAATATAATATAATATAAGCAAATAACTGATAAACAATAAAGAAAAGATAATAATAGTAAATAAATAATAAATAATAAATAATGAAGAAAATATAATAATAAATAATAAAATAACAATAGTAGAGTTCTAGATAAATATATATTAAAGTAAACTATAAGAATAGTAAAAATAAATAAAGTTAACAAAAAGTAAAAAAAAAATAAGAAAGAGTTTAACTAAGAGAAATATTAAATTAAGTACAACTTAAAATAGAGAAATAAAAGTTGCATGTTGACACATGGAATGTGTGCATGCGGTCCCCTTTCCATTGTTTGGTCTTAATAGACGATGAGGAAGATGAGATTCATTATTCCATCATCCATCCTTTATGGAGAAAAGTGTTATGAGACAAAGGATTCCTTGGCAATAGTACGTTGATTGAGGGCTCGGGGGTGGCCAATTGTAGAAAGATTATGTGCAACTGAGCCTACAGTTGGGTGGAGAGTCATCCCCAAAACCTTGTTGCGATTAGCAAAATTCAAGGAGCATTCAACTCCAAAAGCACAAGCAAGGAATATCGTTGATACAGGTAAGTCGTTTCCTTACTCATATTTCTCAAATTTCTATGTGCACTAGTTGAATAATTGGGCATGAATTATGAATCTTATGAATTGATAGAATTAATGTTTGCTTAATTCAGGGTCATTACATGGGATTTATTGGAACCTGGTGATAACCAGAATTCAAATTGATCTTGCTGAAATACTTGGCCCACTTGAGTTGGTTGAGAAGGTCATCAATCCGTGGGATTGGATACCTGTTCCTGACAGTGATTTTGTTTAGTGTCTGATAATCAATGCAGAGCCTCGAGGTCCCATCCTTCTTCTGTACAAGTACAATGGGTCTACCACAAGGCGAGAAACTTGGTCGGATGTGCCCTTTTTGCAGCAACTCCTAGAATTGCCGCTTGATCTCTTCATTTTCCAGAATGGAGCGGCGATATATTGGCTTGTTGGGTAAAGGTGCTCTAGGAGTTAGATCGATTGAATGCTTGACCTAACAGTGCAACGGTACCCCTGTGGGTGAAGAGAAGATGTCCTTGTATTCTTCCATGACCGTATCCACCTGATTCTGGTGTGTTGGAGGAACCCTTCTTAGGGCCATGGATGTGGCTATGATCTTCCCCTTACTTTGAGAGTGAATCAGAAAGAAAACGAATTTCCCAGTATGGGAGATGATCTTACTGGATTTCTTAACAGAGATCAAAGAGATGGCGTTAGGCGAGGCTACCTCTGGTATCCTGTATAATTTACTACCCAAAGAAATAATAACAGAGTGGGGTCTAGACTCATATACAACATGTTGCTTCCACAAGTATGGTTGTCCTAATAATACATCACAAACTTCAAGAGGGGCAACATCACACAATACCTCATCTGTGAAGGGATTGATGCTGTAGGGAAGGCGACACTACGGGCTGACGTGGAGATCTCATCCTTGGTGAACCCACCCGATGGTGTATGACTGCGGATGTGTTGTAGTCGATAGGCCCAACTATTTCACGACCTCTGTTGAAATGAGGTTCTTTTGGCTCCGACTGTTGACAATTAACTACAATGGAGAACCCTTCACACACATTTGTTAGTGGAATATGTGTTCCCCCTTGTATGGATATTCACACTCAATCTTCTCGATCTTAGTCATCGCCACAATGGCATTGGGATCCACATCAATGATTTGCTTCCCTTTGTCATTCCCCTTGTTGGGTTCTGACTTAGAGTCGGAATGTGCGTCTGACTTGGAAGCCTTCATCTCAACCACTAGTGACTGCTTGGCTCGACACTCACTTTGTTGTGAGTGGATCTATTATGGAACTCACACCACTTTCTCATGTCCTTCTTTGTCTTTGTGGTGTTGTTCTTTACTTGCGGCTTCGACGGGTTATCCTGGGTCTCCACGTCTTAGCTTTTCCCTTTGCTCTGCGGTTTGGAGGCGCCTTTCCATTTCTTCGTATTCGCAGATCTAAAGTCTCACTTTTTATGTTTAAATTTTTGCAAAATCTTGACTGTGTATCGGTATGTCATGCTGACCGAGGAGATGTCTAGGAACTCTATCTCATCCCAGATGTACTTGTGTAGGCAGTTGTGGTACTTGAGTACCAAATGTTTCTCAGAATCCTTGATACCCAACTTCGTACGAAGGGTATGAAAAACATTGGTAAACTCTGGCACGTCTTGGTCTCTTCCCTGCCTCAACGTGGTCAAATTTATGTATTTATCTTCATAGCTCCCGACAGAGTAGTACTACTCCTTGATGGCGTCCTGAAATGAATTCCAAATGGGTGCTGTCGGAAATAGTGAGGGTGTACTTTCATCCTTCTTCTCACAGTATGTTTCCCACCAGTCCTTGATGTGGGGGGCGACTTTGAGAAGTGAAAAAGTAATCTTTTCTTGACTGGAAAAATCATGAACAAAAAAATATCCTTCTAGCAGATTTAACCATTTATCTATGGCGTCTGCATCTATCTGACCCTCAAATATGGGGATGTCAAAGTTAACTTGTACCTTAAAGGGTGTGGCACTTCCAGAGTAGCTGCTGGAAGGAGATGTGTCGCCCTTGGGTAGTCACTGAAGGATTTGGGTAAAGTTGTCCATCATCGTGTTTCTCTTTCGCTTGAGGCTTGTTCAAGCAAGATTTTGAAAGGATCTCTTGCCCCCTCGTCTTTCTTCTCTTCTGCCATGAGAGGTCGTCAGGATTTGCGAGGCTGCTCTTGCAAAGGTTCGACTAGTTTGAGCCCTAACTCCTTATATCCTGATCTCGTTGAGGACATGCAAAGAAAAACAGAGAAAGAGCAGATCACTCTGATATCGCTGATCCAAACTTAAGAAAGAACACAAAAAATTACAAATATAACCATAAATATAGAGGTACAACAGAAATAACACTTCATTTCATTACTATCAAATATTGAAATATGCTTACAAACATAATGGAAATAAGACTAGCTCGAGGGATGGTAGCTTATCTCTGAGAAGAGATGTGGCAGCTACATGCCTCTGAACTATGTTATAATCAATCTTGAAGGCCTATTTATTATTGATAAACAATGGAACACCGTAAACATCCAAAAACCTAACCCTAGGAAATGAAGTGCGAGAACTATGGTCCCCGTTTGGGTAAATTGGTACACCAACTTCCCAGGGTCGTAACTTTGGCATACGATCTCTGTTTGGCGCGCACAATACCTCGTTAGAAAGATCTACCCGAGGACTACAACTTGTGAGAGGCCAACAATTATTATAAATCAATGTTGGCCCTGATTTTCCCAAAAAAACATCGTTTACGACCTCAAAACAGCTTTGGAAGTTCAGGACCCGAAAAAATTGCCAAAAATAGTAAATTGTGCTACAATTAAGGAAACTGAAAAATTGAAAGAGACAGTGGTGGGGGTCGAAGTGTAATAGATAGCTGGCCACCAAGATCCACCTGGATCATTTCTCCTCCTTAGGAAGCAATGGTCCCCATTGCATTGAGTGCCTCCATGAGATGGGGAAACTTCTGTTGTACTTGGTCTCGGGTGAGCCACTTGCCTTGGTGCAGGAGTTGGCCAACTTTGACAACCCAATATAGCTGGATATTATACTTTTGAGTGTTCTTGACCTGTGTGTCCTTAATCCGATCAGTTGTGGCTTGTTCCATGTCATCTGGGTTTAACTCTATTGGTGTGAGATGTTCTGCAATGTCTGATGTGTCAAGTAATGGTAGGAAGTATGGTCGAAGGTGGTCCCCATTGAACACTAGGTGCAAGCCAAGGAATGGTGGAATGTTGAGCTCAAAAGAATTATCTCCCACAACCTTGGTAATGGTGTAAGGACCATATCAGAGTGTTCTGACCTACTGATGGGCTCTGGTAAGGCATTCTTTTTGCAAAAGCAACCAACTTTGTCGCCCACCTAAAACTTGGGAAGCCCAATGTTGGTCATGTCACTGATTGTACTTGTCATTTAACTTCTCCAAGATGTCATCAACTTGCTAGCAGATGTGTTGGATGCGTTCAATAAATCTGGTCACTTTATCAGCCTTAGACAATACATGTGTGGATTCTGTTTGTGTAGTCGCATGAGGCATGGCAACATCAATCAGGCACAATGGTTGAAATCCTAAACCCACTTGAAAGGGAGTATGACCAGTCAAGCTATGGAGAGATTTATTATAACTGTAATTCACATAGGGAAGACTCTCATCCCAAGTTCCCGGATGCTTGGAGTTGTACATGTAAAGTATGTGCACTATCATCCTATTGACGACCTTCGTCTGGCCATTAGTATGGGGATGGAAGGCAGATGACTTGGTGAGCTTGGTGTCCAATAGTGCCCAGAGGCTTGAATAGAATGTGCTTAAGAACCTATTATCCCAATATGATATAATGGTTGCGAGATCCCAAAATGTACCCATGCTCGTTCAAAGAAGAGTTTGACATTTTCCTCTGTTGTTATACTCTTCTTGCAGGTCGCCAATATAGCCATCTTAGAAAATATGTCCATGACCACAAATACACAGTCATTACCATGCTTGGTAGAAGGGAGGCTAGACATATAGCCCATGGAGATGGATTCCCATGGCTGGTTGGGAGTAGGCAGAGGAGTGTATAGGCCTTGCTTCTTGATGGTTGGCTTGGCGATGGCGCAAGCAGTGCAGGTTGTGATATATTTCCCAACGTCCAGTTGAAATTTGGGCCAATAAAAGTACTTTTCTAGTACAACCACAATTTTCTCCACATCAAAGTGTCCTGCGACCCGACTGTAGTGCGCTTCCCAAATTAGCTTGGCACGCTCGCTTGAAGGAACACAAAAGTGGTCGAGGTAGCATAATAATTTGTCATGGAGGTGGAAATTAGGAACTTGCTTTCCATCTACTAGCATTTGGTATGTGGAGATGAACTATGGATCATTTTTGTATAGTTACGGCCATCGAGAGGTCTCATGGCCACAAGAGTTGAGAACAATAGTCAATGCTGGAATTGGGGGTCGACTGGGGTAGTCTGCAACATTACTGGTGTTGCCCTTTTCTATTGAATGTTCAAGTGGAATTGTTGCAGATATGTAGACCACTTCTGATGGCGATCGTTCTACAACTTCCCTTGTGTTTGTATAAACTAAAGAGGTCGGTGATCAATGTGGATGACCGTCTCCTTCCTCAAAATGTAATGCTTCCATTTTCGGCAAGCCTACACGATGGAATACATCTCTTTATCATCGATGGGGTACTTTTGAATTGTATCAGAAAATGTCTCACTATGATAGGCCACTGGATGCCCATGCTGGGCGAAGACTGCACCAATAGCATAGTTTGAGGCGTTTGTCTCGATTTCAAATGATTGTTGCAAGTCTGGTAGTGTGAGTACCTGTGCAGAGAAGAGTATGTGCTTCAACTCAACGAATGCCTTTTGTTGGGACTTGGACCAGGGAAAATTTTCTTTCGCCCCGCCCTTAGTAATCTGACTCAAAGGCTAAGTGATATGAGATAATCCCAACACGAACCTCCGATAAAAATTTGCAAGGCCGAAAAAGCTACGAAGCTCCATTAGAGTGGCCGGGGCTGGCCAATCCTAAATAACTCGGATCTTAGTTGGATCCACATGAATGCCACGCTCATCTATAATGTAACCCAAATATTGGACCCGGCTTATGCCAAAGGTGAATTTCTCTAAGTTGGCACACAGTTTGTGCTAGCGAAGGATTTGAAGGACCTGCAGAATATGTTGTAAGTGTTCTTCCCAACTCTCGGTGAAGATGAGGATGTCGTCCAGATAAACAAGCACAGATGATTTGGTGAAGGGCCGCAAGATTTCATCCATTAGCCTCATAAAAGTAGCAAGGCTATTTGTCAACCCGAAGAGCATAACCAACCATTCAAAAATGGCTTCCTTGGATTTTAAGGCGGTCTTCCATACATCTGTGAGCTATATTGGAACCTAGTGATAGCCAGACTTCATATTGATCTTGCTGAAATACTTTGCCCCCTTGAGTTGGTCCAGAAGGTAATCAATCTGTGGGATTGGATACCTGTTCTTGACAATGACTTTGTTTAGTGTCCGATAATCAATGTATAGCCTCCAGGTCCCATCCTTCTTCTGTACAAGTACAATCGGGCTCCCACAAGATGAGGAACTTGGTCGGATGTTCCCTTTTTGCAACAACTCCTGGATTTTCTGCTTGATCTCTTCATTTTCCAGAATGGAGCGACGATATATCGGTCCGTTGGGTAAAGGTGTTATGGGAGTTAGATCAATCGAATGCTTGACCTGACAGTGCAACGGTACCCCTATGGGTGAGGAGAAAATGTCCTTGTATTCTTCCACGACCATATCCACCTACTTCTGGTGCATGGAGGAACCCTTCTTGGGGCCATGGATGTGGCTACGATCTTCCCCTTACTTTGAGAGTGAATAAAAAAGAAAACAAATTTCCTAGTCTGGGAGATGATCTTACTGGATTGTTTAACATAGATCAAAGAGATGATAATTACCTCTGGTATCCTATATAGCTTACCACCCAAAGAAATAATAACAGACCAGGGTTTAGACTCATATACATCATGTCGCTTCCACGAATATGTTTGTCCTAATAATACATTACAAACTTCAAGAGGAGCAACATCACATAATACCTCATCTGTGAAGGGCTTGATGTTGTAGGGAAGGCGACACTGTTAGTTGATGCAAAGATCTTGTCCTTAGTGAAGCCACCCGATGGTGTACGACTACGGATGTGTTATATTCTATAGGCTCAGTTGCTTCACGACCTCTACTAAAATGAGGTTCTTTTGGCTCCCATTGTCGATAATGAATTGTAGCGTGGAACCCTTCACCCACATCCGTGAGTGGAATAGGCATTCCCCCTCCTCTGGATCTTCAGGGTCAACCTTTTGGATCTTCGTGGTGGCCACAATGGAATTGGGCTCCGCGTCAATGATCTGCTTCCCTTTGTCATTCCCGTTGTCGAGTTCTTACCTAGATTCAGAACATCCTTTTGACTCGGAAGCCTTCAGCTCGACCACTAGTGACTGCTTGGCCCGAAACTCACTTGTGTTGTGAGTATAGGTCTTATGGAACTCACACCACTTTCTTGTGTCCTTATTTTTCTTCATGGTGTTTGTCTTTGCTTGCAGCTTTGGTGGGTTATTGTAGGTCACCTCGCCTTGGCTTTGCCCTTTGCTCTGTGGTTTGGGGGCGCCTTTCCATTTTTTCATATTCGCAAATCTAAAGTCTTGCTTTTTCTGTTTAAACTTTTGCTCAATCTTGATAGAGTATTGGTACGCCGTGCTGAGCGAGGAGATGTCTAGGAACTCCATCTCATCCTGGATGTACCTGTGTAGGTAGTTGTGGTACTTGAGTACCAAATGTTTCTCAAAATCCTTGATACCTAACTTCGTGCGAAGGGTATGAAAAACATTGGTAAACTCTGGCACATATTGGTCCCTTCCCTGCTGCAGCGTGGTCTTAATTATGTATTTATCCTCATAGCTCCTGACAGGGTAGTACTACTCCTTGATGGTGTCCCAGAACGAATTCCAAGTGGGTGCAGCCGAAAATAGTGAGGGTGTACTTTCGTCCTTCTCATAATAGGTTTCCCACCAGTCCTTGACGTGGGGGGCGATTTTGAGAAGTGCAAAAGTAATATTTTCTCGGTTGGATAAATCATGAACAAACAAATATCCTTCTAGCATATTTAACCATTTATCTATGACCTCTATATCTATATAACCCTCAAATATGAGGATGTCAAAGTTAACTTGTACCTTAAAGGGTGTGGTGCTTCCAGAGTAGCTGTTGGAAGGACATGTGTCACCCTTGGGTAACTACCGAAGGATCTGGGCAAATTTATCCATTATCGCATTCCTCTGTCGCTCAAGGGCTTCTTCGAGCAAGATTTTGAAAGGATCCCCTGCCCCCTCATATTTCTTCTCTTCCTCCATCTGAGGCCGTTTGGATTTGTGAGGCTGCTCTTGCAAAGGTTCGACCAGTTCGAGCCCTAACTCCTTATATCGTGACCTCGTTGGGGACATGCAAAGAAAAACAGAGAAAGAGAAGACCGCTCTGATACCATTGGTCTGAACTTAAGAAGGAACGCAAAAAATTATAGATATAACCATAAATACAGAGGCTCAACAAAAATAACACTTCATTTCATTACTATCAAATACTTAAATATGTTTACAAACATAATGGAAATAAGAGTAGCTCGGGCAATGGTATCTTATCTTTGAGAAGATATGTGGCGGCTACATGCCTCTGAATTGTGTTACAATGAGGCTCAGAGGCCTATTTATTACTGAGAAACAATGGAAAACCCTAAACATCCAAAAACCTAACCCTAGGAGATGAAGCGCCAAAACTATGGACCCTGTTTGGGTAAATTGGTACATCAACTTCCCTGGGTCTGAGATTTGGCATACAATCTTTGTTTGATGTGCCCAATACCTCATTATAAAATCTATCCTAGGACTACAACTTCCAAGTGGAAAACATTGATAAAGAGCCTTGTTAGCCCCGGTTTTCCCAAAAAATGGTGTTTAGGGCCTCAAAATGGCTCTGGATG
Source organism: Pinus tabuliformis (assembly GCA_031772625.1). Lineage (NCBI taxonomy): Eukaryota > Viridiplantae > Streptophyta > Pinopsida > Pinales > Pinaceae > Pinus > Pinus tabuliformis. The sequence continues at coordinate 1,390,406,612 of CM062818.1, read as the reverse complement.
TTGAGGACCAGAAAAAACTGCCAAAAATAGTAAATTGTGCTACAATTAGGGAAACTAAAAAACTAAAAGAGACAGTGGTGGTGGTTCAAGTGGAATAGGCGGTTGGCCACCAACATCCATCAGGATCAAAACCACCTCAACCTTCAACCATAATGATTTCACCAAAACCGATCCAGAAATCGCTAATACCAAAACAAGCTTGGATACCTCCGACTTCCTTCACCAACTCCAGAGGAATTTTCCTGTCCCCACCTATCTGTCAAGAGTTCTAGGAGAAAGCCCATCTCCACTCTTGACCCTTGGGAATTTTCCCGAGACCACCTCAATTAGGATCCAAGTCTACTAGCCATCTAAAGCTCAATCAAAAGAGAGAACCCACTACATCATGGTTATCCAGGAAATTGCAAGGCAAGGTTGAAACCATTATCAATCGAGGAAAATCCCATGCCAATGATAGAAAAATGACCAAAAATCCACATGCGTGTACCATTCATTCAAATCGCAACAAGAAAATCACACATGAAACCTGTTATCTGCAATATACTCTTGTTGTAGCTATTGATCCAATCTTCTTTTTCGTTGCCCATAATTCCTTTGCTTGCTTACTTGCTTCTCTCCAAGTCCAATTGAATGCTAGGATGTTCCAATAATACTCTAAACGTATAAGAGTGGAAGAGAAGAGCTAGAATGATCAAGAGTTGAGCCAAAAACTGTCAAATAGTTGTTAATTGTTTCTCTAGTGCCTTTTTATCATTGATATCTCATATCTCTTCCCTTCCTTTTTCCTTTTTCTTTCATTTTCTTTCATTTTCTCTCTAATTTCCCTTGCATGCATATTTGTGTCTCTCCATCTTCCTTTTCTCCTATTTTCCTTTATTTCCTTAATTAAATGTCATTTATTGCCTCTTTACCTTTGCCAAAGCCTTTACCAATTTCCATTTCCATTAATAAACCACAAGTGATGCCCATTATAATGTTTTCCCACCATTCAGCTTGGAATATGTGTCCCATGGCCTTGGTTTTATTTTATTTACATGGAAAATATACTAGGGGTTGTTACAAACCCCTCCCCCTTGGGGGAACACCATCCTTGGTGTTATATGACTCTTATGACCAATAAAACATAATGTTTATTAAGCTTTATAACACATCTCGATGCAATAGATATATATATATATATATATATATATAAGAAAAATACATATACTAAACACATTTGCTCAACCAACAAATAGGGAAGGATACAGTGTCTACATCTGATCAATCATCTCCCATGTAGCTTCATCGGGCCCAAAGTGCTTCCACTATACTTTAACTTGCTTTTTTTCTCGATTCGGAGCATGAGCATCTTTCATTATAGAATGCATAGTGGCTCTAGCTATAACTCTCCCTCTGGTTCCACCTGCAATACAGACCAATCAAACACATGATCAACATCCTGTACATATCTCTTAAGCCATGAAAGATGGAAAACATCATGGACTTTCACTGTTGGTAGCAGTGCAAGTCTACAGTGCAATGGCTCAATCCTCTCAAGGATCTCAAAAGGCCCACAATACCAAGGTGCCAACTTGGCACATGACCCAATCCTCAAGGAGCTCTTCTTGTGCTTGATGCACAAGTACACATGCTTCCCAACCTAAAACTCCTTAAATGCTCTATGTTGATCCACATAACTCTTTTTCTTGTCATGTGTTGCATTTAAATTCCTGTTAATTACTGGCATCTATTCTTCCATTTCAACCAACATATCTAGTCCAATCAACACCCTGTTCACTAGATCTAGCTGATAGGAGTATTGCAATTTTGCCCATAAAGATCCTCAAATGGACTCATCTTCAAGGATTTATGATACCCATTATTATATGCAAACTCTATTGGTGGAAGATACTCCTCCCACTTCCTTTGTTTATGCATGACATACATCCTCAACATATCCTTAAGAATCTTATTAACCATTTCTATCTTCTCATCTGTCTGCGGATGATAAGCCACGCTGAAAGCTAACTCTATCCCCAAGCTTGCAAACAACTCCTTACAAAACTTGGAAGTGAATTTGGCATCTCGATCAAATATAATCTTCTTGGGAACTCCATGCAACCTTATTATCTCCCTAATGAAGATCTGAGCTACCTCAGTAGCTGAATTTGTAGACTTCACTACAATGAGGAGAGTTACCTTGTTCAACCTATCAACAACAACCACAATGGAATCATGTTGTCTCGTTTTCCTCGATAATCATGTAATTAAGTTCTTAGAAATGACCTCCCATTTCCATTATGGAATCAGAATAGGTTGCAACAAACCAGATGGATACTTACATTCTGCTTTCACCTACTAACAGTCCAAACACCTTGCAACAAACTCAACCACATTTTTCTTTAGATTCGGCCAATAATAGAACTTCTTAATAATAGGTGGCTTTAATATGGCTTGACATGAAACTCTCTCAAGATAAACATTTTCAACCCATTGTTATCTGGCACATAAATCATGTCCCTAAATCCAACCAAGCCATTTGTTGTGAGGTGATACTCCTCATCCTGATCACCTTCACCTTGCTACTGTATCCTCAGCTTCAACTATTGGTACTTCTCATCATGCTGCCTTTCATACAAGGCCCGCTCTTGTAAGTTTGTCCTGTAAGAGCTCACAACTTAAATATGATTTACTTGCACTCTCCTACTAAGAGCATCCACAACTTTGTTCTCCTTGCCCTTAATATACATGATCTTTAAATCAAACTCACCGAGGGTAGCCACCCATCTAGCTTGTCTTGCATTAAACTTAAGTTAGTAAAACAAGTACCTCAGTCCACTTTGATTGCTCATCAGAACAAACCTCCTGCCAAGGAGATAATGTCTCCACATTTTAGCACATGAATGATAGTTTCCAACTCAAGATCATGAGTCACATAGTTCTGCTCATTCCCATTCAGCTTCCTTGAATCATAGCAAACCACCTACCCTTCCTGCATTATGATTCCACCAAGTCCTTCCTTATAAGCGTTTGTACAAACAAAAAACTCCTTATCAGGATTTGCAATCTTCAAAATCGGAGCATTTGTAGGCAAATGCTTCAACTCATCAAAGCTAACTACACACTCCTTAGTCCATTCAAACTTCTTTCCTTTTCTTTGCAAATATGTAATAGGATAGCTTATCTTCGAGAAGAACCCGATGAACCTCTTGTAATAACTTGCTAATCCCATGAATGATCTAACCTCATCCACATTCCTAGGAGTTGGCCACTCCATGATAGATTTAATCTTTTCCAGATCCACTGCTATCCCTTCCTTGGAAACAACATGTCCCAAGTAATGAATATGAGACTGAAATAAATTTCACTTGCTAAGCTTGGCATACAACTGATGCTCTCTCAACAATCTCAACATTGCTGCCAAGTGTTCTGCATGCTCCTTGTCATTCTTTGAATATACCAATATATCATCAACAAAGACTATCACAAACTTATCGAGATAAGAACACAACTCATTTTTCATCAAACACATGAAGGTGGTCGAAGAATTGGTAAGACCAAAAGAAACCACCACAAATGTTGAAAATAGCAACAAGAAATGCTAAATATAGAAGTGCTAAAAATAGCACTGCCATAAATAGCATTTCGGGATACCTTCCTATTTTAGTTAGTCCCTTAACTAAAATAGAGAAGTAAAATTCGAATTTGTTCTTAGCAGCTGTTTGATTAATAATTAATTAATTCATCTTGAGTTAATTAGTTGGAGAAAATCAAACATGAAGTCTATGTGAGGACATGCAACAGTTATCCCATTGATTGAGGAATTTATCCCTTAGTTAAAGAGATAAGAATGAGTTGTAATTAGTTAGCTCAGTTAACTGAGTTAAGTCCAATTAGATTAGTTCAAATAGTTTGTTGAAATAATTGTGAGTTCAATTAGTTAATGCATGCATGCATGTAATTGTTGCACTTCAGATAACTGAATATTCTCTTATAAATAACTCATGCATGTCAGTTCATACAGATACCCAGTTGAGATCAGATGATGGGACAATGTACTATCAGTTGCAAGAATATTCCATTGAGGATATATCTTGCATGCAGAAGGAATTCATTCCTTGGGGATTGCATAGTTACTTTTGGGTTTGGTGAGCGTGTGATGAGGCCAATTCACACAGGAGGCAACATTGGACCCCAAGGAAAACTGCACAAGGAAATAAGAGGCTTGGAGGGCTGAGGGAAGGCATATCTTGTGTCTATTCAGTCTGTGAGCTGTATTGTTCAATTGCAAAGAGAGCAGGATAGCTTGTGAGCTAATTCTTTGTGTAATCTGAACATATTTCCACTTGTATGATAATATAGAGATCGGGGTTTTTAGCTGGGGCTTTCCCCAGAGTATTCTTTTGTGTTCATGCGTGATTACTTTCTCATTCTCAGTTATATGTGTTCTATTTAATCTTGTTCATATTCGATTAAGCTTCTGCAAGTTTGTTGTAGAAGTAGATCTTCTATTTTTCTTTAGTATATTGCATAATCTGTTGATCTATAGTGGGAAATTCTACAACAAACTCACAATGTCCATACCTTGTACAAAATGCAATATTGTAGATGTCCTCATTTTTTATGCACACTTGCTGATATGTTGATACCATATCAATATTTGAGAATATTGTTGCTCCCATCAGCTAACCAAACAAGTAATTAATCTTGAATTTGTGTTGTCGAAAATTGCTCCACAATAGACATTTTTATTATCGACGTTTCGAGTCTAAACCAAGACCCATCATCAAGACAAAGGTTAAAAGGAAACAGATGAGAATGAGTGATATAAATAGGGAGATTAAGCAATGAAGGAATGGTCGACAATTTTAAAAAATATTGTTATTTATCTACATAAAATTATTAATTTGAATATGTTAATTTTAATTATGTATTAATGAGTTAAATGCATTAATTTAAATTTTATCCATTTTAATTGCGTCGATAGGCGCTCTACAACCATTGTAGGGTAGATGTGTAGGTGTAATGTAAATATGTAAACAATTTTAAATGTCGGTTAAAAGAGAAGAAGTTAAAAGTGATATCGAGGGTGATACCAGGGATGAGTGCAAACATTTAAATGTTGGTTCAATTAATAATAAAAAGTTAAAGCAATAAAAATAATAAAATTCAATTTGTTATATTTTGATATAGTTATTAACTTGTGAATAGGCTTCGTTAAAATACCATGGCTTATCAATACCACATGCCCAAAAACCATAACTTATTTAACAACCAAAATATTTTATAACAATATGACAAGATTCTTAACCATGGATATTCACACCCACTTTACCGTGGATATTATTAACTTGTAAAAAGTAGGTTTTATTACAATGCAACATACCAATACCATGGCTTATCAATACCACATGCCCAAAAAGCACAACTTATTTCACAATCAAAATATTTGATAACAATATAAAGATATTCTTAACCATAGATATTCACCCCCATTTTACCATAGATATTATTAACTCATAAATAGGCTTTGTTACAATACCATGGGCTAATACCATGGCTTATCAATACTGTTAGGCCATGAGATAACTCCTCAAATGAATTGTGTTTTTGCATTAAAGTTGATTATATATATATGCATGGAGGGAGAGACTCTTGGACTTCATCTCCCAATGTCTCTTCATATTCCAATTTTCCTTATCTTCTATTTACCCTATTTTATAGGACCTAATCCCAATGATTAGGTGACAACATTTCCCCACTTAATCTGAAGGGATGTTGGTGAGTCCAAGCATCATTTTGAATCATTTGAACTTTTCTCTTCCAAGCGCTTTGGTGAAGATGTCTACAATCTACTCATTTGTAGAACAATGGTATAGATGGATTGTTTTGGCCTCAACATGATGTCAAATTAGATGGTATTTTCTATTGATGTGCTTCGTTCGATCATGGAACTTTGGGTTCTTAACCGACTTTATTGTAGAAGTGTTGTTAATCATGAGAGGAGTTGAATGCACTTGTTTCTCCCGCAAATCTTCCAAAATTTTCCCAAGCCACACAATTTTCTTTGTCGCTTCAGTTGCTGCCACATATTTTGCCTTAGTTGTTGAATATGCTGGAACTGATTGTTTGCGTTACCTCCAAGAGACAACGCTTGATCCAAGACTTATAGCATAACCTGATGTAGATACCCCAGTTTCTTTATCTCAATCAAATTTTGAATAAGATTATCGAATCAATATGAAGTTGCCCACCTGTGTATACTTAAGTCCAAAGTCTTGAGTTCCCTTCAAGTACTTTAGAACTATTCTCGCAGCAGAACAATATCCCTCACAAGGCTTTTGCATAAACCTGGAGATGATTCCAACAGTAAATGAAATGTCTAGTCTGGTAGTAGTTAGGTAGTTGAGACTTGCTACAAGCTGTTTATACTTTGTTGCATCCTCAAATTCTTTTCCTTCAGTGGATGTGAGCTTTAAGTTCTGTTCCATTGGAGTAGTCAAAGGATTGCACTCAACCATGCCAAACTTGTTCAACATATCTCCAATTTACTTCTTATGAGAGAGGAATAAAAACTTCAAATGTTGAGTTACTTCAATACCAATATAGTAGTGAACATACCCTAAGTCTGTCATTTCAAAACCTTTCCTCAATTCCTTCTTTATGGGTGTAATATAGCTCTCATTGTTCCCTGCCATCAAAAGATCATCTACATATACTATAAGATATACAATTGTTTTGCTAACTTTCTTGACAAACAAAGTTGCATCATCAAGATCATAATGTTTGAAGTTAAGTTTTAGAAGATGCTCAGTTAACTTCTCGTACCAGGCTTGTGGTGCTTGCTTGGGTCCATACAAGGATTTTACAAGCTTGCATATTTTATATTCCCGACCCTTCACAACAAATCCTTCTGGTTGAGACACAAAAACATTCTCTTTCATATCTCCATTTAAGAAAGCAGTTTTTACATCCATTTGATGGACTTTCCAACCATTCTAAGCTGCCAAGGCAAATAGTGTACGAATGGTAGTCCATTTGGTTGTTTGAGGGGGGGGGGGGGGATTCTCCTCATAGTCAACCCCTTACTTATGTGCAAAACCTTTTGCCACAAGCCTAACTTTGTGCTTGTCAAGTGAGCCATCAACTTTATACTTGTTCATGTAGACCCACTTGCAACCTATTGGTTTAGTTCCCAATGTAGGATCAACCATCTTCCAAGTGCCATTCTTTATCAAGGCATGATACTCCTTTTGCATCGCTTCTTTCCACTCATCATGAGAAGTAGTTTATTTGAAGGAAGTTCGTTCAAAGTCTATAGACAAATTCAATTCACAATCATAAGAAACATCCATATCAACATGTGAATCAAAATCGTCTACATCATCTCCATTCTATCTAGTAGAGCTCCTTGTTCCTACCTTTCCAACCTCATTAGGATGAACACTTTCAAATGTCTTTCTTAGCCATTTTGGAGGACCTTTTTGAGATGGTCCAGACTACATAGTTGATTGAGTTGGGGTTGAATCCATATTTAGTTTCCCAATTTTGTCAATCACATCACTCAAAGTGTCATATGGATCAGTGGTTGGAGCTTCATGCGGGGGAGAAAGTGCTTCAGAAGAAGATTCCATAGATTGATCCAGTATAGGAATCCCCCCTTCAAGATGTGGAATCTCATTATCAAATTCTTGAAAAGACTTGGCATGTCCGAATCTATCCAAGCGATCAAGCTGTCGCTCAACAACATTGTCAACCTTGGAAGATTCAAGAAAGATCACATCTCTAGACACTACAAACTTCTTATTAACTTCATCATAGAGACGATATGCTTTGGAGGTATTTGAATACCCCAAGAAGATACACTTACGACTCCTTGCACCAAGTTTGTTTCTTTGTTCCTTAGGTGTCAAGGCGAACCAAATGAAAGCATTTAGGGAAAACATTTATTTGAAAAATGGAATGCCCAATGAACCAAACACCAACAACTCAATAATTCGAAGATTTGGTTGTAACCAAGAGTACAATAGGAAAAAACAAACAATTATCACCTAAATACAATATGGCAAGTTTTAATATTTCATACATATTAAGTTACATGGAACCACTCTTCATCAAGATGAAAATATGGATCTAGATGATGGAGTGCTCTCTTAATGAGCTCTTTCACAAATGGAATTCTAGAATATTTTACATTACCACTAAGCTTATCAACACATCTTTTACTATATAAACATGGTCTTTATTAGTGTAGGACACAATAGAAACACAAAAGACAAGTGTAATATGTAACTTTGATGTTTAGTACCTGCCTCTTTTGTCAAAATTTATTAGCTAATACATTTTACTTTTTCCAAATCTGGTAGAGGTTTGTTGGAATCACAAGTTTGAGTTGTGAATATGCACAATCCTAGTGCCCCATAGGTTTTAAACAACAACAAAAATCAAAATTTGATAAAAAATTAAATGACTGAATTTTCCAAGAAAAAAGCCTAAAATGTATAATAGTTAAATTAAGCCATACTCTAAGGGATTTTACATAACCAAAAATCAAAATTTGGCTAAAAGTATGATTAGATTTTAGAAAAAAGAAGTGTAATATGCAGTGTTGATGTTTAGTACGTGCCTGTTCTCTAAAAAGTCATTAGCTAATATATTTACTTTTTCCAAATCTGATAGAGGTTTATTGGAATCACAAGTTTGAGTTGTGAATATGCACAATCCTAGTGCCCCATAGGTTTTAAACAACAAATAAATCAAAATTTGATAAAAAATTAAATGACTACACTTTTCAATTAAAAAACCCAAAATATATAATAGTTAAATTAAGCCATATTCTAAGGGGTTTTACATAACCAAAAATCAAAATTTGGCTAAAAGTATGACTAGATTTTAGAAAAAAGAAAAACTCAAAATGTATAATAGTTAGATTGAGCCATATCCTAATTATCAAGGCATTAGATGATTAGCTTTCAAAAATATTGTTTTTAACTATTTTTAAACCCACTATTTTTACTAATGAAATTATTATAATAATTTTCAATTTCAAAGTAAATAAGATATTTGGATATGAGAGACTACTTTTCAATACCCATATAATGATGTCTATATGGGTTATGTCAACTATATACTCTTAAAATGAACTTTCAAATACACTTTCATGTGACTTTTATCTTATAAGTTTCCTCACTAAACCTTCTTTGTTATATTTTAATTTTATTGAGATGAGAGGCTCATTCTACAACCAATATGAGATGGACGTGTAAGTTTGTCTGCCCTCCATTCCCCTTTAAAATAAAAATAAAATCTAAAAGTTAAAAATTATGTTCTAAATAGAAAAATAATGTCGGCTATAATAAAAAAAAATGAATATGTTGTAAAGTAATTAGAAGTAAAAAAAATGTGTGAGTAAATCTTATAATTTGATTATTGATAAAATATTTTAATACGAAATAATGTTGACATATACTTAAAAATATGTTAATACTAAAAAACTATTTTAATTTGCGTCATAAAGTTGGATGTACATGTTATGTAACATATTTTAATATCAAGTATACATTACATATCATTTAAAAAATCTATGTATATATCATGAAAAAAATAAGTTTTTTATGGTTAAAATGTTTATTTGGTCATATATATATTCTATTTAGCATTAAAAAATACAATTGCAACAATGAAAAATAACACATGTATTTTACGCTCTAAAGAAGTTTGCACATGAAGAAATTTGATCCCTCTCAGCTTATGTTAGATCCGTACTTAAGATGGATCTATGCTCGTATATTATTTATGATCATATCCACTTAAAATATTTTATATTTCAAAATTATCTATACAATATATAAAACATAATTTAAGAGATTATTGTTTTGAGTCTAGAAGCTTATATATATTGATGTAGCTTTTTTGGGATAAAGAATATAATTTGTTTTTTTTTAATCTTTTAATTAATTGAGATTACAATTAACCTAAATAATTTTGAAACGTTTAAAAAATATATATATATATTTTAAATTGTATTTTTAGATATTTATATTTATGTAAAGGAATATGAAATTAAAATCCATATAAATTTACCATAATTAATTAAAAAATTACAATTAAAAAAAACTAATCCTTTTCCATAGTTAACACATTTAAAATTAAATAAATTTATAACAATATAATTAATCATTAAAAAATAAAAATATTAATAATATACTCATCTAAATAATAAAAATTATTAAAATAATAAATCTTAATTCACTCTAAAGCGATCTACGGAACTAAGTTATGAGTATAGATTCATTTTAACTCCGAGTCTACCAAACTCATAATTAAAATTCAAGTTGTAAAAGCTATAATACAAGTGTCCCTTGCTATAATGAAATGAAATATGTTACGGAAACACTTAATAAACAAAAGCTTTGTCCATTTGCTAAATTAAGGATAGATGTGCATCAACAATCAATGATCCAATCTAGATTGCCAAATTAACAAATGAACTCTGTGTTGTGATTTTAAATGACAATTCGATAAATGGAATTTTGCTTATACCAATTCACAAAACATATTGTTCCTTGTCATTTTAATCAACACACTAAATATTTCAATCAATCTAGAGTTAAACATTGCACCAACATTCAATTTATGTTGTGCTTATAATAACCAAGGAGCTCTCAGGGTTGAATTTTGCAGAATTTGAACCAATGGTAATTTTGCCCAATTGTAATAAGCAATTGATAAGATGCTTGCATTGTATTTAATAAGTCACTCAATAAACAACATTTTTTTTATACAGTGGAAAAACCTATCATAAGTCAGTGGTCAAACTAACTGTGAAGACAACCATCTATGGCTGCTATCCACGATGCAAGCTGACTCATCATTGTTATTCAAGGAAACTCATGCCACCTAGAATGACTCATTAGTGGTATGTAAGGGGGAAAACTTTCACTCTTGCCAAATGCTTTTGGGTCTTGGGTTGTCAACTAGTTTCTTTACATCAGAAGAAGAAAAACTCTTAACCAAATAAAAACAGTTTTAAAACATACTCCATACCCATATTTAAAAATATATATACACGTATATCTACTTTCAAATTAATTATATTTGCCATAAAAATTAGTTATACTATACTTATCCTCCTCCCAAAACAAGGGAAGAAATCCTTCCAAAACAAAGGGAAGAATCACAATAACGTATAAGTGGAGGTAATAGTTAATAACTCAATCATTACAATAGTTTATTACCTCATGTTTTGAACAGAGCAAAATTTAAAAGCCCATCTTTAACTACTCAGATTCAACAAAGCAAAATTTAAAAGCCCATCTTTAACTACTAAGATTTATTTTTATTTTTATTTTTTATTTTTATTTATTTATTTATTTTTATTTATTATTATTATTATTATTTATTTTTATTTTATTTTTATTTTTATTTTTATTTTTATTTATTTATTTATTTTTATTTTTTATTTTTTTTTTCAGAAAAAAAAAGCAGCATGCATTAAAATTTGGACCATTTTTCGATTTGTGCGTGTCATCCTTGCGCAAGGGCCATGCTAATCTTCTCTGTATCGTTCCAATTTTATTAAATGTCTCCAAAAAGACGACTATTAAGATTTATTATTTTGTAGTAAGAACAAATAAAAGAATGACGAACTAGTATCATCAATTTCACTAACCAAATGGAATCAATTTGCACTGGTATCATCAATTTCACTAACAAAATGAAAGCAATTTGGGAAAATATTTATTTGGAAAATGGAGTTGTAACCAAAAGTACAAAAGTTGCAATTATCACCAAAATATAATAAAGCGAGTTTTAATATTTCATACTATTAAGTTACATGGAATCACATGGAACAACTCTTCATCATGATCCACATGGATCCAGGTGATAGAGTGCTCTCTTAGATGAGTGTTACATGGTCTCATTTTATATATGTATATAATTTGCTAACGTTTTATGATGCTCTAAAATGAGCTCTTTCGCAAATGGAATTCTATAATACTTTACATTACCATGAAGCTTATCAACACATTTTTTTATTATATAAATATGGTCTCTATGGTTATTAGGATGGGATGCATTAGGTTTTAAACAACAACATAAAAAAATGAAAATTTGGAAAAAAAATTAAATGAATATATTTTTTAATAAAAGAAAGTCTAAAATGTATAATAGTTAAATTGAGTTATATTTTAATGGGTTTTAAATAACCAAAAATCAAAACTTGGCTAAAAATATGATTAGATTTTAGAAAAAAAAAATAAAGTTCAAAATGTATAATAGTTAGATTGAGCTATATCCTAATTATCAAGGCATTGAATGATTAGTTTTCAAAAATATTGTTTTTAACCATTTTAAAACTGGTTTGTTATTATTTTTACAATTGAAATTATTACAATATTTTTCAATTTCAAAATAAATAAGATATTTGGATTTGAGAGATTATTTTGCAATACCCCATGTAATGATTTTACATAAGATATGTCAACTATATACTCTTTAAAATGAACTCTCAAATACACTTTCATGTAACTTTTATCTTAGAAGTTTCTTCAATAAATTTTCTTTTTTATATTTTAATTTACCCCATATAATGATTTTACATAAGATATGTCAACTACATACTCTTTAAAATGAACTTGCAAATACACTTTCATGTAACTTTTATGTTAGAAGTTTCTTCATAAATCTTCTTTTTTATATTTTAATTTTATATATTCTTTATGATAAGTGCAATATGCACTTACAATATTTTATATAAAAAATTATTACTTTTTTGAGTGTGGAAGCTTAGGACTACATCTTCATCATGTCTAACTTCTCACTTTGGGGTGATAGCACAAGATTTGAACCAAAGACTGGACTACATCTTCATCATGTCTAACTTCTCACCTCGGGGGATAGCACAAGAATTGAACCCAAAACTTGCAGTTCAATAAGTCTTCATTTCCATAGCCATTGCCAATTAAGTTACCCCAAGTAAACATACTGATGTGTTTTTTTAGAATAAAAAATATAATTTGTTTTTTTTTAATCTTTTATTAATTGAGATTCCAATTAACCTAAATAATTTTAAATAATTAATTATTATTATTATTATTATTTTATATATATATATTTTTAAATTGTATTTTTACATATTTATAAAAATATTTTTTTAAATTATATTTTTACATATTTATATTTTAACATCCATATAAATTCATCAATAAAAAAATTACAATTAAAAAAAATACTTTTTAATATTCAATACATTTAAAATTAAATAAATTTATAACAATATAATTAATTATTAAAAAAATAAAAATATTGATAATATATATTTATTTAAATAATATTTATTTAGATAATAATTTTTATTTATTCTTCTAAGTACCATTTAGTACCAATATAGATTATTTTAATGGATATACCAAACTCCGAGAATTAGAATACAATTCATCTTAATGAATCTATGAAACTCCGAGAATGAGAATATCCCTTGCTATAATATATTTAGAATACAAGTTGTACAAACTAAAATACAAGTATCCCTTGCTATAATATATTTAGAATACAAGTTGTACAAACTAAAATACAAATATCCCTTGCTATAATATATTTAGAATACAAGTTGTACAAACTAAAATACAAGTATCCCTTGCTATAATGAAATATATTAGAGAAACATTTAATAAACAAAAATTCTGTCAATTTGCTCAACTAAAAATAGATGTGCATTAACAATAAATGATATTTTAACTCAATGATAGATGAGTTATGCACAAGGTTTTTTTTTAATAATTTTATAATTGATTAAGATTCAAATTAACTAAAATCATTTTAAAATAATTAAAATAATATATTTTTTAAATTGTATTTTTATATATTTATAAAGGAATGTGAAATTAAAATCCAAATAAATTTCTCATAACTAATTAAAACAATTACAGTTAAAAAACTAATCCTTTATATTTAATGCTTTTAAAATTAAATAAATTTATAAAAATATAATTAATCATTAATAAAAATAAAAATATTAATAATATATATCTATGTAAATAATAAAAAATATATAAAAAATAAATCTTAATTTACCTTAAAGTGATTTATGGAACTAAGTTAACAATATAGATCCATCTTAATTCTGGGTCTACCAAGCTCCCAGAGGGATTAAATCTCTTGAGATTTAAACCTCTTTTGGAGTGAAAAGAGATTTTCTCTGAATTTATATAAATCTATGTTTGTTTAATTTCCTCCTTTAAATAAATAGGCTATATTCCACATGAATACCATGGGTTCTCATAAACTTAGAGCTCAAAAACCACTAGTAACTTAACCATGTCAAGTTTACTTTATTATTTTAGTTTAAAATTACTTTTGTTTTAATGTAGAGTTATTTTTAATTTATTTTATTTTTGACCAAGTAAAAATGTTTAAGGTAGAGTTATTTTTATTTTATTTGACCAAGCAAAATGTTTACATAATGTAACATCACATCACATAACATAACCTTACAACATCTCTTTCATATTAAATTAAAAAATGTCTTTCCACACAAAAAATAAAATAAAAATATTATTTCAATATTAAAAATAATTACAAACATTATTCTTTATTACTTATATTTTGAAGTATAATAAAATGAAACAAAAATATTATAATAAAACTATATTGAAACCCAAACTCCTTTCTATTCTCAAAATTATTTAAAACCATCTACATTAATTGAAACACTTTTATAAATTTAATAATTTTTTTTAAAAAAGGGAAAAAATAATTCAAATACTAATTGCTAAATCAAGACTTCCCAATCATGTTTACAAGGGAAAACGCATTGTTTCACGGCTTTGAAAACGCATTGTTTCACGGCTCTAATCAATTGAATGTATTGAAGGGCTTCAGTGTGTCGGTTACCAATCGTGCCATAGTTGCATTTTTTTTCCCACCGTGCATTATTATTCAAGGTATTCATATCAAAGAGTGAATGACAAAATAATTGAGATAATAAAAATAGTGAATGATATAGTAAATGAGATAATAAAAATAAAAATAATTTGGGGCATATGAAATTTTCAAGTGAGTTTATAGTGGTTTTTTTTGGTAGATAAGCATTTACGGGAGATTTGAATCAGTGACCTATTGCAATGAGTGCCTTAATAGTGCACCCATTCACCGTCAATCCAAAGCCCCATGAGCGGGCTATATAGTGCATTCACTTACCATTCAATAATAAATAAATGAGCGTATTAATAAAAAATAAAAAATAAAATACTGTCATAAAACTAGTGCACGGTTCATCGAATTTGTTGAACTTTAGAAATTAAAAATACATGTAAATTAGTACATCTAATTACTTTGTGAATTGAGTAGTCCTGTATATAGTTGCTCCTTGAATTTTGTGGTATTGTTGCATTTCTTCGCTAGGCAAATTTACAATAGCGTTGTTGTTGTATCCTTTCTTGAGGTAAAATTTGTGCGGTTGACATTCAACCTAGTTATCGATCAAACGAGAACTATTACCTCAAAACAGGTACTCTGGCCCAAAAATCCCAAAAAAACATGAAAACACACCTTGAAATCGAAAATGTTGATGCCAGAATAATGTTTTTGTTTTGTTTTTTATCCGTCATAGTAAATTTTCAATATATTTTAAAAGTAACAGTAAAAAACAATAAAAGCCATTTTGTTTGGTGCAAAAAACACCTTGAAATCGAAAATTGTTGATGCCAGAATATATATATATATATATATATATATATATATATTTGCAGGGTACATTTTCAACATTTTTTAGTAATGACGTTAAAAACAAAATATCGTGACTCTGAAAAACTTTAAATTTCCAATGATTTTCAAGCATGACATTAACAATAAAATATCACGTCTTTGAAAACCCTTAAAATTCCAATGATTTTTAAGCATGACATTAAATTTAAAATATCACTTCTTTAAAAAACCTTAAAATTCCAACAATTTCAAGCATGGAGCTAAGAAAAAACATTTATAATTGTTTCCAACCATAACATTAAAGATAAAATATCACGACTTAAAAAATTATTAAAAATCTTGACAATTTTTCAACCATCGAATTAAAACCAAAGATTATGACTACAAAACAATCTTAAATTTTCAAAATATTTCAAGCATACCATTATGGAAAAATTTTACGACTAAAAAAACTTTAAAAATGAATACCTGAATGAAAGAGTTATTATACTAAGAGTATTTTTTTTTTTTTAAATGCTAAATGTATAGCGATTTTGAAATCTTAGACTAAGACAACTTGATACATTGGGAAAAAAATTTAAAAATCAACTATCAAATTGACATGCAGTGTAGGTGAGCTCAATCCATTGTAATGAAAATTTAAAAACCAACCATGAAATTAACACATTGTGGGGCATACTCGATTTATTATAATGAAAAATTTAGAATCAACTATCAAATTGCATATAATGGGATCAAGTTGTTAGACAAGCATTGACACATACCCTACAAATTATATATATATATGAATATGAAAAATAAATAAGAAAACAAAAATTTAAATATTGAAAATAAAAATAAAAAACATAAAAAAACATGAAAAAAAAATCAAATATAAAAAATATATAGAAATGTAAAAATTCAAATACTGAAAACACAAAAATTCAAATATTGAAAAAAAATAAAAATAAAAAATAAAAGGGGACAATTCATGACAAAAAAAATTAAATTTCATAAAATATATATATAAAAATAAACCATAAAAATTAAAAAAAATCAAAATTAACTTGTAAAAAAAAAAAACCAAAAGAACTTAAAAATATATATATATATATATATATATATATATATATATATATATAATTAAAAAAAAACCATTTTTTAAGTTATAAAAAAATAAAAACATCATTTAAAAAAATGTTAAATAATTATCAAAAAAAAAAAAAAAAATTCAGAACCATTATTTTTTATTTTTTAATTAAAACTTAAAAAAATTAAAATATTTAAATTAAAAAAAATATATATATTTTTAAATTTAAATTAAAAAAAAAAACATAAATTCAAAACAAACCAAAAAAAACTTAAACTTATAAAAAAAATAAATTAAAATAAAATAAATTAATTAAAAAAAAAAACACATATTAAAAAACAATTAAAAAATATTTAAAATCAATTAAAAAAAAAAACATATTTAAATTTAAAAATTAAAAAAAAAACATATTTAAAAAACAATTAAATAACATATTTTAAAAATCAATTTAAAAACAAGTCTCGTCTCGCTCCCCTCTCTCACCCCTCTCCACCCTCGGCCCAACCCCGCTCTCTCCTCCTCCACCCGACCCTCGTCCCTCCCTCCATCTTCCCCACTTAACCCCTCCCCTCCCCTCCCCACCCGGGGCCCCAGCGAGCGGCCAAGAGGCCGCAGGCCAATTCCTGGAATCGGCCCGTAGCCTCTTAGCCGCTGGCTGGGGGCCCGGGTGGGGGTCGAGAGGAGGAGGGGGTTGGGGTGGGAGTCGAGTGGGAGAGAGGGAAAACGGGAGCGAGTGCAGGGGCGGAAGGGGGAGGGCGGTGGGGTGCAGTGTGCGTCGGGTGGGTGAGGGAGGTGAGAGGGGAGGGTGGTATGGTGTGGAGAGGGTGGAGGAGGGGAGAGAGGGGGATGGCTGAGGGTGGGGATGGAGGGGAGAGGAGTGAGGGAAGGGAAAGGGGAGCAGGGCGGCTGTTGATTTTTAATGTGTTTTTTTAATTATTTTTAATATGTTTTTTTGAATTGTGCTTTTTTATTTTTTATTTTTAGTTGTTTTTTTTAATATTGTTTAAAAAAATTGATTGTGTTTATATAAATTGTTTTTTTTTTTTTTTTTTTTAATATGGCTTTAAATTTAATTTTTAATTTTTTAATTTTTTAAATTGTGTGTGTGTGTGTGTTTTTCAATTGTTGTTGTTGTTTTTTTTAATAATTGTTTTGAAAAAAAATTAACGTTTTTTTTTGTTATTTCTTTAGTTTTATAATTTTAATTTAAAAAAAATAATTCTTATTTTTTTTCTGGTAATTATTTTAAGGAGGTTCTTGTTGTTGTTGTTTTTGTAATGAGGTTTTATTTTATTATTATTATTTTTTTTCAACTTAAAAAATAAAAAATAATAAAAAATTGTGGATCAATTTATTTTTCTTTAAATTATATATATTTTTTGAAAAAAAATCATTTTTTATTTATTTTTTGATACTTATTTATTATTATTGTTATTTTTTCATTATATATATATATATATTTTTACAGAAACGGTTATGGATATTATTAGATACTTGGCCTCAATGCCAAAATTCGGATTACAAAAGGTGAGCCTAATTCCACGAGTGCCGCACAACCCTGAAAGGCCATGGCATTTATGCTTAGATCACATCTCTTTTTAGTTGCTACTATGTGGTCAATTTCAGTGATTTTCCCAAGCTTGTGGGTACATACAAACTGATTTAACAATAGGCAGTAAAACATGACAACTCACTAAATTAAGGAATTGGATCCCATGTTTCATCTCCGCCTCTGAGCAAAGCTCCAGCCATAAGAAGGGCTGCTTTGTTGGCTTCTATGTCCGCCTCCTTGTTGTTAGCTCTCAACACGTGGTAGAAATTCAATTTCTGAAATGAGTCTCCAAGATCTGTTATTCTGAAGATCAGCCTTGCAAGCCTTAGGTTCGAAGGCTTAGAATGAGTCACCATAGTGTTAATAATAACCTGAGAATCCCCAAATACATTAGCCTCCCTGATGTTCAGCCCTTTCAGAAGCTTGAGACCTTGGAAAAGGGCCAAAGCCTCAGCTTGAATGCTGGAAGCGATGCCCAAACCCCAAGCGAAATTGTGGATCCTTATGCCATCTGGGTTCAATATGACACCTCCAGTGCCAGCTCTTCTAGGGTTTCCCTTTGCAGCCCCATCAAAAAATAGAGAATGTCTCGGATGATTTGTAATCCAGCCCTAGAACTCTTTTGCTGTAGCCCTTATTTGCCAATCTTTGGGGAGGGAGATACTATTTGCAACTTTTTGGAACTGAAGATCGAGAGAAGAGCCCCAATTTATATCTTGCTGGCTTAAACTTGAATCATCTTTATGCTCTCTCAGACACTCTTTTAACTGGCATTTTATCTTAACTACCACAAGCTTGGCATCCTGTTCATAGTTTCTGAAGATCCTTTTATTTTGCTCAAGCCAAACCTGCCAACAGATTATTTTAGGGAGAGTAGACCAAGCAGCTTTGATAATCTTGTTTTTTGGTGGGGGACCAGGGTACCTTTGCAGCCAATTAGCGAATAGATCAGAAATGGAGGATGGCAGTGCGAAGTTGGAGCTCAAAGTTCCCAACAGCTCGGACCAAATTTGCATTGTGAAAGTGCATTCAAGCATAAGATGAATTACGCTTTCCTGATTTTCCTTACACAGGCTGCACCTTGAAGGGCCATGGAAACCTCGCTTCTGAAGATTTTCATCAGTCAAAATTTTGGAGTGGCAAAGCAGCCAGCTGAAGTAGTCGATCTTTGGCAAGGAAGGATAATGCCATATCCCCTTCCACGGCGCTGGGTTCGTGGCCACGTGAGGGTGCTCACACAGCTTGGCGTAGCCAAGAGCTACGGTGTAGCCACCAGCCTGCGCACCCCATCCTCTTGAGTCACGTTTTCGAGCCAACGTTGGAGCCGAACCGTGGAGCTTGGATAACAGGACATCGCGCTCCATAAGCAGCTCTGGGGGCGTTTGAAGATTCCAACCAGCCCAACGAGGACCATGCCATATGGAAATGTCCCACAGAGAATGCAAACCAGCCTCGTTCATCCATCTGCGCAGCGCTTGGAGTGAGTAGCAGTCTCCCAACGGATCATTATTCATTATCCTATCTGTCCATAGATTGATCCTTTTGCCATTACCGGGAACCCAGTAGGCATGAGCATTGATGAGAGGGCAGGCTTTGATACAGAGCTTCAGAAAAGGCGAATTTGAATGCGGCAGAGGATGATCTAGGCAGCGAGAGCGCTGGCCTTTGAAATATTTTCTCCATAGCGCTAATTGCGCCCAGCCTGGATTAGGTGCAATGATTCTCCAAATTAATTTAGCACCCATTGCAATATTATGATTGCAAAGATTTTTGAAATTCAAACCTCCTTCCAACAGCGGTTTGGAGATGGATTCCCAATTGACTAGCGGTATCTTTTTCTCATTCTGCTTGCCCCCCTTCCAAATTTTTTTCGAATGGTCTCCTCCATTTTTCTGAGTATACCAGTGGGAGCAAGAAGGACAAAAAACTGAAATAAGGGAAGGCTGTTAAGAACAGATTTGATGAGTACAGACTTACCAACAATGTTGAGCCAGGAAAAGCCCCAGGCAAGCAACTTATTCTTGAATTTCTCCAATTGGGGGAGCCAGTCTCTGCTGTAGGCTCTTTTGAGAAAAACAGGGAGACCCAAGTACTTGAAGGAAGTCCAAGTTGAGGAGGCAGCGAAACCAAAGCATCTGGAAATGGAGTTGAGCAAACTGGGTGATGTATTCCAACAATAGATGTGGCATTTGCCATTGTTTAGTATGCTTCCTGAGACCCTACAAAACTCATCCAGAGCTCCTTTAAATCTGGAAGCCATGAGCACAGAAGCAACTCCCAACAACAAGGTGTCATCAGCAAAGAGGGCATGATTGATGTTTTTAATGCCTCTTGCTATGCAGAGCCCAACGATTTCCTGATCCATCATTTTCTTGTCTAAATAAAAACTGAGGACTGAGGCTTGAAGAACAAATAGTAGGGGTGAGAGAGGGCACCCCTGCCTGAGGCCTCTCATGGCTTTGAAAAAATCAGCAGCTCTGCCATTTACTAACGGGGCAATCCAAGGCTCCGAGATGCAAGCCCGAATCCAGTTTATAAAGTTCGCACCGAATCCAAGCTTATGTAAGACTTTCAGCAGAAAACTATGCCTAACTCGATCAAATGCATTTGCTAAATCAAGTTTGACAACCATACCTTTTTCATTGCGACTCAGACTTGAGTGGATTGCCTCTTGGACCAGAATGAAATTGTCCACAATCTGTCTACCTTGAATGAAGCCTCCTTGGCTTTCCAGAATGATTTTGGGGAGGATGAGCTTCAATCTATTAGCGATTACTTTGGTAATCAATTTGTATCCAATATTACAAAGCGAGATCGGGCGAAACCTGTTGAAGGAGTTGGCTCCTTTCTCTTTGGGGATGAGAGCAAGAAAAGCAGAGTTCGTGCTGCCACTGATTTTCTGGCAAGCTTGGGACTTTAGAACCATTTTGAAGAGATCTTTTTCCACAATCGACCAGCAGATTTGGAGGAATCTGGCTGAGAATCCATCCGGCCCAGGGGCTTTGTCTGGGTCCATGGAAAAGAGGGCATCCTTGACTTCGTTCTTGGTGACTTTAGCTTCAAGGAGGTGGTTCATTTCAACAGTAATCAAGGAGGGGACCACGTCCATCATATCAGAGTTTTGGTCCAGATCTATATCTTCACTATACAGGCTTTTAAAGTGAAGGGAGGCTGCTTTTTTGATGTTTACAATATCCTTGTGAATGGTAGTACCATCTTTGATTTCAGAGATGGAATTGGTGCATTTCCTTGCCTGAGCTTGCTTGTGAAAAAAGGAGGAATTCCTGTCCCCTGCTTTAAGCCAAAGACTGTGTGACTTAAGCCTCCAGTATTCTTCCTCAGCTAGACAGGCCTTGTGATAGTTTTGCTGGAGTTGGGCTTCTTTATCTAGAATCTCTTTTGTGATGTCAGCTTTTTCAGCCTGGAGATGATGGTTATCCAGTGTGCATTGAATTTTTTTTCTTTTGTTGGCTGGATTGGGCAGAGATTTGGCCCAGCTTTTCAAAGCCCTTTTCACTCTTCTGAGCTTCTCCTCCCAGACAAAAAAGGGGGAGCCTTTGACCGGCTGCAACCAAATGTCCTTAACTATTTGCATGAAATCAGATTCCTTAGCCCAGAGTGGGCTAAATCTGAAGGGAATAGGCCCATGATCAAGCTGGGCCAAGAGCTCAAGCTTGATGGGTTTATGATCAGAAGTGCTGCATGGGAGAATATGGACTCTAGCCTCTAAACCAAGCAGAAGAAAAGAGCTTTGAAGAAAGAATCTGTCCAACCTAGCAGCGATGTGGCCAGGGCCAACTCTTTTATTAGTCCAAGTGTACTTACCAGAGATTGGCTTGATGTCCAGCAGGTCCCAGTCCTGCATAAGATCCTCCACCCATTCCCTTGCCGGATCGCGAACAATGTTGCCTCCTCTCTTATCTGCTGAAAGAAGAGTGAGATTTAGATCGCCGACAATGATGGTATTCTCCAAGTTCACAAGGTCTGCTTGGTTTCTTATGGATTCCCAGCAAGCCTTTTTTCCCTAGCGTTCACAGGGACATACACGTTGAAGAGACTAAAAATCTCTTTTGAGTCTAAATGCTGCAGTTTTAAAAATAGCCAGTGAGAGTTGAGGGTCTCAGAAATGACTGAGAATTTGCTAGCATTCCAGAGAGTGCCCAACCCACCGGAAGCCCCTCGGGCTGAGATTGCTTTCGCCTCGCATTTATTCCAGAGTTTCTTACTTGCATGAAGGAAGGCAGAGTCCTCCAGTTTGGTCTCCTGAATGAGGAGTATGTCAGGAGCTTCTATCCTTATTAAACTTCTGATAGCTTCTTCTTTGATTCTGCTCCCCATACCTCTACAGTTCCAGGAGACGATCTTCATCATTTGTGTTTCTGGTTGGCTCCCTTGGAGCCTTGGGGCTGGTTTCTCGCCATCTTTGGTTTTGATGCTAATAGCTTCTCAAGAGTTGGTTGGCTGCCTTGTAGCTTATCTTTGAAAGTTTCCTGCTCTCTTTTTTCCCGATCTGTTTTGCGGCCTCTTGTGGATCTCCTTATCGAAGCTTGGGATTCTCCTATTTCGCCTTCTTCCTCCGAGCCTTCAGATTCTTGCTCCACTTCCTCGATTTCTACAGTGTTTCCTTTGGAGCTCTCAGCAAGACTTGCCCCCTTGGGAGAAGAGGGGGTACCTTTTGCGAGTGGGGTTGATTTTTGGGTGTCTGCTTCCTGTGTTTCCTCTATTTGCGAGCTTAGGGGGGCGAATTTATTTTCTTGCTCCATTCTGGGAGGGGGTTGCTGAGCAGGGGCCTGCTGGGGGCCTTTTCCATTTGGACCACCGTGCTTGTGGGTTTTGTGGGAAGTCTTGGCACGCTTGACCTGGTTCCAGCCCTCTTCCTTACCCTTATCTGGCTCAGCATTGGATGGACATCCTCTGGCGAAGTGACCGTAGACATGGCATTTTCGGCATTTGAAGGGCAACTGCTCATAATCTAGCTTCTGCACATGAGTCCAGCTTCCTACGTTGATTTTGATGGCTTCTGGGAGTCCCACCTCTAGGTCTACTTCTACGCAGATTCGGGCACAGTCATATTGGTCTTTGTTGTTTGCCCGATCTATAAATTTCCCAAGGGCGTTGCCGATGTGCTTCAACGAGTCCCAGTTCCAACAATGAACTGGGAGGTTTGGAAGCCTGACCCACACCGGGACAGCCGTGGGAACATCGACTGCAGGGTCGAAATCTGGCGTCCATTTGTTGAGATAAAGACCCTGGGGGCCCATGAAATAGGGGCCATTCTGGAAGATCAGATCCTTGTCGTCCTTAGAGGTGAATTCGAAGAGGAAAAACCCTCGTCCCAAAAAATAAGATGTGACGCTATTCTTGATCAATGGTGCCCAGTTCTTGTTGACCCAGATCTCAGTGGACTTAGGAGATGGCCATAGTCCGGTGAACTGGCCAACGAGGGCACGCTCAGCCAAGGACAGGGCGACTTGGATCGGGGTCTCTGGCGGCAGGGAGATTTCAGGAATATCCTTGAGCCTCTTAACAAACTTGGTTGCTTCACTCTTTTTCTTCTGCGGCAAACTGGCCAAGAGCCGATTGAAGGCGTCGGCAGATGAAGGCGGGGGGGGGAGGGGGCCTGCCTGGGGTGAGCCCGGGACCTCCATGGGGGCGAACCCTAGCTTACGGGCCACCTCCCAGCAGCAAACGAGCCACACAGTGCACACAGCGCAGGCTCAACACGCTCAGCAAATGTGCGCAAGGACAAAGGGCGCAGAGGAGGAAGGTAGAGGGCCCAGGGTAGAAGCTCCCAGGGCGCAGAACACAGAGGTGCCGTAGTGCGGGCATGTTTTTTTGTTTTTTTGTCATGTTTTTATTTTATTTTATTTTTATTTTTATGTTTTTATTTATTTTTGTTATGCTTATTTATTTATTTTTATGTTTTATTACTAACATGTTTTTATTATTTTTATTTTTGTCATGTTTTATGTTTTATGTTTATTTTTTTTACATTTTTATAGGTTTTTTGTTTTTTATATTTTTTTGTATTTGATTTTTTTTGTCATTTTTTTTTATAACATGAAAATCACCAACATTTAAAAAAAATGGAGTCGTCTAACGAGGCGGAGGAATTGCCCGGACTGCCAAAAGTGACTGGAATTCGGGCAAAAAAATTTCAAAAAATCTTGTAGAGCCAGTAATTGAATCGTGTTTTTGATGGTGGAAATGGATTCAGCATCATCAAAAACGTCTAGGACACTAAAATTTTGAAGTTTAACAACTATAACTTAGATTTACAAAAATCCTCACCGGATTTTCTCTAAATATGACTAGAATTTCCATAATTTTTCGGGAAACTCCTCCGCCTCGTTAGACTACACGAAATTTTTTTTATCCACACTTAATTCATTAGAAAATTTAAAGTGTAAAAACTAAGCCCTCTAAACAAAAAGGGTTGATGCTCATCAACACTTTTTAAAATCAAGATGAAAAAAAAAATGTTCACACTTGATAAATAAAAAATTTAAAGTGTAAAAAATAAGCCCTCTAAAAAAATGTGTTGATGCTGCATCAACACTTTTCAAAATCAATATGAAAATCACTAACATTTAAAAAAATGTTTTGATGTTGCATCAACACTTTTCAAAATCAGCATGAAAATCACTAAAATTTTAAAAATGTGTTGATGTTGCATCAACACTTTTCAAAATCAGCATGAAAATCACTAACATCGAAAAAAAATGTTCATAGTTGATACATAAGAAAATTTAAAGTGCCAAAAATATGATAAAAAAAAAGTGTATTCTCGCATCACCACTTTTCAAAATCGGGTGTTTTTTGCTACCTCAAAAAAACGAGTACCAATTCACTTTCTTAGTGTGGGATTTCTGCGTCAGATTAGGTATGTATTTCAATTCACTTGCAAAAATACATTGAAATTTTACAACATGTAGGTTGAATGCAAAAATGAGAAATATTAACCTCAATGGAGAGAAGGACATGTCCATCTTCAACTCGGTTATGAAACATACATACCATTGTCAAAGCATCTAATTCTCCTTGGTCCCTTGAACCTAGGACGCATAGAGGCAGATAGGATTTTGTCCGAGGAGCTTCTTGTTTCACTAAAACTGGACAATTTGCCATAATTGACAAAGATAGAACCCAATTTCTGCACAGAGCAGGGAACAATCACAGCCAAAAAAATCAGCTATAAAGTACAGTGTCTGAAAAGGTGTTTTGCCTTAGCAAAATGTTGAATACCAAACCACGCTTGGATTTCCTTTTGTGATCTTCGGTGTGCATGATGCACTTAGACCTTATAGCACTTTAGCCTTCCTGGATAAAATCGAGGTCCTGTTAGACGAATTTACAGTGAATAGACATGTGAAGGTTGTTTTTTGCATGAGGTTGACATAAGGGAGCGGTGATGCGTTAGAAACTGTCATGAAATCAATGAATGTAGGTTTGCGTGGTGTAAAGACAGGGAAGCAATGACACATTTGAAAATCTCTTGAGATTCGTGGGGCTACATAGCCAGGCGTGATGAGCATTTTGTGCATTGTGTCAGGAAGTGTGGTGTGGATGCGGCTTCTTTTTGCTTTCTCATAATCCCAACCACGACGTTTTTGTAACAAGGCACTTGCACTCTTCCAAAAACTCACGGGGAACATGAATTTTACTCGCGTTGTTCTTGGTTTACATAACCAATTTTGGAAAAACTTTTATTTTTATTTTTATGTTTTTACACTTTAAAGAACCGTCAAACAGTTGCATGTTTCTTTTTAAAATTTGTTTTTTGCATGAGACTTGTCAAGCTTTGTTAATTGGACACTAGACCCCGGAATAAAGTCTCGAGGAAAGGAAATTACTCTCATCACTTGTCTGTCAAAAGTCTGCCACAACGTTTTTATGATGAGGCTCTTTCCATTGCTACAAGTCTTTGCCAGGAATAGTTGCAATGAATCTCCATCGAAATTCTAACAGATCACTCAAAGGGATTGACGAATATAATACAGGAAGGAATTGGCCTCGCAAATATACTTAGAGAATCTTTAGATTCAATTGATGGTTTATGTATATTTAATATCAAGAGGGTCGACTATACTAAATAATTTCTATAGTGCAGGAACCCTTCTCTACATCGAGGTTATTTCTCATGGTGGGATATACAATTCTATGTCTTTTCCTTTTCAGTTCAGTGAACAAATTGTCAATGCAATTTAGTTTTATGCTTACGGCTTCGTTGAAGAGGTAGGTACATGGTGAATATTAACTAAGAATTCTGATTTTTATAATTGTCCCTTTTTACATCATGTACATAATGTCTGAATCTTACCTTGCTTTTCTTCCTTTTTTTATTCACTTGAACGTTTCCCATTTTTCTCTCTGTTTTGTGTCATCTTCATTCATTTTCTCATGTTGCTCCACTTTTATTACTGAACTATAACTAATGTTTAAATATTGGTGTGAAATGTTATTGACATAGATACAAACATTAGATCTCAGACTTTTGTGATCCATATCGATAATCAATATGTCTTCCAGATTAATCACATGTGATTAATCTAGAAGACATACTAATTGTAGATACAAATGTTATGTTGTAAAATCAATTACAAAACACACAATTACTATTGAAATTATAATTAAAGGGTTGTTGAGGGACACAAACTCTTGAGCATAAGAATTATTCAAATCAATAGTGAGTGTTTTGCAGGAGGAAACACATGTGCTAGACCAAAATTATTGTGGAAAACTTTTTTCATTGCTAAATCAAAATAACTCTGGGAAACATTTTACATCATTCAACAACGAATGATTTGAACATAAACATTCATAATATTTGAATAGTACTTGAACTAAAATAGCGTGTTTCCTTTTTCCCTTGGTTAGGTTGCATACAATTTAACTAGAAATTGAATTTATAACATAATTTTGGTCCTCTATAATTTGGGTCTTAACTAATTGCAAAAAGTACTTCGTTAGTACAACCAATTAACAACTTTGTAGGCAATTATATAACATTTATTGAAAAACTAGTGTAATATTAAATCCAGGGCAATATGATTTGCATTGAACAATTACTTGATACATGTTATTGTGCCTTTATTCTTTTTCCTTGATGTATTCATTGCCTATGTCAAACACATAATTATACATTTTCTTCAATGTATCATTTGTTTCGCTAAGAAATGCATTGGTTTAGTCCAT
Organism: Pinus tabuliformis; assembly: GCA_031772625.1. Classification (NCBI taxonomy): domain Eukaryota; kingdom Viridiplantae; phylum Streptophyta; class Pinopsida; order Pinales; family Pinaceae; genus Pinus; species Pinus tabuliformis. The sequence continues at coordinate 1,390,379,109 of CM062818.1, read as the reverse complement.
GGTGAAGTTTTGGTTCTACCTTTTTTTTAAGGTAAAATCTGTAGTTTGGAGTTAATGCCAATATGCCTCATATGTAGTGTTTGCTTAAAATAAAAGTTCCTATTTTCCCAGGATATTTTTGTTTTGTTTTGTTTTGTTGTGGCCAGTGTTTGGACACATGCAAACAATGCAACTTTTCTCATCTACTTATAAGTTTTTCTTCATCTTTTTTGTGGCAAATCAAACTAGTCATGCTTGTTCTATTTTAAAAAAAAAGCGGCCAAAGTACATTCTATATAGCAAATTTCACGACCTTCTTCAATAATACTTGTTGGTTGAACACTCAAAGTATTTTGTTCTTCTTGTATTCAAGAGAAGAATAACATTAGACAGGTTTCCATATTTTCTCATTGGTATTTATGGGAACAAAAAATGCTTTTGTGTTGCATGGGTCACATGTCCAAGAAATTGATCACATTTATCCAGGTTCCATTTATATATATTGCAAGATTTCTCTTACTACCTAGGAGACTGTCTCTTTGACTCATTTTTTGTTCTCCTTCACTTCCACTATACATTTACTGAAATACGAAAAGGAATTGTAAATCACTTCTGCCATTGCTTAAGTAAAAAAGACGATGCTGCTTTGGAATCACTGCATACTGAACTAAGTACTGAATACCTTGAAGATATGCACCAAGTTACTCATGTTGAGACATGTTTGCAAGAATTGTCTACACATGCTTCCGCTTCTTCCAATCCAACATTTAGCTTGCGGGGAGATGATTTTTGCATCAAATGGTTTTCAATTGTAGTCAATGTTTGGCTATTTACGAATGATCAAGCATATCTCTGCTTCAATCAAGATATCCATGGTTATCAATTTAATATTTTGTTGCATAACAAAAATCCCACATGTGGACATTTTGAACCACTTCTACTATATCGCATAATCAACATTCCATCTCCCGTTTCTAGGTCAATTTCTCCATGCATTCCTATACATGAGTGCTCTCTTATGCAATTTGAAATAGTTTCCATTAAGGAAATCTTATTAGAACAAGGAACGAAAAATGATCACAAAGTTCCAAACCACAGGAACGAAAAATGACCATGGACTGCTTTGGATTAAAGATGCACCAATATATCAACATTTAGTTGAAATTGATGTTATTTATTTCATTAATTACTATTTGACTTGTGACTCGACAATGTTACCAAATCAAATGGTTCAAATACAAACTCATCATCACACAAAAACTTATAGAAAACATAAACATTATGGTTGTAGATTTGGTTTTCCTTTTCCGCTAATGTGTGAAACTTGTGTGTTGCAACCTTTATGCAATAATGCCAAAGACAATCAAGAAATGAAAAAAAAAACTTTCTTCCCTTTTACAAAACAAAATATACTAGAAAAACATGCCATTTGACATTTTCTTGGCCAATCTTGGTATCAAAAACAAAGAATATACATTTCTCCTTTGCTCTTGTATCCGTTGACCCATTGTATAGTTGAAAAGGAATCCCTGTGATATCTGGATAAATGCATTTGCAAAAAAAATCCCCCATTTGTGGCAAGCCAACGCAAATTCCCAATTCATCTTAGATTCTTATGCTGCAACAACATATTGTAGTTCCTATATGACAAAGATGGACCGCACAATGACATTTGTTTTCAAAAAAGTCTGAAAATATAATCTATCTAATAATGACAGTAAAACTGAAATTATTCGTAAACTCGGAAACACATTGCTAAATTTGCAACAATGTCAAGTAGGCAAGAAATTCACATTGTTCTTTCATTTCCTTTGTACTCATCGTCTAGGAAAACAATTTTCATTAACACCGCTCTAGCTGAAAAACAAACATATGTGCTTAAAATACCTTTTCTCTTGCAACGTGAACATGACAACTCTGAAGATATTATGTGCATTTTAATCATTGATAAATATGTGACCTAACCTAACAAACTTGAAAACATTTGCCTAGCATAATATGCTTCTTGCTATTCAACCATAAAAGCAACAACAACAAAAAATATGTCCATATGTGATACGAATCATTCGATACAATGATCATAAGGACCCTAAAAACCATTATAGAGAAAAATTATGCTCTATCTTCCATATAGAGAATTTGAATACACATTAAAAAAGGAAAATGAGACATGGAATAAAGCATACTTGTCCCAAAATAAATTTGTTTCTACTACTAAAAAACATTTCTCCTATTCAGTATCACCATGGGGTGACATTGACATTGCTTCTAGTACAACTGCATAAAAAATGAAGAGTTTCTTGTACCTAATATCACGTTAGAAAATGACACTAACACTTGTCTTTATGAGCAATATGATATCTAACATGATAAAGTGCAAAAAGTGGAATCTAGAAACATGCAAATTGTAAATGAAAATAACAATGAATATGTCAAGAACCTCTTTGTTTTGAGTATGACATCATACCATGAAATTAGGAGAAAACTAAATGAAGAACAACAATTTATAATAAAGCAAATAGTATTATGGAGAAAAAACAATCCATACAATAGATTTTATTTCTTTATCATTGGAGGCACAAGAACATGAAAAACAATCACTGCACATGCACTCTATCATGCACTAATGTGCTACTATAACAAAGAACTTCAAAGTGACTCGCTAAAAAAAAAGGTCTCATAATTGCATTCGCTCACAAAGCTGCATATATTACAAATGGCATCACAGTACATTCAACTTTGCACTTGCCACTTTCATCATGTAACATGATGTCACTGACTTATAACACACTTGATATGCTAAGCAAGGAATACTCACAACTTCAATTTTTTCTCATAGACGAAGCATCATTGGTTGGCTCTCAATTGCTATATAACATTGACAAATGACTTCGAGAAATCATGCACACACCAACTACACCATTTGGAAATATTGACATAATATTTTGTGGTGATCTATGTCAAGCACAACCTGTCCACGATCATTGGATATTTGAGCATCCAAGTCTTAAAGCAACTAGTGCACCTTACAATTTCTGGAGAGATAATGTCAAGGCTTTCGAGCTAAAACAAGTGATGCGACAAGAGAACAAAGAATTTATGTCTGTTTTAAATAGACTTATAACTCTTTCACATATGAACGATGATCTTGCATATTTGAACAAGCACTATTATAGATGTCTGCCAAATGATCCAACATTTCCATATCTATTCTACTTAAAAAAAGATGTGCAAAAACACAATGAGAAAATGTTGTCTCTCATTGATACAAAAACTATAACATTGATTTCAAATGACAAAATAATTAAATCATTAAACACATATCACTATAACAACACATAAATGCAATTGCTAGTTGTCATTGCACTAAAAAAAATGCTTGTTGAAATGTTTTGTGGAAATTATGATATTAAAGATGACTTGGTCAATGGCGCTGAAGGCATTTATAGAGCATCCATAGAAACTGAAAATGGTGCCATTTGGATTGAATTTATCAATCCAATGATAGGTAATGTCTAATGAACAAAAATATGCCATTTGTTCAAAGACGAAATATTGTCTCATTGGACACCTGTTACCAGAGTTTATAGACATCTCCAATCAAAAAACTGCAATAGTTACACAAGAGAACAATTTGATGTTCAATTGGCATGTGCACGAGCCATACATTAGTCATAAGGCTTACCAATGTATAGATTATCTTTTGACCCAAAAGGAGTCAAACAACATGGACTTGTCTACACAACACTTTCACGTGTCAAAGATACATGGACTTGTCTACACAACACTTTCACGTGTCAAAGATACATGGACTTGTCTACACAACACTTTCACGTGTCAAAGATATTAAATCGTTGTATCTAATATACAAACTAGAACAAACATACTTCATTCTCTTTAAGAAAGTTGTTGTTGAGCTACAAATACTTAGAGAAAATGTTTCTTGCCAATTTGAATATAGTTCACAATGCACAAAAACAAAATATTATCTGACAATATGCCCACCGAACACACGTAGCCTTTCATTGCATTTTAAGGATTTTGTTGCTGATTATGATATGATGAATGATAACATCCTTTGTTTTCAAGAAACAAAAACAGTTGCACCTCCATCACATGCAATTCTTGCAAAAAAATATCACCACATACAACTATTACATTTACATAGCATTCTTACATGTTACACAAAAAATATCACACTTGACAATCATTTCACGTATATAACAAATCATATTAAATCAATAATTTCTATTTTCCATTATAAACAAAATGCTAGTGGTGTTGCAAATGTCTATTGTACACCAAATACAATAATAAACAAATTTGTTGATTTCATCAAATACATTTTGAAACATATGTGCAGAGACTATTGAATTGCAATTGTTGGAGATTTCAATTTGGACATGTTGCAAAATAGCTATGGTAAGAAAAAACTACTACTATTTATGCAACAAAACAACTTCAAATTACATACAACAACACCAACAACTAATTATGGATCCATGCTTGACCACTTTTGGAAAAATCTCCCACCTAACAATGTCTCCTTCCATGTCTTTGATGCATATTGGATAGACCATCATATTATTTGCCTTGGAATACCTTTGTTATTTGCTGGAGCCACTTTCACAAGATCAATTTGACTATGATGAAATGTTGAATGCTCACAACTATTATGAACCCTTTGGCTAGTGGAAAATCAAATACAACAATACATGCAACATATCTAGACATCGACTCTCCTCATAGCCATGTCACCTTCATTATCAATAACTATTTAAAGATAATTTTTTCTAACTTGCAGACATACAAAAAGAGGCTTCCATGCATCAATTACAAAAAAATAGGGAAGGTAGGAGAAACTAGCCCTTGTTCTCTTGTTATGAAAGTGCTTAGCCATTGTAAATCGTTTTGCTTTTTTTTATGCTCTATGCATTGCATTACTATGTCTATGTCACTATGTATAACACTCTTTAAAAAGAAATTTGATTTTTCAATCATCTATAGTATACATGTTCTCAACAAACTTTCTAATTATCAAACAACAATGTAAATATTTCCTCTTCCAATAATTGCTTTATGTTCCTATGCTTATTGTGCCTATATCACAATGTACATTAGTCTTGAAAAAAAGTTATTGGTTTTTTGAATCATGTGTTGCATAAACCCTCAAATCGACTTTCTTTGAATCATTGAATAATGATATGAGTGCCCCCTTTTAAAATGCTTGTTTATTGTCACTATTTTCACTCCAATAGCTTCACATACTATGCTTTTTTATCCCTTATGTACTATACCTATGCATAAATTGATACTAGAACAAATTGTAACAAGATCTAAACAACATAATCTCTAAAGCAATAACAATATTGCAACAGTTAGGACTAGAAACAATTTTTTCTTGATGGGTTGGCTGCCATTACTGCTTTTTCATAAGGTGTTGAACATATTGGTTATGGCACTACTCTTGTGTTTGCTCCTTATCATAATTTTTTTTTTGCAATAACTGCTTCTAGAGTAATTATTGACTTCCCTTTTGGAAACATGACTATAGCATGGCATCTTACACTGAATTTCAAAATTTTTCTTAATAGAAACAAGCCAATAACTAGTAATTTCACTATTTTGCTTTTCATTCGTTACCTTTTGTTTCCTTCTTTATTTTTGTCTCTTTCTTCAAGCCCTTGGGAAATTTTCTTAGACAAAATGCAAAATAAAATATGATACAGAAAGTGATAAAATCACTTTGCATGTGATAAAGAACACCCAAACCAACCTGTTTTTTCAATACACTCGATCATAATTCAAACTGCAACCATATTGAATAACAAAGATCAACTTTGGCCTTGCCACTATCATTTGATTGCAATGCCTATGAGACAAAATTATTATGATAAATCTAGATATTGAAAAACAAATTCTTGTTTACCTTGCATAAATTGCAAGTATCTAATTTCAGTGTAAAATTGTACCATGCTTTTAATATTTTTTTGCACCTAACAATGAGCACAAGACCACAAAAAAATGAGTGCAAAATAATGTTATTTCATTTCCAAGATATTTGAATTGTATTTCATTCTTGTCATATGTCAATGTACATATTAAATCAACAACAAATCAACATTAATCCTCTTTGTTCTTTGCAACTTTTGCAACAAAAGAAACCCAAGAAATAAATTGTTCTCAAATACTTCTCATTTTTCTACGTTTTTTTGAATTTTCAATATTTATTTTTATACAATTATTTCAAGCTTGGACTTATTGCCTTGTATACTAGGGAAATAGGTCATTAACTCTTTTGACAACAACATTGAAAACAACAATCTTGGTTCTTAAATTTTGGATGCACAATTGCTAGACGATCAAAACACAAAGAGGTATGATTGCTTGCTCAACTTAGCCATTTGTTATATCTATAAATATTGTTTATCTATGACAAATGCAACTCTATGAACACTAAGAGTATTTATTGTTGAAAACATGCAGATTAAAAACTCTACAAACAATTCCTTGGTCAATTATACAATTATGCATAGGTGCACATACAAATGTTTTTGAAGGTGTTGTCCTCGTAGTATATGGACCAGGCCAAACCAGAAATCCAAACTCCCCAATCAAGGCACAACTTGTTCATGTAGATCTTGTTGACAAAACTAGTCAACTGACCATCACAGTCAATATAAGCAATCATCTTATAAATCGATTTCATGACAAGTTTTGTCTAGGGAAAATTATCTCTATCAGAGAATTTGCAATAAGAAACAAAGGAATCTATGAAAGAGGAGATGCAAAAAGTTGTATAGTCCTACATGAAAAAAGTTCAGTGGAAATAATACCCCAGGTTTGCAGCAAGCATAGACTAGCTCCAGACACAATGATACAAAATCTTGTTATGTCAACTGAGACACATCCAGTTGTTTCTATTGCAGAGGTAGTTATATCATGTTACCAAAACAATAGACAATTTGAACTCAATATCAAAGATGGTGAGACTACAAATGATACAACTATTGTAAGTCAATTTTTACAACAACCCATTGTCCAATTTCTATTGCAAATTGATCAATTACTATTGCTATGATTTTTTATTTTTTTGTCAAGTGACATGAAAAGAAAACATGTGGTTTCATAGTTACAAAATTGATTAACTATGATAGTTAACCCTCTGCATTCAGTGCCAGTTGCAACTCAATGAAATTACAGAGAAAAAATCTTGGAGATAAAGCATGAGCTAGTATCCAAAAACACAACACTTTACCCATTCAAAAATGTTGTCAAGAATGGTATGAAGGGTTTCCAAGTGCTACAATATGCAACAACAACTTTCATTGATGTCCTCAATTACAATTGCACAAAAGCACAACTCTGGTCCTTCAACAAATTAACAACAAAGATATTTACTTACATTTTCTTTTTTCCATTCTTTGGACATATAATACCGTGTTCAAAATCTTTATATTTGGCATATCAAAACACATCAAAACTTAATAATTGTACTTACATTTGAAATAGGTACAAGGAACACTCGAAGCAAAAAATATCTTTTCACCACCCTATCAATAAATCTGTAGTAAATGTTCAGATCCTGTGCTTGAAAATACATCAATCTGCAGATTTTGCAAAGAAAATACAACAAATTACAATCATCTCAGTGTTGAGCATGTTGGAGACTGTAGAAATTAATGTGTATTTCTAAATTGCTCCTGAAATTTTTTAAATCAAAATACTAGAAGTTACTCTATTGATTTGCGGAACTAAATTCATGATCGAGAACACAAATCATTAACATGCATAAATATTCAACACATATACACAAAGATTTATCTAGGGGGAAAACAACTGCTCAAAACCCCTTACTATTTGTATTGCATTAAACAAAGAATCTAGATGAATGAAATATGCTTTACTCAAGCTTGAGCTCAACCCGCACCTATATCTTACTCAACCTATGTAGTGTCATTTCTTGGTGAGATAGCTTTCATGACACTTGGAGAGGGTAATTTTGATGCAGTGATATGAATATTATGCATGTTAGACATGTATATGCTTGTATGATATAGACCTAGTTTAGGTCACTTGATTGCTACGTGCTTGTATGCTATAGATTGATTTTTGTTAAGTGCATATTATTGATGTTTTCTCTTTTGGTATCCTAGTTTGGACATAGGTGTATGACATGGATGGTGATCCAGGATTGAGACACATAGATCCATGGATGATCATGGTTTTGTGGAACATATGGTTAATTATGATTTATGGATGATACATTATTTGTATGATTATATATACTTAATATTGTACTAAGCATGATATGGCAGGGGACCTGGTCATTGCCAACAAGGATGCTCGAGTTATAAATGACTACGGAAGTCATTTCTATAAAACCAAAATGATTGTGGAAGTCATGCATAATCCTTGGTAAAATGTGAATAAGTTAATTATGAAATTCACTTCATTCCTTTGATCTATGAGATTGTGATGTGTGCAGGTCTTGGAATAAGACCTTACCAACGAACCCTCTAATGGGTATGAGCTCACAATCAGTACCTTAAGGTGAAGCGTGGAGTTTCAAAGTAGAGTAGATGAGAAGCCATGGAAATTAGGGCACAGAGTCCTAAATCCATGAAAGATAAAGATGTGGAGTCTTGGATCTATAATAAAAGGATTAGGGTGCAGAGTCCTAAATCCATGAAAGATAAAGACGTGGAGTCTTGGATCTATAATAAAATGTTTAGGGCATGGAGTCATGAATATTTAAAAAGATCAAGGTGTGGAATCTTGGATCTTTAAAGTAGATTAGGGCGTGAAGTCCTCAATCTACTAAGGCACGAAGATGCATGCAATAAGGGTGTGAAATCCCTATTCTTCAGAAGAAAAATACCACTAATGGGAAACTCAAGGATGATTTTCCTTAATAAAACCTCTTTTCTAACAATCCTAGAGTGACTTTTTAAAAATAGAAAGTCATGTCTAGCATCTCAAGCATGATTTTCCAAAAATAGTAAATCACCTTGCATAAATTGGTAATCAAGTATAGTTGAAGGAAAATCACTTAACTTATCATTAATCAATCCTAATAGTTCAATCTCGACTTAATCCTCAATTTTATTAATATTATTAATATGACTATTATATTTTATGAGACTATGATATTATTATTAAAAGGGAATTACAAGTTACCTTCGTCTCCTCAATCACTTCACACCTCTCCCCTTGATGACTCTCATGGCTTTATGTAACACTCTCTCTCTTTTAATAATACATTGCACTCTCATTTATGAACTCATCAAATAATGGAATATTTCTCTTACACTCATTAAAGACATGTCATAAAATATTACTATTACACCCTCTTTAATGCATATGTTACACTCTCCTTAACTAAGGCATGCATACCTGTCCTTAATGGCATGAGTTACACTCCTCTAAATGGAATACAAGGCATGCATATTACTCCTCCTTTATTACAATACTTTGTTTTTGCTCCTATATATGTGTCTCATGTATTCTCACTTGGAAAAAAAGGGCATTGTAATACCAAGAGTTGGAGAGTCTCGAAGAGGGTTGTGAGGGGGAGAGTCTTGGAGAGTATCCAAATGTTTTCGAAATGAATGTGAAATTCTCAAACTAAATTACTAAGTAGTTTTACCTGGTGGAGTTATTCATAAGTGGTATTGAGAGTAAGTGAAACTTATCTTCCTCAGTTTTCCTTGTATATCTCTCTACTACTATATTTTGGTATTGCTTGTGAGCTCTTACAACTCCGGGGTTTCAGGGGGGAAATTTCTCCCTGGATATGGTAGGGTGGAAAACTGGAGGGTTCAAAATGACTTGGTAAGGATATTGGAGCTAGATCATACTCTCATTGGAGCTGGAGCATATTCCCGTCTTTTGGGATTGTATAAATACACTGTTAGGTATGTTCATAAGCATTCTTGAGAATTTAGTTTATTATTAGTTTAAAAGTGTTGTAGAACTTTCAATTCATTGGAAATTTCTACTTGTGAACGTTTATGAGATTAATTTTGAGCTAACCAATAATGAATAACAGTTGTAGTTGAGAATGTACATGCAAGGGAATTAAAATAAGAATGTGTTGTCAAATTTTTTTAGTTCAGTTTATAATATTTTTTTGTCCATAGCAGGTTTCCACGAGTTGATGAAAATACCATATTAGCATAAATTTGGGTTTTTTCTCCATGTACAATTTAGATGAAGTTTGCCCACTAAGTGCCTCACAAAAGTGATAAATGAGATAACATGAAATTTTGTTGTTGTTGTTTTAATAAATCATATCCCTGGGAATTGATGCTGCTTTTAAGCTCAACATCAGGGGGTATCCCTGCCTTATGAACATGTAACCCCCCATTTGATTCCAAAAAATCACTTTTCAAAACCCAGATCATAAATCTCAACAATTTTGAAGACTACTACTGCCAACTGTGTGTGCCTATTGTCGAGTTTTAGGTGAAGGATTAAGATGATTTAGTTTTTGTTTTAATATGCCAATATTTGAAGTTTTAATTTATGAATTTTATGAGTTAAATAGGTTGAGTAAAAATCTTATATTCATGTTGCTAATGGTTGTTGAAATTGTCTTAAGAGATGATGGTCACCAAGTGTTTGACAAAATGCCTCAATGGTTGTATATTGTATGCTTGCAAACTATTTGTCAAAAGGCCTCAATGGCTGTAGATTTTATGCACATAAATTCTTAGAGTAAATGTCTCATTGACTATAGCTTTTATGTACCAAAAACTTATGAATATATTATTCAATAGATGTAGATTCCTATGTCAACAAGTTTTTTTTTTTGTATAAATGTGAAAATGAATTTAATAAGTTGTTGAAGTGCGAATAGAGAATAGGACAATTGTTATTTTTATTATATGAAGATATCATGAAAAAAATAGGTTGTTGTTGGGAACAATTTTATAGTAACCAATTATGTAGGATTTAATTACTTGTGCAAGTGAGCATAATAAGTTGTCCAAGTTGCATGTATTCATGGGTGTAGTCTACTACTTGAGTAGTTGTAGCAAACAACTAATTGTGCCTAATTTTGGCAAGTCCATTGTTATACTTGGAACTTTTTGAAGAATAATATGCTTCTAAATTTGCAATAGTAACTACTCTTGTTGTAACATCCATTATACGAGTCTCATGATTGAAGCAATGTCATTATGCAAATAATTATTTTTCCTTAATACTTGGGAATGAGGATTTTTAGATGATGAATTTGGAAACATTGTTGGGTCAATATATTTTGTGATTCCATTTTTCCATTTCATAAACATATCATTATATTTTTTGATGAAGAGATACATATTCCTTCTTCAGTTACCTTGGTACACGTAAATTTATTTTCATGCCCTTATATGTGATTTTTGTAATAGAAGCAGGATATTTTAGGTTCTTGTGGCATACTTTGTGGTTATGATGTAAAGAGTCAATAAGTGGAACCTATTTAGCATAATCTAGGGGGGTCAAATAGGTTGATTAAGCTTAATTCTCACACATGGCATTATGATGGAATTTATTTCCAGTCTTACTTAGAACTCACGTATAAGTATGAAAAGAGAAAGTTTTCATACTGGTTTTAAGGGAAAGTTATCCCTCACTTCTTATGTTATATTCTTATATTGAAATAGATGAAGGAACATGATCTTCACGATAAACAAGTTAGTCATATTATGATTATTAAAAAAAAGAGGACCTTGGCCAGTACTTAGCCAATTTTCCAAGCCTCCAAGCTCTTAATTCCTTGCATTGTTCCTCAAGGAATTATCCCCCTATTATTTAGGAAATTCCTTAATCTAGATTGCGCAATTCCTTTAGGTCCTTCTCTGGTTGCATGCATGACTTGTACAACTTGGAATAGTTTACAACTTATAGTACACTTCCCTTGAACTCTAATCTCAACTGGGTAACTTGAATTCTTTGCATGCAACAATTATTTTGGGCTGATTGATCAGTTAATTGGATGATCACTTAGTGTGAAAAAAAGTTAAACACCCTTAACAAGACCTCCACTAGTTCTACTAAGAGTGTGAACTAGTTACACTGACAATAACTCAAATTCACTGAAATAGATTGATACGAATCAACAATCAATCATGTATAACTGAACTCAAGTGTCTCCAAATTGAATTTACTGAGTTAACTGAGTGACAAGAGTCATGTCACCTTAGTTAACTACCTCCAAGTATTCTATTGAAATTGAAATTCGAATTTCTCCTAATTTAATCAAGGGAAAATTAAATTAGGAATTTATTGCTACATTTTCAACACTCCCTCTCAGCAAGAAAGGGATTATCATACACCCCAATCCTGCTTCTATGGAACTCAAATTTTCCTCTTGACAAAGACTTTATAAAGATATCTGCATCTTGTTCCTCTGTTAGAATGTATTGCAACAACATAATCCACCTCTGCACACAATCTCGTAGATGGTGATACTAGATGTTGATATGCTTGGATCGATCATGAAATATTGGATTCTCAAAGAGTTTGATACAACTCTGATTTTCATAGTAAATCACTATAGGATCCATCATCTGACCAAATAACCCAACAAGAATCTTTCTCATCCAGATAGCCTCACATATTGCTTGACTTGCAGCCATGTACTCTACTTCTGTTGAGCTGAGTGCCACATATATCTGCTTCATGTTGTACCAAGAAACTGTTGTTGACCCAACACTAAAAATTCCTCCTAAAGTGCTCTTCCTGTCTAGTGGACTCCCTACCCAATCTGCATTTGTGAAGCCTTGCAACTTCACTCCCTATGTCCGTCTATACCAAAGACCAAATTGATTAGTGCCTTTGAGGTATCTCAACACATGCTTTGTTGCCTTCCAATATAGTTTGGTTAGCTTAACCATGGCTTGATTGAGTTGTTTAACTACATAACACATGTTCGGTCGTGCGTTCACCAAATACATAAGTGAACCCACAAGTTTCCTATAAATGGTAGCCTCCACTTCCTCACCTTAAGTGCATCCTCTTTCATCTAGTTACCTGCTAAATGAGTGTCAATGGGTTTGCTACTCTCCATGCAAAAATGCTTCAGTATCTCATTGGCATATTTTCCATGAGAGACAAATAGTTCCCCATGTCCTTTCCATACTTCCAAACCGATGAAATAATGCATGATTCCCATGTCCTTCATCTCAAACTCTCTTGCAAGGTATGATTAGCTGCTCATCACCAGTAAGGATCAAGTCATCGACATATAAAAAAAAATCAATAATTTTCCTTCTACCACAATGTGATAAAAGTTTTAACCAAGCATGGGGTGCTTGCTTGAGTTCATACAATGTGTTATCACTGGGCTAGAAAGAGTTGGGTTGTCTCAACCTCTAACCTAGTGCAACTATTTCATACCACTTGGACTGGAAGTTAGCCCTTCCAATCTGAGTGGGCTCTCTCAAATGTTTATCAAATTCACTTGAAACAACTCAAACTACAGATGACTAACTCTGATTTTTTTTATTATTTTATTTTGTGGTTTTGCAGGTGAAGAAAATGTGATGGCTGCCACCATTGGGAAATGAGTCAAATTAAAACAAATTATGGCCAACAACAATGTTTAATGGAAGTTGAGGCATCTATAACTTTAAAACTGATATCAAATTAACAACCACAGTCATACATAGTAAATGAAGGAAATTGGATCAGTTTGACAAGATTTCCAAGTAATCAAGATACTATGTAAAACATAAAACAACATGGTAAGAACACATGAAATCTATGACATGAATCTCAAATACAAAAACAGAGCTGCAAATTTTCCATTAACGGGATCAAAATATTACATAAGGTCAGTTCTTCACATTATCCATCAACCCTTCTCAAAGTCGAAAGGCTACCTATTTATAGAGAAAAGATCTCTTTACATCAACTTGCCACCTGGGCCAGATTTGATCCACTATCTAAGAGACCTATTTCTATTTTTCTTCTAACTGACAAAGTCCTCATAGGGATATTCAGTTTGACATAGTTAGAATTCAACTAGGACTCTACTAGCTTCTAAAACTCTAGCCACTTTCTGTTGATGAAGATAACTGAGCTCAATTGCTTGCTGAATTAGTTGGAGTGTCATTACACCTTTGACATGTTGTTGATGACTAAATTTCTTTTTGTTGATTGTCTTCTTTAATGAGATGGTTGTTATGCTGATGTGGCTATGTGCTGACTTGGCATTATGAAAAATAGGAGTTTTGCATGATGAAGTGGACACCCTTCATGATCTATAATCCATTTGGAGCTTGGATGTTTGATATTCAAAATCTTCAAAAAATGAAGAAACAACAAAGTTTTTATAGTTTTGTAGCAAAAACCAGAGTCTTCAATAAGTTTGTAGCAAACTTTTGTAGAAACTTCAAAAAACACCCTTATGCTACCTCTTTTCTCTCTCTGCTAGTTCTGAGGTCTTCTTTGATGTTTGTAAGCTAAATATATGCCTTTAGAACTTCCTTTGTTGAGTTTTAGACCAGCCTTAACCTCCATGAAAAGCTACAATAGTTTCGTAACAAATTCTCAGCTTCACTATGGGGAGTTGCTACGAAATTTCAAAATTATGAGTTTTTCAAATTTTCATGATTCTTAATGCCTCCTTATTACTCCTAATACCATGTTGACTATATATAATGTTGAGTTTACTAGTTTAGGTATAGTGAAGACAAAATTATGAATTTTAGCATATCATGGAGTAGCATCTACTTCTGCAATGATCTTGAGATTTCTCTTTTTCAGCTCAACCTTGATCATTCCAATTTGGATTTCCATTGTTGTGACTTGTCCCTGTAATTTTTCCCTATCTTCTTGTAACCAACTATTCCTTTTATACATGTGCTTCAACATTTTGTGCAAAGGAAAAGTCCTCCTTATCATCCTTTTAGATTTGTTTACAATTTCATCATAAAATTCTATTTGCTTTGACACTTCATTTTGCCATTCCTCAAACTCAAGTTTGGTTTTGATAACTTCTTGTCTAGCTTATCTTAACTATTCCTTTAGAACCTCTCTTTCACTTTTTTCTTGAACAACCTCCTTGCTTTTATTTTTCTTTGCTGGCTTCTTTCATGGTTCTGTTTTGTCCAATGGTACTTTAGGTATCTCCTCAGCTTGCTGCATTGATCTTGTGATAGGTTTCCTTGGCCTAAAAATGAAACCATGTTCTTCTTGAGTAAACTCTAATTTCTTAGCCCTCTTGCTTTTCTTCTTGGTTTCAATTTGGGTCACTTATATAGGTTGCTCAACTGGGCTTTCTTCAATTTATATAGCTTCTAGAATATCAGTTAGCTTTCCCTTCTTTGTACTCTGTTCTCTATTATGTCTTCTAGTCATCCTCCTTTGGTTCTTGTGGAAGTCTCTATTACAGGTTGCTATCCCACTGATTGTTACTCTGCTATTGGTTTCTGCTCTTTTTTAGGGGTTGTGGATTTAGATTTTGGAGTTTTCCTAGAGGGGTAGCAACATATAATTCATATCCACTTAAGAACAATGAGGTAAGCCAATCTCTGTTTAATCTATTCAACTCTTCAACCACCAACAATTTGATAAGTCCACAATGAAAAACATAGGTACTGCTTGTATCTAGTTTAGCTTGAACCTTGTTAGCCATTTTCCCTAGACTTCTGAAGAGATAGAAGGGGATATCTAAGGGTTGTTTACCTGTGAAGTGGAGTAGCAACCTGAAGTGGTATTGGTAGACCATATGGAAACTTCCTTCACGTGTAAAATATTTTTGAGTAACCATCAACAACTTGTAATAATGCTCCTTAAGGCGGGTTCTGGAGATGCCTACTGTCATATCAATCCCTCGATGTTCTTCCTTCAAAAATTCATCACAATTTTGTAATTGGAATTTCTGGACTTTAAACCACGTCTCCCCTGACCTTGGGATTTCAGTAGCATGGGAAATGGTGCTTGGAGATACAGTCAAACTTAAGATGCCGACCTTCGTACCAATCCCAGTGAAATTGATGGCGAAGTATTTAGTAATTTGCATATGAAAACCCTACAATTTTCAGAAAAATCATAGTCATCCCACGTTGGCAAATGACTGCAAAAAAGCAGGGTCTTCTTCAAGCAAATTCATATATGTGTGCTCATAATGCACTACAACACCTCCTTTGTATTGTTTTCTAGATGCCATGCTATCAACACGTCAGGAGCTGCTTGTAAGCTGCTTCCTCTTCACCTGTAGATTAATTTGAGGATACCTAGACCACACTTAGACTCGTTTTGACAACACAAACCCTATTACAGTGACAACACTTGTGAACCTTTGGTAGAATTAGATGGTATAAAGTGGAAAAGGAAAGGTAAGAATGAATAAAAATAAGTGGAGGTCACAAGAATAAAGGTATTTTATGACTCAACACAACTCTGACATAACTAACGATCATTTAAAATAATATCATTACACAACAACAAACTTTCATAGCGAGACAAGTGTTAGGATTGACCATTTTGCTACGGAATTGTTAGGAACTTTCGTAGAAAATTCTTGGTTTGTTGAATTGGAGTTGCTATGAAAGTTTGTAAAACTGTCAGATGACTCAATTATGAAACGATGACCTCTATACAAATGGAATCATGACCTTTCCTCTTTTATGATGATCCTATCAAACACTAAATGTACCATATGACATATTTTACATGAACCTAAACATAAAAACCCTATCTAAAATGACTAATCAAAACGACTTTTTTTTTCTAAGGGTTATCATGGATAACAATGGCTCCAATGGGGATGTTGCGCCCCTATGATGCAACAAAGAGACCAGTTGCCTTATTGAAAACTGAAAATTGATGATATAATCTCCAAGCTTTTATGGCCTTCACTTCAGGCTCAAACTTGTCGAATAGATCATCCACACCTACAAATGAGAAAATAAAAATGGAGTATATACAATGGTTTTCCTTCCAACTGAGCAGGATCAAGAGATATAATGTTTGAGAAACCTGCCATTGACAGGTCCTCCTCCATACAATTGACCATCCATCTCTTGCAATATGAATGTATTATTTCCATGATAGGCTGAAATCTTATATGGCCCCTTCCATAGGTTTTCAAACTTGTTGTGTTTTCCTTTATCTTCAATCTTAGCCTCCCACTTCAAAACTACATCTTGAGGACTGAAATTTTCTTCTTTTGTCTTTTTTTCAAATGTCTTTTTAATTGTGTTATGAGATTGTTGTAAACGTCTTCTCTTTTTTCCTATAAAGCAATTAGTTGATTGATCCTCCTTTGGATAACATTTGGTTCTTCTTCTAGTCCCTGCAACAGTTTCATGACTGGAACTCCAAGAGAGCTAGGAAAAACAGCTTCAGTTCCATAAACTAACTCATAAGGAGAAACTCCTATAGACCTTTTAATACAAATTTTGTCAGCCCATAAAGCAAATTTAAGTTTTAAATGCCATGACCTTTTATTTTCCTGCAAAATTCTTTTGATGATTCTAACTAGGCTTTTGTTTGATGACTCAGCCAAGCCATTACCTTGGGGGTAATAGGTTGTAGAATGACCAAGAGTGATATTATATTGGTTACAAAAAATTACCATCCTTTTTTATTTGAAGGCCTGAGCATTGTCAGTGATGATCTTCATGGGGCAGCCAAATCTTGACAAGATGTTGTTTTCCAAGAATTGAATAATGATTGCATATGTAGCTTGTCTTGTGGGAATTGCTTCAATCCACTTTGTAAAGTAATCAGTGGCGGTTAAGATCCATCGATGTTGGCCTGAAGATGTAGGATGTATTTCACCAATAAAATCCAACCCCCATTGTTGGAAAGGGGCTTCGACAAAAAATGGTTTCAAAGGTAATGGGAGTAACTTCCTTTTCCCATCAAATATTTGACATCCATGACAAGTAACAACCCTTTTGTATACATCTCTGAACATTGAAGGCCAATAAAAGCCTGCTCTAAGTATCTTATTCACTGTTTCTCTCCAGTAATGATGACCTCCACAGTCACCTTTATGAAACTCTTCAATCTCTTTTTCAGCCTCATCTTCTAACAGGCAGTTAATAAGTATTCCACCTAAATCTTTCCAATACAAACATTTATTCAAAATGCAACATCTCACTAATTTCAAATTGACGAATATGGATTTTGACTTTGTTAGTTCAAGAGGAGCTTTATGATTTTGTAGTACAAAGATAACATCTTTATTCCAGTCTTACATTGTAAAATTTTCTTCAACAGGGATCAACTCTTCATCTTAAATTGCATCTCAAATTTTTGCTACAAAATTTATGTTCAGATAGTAAAAAATTGATTGGGTCATCAACTTTTCCAATCCTTGTCCTTTTACCAATTTTGTAGATCTGATTTCCAAATCATATTCCAGCAGGGTGGCAATCCACTTACTCCTTTTACCATCAGGATCAGCTTGAGTTAATATGTCTTTTACTACAACATTAGGTACATAAGCAACAATGTATGAATGAATAACATACACCCTGAAATATTTAAGAGCCTTCACCAAAGCATAATCTTGCTTCTCCATGATGTTATATTTCAATTCAGAGTTTCCAAGTGTTCTACTGAAAAGTGAAATAGGTTGTTCATTACCTTGTTGTCCTTTCTGCAACAATACTCCAACAATTGTGTGTTCTAAAGCAAAAGTAAAAACCATAAATTGCTTAGAAAAATAAGGATTTATGAGAACTGGACCCTGAGTAAGATCCTTTTTGATTTCTTCAAATGAATATTTAGCCTATGCCATCCATTTAATATTACAATCCTTCTTAAGCATCTTGGTGATATGCTTCACAATTTCTGCAAAGTTACGAATAAATCTTCTAACAAAATTGATTTATTTCTTTTTATTTTTATTTTATTTATATTTATTTATTTTATTTTATTTTATTTATTTTTATTTTTATTTTTATTTATTATTTTTATTTATTTATTTATTTTTATTTATTATTTATTATTTTTATTTATTTATTTTATTATATATATATATATATACATACATATATATATATATATATATGTATGTATGTATGTATGTATGTATGTATGTATGTATACATATATCTATATCTATATATATATATATATATATATATATATATATATGTATGTATGTATGTATGTATGTATGTATGTATGTATCTATATATATATATATAGATATAGATATATGTATACATACATACATACATACATACATACATACATACATATATATATATATATATATATATATATATATATATAGATATATGTATACATACATACATACATACATACATACATACATATATATATATATATATATATATATATATATATATATATATTTTCCGAAGAAATAGAATTCGTAATTTTCATTAGATCAGAAAATTACATGTTGTAGATGCTGAACGCATATGCTGTAGTGTGGGTAAACCACTTACAAAAACAGTACTTCAAAAGAAGTATGCAGAAAAGCCCTCAGAGAGGGCAGCAAGAAAATGGGTGTGTAAACCCCAACAGGAGGATACCCCAACCCATCCCCAAACAAATAACAGAAAAAAAAACACATAAGCTCCTGAGTAATGAGCAGTAAGTTCGAAATGGCCGCCATGATAAGGAGAAGAGGCACGAAATGGAGGAGACCTCCTCCACCCCCTCAAAAACTCTGCTCCTGATACCGAAGAAACCAAGGGAAGAAACCCCATACAGCCTCAGAAACCAAGAGAAAAACATCCATGTACAGCCATGATGAAAGCGGCACGAATCGATGCAGAGACAGACTCCACACCTCAGATCCCTCAACGCTCCATATAAACTGCAGAGGAAAACCAGCAAGCTGCCAAAAACGGACCCAAAGCCTCAGCAAGGGAACCCATCAGGTCCCAACAAAGCAGAGGCGGATCGATTCCGGGGGCAGAGGCGGCTAGGGCAGCCACCTCGCCCCCACGAAGAGTATCGAAGAAAACCCAACAAATCCCCCACACCAGCTCCGCGGCTCAGCTCAAGAAAGCCCAAGTCAAAAATATCCTGGTGAGTCTGCCAAAGCAGAGCAGCGCGGAAGTAGTTCAAAAAACCACCGGAAACCAGTAGGATGAGCACACTCCGCCGCCGCCCAAATCAAAGCACAATGAAAAACACCGAAACCCCGCCGCAGAACCGCAGAGCCCAAGCCGAGTGTTGGGCACAGAGCCCCACAGAGGTAAACAGCACGTCGTAGGAGAAGAGGGCCTCAAGAGCGGCGGAATCCCCTCCACAGGCTACAGAAATCGCAGCACTTCGATTCCCACCTGGCACAGCGAACCCCGGCACCGGAACACCAAGAAACAAAGGCCGCCCAACAATGCGACGAAGCAAGAGGAAGCCACACCAGAGGCAGGCCCTGCCGCCGCAGGCGCCGGCGGCTGCAAGAGCCGAAAGAAAACCCTAGCTACTCCGCCTCAGGAGCTCTCCCGCTATATATATATATATATATTTTTTTTTTTGTTTTTAATTTTTCGGATAGACCAATTTTTTGGATAGCAGCAGCCCTACTTGGATCAATCTTAATTCCCTCCTTTGATATAATATGACCCAACAACTTTCCCTTTGTCAAAGCAAAAATACTCTTAGTAGGGTTTAAAGAAATACCAAATTTTCTGCATTTTTGAAAGAATTTTTCCAAATGCTTGAGATGTTCTTCTTCCTTTTTAGAAAACACAGTGATATCATCCAAATATACCACTACAAACTTGTTTATCTCATCTGCAAATGCAATGTCCATACCTCTCTGAAAATTTTCCCCTGCATTCATAAGTCCAAAGGGCATCTTTGCATACATAAATGTTCCCGAGGGTGTGGTAAAAGTTGTCTTCTCTTGGTCATCAAGATGTACCAATATATGATTATAGCCTGAGAAACCATCTAACATTGACATCCTTTGTGATCCTACAATGTTTTGCAATATATGATCCATTTTGGGAAGTGGATAATTATCTTTTAATGAAGCTTTATTCAAGTTTCTGAAATCAATGCATATCCTAATTTCCCCATTCTTCTTTCTCATAGGTACCAGATTAGCTAGCCACTTGGAAAACTTCAATGGCACTATGATCTTTGCTTCAAACAACTTTTTGATCTCCTTTTCAATCAATGGAAAAAGCAATGGATTTATCCTCCTTAGTTTTTGTTTGAAAGGTTTTTCATTTTCTTTTATTGGTATTGTATGTTGAATAACATTTGGATCACCCTTTTTAAATCAACATAACTCCATGCAAAAATATCTATGTATCTCTTCATCAAATCCAAATATTTTTGTTTCATCTCAAAAGAAAGAAATTTGGACAACTTGACATTCTTTGGATTTTTAGCAGTACCAAGATTATAAGTTTCAACCTCCTCATCATCAGATTTTATCTTAGGGTTCTTGGCCACATCATTCTGGTCAAACAACTTTTCAAGAGGAATCAATCCCTTTGGAATACAATTGTTTTTGAGCTGGACAACTTCAGTATTAGCTTTGGTTTCAGCAAAGATGTTTTGCTGGTCAACTTGAGTAGTTTCAAATTCTTCTTTCAATTCCAGGAAATTTTTGACTTGTTGATCATTATCAAATACTTTCTAGTTTGTTATGTTATTAGGTATGGCTAGCCTATGCCTAATTTCAACCTCATATTTCTTACTGGAATGAATTGGAATTGTAAATTGGCTGGCTGAAACAACTAAGGAATCTGCAATACTGTTATGTTCTCTAGGCCTGATTGTGAAATTGTGTTCTTCAAAATTTTCCAATAGTTCAAGAATCAAATTTATGTATGCTCTCATTCTAACATCCTTGGTTTGATAGGTGTTGTTAACTTGTTTGATGACCAATTCAAAATCACCAAAAATAGATATTTTCTTCGCACCTAAATTCTTCAAGACTTCTAAACCCAAAACCAATGCTTCATATTCTGCCATATTATTTGTGCAATCAAAATTGAGTTTATAAGAGAAAAACTTACTTTCATCTCCTGTGCTAATTATCCAAATACCTTCACCTGCTCCATCTCTTCCTGCAACACCATCAAAGCTCATGTGCCACCAACCTTTCCTATCAATTTCTTCAACTTGCTGCCCTTTTTCTACATGCTGATTTTCTGTGTTGTTGGTGATTTCATTGAGGTTTATCTCTGCTACTGACCATATATTCCATCCTAGACTCTCTGTATAATCTCCTTTGTTCACCAAAAACTAAGATAGTAGCATAGGACATATCCATTTGAATGGTTCCTTTGATTTTGGCAACCCATGATCTAGATAGCAGCATGCCAAACTTTGGTGGAATATCAACCACAATAATGTCCATCAATATAGTTTTAGCAAGAATTTGACTTAAACCAACAACCACATCTTTGATTAGACCTATACATTGCACTCTCTTTGAATCAAATGAAAATAAGTCTTTGTATGGCCTGGTTATGTCTAAACCCAATCTCTCCATGATGACCTTAGGCATTAGATTGTGTGATGCCCCTGAATCTAACATAGCATTATGTAGTGTCATGTCATGGATGTTTAAACTCACATAGAAAGGTGGCACCTCTTCATTTTTCTCATCTTCTTCTCTTAGCCCTAGGAATACAATAGGATGATCTTCTTGCAGATTTAAAATATCAGATGGTCCAACTTCAGTGTTAAGCATTTTGACAATTTTCTTTCTATATTCTGTAACCCTTATTATTTCTCCAAAGGGAACAACAATATTTATCTTTGAAATTTCATTCTCTAAGTTAAAAACTGGATGTGTCTTCTCAACTTCCTTTCCAGGGATTTCTTTCTTTTGTTCAACAACTTTTGGAGCATATTTCTTAGGCTGATTCTTATTTGCAACTATAGGAACATTTTTGTTCCTCAGATTATATTGTTTTTGCATCTCTAGAATGGCATGCTGATAACCTTCTAAGTATTTTGATTGTTGTTCAAGTTCATCTTCACGTAAGTCATTACTAAATTCATCATGTTCTTCTTTTGTTAAAAACATTCCTTTTTCATCTTCATCTAAACAATGAATGATATATTCACGGATTTCTGGTTGCATTTCCTCTTCATCTACTAGGTTTTGATGGAAAGGAGGCCTAATTTGTTGGTTAGACTGATTTCTTTGTTCTCTTTTTCTCTGTTGAATTTGAATGCTTCTGAAATTTGGATTTCTAACTCATGTCTCAGGCTGTGCAACAAGAGGATTATTTCCAAGAGCCATTCTATCCTTAAGCCTTTCCATTGTTTTCATCATAGTATCAAATTTGACATCAAAATATGTAGAAGGTTGTTCTTCCTCTTTTACCTTTCCTTTCCCAACTTTTGACCTTTTTGTTGTAGCCATATTAACTTCTACTTTCACAACATCATTCTGCATGTCAGCTAAGGTAGCAGACTCTCTCTCTCTCTCAGTAGAATGGAAAACTCATAATCAAAGGCCTCAACATAGTGTAATTGGGCAGCTCCTGGGGGAGGTTTGATGTGAGAAGGAATGGAATTATAGACTTTATTGAACCTTTTTGAAAAATATTGTACTGATTCATGACTTGCCTTCTTCAAATTGTTATATTCAGTCAAAGCTTGTACAAGATTAACTTTACTTCCCCATTTCCTTAAGAAAGTGTCTTCTAATTCATCCCAATTATGTAAACTTCCAAGGGCTAAAGCTTTAAACCATTTTTTCACTTCACCAATGAAACTCTGTACAAACAACCTCATCTTAACATCTTCATAGTCTACCTCTTCTAGGTCTATAAAGTCATTGAACTGGTCAACATGTTGTTCTGCAGTAATTCCTTCCTCACTTCCAAAAGTTTTTATTCTAGTGGAGTACCCTTGAGGTAAGTCATGAAGTATGGCTGGTAAAACAAGAGGAGCATATCTAGTAGGGCCTTCCATAGCAGAAGTACTAGCAAAAATTCCAACAGGAGGGGTAAAAATGAAACTAGCAGGGGTAGTGATGAAAGCAAATGTGCTTGAAGGGACTTGAGTGATAGGGACTTTTGACTTAGAAATAAAAGTACTCCTTTGAGGTAAAGGGAAACCTATTTCTTTTCTTGACAGGAGTTCAAAAGGATCGAGCTCTCTTAGTTTTTCTAAAGACTCTTGTTCAAGTAACAATTCTGATGCAGTAATTTCCCAAAACCTATCTTTAACTTCTTTAGAAACTTCAAAAGTAGAATCTAACCCTAGTTTTGGTAAATCATTCTCTGATTTAGATCTAAGCAGTATGGGCTTAAATTCTTCATCAAATTTAATACCTTCAATATTTTGAATATCTCCAGAGGGCAATGAGGTAGATCTTAAGAGAAATGAAGTACCTGATTTCAATGAGCTAGCATCTTTTCTGAGAATTTTCTCTGGGTCATCAACTATCTCTGGTGGATTAGGGTCTGGATTGATCGTATGAATCTTCTTGGAAGCCACCTTTAAGTTGAGGATATCAATGGAGTCACCAAGGTAGAAATACAACCTCAAACAATTTGATCTCCTGCTACCTTCAAGAGCTCAACTTTTTGAAATGAAACATCTAGAAAGAGTTGGGTTGTCTCAACCTGTAACCTAGTGCAATTATTTCAGACCACTTGGACTGGAAGTTAGCCCTTCCAATCTAAGAGGGCTCTCTCAAATGCGTATCAAATTCACTTGAAACAACTCAAACTATAGATGACTAACTATGATTTATTTCTTTGTGGTTTTGGAGGTGAATAAAATGTGATGACTACCACCATTGGGCATGGAGTCAAATTAAAACAAATTATGGCCAACAATAGTGTTTAATGGAAGATGAGGCATCTATAGCTTTAAAACTGATATCAAATTAACATCCACAGTCATACATAGTAAATGAAGGAAATTGGAGTAGTTTGACAAGATTTCCAAGTAATCAAGATACTATGTAAAATAGAAAACAACATGGTAAGAACACATGAAAGCCATGACATGAATCTCATGTACAAAAATAGAGTTGCTGCAAATTTTCTATTAATAGGATCAAAAGATTACATAAGGTCAGTTCTTCACATTATCCATCAACCCTTCTCAAAGTTGAAAAGCTACCTATTTATAGAGAAAATATCTCTTTACATCAACTTGCCACCTAGGCCAAATTTGATCCACTATCTAAGAGACCTATTTCTATTTTTCTTCTAACTGACAGAGTCCTCATAGGGATTTTCTGTTTTACATAGTTGGAATTCAACTAGGACTCTACTAGCTTTTAAAACTCTAACCACTTTCTGTTGATGAAGATAACTGAGCTCAACTGCTTGCTGAATTTGTTAGAGTGTCATTACACCTTCGACATGTTGTTGATGACTAAATTTCTTTTTGTTGAACGTCTTCTTTAATGAGATGGTTGTTATGCTGATGTGGCTATGTACTGATTTAGCATTCTGAAAAATATGGGGTTTTCATGATGAAGTGGACACCTTTCATGATTTGTAATGCATTTTGAGCTTGGATGTTTGATATTCAAAATATTAAAAAAAAGGCAGGAAAAACAGAGTTTTTATAGTTTCGTAGCAAAAAAACAGAGTCTTCAGCAGTTTCGTAGCAAACTTTGGTAACAACTTCAAAAAACACCCTTATGCTACCTCTTTTCTCTCTCTGCTAGTTCTGAGGTCTTCTTTGATGTTTGTAAGCTAAACATATGCCTTTAGAACTTCCTTTGCTGAGTTTTAGACCAGCCTTAACCTCCATGAAAAGCTACAATAGTTTCGTAGCAAATTCTCAGCTTCATTATGGGGAGTTGCTATGAAATTTCAAAATTCCGAGTTTTTCAAATTTTCATGATTCTTAATGCCTCCTTATTACTCCTAATACCATGTTGACTATATATAAGGCTGAGTTTATTGATTTAGGTATAGTGAAGAAAAAATTGAGAATTATACCATATCATGGAGTAGCATCTACTTCGGTAATGATCTTGAGATTTCTCTTTTTGAGTTCAACATTGATCATTTCAATTTGGGTTTCCAGTGTTGTGACATGTCCCTGTAAGCTTTTCCTATCTGCTTGTAACCAACTATTCCTTTTATACATGTGCTTCAACATTTTGTGCAAAGGCAAAGTCCTCCTTATCATCCTTTTAGATTTGTCTGCAGTTTCATCATAAAATTCTATCTGCTTTGACACTTCATTTTTCCATTCTTCAAACTCAAGTTTGGTTTTGATAACTTCTTGTTTAGCTTCTCTTAACTATTCCTGTAGAACCTCTATTTCACTTTTTTCTTGAACAACCTCCTTGCCTTTCTTTTTCTTTGTTGGCTTCTTTGATGGTTCTGTTTTGTCCAATGGTACTTCAGGTATCTCCTCAACTTGCTGCATTGATCTTGTGACAGGTTTCCTTGGCCTAAAAATGAAACCATGTTCTTCTTGAGTAAAGTCTAATTTCTTAGCCCTCTTGCTTTTCTTGGTTTCAATTTGGGTCACTTCTATAGGCTGCTCAACTGGGCTTTCTTCAATTTCTATAGCTTCTAGAATATCAGTTAGCTTGCCCTTCTTTGTACTCTGTTCTCTATTCTGTCTTCTAGTCATCCTCCTTTTGGTGCTTGTGGAAGTCTCTATTACAGGTTTCTCTGCCACTGATTGTTGCTCTGCTACTGGTTGCTGCTCTTTTCTAGGGGTTATGGATTTAGATTTTGGAGTTCTCCTGGAGGGGGTAGCAACATCTAATTCATATCCACTTAAGAACAAGAAGGTAATCCAATCTTTGTTTAATCTATTTAACTCTTCAACCACCAACAATTTGATAAGTCCATGATGAAAAACATAGGTACTGCTTGTATCTGGTTTAGCTTGAACCTTGTCATCCATTTTCCCTAGACTTTTGAAGAGATAGAAGGGGATATCTAAGGGTTGTTTACCTGTGAAGTGGAGTAGCAACCTGAAGTGGTACTGGTAGACCATATGGAACCTTCCTTCACATGTAAAATATTTTTGAATAACCATCAGCAACTTGGAATAATGCTCCTTAAGGCAAGTTCTGGAGATGCCCGTTGTCATATCAATCCCTCGATGTTATTCCTTAAAAAAATCATCACAATTCTGTAACTGGAAATTCTGGACTTTAAACCACGTCTCCCTTGACCTTGGGATTTCAGTAGCATGGGAAATGGTGTCTGGAGAGGTAGTCAAACTCAAGATGCCAACCTTCGTACCAATCCTGGTGAAATTGATGGTGAAGGATTTAGTAATTTGCGTATGAAAACCCTGCAATTTTTGGAAAAATCGTAGACATCCCACGTTGGAAAATGACTGCACAAAAGCAGGGTCTTCTTCAAACAATTTCATATTTGTGGGATCATAACGCACTACAACACCTCCTTTGTATTGTTTTTTGGATGCCATGCTATCAACACGTCAGGAGTTGCTCGTAAGTTGCTTCCTCTTCACCTGCAAATCGATTTGAGGACACCTAGACCACACTTAAACTCATTTTGACAGTGCAAACCCTATTACATTGACAACAATTGTGAACCTTTGGTAGCAGTAGATGGTATAAAGTGGAAAACGAAAGGTGAGAATGATTAAAAATAAGTGGAGGGCACGAGAATAAAGGTATTTTATGACTAAGAAAAACTCTAACATCACTAACAATCATTTAAAATAATATCGTTACACAACAACAAAATTTCATAGTGAGACAAGTGTTAGGATGGATCATTTTTCTACGGAATTGTCAGGAACTTTCGTAGCAAATTCTTGGTTTGCTGAACTGGAGTTGCTACAAAAGTTTGTAAAATTGTCAGATGACTCAATTATGAAACGATGACCTCTATACAAATGGAATCGCGACCTTTCATCTTTTATGATGATCCTAGCAAACACAAAATTTACCATATGACAGATTTTAGATGAACCTAAACATAAAGAAACCCTATCTAAAATGACTAATCAAACTGAAAATCATTTCTAGGGGTTATCATGGATAACACAATGCTCGATTGAGTCTACACGCATGTGAATCTCTGTCGAAAGTCTCAAACCCCTCTGGTTGCTCAACATACACCTCGTCTTTAATAACTCCATTAAGGAATATTTTCTTCACATCCATCTGGTGGATCTTCCACCCCATCTACGTTGATAATGCTAGAATTGACCCGATGGATGAGTACCTTGCTACTATAATAAAAATATCCTCATAGTCAATTCACTCCACCTAAGAGAACCCCTTGGCCACAAATATGGCCTTGTGTTTCTCTATGCTCCCATCTGCTGCATGCTTTACCTTGTAAAGCCATCTTGAACCAACCACTTATTTGTCTTCTGGTCTTGGGACCACTTCCCAAACACTATTTTTGACAATGAAATCATATTCATATACCATAGCATCAACCCATACTGGTTGCTCTACAACTTCCTCGAATGATGATGGCTCTGTCTCTACAAGCTCGCTCATCAGAGTCATGTAGCCAGTGTACTAATCCGGTTACCTCCTCTACCTGCGCTGTGATGTGGGTGCTCCCACATTATATCTAGCATCCTGCAATAATATCAACGTCCCTAGTCTGCTTCCTTCCTTCTTTGGATGTATTTGCTGAGTGGATGTCTCTGCACTCTCCTCATTTGCTTGTCGACTCTCAATAACTTCCTGAGGTTCTTCCTTTGGAGCCAAAATCTCTTTATCAGGCTGCAATTGAAGCTCCCCCTCAAGACAACACCTCATTGCCTTCTCCTCATCAAACTTCACATCACGTCTGATAATTGTCATCCTAAGGGACGACAAGTACACCTGATAGTTGTGAGGTGTATCTGTGTACCCCACAAATATGCCCAACTCTATTGTTGGTTCTATCGTTTTCCTTGCTTCCCTGGAAACATGACGAATAAATGATGATCCAAAGATCCTAAAGTGTGACACATTTGA
Organism: Pinus tabuliformis; assembly: GCA_031772625.1. Taxonomy (NCBI): domain Eukaryota; kingdom Viridiplantae; phylum Streptophyta; class Pinopsida; order Pinales; family Pinaceae; genus Pinus; species Pinus tabuliformis. Next base: position 1,390,350,281 of record CM062818.1, on the reverse strand, counting down.
TTTCTTCCTTTGATGTACTCATGCCAAGAATCCTGTGAGGACTTCTGTTATGCAAATAGATGACAGTGTTGCATACTTCAACCCACAAGTGTAGAGGTAGGCTTTGGCCATGTAACATCTCTTTTGCTGCTCCCACGATACATATGTTCTTCCTCTCAACCACCCTATTCTATTATGGGTTATGAGGTGTTGTCAACTCTTATCGAATGCGTTCCTTTGCACATAAATTTTTAAACTCATTTGACATGTACTCACCACTGTTATCATTCCTGAGAGCCTTCACTTTCTTGCCAGTATATTTCTCAACAAGTGATTTAAACTCAACAAATTTGGAGAATTTCTGGTCTTTCTTTTGCATGAAGTAGATCCAACGCTTTCATGAGAAATCATTGACAAATATAACATAATACATGTGATTGGAAGTGGAGGATGTTGGGAAAGGTCCACATACATCATAGTGGATGCTTTCAAGGATTGCATGCACCCTATTGTCCCGATCATTGAAGGTGGATTTTATGTGCTTCCCCAATGTACATCCTGTGCATGTATCCCGCTACTCTATTGCTCCATTGGGGAGGCCGGTAGAAATCTGTTGCATGATCTTCAAAGCGCCATGATGAAAATGGCCAAGTATTCTATGCCATAATTCACTTACATCTCAACATTGCACCTTCTCTGCTTTTGTGTTCAATGTTGCACAATCTTCCACATCTAATTTGTAGATATTCTTCACTCGAACCCCGATCTACTTCACTTGTATCGTGGCGATGTGTCTCAAGAAAGGCTTCATTTTGTTGAATATGACATCATAGTCATGGTCTTTCAACACTACAATGGAGACAATATTCTTCTTTAGACCTGGAACAAACATCACATCCTCGAGTCTGAGAGGGGAGCTAGACTCCTTTAGAAAAAGTAACTGTACCAATCTCGGTCGTGCTATACCTTCCATCATCTCCCATCTCAATGTGCATCTAGATATCCTTCTCCTACAAGTCACTGAAAAATTCTTTATTTCCCATCATGTGGAATGAGGCATCATTGTCGAGATACCACACAATACCCATCACTGTGCTTTCCATGCATGCAATGAGGGTAGAATCAAGTTTGAACTGTGAATCCAAGGCTTCACTCATTGCTCCTCATGCAGTCTTCTTGCTTGCTTTCTTGTGTGGAAATTTCATGGCATAGTTTCCCAGTTCATGATAGTGAAAGCAATTGATTTTGGACAAGTCTTTCTTCTTGCCCCCTTGACCAAATTCAACTTTGGATTGGGATTTCTTCCCTTTCCCTTTCTTTACCTTTCCATCCAAGGCACAATTTTATTCATCCTCACCCTTGGATGAAGTCTCATCTCTATTTCTCTTCCTTATTTCTTCATGCACTATATCATACCATAACCGCTCCCAGCTTGGTAGTTCTCTCTATCATTTATCGAATCTTGATAACTATGCCAGCTCTTGGGAAAGCCAAAGAGGGATAGAGCTACTAGATATTCTTCAGGGACAATAATATTGATCCAACCAAGTTCATCACGACACTGTGTAAACCTTCTCAGATAATGCAGAATTGTTTCATTCTTTTGCATCTTAATACTTCGAAGCTTGTCCTTGAGTGCCATCTTCATGTGGTCACTATTGTTCTCAAAAAAATCGGTTAGTGTTTTCCACATCACGAAAATAGTCTCTTTCCCATGGAGATTCAAGAAAATATGATCCTGAATTCCCTCCAATATGATCCTCCTCGCTTTAGCCACATCCTTCTTCCACTGAGCAAGATCCTGGGAATCAGATGTTAGGGTTTTTTCTACATTTGTCTTGATGTATTCTAGTAGCCCATTATCATCCATTATTTCCTCCATTTAGATCTTCCATGCCACAAAATTTGTGGTTCCTTCCTAAGCATACTTGAGCCTAAGTCCATTGGAAGCCATCTTCTCAGTCCTGGAGAAAACCTGTAACGCTGATCTTCAAATTTGAACCTCCTGTGATGACATATTCTAAATCTCTTCTCTACTGTGAATCTAACTCTTATATCACATAGAAATTAATGTGTAGATTCTAAAATGCTCATGAAATTTTCTAAATCACAAGACTAGAAGCTATTGATCTGTGGAAGTAAATTCACGATTGAGAACACAAATCATTAACATGCATCAAGATTCAACACATATACATAGAGATTTATCTAGGGGAAAGCAACTGCTCAAAACCCCTTACCATCTGTATTGCATTAATCAAAGAATCTGGATTAATACAATATGATATGCTCAAGCTTGAGCTCAACCTGCACCTGTATATTCTATCCTCTACTTGACTAACGGGCCTTGCCCATACTTAGCCAATTTTCCAAGCCCCCAATCTCCTAATTCCTTGCGTTTTTCCTCAAGGAATTAACCCCCTATTATTTAGGAAATTCCTCAATCTGGATTACGCAATTCCTTTAGGTCCTTCTCTGATTGCATGCATGACCTGTAGAACTTGGAATAGTTTGCAACTGATAGTACACTTCCCTTAAACTCCAATCTCAACTGGGTAACTAAAATTCTCTGCATGCAACAATTATTTTGGGATGATTGATCAGTTAATTGGATGATCACTCAGTGTGAAAAAAAGTTACACACCCTTAACTAGACCTCCACTAGTTCTACTGACAATGAGAACTAGTTACACTGACAATAACTCAAATTAACTGAAATAGATTGCTACAAATTAGCAATCAATCATGTAGAACTAAACTCAAGTGTCTCCAACTCGAATTTACTAAGTTAACTAAGTGACAAGAGCCATGTCACCTTAGTTAACTACCTCCAAGTATTTTGCTGAAATTGAAATTTGAATTTCTCCTAATTTAATCAAGGGAAAATTAAATTAGGAATTTCTTGCTGCATTTTGAATAGAGACATGTGATGACAAAATAGGTGGCATATGGGAAATAACAATGTTGCAAAATTATTGTCCAACAATTGTTGAGACAAGTTTACAGGAGTACATGAGAAACATATCATATACAGTCTTTGAACTCCAAAAACTCTTTGTTCATGGGATGTTCACTCTGACACAATAACATTATTGCTGATATTAAGTCGCTATGAGCAGACTTTCTTGCAACATCGATTCCTCTAGTTTCACTAATTTCAATGTATTTGTCTTCCTAAAACATTGCATCCTTAACAACTTCATTTGCTTCTTGAATATTTTGAACAACTTAGTTCTTGTACTACCGTTTTTTTTCCTTGCACTAATATTTGCATTTTTGCTCATTGTCATAGATTTTGTTGCAATGCAACTTGGACAAATTGTGTCAAATACAGAAGAACTCTACCATTTCTAGTACCAATGACATACATACTCAATTGACTGTATTGTTTTTTACACGGTTTTGTATGAAATATGCTTTTGTTTACTAAGACTTCAACAAAAATATCAAGCAGTCAGAAGAGCCATTGTTTTTGTTGTGTGTGCTAAATAACACATTGTTATAGTTTGGCTACTTATTTTTTTGGCTTACAGATAGTTATTATATGATATATCTAAAATACACAATGTAGTTTTTACTTTGTTCTTCAAGAAAAGATGTTTGATTTGCTTTTCCATACTTATCCTTTCATTTCTAGCAATTTAATCCAAAAAGAGATGCAACGTCTGGTATCTGATAATTTTTTTACGAGCTACATATGATTATATGTGTTTATTTCTCTTCAAGCAATTTTTACAAGAAAAAGGAACAAACATGTTGAACACATTGAATATGAAAAAACCAAAAAAGACATGGCTAATTCATATTGAAAGGTTTGTCTGCCTAAAGTGTTGTTTTCCCACTATTTTTTGTATCTTCTAAATATCACATTACTATAGCTGGGCTATTTCCATTTTTTTGCTTATAGATAGTTGTTATATGATATAGCTAAAATACACAATCTAGTTATCAATCCACACTCCAAGAAAAAAAAATTCATCTTCTTTTCCATTGTTATCCTTTTGTTTCTATCATTTCAATCCAAAAAGAACTCGAATGCCCGCTATTTGATAAATTTTCTTTATGGGGTACATACAATTCTTTGTCCTTATGTCTATTCAAGTTATTCCCAAAAGAAAAGAGAGTAAACATGTTGAACACACTAAATATGAAATTGAAAAAATATAAGTAATTCATATTCTAAAACATGCTTGCATAAAATAATGCTCACAAAGAAAAAACAAATATCAATTTTCCTTTCATCTAAAGGAAAAATTGCACCACTTACTCTTACAATGCAACTTCACAATCATATGTGATTGACTATATAATGAGCTAATGGAGTAGGTAGGAGAACTCCACAAGGTAATAACCAAGAGTTTTCATTGTTGCTAGATTGGTTGCTATAATATATATTCATAGGAAAACATATTCTCTTATTGAATTATTCTTACCCACTGGAAATAGTCAATTGGATGCCAATTATTGATGAAGCAAGCATCTCAGTAAAAAATATATATAGTCAACTCAAGAGGCACTTTGTCACAACAAAGCTAAGGTAGTTTAATGAGATAGGTTATGCTTACATTCATGGCTCTCTACATACAACTTACAATTCCAAATGCAGAATGAAAAACAAAATACATAGTCATAGATTCCATAAACGAGGAAGCAACTTAAAAGAAATTAGCAACCTAAGATACGCTTTTTTGCATCACAATAGTATCAATGGATACACAAAAGGCTTTGACCAATGGGTAAGACTCAAGTTGTGTGCCTCGAGTCCTAATGTCACATATTCTAATGCAATTTGACTGAATTCAAATTTAACGAGGACTAAATTTGTCTCTCATTTGCATTTAATACTTGACATAATTTAAATTGCACAACGAAGTATGCATGATTTTGTCTAGCTTGAAACTCTGAAAGTATGAACTACTTTCCCTCCTTGACAATCATATGTTCCTGACTTTGTAATGGCCTGGTGCAATGAGCAAGTGAACATCACAATGTACTAAACCAATAATTTGTATTGTTGCTAAACTCGTTACTGCAATATATATTCATAAGCAAGCAGACTCTCTTATTGAAATATTCTTATCCCAATGCAAATAGAGAATTATATATCAGTTGTTGATTAATCAATCATGTTAGTAAGAGATATATACAACCAACTCAAGGGGTGCTCTGTCACAACAAAAGTAGGATAATTTAATCACAAAGGTTAGGCCTACATTCATCACTTCTTGCATACAACTTAGAATTCCAAAATCAGGATGAAAAATAGGAGACAAATGAAGAGGAGACCACCCATAGAAATGAATGTAAAAAATAGGTTTATTTTTTTCATCTCTTGATGTCAATTAAAAAAACTGAATAGATGAAAATGATGACTATTCCACTGACAATTCCTCTCATCCAGTTAGCGAGTCAATAGTAAAAAAAAGTATGGTCATATGACTTGTTCTACATCAACCATGCCAGATATAGTCCATTTCAAACAACTCATTCAACATATCTCTTAGAAATTTGTTATCGGTTACAAACATCCTACTTGATGCAGATATTTCTTTTGTTCTCCCCAAGCTAATTTATGCAATATGACCATTATGGAAGGGTGGTATATATATTGATCACAATTACATTTATACATACAATAATTGTAGTTTTTTCAAGCAATAAATTCATAGCAAATGACCTAGGTAGGTAGTCAACCTAACAAAGTTATATAATGACTTTATATAGATTATGTACCAATAGTTAAGTAATGTGCTCCTTCTTGACCTAGTATGATTATTGTTGAGAAGTGCAATAAGAAAGTCTCAATTTGACTTTGCATTGGTCAAATTGAGAAATTCAAATTTCCACACCAACAAACAACTTGGATGTAGTTAACTTCTGTGACATGGCTCTTGTCACTCAGTTAGCTCAGTAAATTCGAGTTAGAGGGCTTGGAGTTCAGTTAAGCATGTGTGATTGCTAAATTTGAGTAATCTAGTACAATTATATCTATTGAGTTTTGTTAAACTAGTTCTAACAGTTGGAGGAACTAGTGGAAGGTCAGTTGTGCAGTGGGACAATAGTCTAACTCAATGATCATCCAATTAAATGATCAATCAACCCAAAATAACTAGTGCATGTAGAGAATTTGACTTCCCCAGTTGTGGCGGATATTTCAAGGCAATGTAACATCAGTGGTAGACTAGTCTTGAGTATACAAGTGTTGCATGCAGTCAGATGATCAACCTTGGGAATTGTGCAATAAATTGGAGGAAAATTCCTAAATAATAGGGGCCTAATTCCTCACAAATTGCGCAATGAAATAGACGCTCAAGTTGAGGCATAATTTGATGAAGTCCGAGTTAGAGCTTCTCATTGAGAAGAGAGATAGGTTATTGTCTTGTAGGTTGAGCTCGTATAGAGCTACAAATTGTAATACATCACTATTCATCTGATTTAATGTAAGCAAGCTTAAGGGGTTTTTAGCAGTTGCTTTCCCCTAGAAAAATACTTTTCATGTGTGTTATTTCTTATTGCATTTCTGAGATTTTTGTTCTAAATTGTGATTTAATGTCCGTAGAGCAGTGGAGTATAATTGTATCTCTTGATTTAGATTAAAATTTCTTGAGCAATTGCAATTCTACACCATATTTCTACATGGTCCCAGAGCAAGATTCACATTAGAACAAGAATTTTGAAGTTGTTTTTCAGGAGGTTTGAATTTGTAGCTTAAGTCACAGCAGGATCTCTTCAGAGTTGGGAAAATGACCTTCAATGGGCTGAGATTAGAGTATGCCTTGGAAGGTAGCTCGAATTTCATTACATGGAAGGATTACATGGAGGCGATGTTGCATGACAATGGATTGGTAGAATATGTCAAGACATATATTGTAAAACCACAGGCATCTGATGCACAAAACCTAGCCCAATGGAAGAAAGATGTAGCCAAGGCGAGGAGAATAATCTTGGAGGGAGTGTGAGACCACATTGTCTCAAATATCTATGGGAAAGAAACTCATTTCGCAATGTGGAAGGCACTGACAGAGCTGTTCGATAATAGAAGTGATCATAGAAAACTGGCCCTCAAATACAAACTTCAAAACAACGAGATGTAGAAGAATTATACTATTCTGCAGTATCTTAGAATATTTACACAAGTTCGTGATGATCTTAGAGAGATTGGTGCCAATGTTGCAAAAGATGACCTGGTGAGCCTAGCTCTTCTAGGCCTTCCCAAAATTTGGCATAACTACCAGTTCTCGGTGAATGGGAGGAAGAAATTCCATAATTGGAGACGCTTGTAGTCTGATTTGGTACAAGAAGCAGTCAGGCGGAATACCAGAGATAAAAGCTCATCCAAGGGCAAGGATGAAGAAAATTTTGCACTGGTTGGAAAGGGAAAGAAGGGAAAAGGGAAGAAATATCAAACCAAACTAGAATCTAACCAAGGGGGCAAGAATAAAGCCTTGTTGAAAATCAAATGCTTCAATTGTCATGAATTCGAGCACTATGCTACAAAGTGTCCAAACAAAAATTCTAGCAAGAATAACTTAGGAGGAGCAGTAGGTGAATCTTTGACTTCATAGTTCGAGCTTGACTTCACCCTTATTGCATGCATGGCCAACACTAAGATGGGGAGTGTGTGGTACTTGGACTCTGGTGCCTCATTCCACATGACATGGTGCAGAGATTTTTTCAGTGACATGGAGGAGAAATATCTCTAGATGCATATTTATCTTGGGGACGATGGAAGGTACAATGTTATTAGGATTGGTACAATAACCTTTCAAAGGAAGTCAGGATCCCCTCTTCACCTCAAAGATGTCATGTTTGTTCCAAGCCTAAAGAAGAATCTCATCTCTATAACATTTTTAGAATATCGTGGTTATGATGTGATCTTCAACTAAGGGAAAGAATCCCTAAGACACATAACCACTAGACAGGTGAAGCGAATCAGGGTTTCGGGTGAAGAACCTGTACGAGTTAGATGTGGAAGTTTGCGCTACATTAAATAGTAAGGAAGAGAAAATTCAGAGCCACGATGTTGGTGAACTTTGGCACAGAATAGTAGGTCATTTGCATCATGGTTCCCTGAAAATTATGCAACAAATAACCACTGGCCTCCCTAAAGGAAAACTTGAGCAGAAAGATGTCTGCAAAGGTTGTACATTGGGGAATTATGTGAAATCCACATTCCACGAGCAAGACAAAAAAGAACATGCAGTCTTGGAAAGAGTCCACTCTAATGTTTGTGGACCTTTCTCGACAGCCTCCACTGTCAGACACAAATATTTTGTCATTTTTATTGATGATTTCTTAAGGAAGTGTTGGATATTCTTCATGCAGAAGAAGGATGAGACATTATCAAAGTTTGTAGAATTCAAGGCACTAGGTTAGAAAGATACCAGCAAGAGAGTGAAGGATCTTAGGAGCGAGAATGGAGGTGAGTATGTTTCAAATGACTTCAAGGAGTTATGTGTGAAATAAGACATTTGAAGAAAGTTGACAACACCCCATAACCCACAATAGAATGGGGTAGCTATGAGAAAGAACCAGAGCATTGTTGGAGTTATGAGAGCTATGATACTGACCAAGCCATACCTCTGCATTTGTGGGAAGAGGCATGTAACACAATAATCTACTTGCAGAACTAGAGTCCTCATCAGATTCTTGGTATGGTTACACCAAAGGAGGATTTCTTGGGGAGAAATCAGGATGTGTCTCGCTTTAGGATTTTTGGAGCCTTTTTTATTGCCATGTCTCCAAAGATTCGATGAAGAAGCTTGAGCCGACAGTAGAGTTGGGAGTTTTTGTGGGCTACACTAAAAATACACACAACTACCATGTGTACTTACCTTTCATCAAAATGAAAATTGTGTGAAGGGATGTAAAGTTTGATGAAGAGAAAGTGATGCAATGCTCTCTTGAGAGGGAGCTTCAGATCCCACCAGAGGAGGAGCTTTTAGCTGCAAATGAGGAGCCTCAGGAAGTTGTGGGGAAACCAAAAATAGAGGAGAAGAGAGTGAAGGCATCCACTAAAGTAGAATGCATCCACTAAATTTCAGGATGTGAGGGAGAATGTGGAAGTTCCTTGAAATTTGCACAGGCAAAGGAGGTCACCTGAGAGGTACACTGGCTACATGGCTCTAATGATTGATATTGTAGAGACTGCACCATCCTCTTTTGAGGAAGCAGTAGAGAAACTTGTTTGGGTTGATGTCATGGTGGAAGAATATGAATCCGTCATGAAGAAAAATGTTTGGTACATGGTCCCAAGACCAACAGATAAATAAGTTGTGGGTTCAAGATGGATCTTCAAGGTTAAGCATGCAACAAACAAAAGCATAGATAAGTATAAGGCTAGATTTGTAGCCAAAGGATTCTCTCAAGTTCAGGGAATTGACTATGAGGAAACATTTTCTCTTATAGCAAGGTATTCATCCATTAGATCAATTCTTGCACTAGTTGCATAGATGGGGTGGAAGAATTACCAGATGGATGTAAAAACAAAATTTATCTATGGGGTTATTGAGAAGGATGTGTACATCGAGAAACCAGAATGTTTTGATACATGTGATCGGGAGTCTCATGTGTGCAGAATCAAGTGAGCAGTGTACGGTCTCAAACAAGCACCCTGTGCTTGGTACACCAAGATCAACATTTATCTCACTTGTTTGCGCTTCACCAAAAGTGAAGCAGATGTGAACCTATATAATATTTTGGTAGAAGGTAAATTGCTTGTCATTATTTTATATGTTGGTGATTTAATATTAACTGGTGATGAGCAATTGATCATCTTTTACATGTAGGATCTTGTAAGGGAAATTGAAATGAAGGACATGGGTCTCATGCACTACTTCCTCGGGTTGGAAGTATGGCAAGGTGATGGGGAACTATTTATGTCTCAAGCAAAGTATACGAACGAGATACTACAAAGATTCTGCATGGAGAGTTGTAAACCCATGGAGACACCTCTAGCGACCAACTAGAGGAAGGAGGCTGCCAGTTCAGGTGAAAAGGTGGATGCTACCATTTACCAATAGTTAGTGGGTTCAATGATGTATCTTGTGAACACACGACCATATATGTGCTATGTAGTCAACCAGTTGATCCAAGCTATGGTTAGGGCGACTAAATTGTATTGGGAGGCAACAAATCTTATTTTACGCTACCTCGAAGGTACTACCCAGTATGGATTATGGTATAGATGTAAAAAAGGGAGTGAAATTGTGTGGCTTCACAAATGCAGATTGGGCATGGTGTCCATCCAACCGAAAGAATACATCATGTGGAATTTTCAATGTTCGTTCCACAACAGTTTCCTGGTACAGCAGGAAGTAAAGATCTATGGTGCTCAGCTCAGCAAAATTAGAATACATGGTTGCAAGTCAAGAAACATGTGAGGTGATTTGGATGAGAAAGATATTTGTGGGACTATTTGGTTAGATGATGGATCTAATTATGATCTATTGTGATAATCAAAGTTGCATCAAGCTCTCCAAGAATTCGATATTTCATGATTGATCTAAGCATATAGATATTCGTATCATCATTTACAGGATTGTGTGCAGAGGCAGATAATGTTGCTACAATACGTTCCGACAGAGGAACAAGATGTTGACATATTGACAAAGGCTTTGTCAAGAGGGAAGTTTGATTTCCACAAGTGCAGGATAGGGGTGGTTGATAGTCCCTTTCTTGCTGAGAGCGAGTGTTGATAAGTGCAGCAAGAAAGTCTCAATTTGACTTTGCCTTGGTCAATTGAGAAAATTTGAATTTCTACATCAACAGACAACTTGGATGCAATTAACTTGTGTGACATGGCTCTTTCCATTCAGTTAGCTTATTAAATTCGAGTTAGAGGTCTTGGATTTCAATTAAGAATGTGTGATTGCTAAATTTTAGTAATCCAATTCAGTTATACCCAGTTGATTTCAGTTAAAATAGTTCTAATAGGTGGAGGAACTAGTGGAAGGTTAGTTGTGTAGTGGGACAACAGTCTAACTTAGTGATCGTCTAGTTAACTAATCAATCAACCCAAAATAGTTAGTGCATGTAGAGAATTCGAGTTCCCTAGTTGTGGTGGAGATTCCAAGGCACTGTAACATCAATTTTAGACTAGCCTTGAGTGTACAAGTGTTGCATGCAGTCAAATGATCAACCTTGGGAATTGCACAATACATTGGAGGAAAATTCCTAAATAATATGGGCTTAATTTCTCAAGAATTGCAAGAGTAAATAGGGGCTCAAGCTAAGGCATAATTTGACGAAGTCTAGGTCAAAGCTTCTCATTGAGTGGAGAGATAGGTTATTCACTTGCAGGTTGAGCTCAGAAAAAGCTACAAATTGTAATACATCTCTATTCATCTGATTTAATGTAAGAAGGCTTAAGGGGTTTTTAGCAATTTCTTTCCCCTAGAAGAATACTTTGCATGTGTGTTGTTTCTTATTGCGTGTCTGAGATTGTTGTTCTAAATTGTGAATTAATGTCCGCGGAGCAGTAGAGTAGAATTGTGTCTCTTGATTTAGATTAAAATTTCTTGAGCAGTTGCAATTCTACACCATATTTCTACAATTGCAACATTGCGTCATTCGAAAATCAAGCAATAGTTCTCTTCTAGTATTTATAATGTATTTTCTAGTCCATGTTTCTTGATATAAAATCTTTGTGTTGAGAATTTATTTTGCAAAACACTTCCCTTTGTAATATTAACAGTATAAATCCAAGCCTAGAACCACGATTGTCCTTCCAACCCCTAGATTTAAGTGATCAAAATGACAAAATAGGCAGCCAAACCATGTAGAATTGTCTGTCCATGTGACAAAACGCATAAAAAATGGCATAATAGTATAACTCCATGTTAACCCAGATATGTTATACAACAAGAGAGATAAAAAAAATAAGCCACAACCTTTCAATGTTTCAAACATCCAAATTTCAAAGGAATCTACATTGGATAATTTTATTATTATTATTTTTGTCCATCCTCCCTTTCTTTTTTATTTTACCATTTGATATCAGACAAAAAAACTTTTGTTTAATTTTATTGGTGTGACAGACATACATAATCATGTTACATATTTCATCTAACTAGGTCATCAGAGCAACTCACTTGTATCAGTGCATTCAAAAGACAAATATTTCATAATGAAGTATTCAAATAGAAATACAATAAACATATAAACCAACCATTTAGAAGAATGATCGTGAAAATTGTGCACATATGTCATTATGCAAGCAAATAAACTCATTCAAAAGTTTGCAAATTCAATAAGATTAAAAAACTAGCACATTGCAACAGGAAGAATATCTAAGACAACGTTTTGCAATAAGAGTAATTTGAGGTTTTAGCTTTTGACATACCAATACATTTATATCAAAAATAACTTTTCCTTCCCCCACTGCCAAACAAATCTCCTTGTTGCCTATGTTGCTTTCAACATCCACCATGTTACGAATATCAATAGACTGGAAGAACCACGAGACCTTCACTTTCTTCTTCTTATCTTTACAATGAATCCATATATTGATAATTTTCCTAATGTAGCCATCTGGCTTACAATGGTTATGAATATAAACACAAACATATCATGAATACTCTAGATCCTGATAAGTCAATCAATCATAACATTTATCTCTTTTCCTTTAGCTCTCGTTCCACATTTCAACCCCCCAAAAAATTCATAGTTGTTTGTTTTAGATCCTTGCTTGTGACTTGTCTTTGATCCTTGTTTAGCATAAGCCATATCCAACTTTTAGTTGGATCTCCAATTTTGTTATGATTCAATGTCTTAACAACTTTTCATGACAAGAGTATATAAAACATATACATGTCACCCAATATACAACAAGTATAAGTGCATCTCAAAGAAGATAAGTGCAAAACTAAGCGTCTTAGAAGAGACCAAAAAAATCACAGAGAGAATATTCTAAGAAATTTAGCAACTAGGTGAATATCATACTACTATGACATAATTCAACTCTTACAAGGATCTTTTCAAACTAATTTTGTGCATCTAAATACAATAATAGATCCACTAAAAATAATGATCCAAATTAACACAAGTATATGCGTGAAAAACTCTGAAAACAAAGCTTATTGATATCCTTGGAAAAGTAACTTACAAAAAATGGGCATGTAATCAACAACCTATTATATCGAATTAGTATTCTCTAAAAATGAAAACAAACATTTATCTAATAAAATTCACCAGTTATTGTTTTAAAAAAACAAGTCGAAGATATTTTTTTCACCCATGGGCATTGGAAATGATTGCACTAGCATATGTAACAAAGCCTTTTACTAAGCCCTATATTCAAAGATCAATATTGTAGATCAATATTTTAGATCAATATTGTACCATGGTATGAGAGAACCAATTGTGATCAGTTAGAATCTTAGATAACGATATGCTAACAAGCTTGAGAAATTAATAAACAGCTAGGCATTATGGATAATAAGGACCATACATCAACAATTTCTCTAGAAAACACAAGTAGCTTTTATAATAATTGAAAATGACCGCTCCTTGAAAATATATTTCTACAACTTAAACACTATAGAGCAGAAAGAAGAAGAAAATAACCTGTATTTTCCTCATGGACGAAGGAAAAGCAGTTATAGAAAATACTAGCAGAAGCTTTCTAAATCCCGATATAAGTGACAAAACAAAAGAGGGAAAATTGAATTTTTTATATAACCCTTAATTAGCTCTTGTAATGGGAAATAGAAGTCGATAAGAAGAAACTAGCTAGAGCTTTTTAAATGCCTAGTTGAGAAACAAAAAATAGGAGGACAAATCTGAATTTTTTAAAATGAGGAGACATGTCACAAAAATCAAGAAATGTAAATGATTTGGACAATTTGTTAGACATCACAAAAATTGTAGTTGACATGCAAGAAATTACTAATCAAGTCATTTGTTACAAGGCACCATGAAGACAAAAGTCCTCCAAAGCATGCAACCACTAAAGAGAATATTATTCTAACAAAAACTTAAAAGACCTCCTTCACTTATATAATTAATAAAACGAAGCAATTTGAGCAATATGCAAATCTACTTCTGGAAAAGAGACAAGGACTTAATATCAATAAAATAGTTACCGTTATGAGAATCACTCCAACAAATGCAGACTTTGTATTATGGCAATCAAAGTCATTTGACCCATGTATTGAAAGAAATAAAACCATAGAAACTGCACTAATATATCTTTTTATATATCTATCTACTTAATTCATGTGGGTATTATAAAACAAATATGATTCTATGATAATTCAATCAAACAGTTAATTGAATTAATAACAAAATCAGTCACATATGGATCAATCTAAATCGTTAACTGTTGTATGCACAATGGACATATGCCTATCAAAAGTGGTTATGCTTTTGTCGACAAAATAACAAAACAAAAACAACACTTAGTCAAATAGATAGATTCCAGTAAAAATTAACAAAAAAGCAAATAAGACAATAGTACCCAATCTGCTCTAGTTCTTTGCATTCTCAAATCTCCAATAGTGGTCCAGAGTTTATATTAAAAGTCTTATATACAATAGTGAAGCAAAAATATCAATTTCCAATTTCAGAAACATGAATTCTAGTTCACAAATCACTTAAATACATTATAACAAGGAAAATATAGTTTGTGACAAACTCAAGATTCACTCACCAAAATCATAGCAGATCCTAAAAACAAAGGAAAAGTTTGTTGATAGAAGGAAAAACTTGATCAACTCGTTGGAGCAATTGAAGATGATGATCTTAATTTTGACTGTCACTGAATGAAAACTTCTTGGATGTTGAGACCTCAGGAGGTGAATGAGGTTGAATATGAATATGATAGTTGTTTACTTGAGCTTGTAAGAGTGGCAAGAAATGAGTGACATTCATAAATTACTCTGGTCATCTGCAAACAACCATGAGATTTGATTAAAAGTTTCCAAATTAACTCAATGTCTACTTTAGATGCCAACTTGACTTTTCTCATGAATTCAGATGCATCATGAAGGCTGGTCAGACAATATTTGATCCCAATGAAAAATAAATCCATTTGTGGCTCTCTATATTAGGGGAACCCAATTTACAGTGAAACTTGACACATTTTGGAAACCAAACGAACGACGAAGCATAATAGTAGTGTAATAATAAGGAGAGGTGAGACAATCAATGGAATAGATACCACTAGCATCAACTTTATGCTTCATGAGGTTTCTTCTCCAATATTTAATTAAAAGACCAAGCTCCTGCCTTTTATTATTTGCCTCTTCATGCACAATTTTTTTAATAAATTATTCATTATATTCTAATTCAGGATCTAGCAGATGATACATACCCTTTAAATTCTTAGCCTTGAATGATCCGATAACGGTTCCACCTTTGGTCACAAATTGTCTGTCTGTAAAGTCACAATGCTCCACAACCCATATTATCATATCGGTGTAGGGCAACAATCTAGGTCGAGCAACTATTTTATGCCAACAAAACTAGGCAAGGTCATTAATTGTTGCCTCAGAAGGTTATCTGGCACCTTGATCATTTATGGCTACTTTGGATCGAACCATATCATTGACAGGAATTTCATCTTAAATGATATTGTATATAGTGTCCTAGGTTGAAGAACCAATGTTAGCATTGCATTTTATGTCTGATAACAAGAACACATTCGAGAGTTTTTCATCTATGACCTCCATGTATGCACCTGTAGGTGGCTGCAGTAGTACTTCTACTCCCTTCTTTTTTCTCCCTTTAGCCATTTCCAATTTCGCAAGGTTTTTATACGAGGAACTCTTCATTCTCAACAAAATATTGTAGAAAATCCACGAAATTCTGATCCGCTAATATGAGCAATCTCAAATATAATTTATTTTCATATAAACACAAAATTTCTCTTTTGAACTTTGCAGTGGAATAGGAACAGAACTAACTACAATCATACAATAAAAACACAATATTTTTCTAGGTAGCCAACTAGGAAAACACTTTTCTTGATTATTGATAGAAACTAAGCATTAGATCTCTTACAAATACAACTTGTTTCAATATGAAAACAGACTTATTTTCCTCCCTTGAACTAGGCTTGAAACTCTTGCAAGGTTGTTGATCCCTATATGCTCTCTATCAAACTCACATAAGCCTCAACACACAAGCACCAACCTATGCTCTCTACTGCCTTATCTCACTTACTCATGCTCACAAGACAATGACCAAATTGTGCCTTCATTCCTCCTTATAAGCACTTCGATTAAGGTAATACTAGAAAGTTCTATTTGAGGAAAGTCGAGTTGTTGATTGAATTGTTAACAAAAGCTCACTAGTTGTGTTAACCTGTCGTTCCCATAATTTATGGGTTTGACTGAACCAACTCGTCCTTTACCCAAAATAACTCGCACTAGAAGACAATAAACTCGAACTTACACTAATTAACACTAGTCAACTACTTCTTGCACTCATAACTTTTAGGAATTCACCCTAAATTTTAGGAACTTTTCCTACTTTTTAGGAATTAGCTCCTAACTCACAAGAACTCATGCATCCTCAAAGAGAAATTCGTTGTGGTTCCTTTGATTAAGGCACAAATCAAGGAACCCTTTCTCACTAACATTTTCCACACTCCCTTGTAGCGAGGAAGGTTTTCATGGAAGAACCTCGTCCACTTGGATCTGTATTCAACTCTCATAAGTCGTATGTTTTTACAACTAATCCCTCTAAACTAGAAGGCATCCCTACTTTCTTCTATGGAACCTACTTTGAAGACCTATTCTTTCCCATAATACTCTTCGAGTCCACCATTTTAGTCCTAAGTACCATGTATTATGTGTACCTCTATGTCTGCTTCTTGATGCTGGGAGACTCAACTCTCTTATGTTCTCCCTAAACAAAATACTCTACCCACTTTTCTCAAACTCTCCATATACTAGAATTCTCTAATCGAGTGGTTTCCTCCACTCTCCTTGGGTTATGGTCCTCATCATCATTGATGAGCCTAGATATTGCAACAAGAATGCTGCAACTCCCAGGGCTACCATCCTTACTTATCAACCCTGGGTTCGTACAAACTTGGAGGTGACTGTGCTATATACACAAGTAGAAGTGAGGATACTGCCTGCTGTCACTGCTCATCTGGCAAGAGACCCCAGGGGTTCCAAGCCAGACTTCTATAGGGTCAAAAGAAGCTTGATTTGATGGAAGGAGAGCAGACCTAGTCTCGGGGAGAGTTATTCTACTGCAGAGATGAATAAAACAACATGCAAACCTAAATCACCATAACCTAATTAATCATGAAAACAACTAAACTAGGCAGAATTGCTAAACAACACTAATCTAATGCTAACTATCTAAGTTGCAGAAGTAAAAGAGCATAAAACTGGACTAAGGGGCAATCAATGGACACTAGGCTAAGTCTGTGTCTAAGCGGGAGAACAGTCAGAGGTCAAAATGGCAAAAAGAGGACGTGGGGGAGCAAAAGCACACAAGGACCGTTGGATCAGGCGGGTGGAAGGCAAACATACGACCGAGATAAGATTGTAGGAGGGTACATAGGCGGATGGGAAAACATGGTCAACTAACGGGATGGACGACTAGGATTATATCGCTTGGGCAGTTAGCAGATGGATGGTGGAGATTGGCCAAGCCAGTTGGCGATTGGGTGAAGCGACAGCCGTCAGATCTGGCAGGGCAGATCGACGATGGAGGTTGGAGCGCGAAAAGAAAATGTGCGGAAAGGATGAGTAGGTTTGGAGGGCGGTAAGCTGTATATCGCACGCTCTCAAAGCCGTAAATGGTTTTCCAAAATTTTGTGCGATTAGCCTCCCCGGCCAACACGTAGCACGGGGAAACTACCCATATCGCATGCCCTCAGCCCGATAACGATCGGAAGGAAATCCATGCGATATGGCGCGAGGGTCGTTGGATCTGGCAAGGCAGATCTATGGCGAAGATGTGACTGAGCAGGTTGGTGAGCGAGTGTGTGAGAACTGTCAGATCTGACAAGGTAGATCAACAATGAGGATTTATAAGGTAGAAAGTCAAACGCGAAAGGTGGATTGGGCATCGATTGGTTGGTTTTACTGTGTAAAGCGATTTACCGACAGAAAACATTTAAACATGAATTTTCTAGCTTCTGCTTAGGCATTTCGTGCTGAAGGAAAATGGCATGGGAAGATGCATGAGAGCTGAATGACAGATAGGGAGCGATCGAGCTGATGACCATAAAAGGGGCAAAGTGACAGTGAACTCAGTGACTGTGCTTAAACGACAAAACTCCATGAAAACCAAAACCCTGTGTTTTTGGGTTTGCTGCAGGGTTTCTTCCTCACACCATGGTCCCAGAGGGAGGAGGTGAGGCCGAGACACCTGTGAGAAACCTTGTGGATATTTTCTTTGCCAACCTACTGATTAAATGAAAGCATGAATGGAACAAACTGAAATACAACTACTCTGTTCTGCACCACTGTAATGAAGCTGCAACTATTCAAGCAAATGAACAGAAATAGGAAGTTGCTTAAGTACATGAATAAGAAAGCCATGAATCTATGCTGAACCACTATAATGAACATGCATCTACTTAACCAAATGAAAAATCAAACCATGCATCTATGCTACTGCTGTAATGGAAATGAACTGCTTAAGTTAATGAACAGAAAGCAGGAATCTAAGCTAGAATACAATACAAGAAAGAGGAGCTTTGGCTGCTAGGGTCGGGCCCTAACCCAAGAGATTCAGCCCTCTGAGTTAACTCAGTGTTGGCTCAAATCAAAACTCATCTTCATTATCAAAGAACACTGTATTACATCGAACTGTTACAAGTCTGCAATTAACTATTGGTGACTGACTGACTATCTGACCCACTAACTAAAAAAACTGAGGTCCTAAGCCTCTTTATTTATACATCTGAAGTCTCAATGACTTCCCTCAAAATTAGGGAGGTACAACTTCCAACTTAATGGTAACTTGTCCTTTCACTTTCACTAGCTCGGCTGCCTTCTAGTAGGGAGGCTGCTTGTAGTTCCACTTACTTGGTTGTCTTGTTGTACTCTTGATTTGGTTGTGTGTACTTTCAGCTGATGGAGGGATTTTCAAATGGATGGGCAGTAAATGAGGAGGATTTACCTCCCGTAATTCCTCTTTCTTGCCCCATCTAAGTTTTTACCAAGGTATTTTACCATTGTTCCTTGCTTTTACCTTTTATCCCTACATTTCCTTTGCTTTTATTCTTTTATTCCTGCATCACATGCATATTAGACCACAAAGCAAAATATCCAAATCTAACTCAACTCAAAAGTAAAATATAATCACAAGTATGCAATAGGTTGTGAGAATAGTTGGTTTGAATAAGCTAGGAGGTGAATTAAGGCCAATTAAGGCCCATATAATTACTCAATGATGAGACTCATCAAACATCCTACTGGTAAGCCCAACTGCCAACTAGTTTAGACTGAAACTGAGATATTGGTTGAGTCTCCATCTTGAGAGCTCTATCATTCTCTCGCTCAACTACCACTTCTCTACTCTATGAACTCATTTCCTTGCTACTCAAGGCTACACCTGTCTCTATCTACAACTTGTAGGGATTCTTCACCCTAACACCTATCTGCTTCTTACATCCAGAAGCTAAGTGCTAGAGTTAAGACTTACCTATGGTGAAGATGATATAATATCCCTTGTCCTCAAGGGTGGCTACCAAAATAAGATTATGCCTCAATCCTAGGACATAGAAAACATCTTTGAGATTAAGAGGATTACCTAACTCCTTTTGAAAATTGACAGTACCAACTCCTCTAGCTGCATACTCTTGGGCTTCAATATTTCTGCCACTGTTAGCACTCTTGTTGTAATTCACAATATCATCTCTCTAGCCACAATTAGGCACCTGTTAATAGCCCTCAACCTATACTTAAGATGTGCTGGAGAGGTAAATCCCCTCTGCGGACAGAGGCGATCCCTACTAGCCCAGATTGGGTCTAGCAACAATCAAACAATGCTATCAGGCAAGTTCCTAATTGCAAATTAAAGGTGGATGATGAGAGCCTACTTGGATTCCAACGCTAATATTCGTAGAAGAGTCGCCGCTCTCGTTCCTTTGCTCTGGCCGGTCACGATCCCCACGATCTCCGTGAATGGACACCTGCACATGAAAAGAACACCACAAATACAAGCATAAAATCCAATAGATGCAATTATATATCGGTCAGAAAAGATATAACTCAAACATCATTACAATGAACAACAAGAGTGGAACCATAATGATAGTCATCTATTATTGATAAACAACAAAGAAGAATACAACCATAGTTCTGACGTCGAATCCTCCTTTGGCTGGGTGATCAGCTACATATGCCTTGCAAAGCTTGTCGGGATGGGGAACAAGCCTCTCTCTCTTTGATTATGGATGCAAAGAAGACTCTTACAACAATCTCTTAGACTTCTGACAGTATAATTCTCCCTATGCTTGAACTAGCTTGTCAAATGCAACAGAACAAGCTTTTATAGATGGAGGAGGAGGAAGAGATACAATGAACCCAGACATCCATGGGATTAGCATTATCCTCGAAAAGCTGTTATGGATAGAGATACGATGAATCTCGACATCCATGAGATTGGCATTATCCTTGAAAAGCTTCATGAGTCGAAAGGAAAAAACTTTCGGGCGTGCGTTTGTTAAAAAGCTTTTCCAAACTCGGTTGGCGCGGGTATAGTTCTGAGACAGAGCACCAACTGGCGCGCCCTCTTTGGAGGATTTCCCCCATTGGCGCGGGTAATACACTGTGGAACCGTGCTAATGGAAAAATGGGACTTTTTAAGGATATTCTGTAGGAGATGTCTTCAAGGCATATGAAGTCCATACTTAGGGGAACATAATGCAAGTGTTTTTAAGTTATGTCACTTCTCACAGGTCCCGGAATGAGTCGTCCAAAGTGCGGGAAAGGGGTAACAGGGACAGTGAAAAATGGTGACAAATTACTGTGTAACAAGATGCCACCAAAATTGCCCCAAATATGGACTCAAACACTTAGCAAAAACCTCAACCTTGGAAGAATAAAACATACCTTTGGTTCAAATTATTATTTCTATCCCCAGATCGACTCAGCTTGTGCATCTAAGTTTGAAGCTTCGAATTTATATTTAGCACTAGTGATTATCCATGTCATCTCCCCTAAACCTGGTCCAAAACTCCCTCAGGAACCTATTATTATCCTCATTCTACAAGCCTTCTATATGTGCTGGACTATAGGACTGTTTTGTCACTTGTTCAGGCCTATCAACCCATCCAAACTAGATGTTATAGGACTTATCCCTCCTTCAGAACACACATAAAAATGTCAGCCTATGTAATC
The DNA here is from genome assembly GCA_031772625.1 of Pinus tabuliformis. Taxonomy (NCBI): domain Eukaryota; kingdom Viridiplantae; phylum Streptophyta; class Pinopsida; order Pinales; family Pinaceae; genus Pinus; species Pinus tabuliformis. Next base: position 1,390,328,988 of record CM062818.1, on the reverse strand, counting down.
AAGAAATCCTCCACAAAATAATGCACATATCTTCCCACTACATTGCCTGCAATTTTCCCTTAACTCGACCTTGTTCAAACTTCAAAAGAGACACTTCTTGCTCCTTCACTCCATCTGAACTAGCTCCTCAAGTGTTTGCAACTACCTTAGACCATATGCCTCTTCACTATGATGGATTTTCTCTTGTATGTCTTATCTTTATTATGATCCAGGCTCTGATACCATGTAGAAAATCCATGAAATTTTGATCTACTAACATGAGCAATCTAAAATATCATTTATTCTCATATAAACAAAAAAATTCTCTACTAAAATTTGCATCGGAATAGGAACATAAATCAAAACAATCGCACAATAAAAACATTAAAATTTTCTAGGGAACCCAACTAGGAAAACCCTTTGCTTGATTATTGATAGAAACTGAGCGTTAGATCTCTTACAAATACAACTTGTTTCAATTTGAAAACAAATTTGTTTTCGTGCCTTGAACCAGGCTTGAAACCCTTACAAGGTTGTTGATCCCTATCTACTCTCTATCAAACTCTTACAAGCCTCAACACATAAGCACCAACATGTGCTCTCTACTGCCTTGTCTCACCAACTCATGCTCGTAAGACAATGACCAAATTGTACCTTCGTTCCTCATTATAAGCACTTCAATTAGGCTATTATTGGCAAGTTCTATTTGATGAAAGTCGAATTGTTGATTGGCTAGTTAACAAAATCTCATTGGTTGTGTTAACTCGTCCTTCCTATAATTTAGGATCCTGACTCAATCAACTCATCCTTTACGCAAAATAACTCACACTAGAAGACAATAAACTAAACCTTCCACTAATTAGCACGAGTCAAATAGTGTGGAATCTCTGTCAAATGCATGATAACCTAACAATTTGAATTTCGAAAAGTCACTTCATTCAATACATTAAATTGCTTAGTCACCAAAAAATGACATGAGAATTTAATTGACATAACATGCTATGACAAGGCAGTCTGACATGGAGGCACATTAATATCTCAAGAGAAATTTCCCTAGAGGAAAACATAACCACTCATATATTTTCCTCTCTGGAACCTTATCTCGAGGAATTGATTAATGAAATAACAATAAACCCTGGGAACTTGTACCCCGACCTTTTTGTAACAAGATAATTACACTTTACTAAACAATCATGGGCAATGGGACACTAAACACTGTGGGATTGGGAAAACTCCCGGAAGCCTTTTCGAACACTCGAGGAAAAACTCCTAGGAAACAATACCCTCGACCACAGACCTCGATCCTTTCATGAGAAGTCACCCCAATAAATTTTGAAACACTCAGGGAAAAAGTCCCAGGGAATCTGAAATTCGGTAGTAACCAATGATTGGAAACAAAGTCCTAGGGAACAACAAATATTCTCGTCACCTGTCCGGCAAGACTTTAACCTAACGACTTTGCACTCCAACAAGTTTTTCCTCTTTGCGTGATCTGGATCTCTTGAGCTACTAGAATTAACCATGATATTTTACTTCTGTGATGTTAGCATAATTGCATAGGAAAGAGAATAAAACAACCACATATGCATACTTTAGAGGAGATGAAACATAATTATGACCATCAAATCAAAGAACACAAACACATTGATAACGAAGTTCACCTAGTGTGGGTTATGTCTCTGGGCCCTGGTGTCAAGAGTGGAGAGGTTGTTTCATTAAATGTTGCAAGATGATGATGAGTACATAGTACATTTTTTGTCATTACAAGGATAAATACCCTCAACCAGAGTGGCATGTCTCTCCACGAGATGTTCTCCATATTAGAACTCTCACTCAAATGGGACCTCCTTCAACATGAAAAGCTAATAAATTCTCACATGACGTGGCATACAAGTATCCTTAAACATAATGGAATCAAGGATCTCAACAACAAAAATTGTCATCTCAGCAAATCAAAAGAAAAGCATGGCATAACTTGTTAAGAAATTTACTGCATAACATAAATAATTACTGAGAGGAAAAAATATAAAAATAGCTAGCAACAACCATAAACACATAAACGCAAATGTTTATCCGGGAAAACCCCAAATCCGAGGAAAAACCCAACCTAATAAGATCTTATTAGCATTGGCCAAAACCCTGGCCAATCCGACCAAGTGAGCCTTCACTGCTCACCTCCAGGTCTTGCATTACAATGAAGTCCTTCCAGCCTTTTATAAGCTCCATTACATATAATACCACGGGCAGAATACTATGGGTGCACAATACCATGTGCCCCAAAACCATCACTGTTTAACCTGGTCAACATTGACTCTATCTTGAGTCAAGTTTACCTAACAATTCCCCCCTTAAACTTGACTTGGGGTTCCTTGACTAACTCCAGCAAAACCTGCTAAGTGAGACAATCCCGCTCACTCTAGCTCTTACCCCCCCAGAGTTTTTACCCGAGGTATTGTTAATCCGACATCCCCCCTATCACCTAGGTCTAGCCCAGACTTTACCGGTGATCACCAAGGGGTACACATGCCTTACCACGTCTTACAATAGTATGCCCATTTACATGCAATAATTTTGACTTCATTAAGTTTTTTTGTTTATTGCTGTTGTGATTCTGATCCATCCTCTCTCAATTTGATGTGCTCAAAAACTTCTATCAAACTGCTCCAACTGGGAGTAAATATCGCAAATGCATTGCAATCCCTGGCCGGAACTATCTTCTGCACATTCTCCTTGAGGTTCTTCTGCGTAAGATTGTTCCACCATTATTTTCAGACCCAGATTTGTAAAAGAAAGGCTGCATTGATCTCATCAGGCACTATAAACCCTTGGCATCAAAGAATCCCTTTGAAGCCAATATCTGGCTCTAATACCAGTTGTTAAGAAATTTAATGCATAACATAAATAATTACTGAGAGGAATAAATATAAAAATAGCTAGCAACAACCATAAACACATAAACACAAATGTTTATCCGGGAAAACCCCAAATCCGGGGAAAAACCCAACCTAATAAGATCTTATCAGCATTGGTCAAAACCCTGGCCAATCCGACCAAGTGAGCCTTCACTGCTCACCTCCAGGTCTTGCACTACAATGAAGTCCTTCCAGCCTTTTATAAGCTCCATTACATATAATATCACGGGCAGAATACTATGGGTGCACAATACCATGTGCCCCAAAACCATCACTGTTTAACCTGGTCAACTTTGACTCTATCTTGAGTCAAGTTTACCTAACATAACTGCATCATATACCTCCACTTTTGGGGATGGCTGGAAAATGTGAAGCTCAGTTAGCGAAATGAATTGCACCACTGAATTTGTGGCATGAAATCATGTCAAATGACTATAAACTTTGCCCCTTTCTGACACCATCAAATTCTAGACCCTTGAGAATCTCAAAGATTCCTTCCAGAAGATGGCCAAAAATTATGTTGCTTAAATGAAGATTTTGAGCACACCACTGTGCTCCTTGCAGAATTCTGTGAAAAATGACTATAAAGTTGGCATCATTCTACCTCTGTCAAAAATCAACCTCCAAGGGAATCTTTTAGATTCTGCAAAGATTCGACAAAGGTTCCTTGTTGTTAGCCGCCTGAATTTCTATTGCTTAGATGAGGAAATAGACCACACCACCATGTTCCCATTGAAATTCTGGTTCTTTTGAGTATAAACTTGCCATTATTCTGTTGCTGTCAAAAATCACCCCTAGGGAATCTTTTAGATTCCTCACTACATCAGGGAATATTCTGTGTCATATTCCAGGGAATATTCCTCCTCAAAAAATGCATTGGAAACTGTTTCTCCATGCTCATCCTGGTTCCCCACCGCTCCTTTTTCAAGTGAATGAATAACTCGAGTTCTTATATGAGTCTTTGGGTGGATAAAACAACGAATGGCCCGTGGGTAGAGACTGAGAATAGGTGGATAGAGGTTAGCAGTTCCAACCCCCACTCGACCATAAATAACCATTTTTTTATATTGCAGTTACATAACATTTGGAGGCATTAACGTTGGCACGTTGCTTGTTGTAATAGATGATTCACCAGAGATCTCGGTCAACGAGGTTAGATGAGTCCGAGGGGGTGGCCCGCCCATCCAATACACATTTTTTTGTTTTGTTTTCAATATATATTATGACGGACCATTGGGTGCCACCCCAAAAATTATATATTTTTTGTTTTTTACAACACCATAGTTAAAAATATTCTGCCAGAAAATAAGGGTCACTAGTGAAATTAAGTAGACAACAAAATTTACCGTTCCAGTGGCCAGATTCCATGCGCCGGGACTCTGCCAAATTGTTGCCTCGTTAGGACTACCACATGGCCAAGTTTGACTAGAACTTTGACCAGTTATAACTTGAGCATACAAACTCGGATTTGAGTGTCGTTCACACCATTGGAATTAGGACGAGGAGTACTACGATCTAGTCTTGGTTTCACTTCAATCTAAGGACTTTTATTTTTGATTTTTCCATAGCCATTGTTGAATTCTGAGCGTGTCTAGAGCCACCTGGATCATTCCTCCCCACTGAGGAGCTTTTGGTCCTCCAAAATCATGAACATAATTTGCAATTGATGTGTTACATTGTCTGCACCACAAGTGTCCTGACATGTTACACTTCCTTCTCCTTCACCCTTGTTCTTCAGAGCCATAAGTGATGAACTAACACTTGCATCCTCTACAAACATGTAGTACAATATTTGCAAACTACATTCTTAATTACATGATCAATCATGACCCAAGAATCCCCATACGTGCCAAGAGTTTTTAACACACACTCTTTGGTCAAGTTTATATCAGAATAGAAATCGATACCCCAACTACCAACAAAAGGCCAAAACATCATCGTTGCTTTAATAAGCGATGGAAAACACATCATCACTTTTACATTCATATTGCAACACATGATTTACAAAAATGCGTCCATGACAATCTACCATATCTAGTGAATCCATCTCCTACTCAACAAAATGGACCATCAGGAATGTGGTGGATTTTCTTGTTGAACACCTTCACCAATTGGTTTATGCACGGGCTCTTCGTCCTTGAGACGCTGCTCTGGATGGAGCCTCCAACATGTGGCTCTTTGATGTCCACCTCTATTGCAATGACTGCAAAAATTCTTCTTCCTCCAGACCTGCTTAACCTTCTTCCTTCCCTAATGTGGAGAAGGCCTTTCACACCTCATCCTCTTTCTTACTGCCATTCTCTTCTAGCACTCAGCAACCACATGGTTATGTAAGCCAAAAAAACTACATGGTTTTCTATGCCATGATTTTTGCTCATAATTAACATGCTTGTAATCAAAATGAACTTTAGAATACTGATGCTATTTATACCTCTCTTGATAGCCTCTGGTGCAACCCCGGAAATGAGAGCTTTCCTTAGCTCTTCCTTTGCAATGTGCACAATCATGGGAGGATTGTGATGTGTTCCAATCATCCTCTTTCTCTGATGGATTTGACAATGTCTTGGAAGCTTCTGACACCTTTGATCACTCTCCTTCCGTGTACCCGAAACCTGCAAATCGAGATGTTTATACAACCTCCAATGGTTGAGTCATTCATTGGCCATTAACACCAAGTCCTCCTCCTTTATACCCCATCTTGGTAAGGAGTCTCATGCCAGTTCTTGAAATGGGTACCTCCACATTTCCAATAGAAATAACATCATGTGAAAATGAAACTGAATAACGATCAACATTTTTTACCTCAACTGTCGATTCTGAAACAAGTGATGATGGTTTCACTAAGTGTTCGTCGCGCTTCAATTTTTCCAAGGCCTCTTCCTTGGCTCGTAACTGAAGCTGCAATCTCTGCTTCTCCTCTTTCTCTTCTCGTAGAAGTCTCCTCAATTCAATATTCTTTGCTTGAAGGCCCTAATTGATCTCCTCATTTGAATGATGAAAAGACAATGAAGAAGATGAATTTTAACTTGAGGGGGTAGATGGAGCATCGTCCTATGATATTTCTTTCTCTCGTTCCTCCCTTGCCATCTTTTCCTACTAATCTACATACATTACATACACCATGTGTGCCATCCTAAGGAGGTCCTTATAGAGATCTTTGTTATTCTCCATTTTCCTTCTTGTTGCATGTTCAATCCTTCACACTCGCAATTCACATTAGTGAGAAGATCGTTCTGATACCAAACTTGATCTAGATCTCTTCAGCTGTCGGAATTAACCAAGATATTTTACTTCTCTGATGTTACAGAATTACATATGAAAGAGTATAAAACAACCACATGTGCGTACTTTAGAGCAGATGAAACATAATGATGACCATCAAATCAAAGAACACAAACACATTGATAATAGAGTTCACCCAGTGTGGATTACGTCTCTGAGACTTGGTGGCAGGATTGGGGAGGCTACTTCATTAAATGTTGTAGGATCATGAATAGTACATAATACATTCTTTGTCATTACAAGGATAAATGCCCTCAACCAGAGTGACATGTCTCTCCATGAGACGTTCTCCTTATAAGAACTCTCACTCAAATGGGCCCTCCTTCAACATGACAAGCTAATAAATTCTCACATAACGTGGCATACAGGTATCCTTAAACATAATGGAATCAAAGATCTCAACAAAAAAAATCATCATCTCATCTAATCAAATGAAAAGCACGACATAACTCCATCATCTACCTCCACTTTCGGGGATGGCTGGAAAATACAAAGCTCAGCTGGCGAAATGGACTGCATCGTTGAATTTGTGGCGTGAAATTCACGACTATAAACTTCACCCCTTTTTGACTCGTCAAATTCTGGACCCTCAGGAATCTCGAAGATTCCCTTAAAGATTCCTTCCTCAAGATGACCGAAAAATCCACTGCTCGGATGAAGATTCTGAGCACACCAACACGCTCCCTACGAAATTATGTGAAAAATGACTATAAAGTTGGCATCATTCCACCTCTGTAAAAAAACAGTCTCCAAGGGAATCTGTTAGATTCCACAAGGTTTTGTAAAGATTCCTTGTTCTTGGCCGCCTGAATTTTTGCTGCTCAAATGATGAAACAGACCACACCATCATGTTCCCTGCGAAATTCTGGTTCTTTTGAGTATAAAGTTGCCATGATTATGTCATTGTGAGAAAACATGCCTAGGGAATCTTTTAGATTCCTCTCTACATCATAGAATATTATGTGGCATATTCTAGGGAATATTACTCCTCAAAAATGCGTTGCTTCTTGGTTCCCCACGCTCGTCCTAGTTCCCCATCGCTCCTTTAACGGGCGAATAAATAACTCAGGTTCTTATATGAGTCTTCGGGCGGATAAAACAACGAATGGCCTGTGGGCTATTGGTGGAGATTGAGAATAGGTGGTTGGAGGTCATCAGTGCCAATCCTAGCCCCACAATAAATAATCGTTTTTTATATTGCGGTTACATAACATTTGGAGGTGTTAACAGTGGCAGTTTGGAGTGTTGACTACTGTGTATTAACCGTTAGCATGTTGTTTGTTGTAATATATGATTCGTTAGAGGTCTCGGTCAACGAGGTCCCAATACACATTTTTTTTGTTTTCAATATATATTATGACATGCCATTGGGTGGGTTGGTAGGGTTGATGGCTGCCACCCCAAAAATTATATTTTTTTTGTTTCTTATAACTCCATAGTTAAAATATTATGCCAGAAAATTAGGGTCACTAGCGAAATTAAGTAGGCAACAAATTTGCTCGTTCCAGTGGCCGGATTCCATGCACTGGGACTCTCCCAAATTGTTGCCTCGTTAGGACTGCCACTTGACCAAGTTTGACCATAACTTTGACCAGCTATAACTTGAGCATACAAACTCGGATTCGAGTGTCGTTCACGCAATTGGAATAAGGGAAATGAGCATTACGATCTGGTCTTAGTTTCACTTCAATATGAGGAATTTGATTTTTGAGTGTTTCCATAGCCACTGTTGAATTCCAATCATGTCTAGAGCCACCTAGATCATTGTGCCCCAACAAGTCTTTGCCAAAATATTTGAAACCAAGCCTTGTGGTTGATTCCCAGAACAAAAGAATCCACCAAGTAAGTTGAAACATCATATTCATTCTAAAGCATAAGGGTCGCACTTCGAAACTTGTAATCATTCTTGCACAATACATACACAAACAAAAGCCACATGGTGGCAGTGTGCACAAAAACAAAGGCAGTGACATTGCCACCATATGGATATTGTTTAAAGATATGTTTTGATTTAAAATTACTCCCTGTGATGTTATTTAATTGCATCCATTTTCATAATAACATTTAAAGGCTTCAAAGGTTTTATCATTAGATGTAACAATGTCATCTATTCTCAAGGCGCTTAACAGTGTAACCATGGGATCCATGCAAATTAGGGTAGTTAATTATTTGTCTACCCCTCTTCGTATGTCGTGAGATGTCATATGTATTTAAGGGTAACTCATATATATATATATATATATATATATTAAATTAATAAATAAATATTTATCATGGATTGTCAATTAAATAATAAGATTGTAATTAATGTGTAAGTTAGTCTTGTACTGCCTACATTAAATCATGTACAATATATGAACATGTGGCATTTTAAAACATTTTTTATTTTATTTTTAAATCAAATATTTTACGTTGATAATTTCAACTAAAACCAAATAAAAATTGTCATTTCATTGTACTAACCCAATAATTAATTATAATTAATGAATTTTATAAAATGCAAAATATATTCTTATTTAAAAAAAGAATTATAATTAATATAACAAGGAGCCACTGCCGTGGCGGTAGTCCCTGCCGGGGTCTGCAGGGAAGTGCAGAACTTGGAAAAGTTGGGCTGGCGGAAATTGTTCCAAGTCTGGAAAGGATGGGAGGCAGAGGTCAAGGAATAAATGGAGTGAACCACAAATAAGTAATTCATATAAGTTGCTGAAGGCGGGCAGGTACTCTCAGCCGTAAATGTTGGCTCGTTGCATTACAAAAACAGTAGTGAAACTGATGACAGCATAAGCTCACCATACCTATGATCATTTTGACATTTACAACAATAAAATGCCAGGGCCCTCCTGGACTCTCCTTCCTGCCCTTTGGAACTTGTTGCAAAGATTTTGAGATAGCTATAAAGATATACATAATCAACAAGAAGAACTTACTGGGAAGATTGAGCCCACGGATAAAGCAAAAGAAGCCATATTATTAACCTGATATGCAACTGCAAGAGAGCGAAGTCCCCCATTTTCTTCCAGCGGGGTACATAGGTACTCAATTTGAATTTACAGGGGTTTTTTTTTCAGAGAAAACGAGATTTTTGCAGGTCAAAATGGATATAAAATGTTAAAACTTGGCAGTTTTTTATATATTTTGGAGTGCCATCCCCTAAAATTTGGGGGATCTCTTCAACTGTCTCCAAAACTCGTTCCCTCAATCCCCAAATGGGAATGAAACATAACATAGATAAATATTCAAAACCCTATATTTATATTCTTGCCAAGTAATTCTGTCATTTAGGCAATTTTCACACCATTTTTTATAGTTGATTGGAATGCAGGCCCTGCTGGAAGAATGAACTCGAAATACAGAAAGCTAGTTACCCTGTACTCTTTGAGACTGTTCTGAGTAGAAAAAGAATCAAATAATTGTTTAGAGTACGTCTCGAGTCCTTAAAATTATGATTCTCCTCTATCATCTATATTGTATAAGTTACCTATGACTAGGTCAATATCAGAAAATTAACAGCACTCTAATCATAGATTCAATAAGATTCAAAACTGTAGGAGCCTAAAAGGACACGATTCATGAATTGGAATAGCTTCCAGAATTGGAAGCCCCTACTAAATGATATTACAATCTTGAATAAAAGAATAATTTTGTTTCAAAGGTTTAGCCCATGAGCCAATACACATCCATGCTTGCTTCCAATAAGGCTTTTGCAAAACCACGTCGATCCATTCCATGGCATCACACATCACTATGCCTTCACAAATCTGCCACTTTGAGATATGATCCACATAAATATATCACAACATCATCCATTGACATTGCATTCAAGCATGAATTGACCCTCTTGTTTTAAATACTTAGCGCAATATGGCTTGTATTTATTAATACCTATCTCTAACCACGGCTTCAAGTTGCCATTAAAATGCAAAACATGAGATTTTTCTATATCAAGCTGATCAATTCCAAAGTCATGCCCTAAACCAACTGAAAGCCAAGAGTCTTGCAGGCGATGGGTCATATTGTAGAATGTAATCAGACTTGCAGGCAATGTCCCAAATCTCCACGGAATATTATACCTATTTTGCTGTGGAACAGGGAAAAAGAAACATTAAGATCAATAATATTCAATCCAGACATCCATGCACACGCATTTCCATCAAAACCATTTGGGAAAAACTTTGAAGAGTTAAGGTACTTCCTCAAGTGATGAAACCTTACTTCACAAATCTCCATGGCACCATTTACCTTCCCATGCAAATTAATACTCCAAAGAGGTGTCAGGTCCCTTTGCACGACCACATCATCATCTAGAAATAGCACTTTGTTCAGTCTTGGAAAAATTTCAGAAAGCCAAAAGTGAGGATGATTGAAGGTAGACAAGTATTTACGTGTGTACCTCCTGAGAGTGGATGCCTGGTTAATAATTTATCCAGATTTCCATGAGTCGTGCCAGAGAAGTTGTAACCAGTGTTGAAGTCAGTATCTTTGGCAACTATATATGGCTTTGTCTGGGAAATAATAAGCTAAAACCATTCATTGGAATGATATAAAAATCCGTGGGCAATCATTAAGGAAAGTACAAAGGATGGTACATTAATAGAAGTAAAGCAAGATAGTTTTTTTGCGTACATTCGTTGCAGAAGAATTTGAGGTCTTTGTTACAACTTCATCTTTGGAAACCTTTGATAGTTCAGACCCCAATTTGTTTAGATGATCCAGATGCCTAGAAAGATTTCTCTGCAAAATGGAGACAACAAAAGCTGGCTTTAATCAGAAAATTCATTTTAAAATTTATAATTTAAAAGCCCAGTAATATCAAAATCCATCTCTTTCACAGATCACCGACGTCAACAAACCAACATACTATGGAAACAACGATATATTATTTAATAAAGCAGTGAAAATTTTACAAAAGAACTATGGTAGTTATGAGATGGGTTGTATTTCTGATGGGGTCAGTGCCATATTGTGCAAGTACATTGTATAACATGGATTCATTAGAATTTGATCTTCTTACCACCAACTGGCAAAAGGCACGAAAGAAAATTGTATTTAATACATACCCACTACATCTTGGTGAAATCTTATGTAATAAACTTTACCTCTGTTTGTTGTGAAGCATCATCGTGTTTAGACAGACTGACAATCCTGGTAAAATCTGTCTGGTTCTGAACACACCAAATGTAGCAAGTAAAACGTTAGAAAACTTTCATGACATCATTACAGAATTCACTACATACACGACTTGCACAGAAGAACAAGAAGGAAAACTGAGTAAGTTATTGACTTTGGATGTCATTCCTTCAAATTCTTAATGTGAAGTTAACAATATATTGATGTTACACAAGTTAACAGAATGTATACCTGATCCAACTCCTATTCCATATCATTACTAAACAACGAAGATTATTATGACTATCGAAAAATTAGGTATGTTATAAACTACCCTCAATTGTGAAACCAAAACCAAATCAGGGTATTCTCACCAGCGTTGGAGGGACTTCATCATTGATATAGCCTGCAAGAGAAACATACAACAGGTTACAGAACAACCAAATGACTTCTTTGATGTTGAAGAGATAAAGAGGATTCAAAATTTCAAAATAAGATCAAGCTGCTCAAAGGTACTCTATCACATGCAAGTTCCTCATCGCAAAGGGTTTCTAGTGGCTACTGAAGATGCCAAATTAAGCAATCCTACTACTGGTTAGCAGTTGTCATCGCCTAGTCAGCACTAAACCAAACTTACTCTATACTTCCATAAAAAAACGAATCCTCCTTCAGACTCACAAGACAGATCTATCATTATCAAATGACACAAGGTTGCACCAAGATGGGAATGACACAATGGGCATCAGATTGGGGACTGCTACTTTCTCTCTGGCTCAGTTCTACTCAATAATTTTAGGAGCTTTAAAGAAGGGCAGCTTTTAAGAGTTCAGAAGAATAACTGTAAAACTAAGAAATTGTTCAGTTAGTATGCTCCTCAAGAAGCTGCATTTGGCATTTTTGTAAATATAATGAAAAAAACCCACAAACCTATTGATGAAATCCTTGAATGCACTCGACAGGAATTGAAGTGCATTGGCATCTGTGTCTAGGCTCTAAGAAAATAGTCTTAGGATTCCGTGTGGGTTTTCCAAGGAAGATGCATTCCATTTCACTATCCAAACATCAGGGTTTAAGGCCTCGCTATTTTGAACCCGTAATCCTGTGTTCTCTAATCTTTGGATGCCCTGTTTGATATGCATTTTTGTATTGCAATCGTCTTTTTAATGCAACTGCAATTGTCATTGTATCACTTAGATATTGTGGCAATTATTTTTGCACAACGTCCATATGAACTGGTACATTGATAATTGATCCTGTTAAGCCAATTTGTGATCACCTATATCCCCATTGTCTGATTTGTGCAAATGCAATTCTCAATGACACAAGTCTTTCTTCTAGATCTGAAAGTGTATTTACAGTTGGCAATGGAATGTTACGTCTTATTTGTTCAGGTGTTGCAAATTGTGGTAGCTTTCCATTCTTGAGTGATTTTTTGCAAGGAACACATATGTTTTCATTGCTGAAGGTCCTATTGTTCAATGTCAAATTCATATGCTTTTCTTGCAAATCTATAGTGAAGAATCTAATATTTTTTGCAAAATGCAATCTGGTACAAACTGCACATGTATTCCTAGGCGTGTCTTCGACTTTTTCCATATAAATCTGTACTGCATTTTTCTTGCTTGTAATTCTTGACTTCTTATTAGAAAATGGTTTTTTGCATATGTCATTGCATTTGCGTTTTGTACGTATGAATTGCTTTAGTTTGTGATAATTGAGCCTACGATGCTTAGTTGGCTGCATTTGTTCTAAATGAGATGCTATCTCAAATGCAATATTATTGTTAAAATGTACTTGAGATATACATTGTTGTTTTTCTAGTATATGCTTATGATGCAATTGATTACAATCCTCGTTTGCTTCCATGTGCACTTGTTGAGAATTGTGAACATATTTTTGTATCATTGCGTGGTAGTGAATATGTGATGTATCTGTCCTGAATGACATGATGTTAACAATATGATTGCATGTCGAATAAGCAGAACTGTAACTGACAAAGTTATTAGCAACAGAGGACCATACCTGGATATTGACTTTGAATATCACAGATATCCATTGCAAACAGAATGGTCCGCCTTCTACCTGTCCTTTCTCATATGGCATTGCCATATTTATGAGATATTGTTGCCAGTTGTTATTCATTGCATAGTGTATCACATCAACTACTAGGTATTGTTCTAAACAATGTAATGCATCTCGATTCTTATGCATAAGTGCATTGCAAAAAGATTGCACAATGTAAAGTCGCAAACACTCTGCATCGAATTCTGTTGCTACTAAATAGAAAATTGCATTAAAGAGACTGTCACCACAATTAGATGTCATTTGCTTTGCGATTGTTAATTCATTTAAAAGCATATTATCTGCAATATGCATCCAGTGGCTTTCAATATCTTTGCAAATAGGTGACAGGTAGATATTAGACTGGCTGCAAATGCATATTGGAAACTTTTGGTAAACCAATGGTTCATAATGACCACTAACAGGATTTGCATCATGAAAGAGAATGCAATATGGAATTGCATTTTCATGTTGATTAAAAAGCAAATATCTTGTTTTTCTTGTCAATGACCAAACTACAATTGATATATCTAGCCATTTAGCTAACCAACATATGCAAAAGGTATCACCCCATAAACCTCGGTCAGACTCCTTTATATTTGTAGATGCAGAACAACGCATTTTATGAAGATATGTACCAATATCATTAACACCATGTAACTCGTATAGGAAGTCAGGTGCTAGTTCATACTCATATGACTCTATTGCTTCAACATCATTGTTGTTTAAGCAAAAAAGAAAGTGTTCTATTAACCCATTTCGCAGTTCATTTGAAGTATAACGAAAATGTAGAAGCATTTCGAATGAGTCAAATAGACAATCTCCTACAGTATATGAAAATGCATTTAGTCTAAAAAGACCATTTCTTTTTAATACAATATCAATGTTGTCAGGCAAAATGCATTGCAATCTGAATTTGTAACTGTCAACATCTATTATTTCTTCCATCATTTGCAATTGCTTACCAGAGTTGCCTTCTGCAATTGTCTTCTACAGCTTTGCAAAAAATATTGATCAAATTAGCAAAAAGTGAAGATGATTGTTTCGAACAAAATATATATATTAAAAAAATAGGCTCTTGCATTATGTTGCCAAACAAATATCAAATTTCTAGCAACAAGTCATATTTATAAATAACAAAGAAATTGGAAATGGAAACAGTGGAAAGACATAATGAAAAAATGCAGCATAACTTTAAGAATATTTCTGCAAGTTAACAAAAGGAAGCAGTGGAAAGACAAAATGAAAAAATGCACCATAACTTTAAGAATATTTCTGAAAGTTAACATTATTGTCGATTGCATTTGTGAAATAAAATAACTCTGAGGCTATTTATGAGTTGTGTGACATTGATTTCTTTTGATCATTTAGTCGACGATATCCTTCTCTAGACTAAATGACGATGAAGTTAGCTTTCTTTCCCAGTTATTCCCATACCAACAGGTTGGCTTTCAGGAGAGGCTGAAATCCTTGGGCTTTTATCTCAAGCCTAAAGATTATGGTAAAAAGGATTGGCAATCGCTTATTGCCAAGGTTAAGAAGAAATTGAATGTTTGGTATAACCGATAGCTTTCACAATGAATGTAGCATTCCCAATAATCTGTCAATGACTTATCTGGAGGATAGGAAATGGGTAGAAACTAAGGATTGGTATTGGTGCTTGGGTTGGATGTGGAGAAGGTTTCAAACTATCTGAGGGCTTAATTGAGGTTCTACATAGGACTGGTTTTTTCTTTCTGCATCAGGTGGCACATTCATATTTAACCATTATTTGGAGGCAAGAATGGAAACAAGTTCAGCTTTTAGGATTGGATGCGAGGGATGCTGAAGAATGGGGAAGATATATACACACCCTTAGACCTAGTCATGCTAGCATCAGGGAACATTAAGATGAACTCATTTGGGGGAGAAAAGCCCTGCAAATGGGGTCTACACTCCTAAACTAGGTTCTCACACTACATATGCAGCTAAACAAAGAGGGATAGGGTCTGATGGTGGAAGGGTTTGTGTAAATTTAAAAGCCCCTTAAGGCTCAGATCTTTATGTGGTCAGAATTGAATAATAAATCCCTCTCTTGGGAAAAGCTACAAAACAGAGGCATGCAAAGTCCTGGCTGTTGTATACTTTGTAAAGAATGCAATGAATCTATTGATCATTTACTAATGAATTGTCCATATACAAAGAAGGTCTGGAGGGAATTGGAGACACTGACAGGATTAGGGGAGGTTTGGGGAGGCATCATAATTGAAGAGAGTTTTACATAAGTGGTGCACCAATTCAGCTGTCAAAATATACGAAGTATTGCCTCCAATTGCTGCTAGGTCGCAACTCCAAAATATTTCAAGGAAAAAAGTTTCCTCCTATTCAGTATGAGAGTATGGCTATACTATATGGATCTACACAGAATTCAAGGATCAAGCAGCCCAAACAGGTCATTGAGGAGCAGATAGGAGTAGTGCATAAGCCTACTTCCATAAGGCTTGTCAAGAAGATCCATCATTATGTGATGCTGGAGGTATGATTCATATAAATGATCAACATGTAATATCTTCAAAGGACAGCTTTGGCAAACACACCAACAACCTGCCTGAGCAAATTGCCCCAAGACTGCTGCCGATTCTGGCACCTGAAAAAAGGTGCCCAAAAATTACAGATCTTTGATGATTCACAAATTGTGGTGAATTGGATGAATGGAACAAATTCATTGGATAATTATAAATTTCAGCCTATATTTGAGGAGATTCAACTTGCTCGAACAGAGTATTTAACACATTATCTTTCAACATGTGTACAGAGAGAGGAACATGGAAACTGATGGACTCTCAAAAGCTGGATTACACTTGGAAGCAGGAGCTTGGATCATTCAGAAGAAAGTGGAAGGGCATGTCATGGAATGTCTTCATACACCTTTCATATAATCATGGGACTGTTTAAATGTGAATATCTATATGTATATTTTTTTATGGGACTATTTATGAACATATCTAGGAGCTAATTTTTTATGAGACAAAACTGGTTTCAAACCTGTGATATATGTTAGAATGACTGTGATAGGGCTGTCATATTGACATTTTTGAAAACTGTTTATGAAGCAAGATATCTTCTCAGCCATACTTTTATCACTTCCTATGCTTAAGGATATCTCTGAAATGCAGAAACACATATAGTAAATGTAATTTTGTTTTCATAATAAAATTATTTTTTCTCCCTGAGGAAAATAAGGTAGCCTAACATCATATCAGAACCAATCTGGTTATAACTACCTAACATGAGATTTTAATCTAAGGGTTAAATAGACAGAATCTCTTCATACATCATTATAGGCAGCTAGTTGGATCCATTACCCAACTTCTACTTGTTGGGATCATCTCAAACAAGACTCCCAGTCTAAACTAACATCTAACTTTAACGTGGTCAAGTGTTTCTCTAACATTGTACCTTAAAGTTAAGATATACTTTACCAACATAAGATACTACAAATCATTAGAATCGAGAATAATTTCTTAATTAATTATATGAAGTGCTCCGAAACTGGAAAGTTGAAACATATGCTAATTCAAGCTGTCTGCGGTATTGACCCCAATTAACATCATCGCAATACATCCACTTTGTCATGGATGATAAAAGTACAAAATGGTTATGCGGAATGACCCCTTCTCAACTACAGGGTTTACCCGGAGTATGCTACAAATATGTATTTTGAAATAGCAGAATAATGTTGAGAAGTCATTTGGATGCACAGAAAGAAGAAAGAAATGTCTCTAAAGGAAAGCGCAGTAAAAGAAACATTTCTTGTGATCCGCGGATGATTACCCACAAAAGATAGGAAAAATAAAATGTAACCTTGCAACTTTAAGATATTGGTAAATATGAGGGTGTATGGTATATTTTCCCTGATTTTCATGTATGCATAAAACATACTAGAAATAGATCAACATAGCAGGCAAAGGGATTTTACTATGAACGTTCCTTGGGGAGAAATCACTTATGGAAAGCAATTTCATTCTTGCATATATGGTACGAGGTCAAATAAAAAATACTCTTCCATTTGGAAGGAAACAATGATGGTACTTTTTGACTGACCAATAATATACACTATGCAAATCTCCTACAGTCATTAAAGGTCAAAGTGCAAACTAGAACAGGTGATGAAACTTATTTCGTTATACCACTCATCTGTCAACTGTTAGTTCCATTCTAAAAGATAAATAATATATCATTGTAAAGAGCACTGGCACTTGGGAATCAAGTTTTTTAGAACTATAATGCTACCATGAAATATGATTTTCCAAAAGGAGGACTGGACATCTCCAACTAGAAGCATAATATAAGTGAATTTGACATGAAAATGCCAGTACCTCAATAATCAAAAGTGCTGCAGGAAACTGGAAAAAGAAAACTAGTACGTCCAAAAAGGAAAACATATTAAACAGAACTTCAGATAAAAATTGAGTTTAACTAAAAGTAAAGCGTTCAACTGCACCCTCCATAAATGATCTGTAAATACAATAACAAGTTCGGTGTATCTCACATGTGGCAGAGAAGTAATAATATACTGCTATAATATATGAATAAAGGGTCCTAGACTTAAATAACCCAGTAGCATGAGGTTCACATATATGCAACACAATTCTTGTATAAAAAATAAACCTAAGTTTCATACCCGGTTATAGGTGGCATTTGCAAACTGGTAACCGTTAGAACAGTCATTGTGGAATGAAGAATCTGAGTCCCAAAGGCACAAGTCAATTCCAACCAAAAGCATAAAATCAGGACAGAATAGAGGTATATCTATTATTATTTTTCAGTTGTTTCCCCTCATCTGTAAAGCAAAGGTTTAGTAAAGCCGAATATAACCCAAAGTGTGACAACTGTGCCAGCACTGTTTCAAATATTCGTGATGCTGTGTTTGAGCAGAAAAAGGTATATGACTTGACCTATAATCATAAGCATTCTCTTAAGAAACTGGCAATACCAAAGACCAATCTACTCAAAGAAGCACACAGTGGAAGTAATATGACAGAGAAATTTACTCCCAATATAACTGGAGTGCCATTGGATTACCCCCAGAATAAACTTGAAAATAAGTTTGTCACAAAATTGGATACTGCAGATTAATATAGATTGTAGGCTTGCCTAGAATAACTTTCACCACATGAAGATGGCTAAAATAGCCAATGGACAGTAGACTAAACCCCGTATCTCACTACCAGTGCAGTAGAAATCCTTTTGGCAACTAGACTCTCAGAAAACCTCAGCTAAGGACATTTGTGATAGGAAACCCAACAATGCTAGACAAAACGTGTTCAAACTGATGTAGCAATGAAATTTACCAATCAGAGCTTGCGAGTTTTAACCTGCATACAACCTCAGTGACAAATCCATTACATCCTCGAACTGTAATGAGCTCATGCCCATACCAGTAAGACCTGCACTCTCTTTAAGGAATACAGAGGAAAAGTATTAGGCTTTAACCTTCAATCTCCCCCTCGAGCTGCTTTGTTGGATTATTTTGGGAGTTTGATTTGGAAAGCGGCCCAGATGACAAGGGTCCATGAGTGCTATGATCAAAATCATAATTGAATAGACCATGATGACTGGAAATTCCTTGTGGACCTCCCAACCCACAGTGTGAACATGACTGCCTACTAAGAATGGAGTTACATTTGAGCCCTAAGCCTCTAGGTCGAAATCAAAATCAAAACTTACACTGCACAAAATATGAAACAAAACTGCTGTCATCTTGAAGGAAGCCAACCTTCTAAGCTTATCATGTTCCCCTCATGGAAAATACTAAAAGGTCACACTGTGAATGTTTATCTACAATTCAAAACTTCAAGCTTTCATAGACAAAAAACCCAATAAAGAAACAAGGAGAAGTTATATCGGATTTTAATACAAGGCATCATTTCAGCACTTTCTAAGCATACCAAGGAACAGAAACATAGGATAAAAGCCAGAACCAATCAAATATTGATTTGATGTTCGATGCACTGATTGCCAGTAACAGTTTAAAGGCCGCAACCTTTTAACATGGTGAAAAGAAGACATTCAACCGTCCAAAAAACTTACTTCCAGCGATGAGATTTCTCGGTTTAACTGATCCAATTCGGCCTGTTTTCTGTACTTTCCATTGATATCCGGATGACGAGGAGGTGTCCTGGGCTCTGGCTGTAAACAAATTCTGAATACCGGAACAACTACAACACGACAAACACCAATCTCAGAAGTCTCAGATACGCATTTCGCAAGGTCGGAAAGGAACAATATTACAATACTCAGAATGAAGAGAGAGTTACAGTAGTTGCGATATAAAGCGGAAAACACTTGAGCCATAGCCATGCCATCTGGTACCAGCGATTAAATTCGTGACAGACGAATTGAATGACCAACTTGCCGTCCTTTGCATCGAACAATGTGAAGCCGGTAATAAGACTCCAATAATTTTCCGCACCAAAACTTTGCTTAGACTTAGGTTAAAATGCCAATATAATAAAAAATACAACGGTCAAACTACTCGGTCAGCGATCGATCGATCGCAAATAGTCCCAGGCAGGGACTAATAATTTTTAAAAAACTTTTGAAAAATTATTACAAAACAACCTCAAGGGGGCAACTCAATTGATGATCAAAGTAATGTGAAATATGTGAAAACTAAGAGATCCAAGGTTCAAATCCACCTGGTTGTGACCCGGTTTACAAAGAGGAGGACAAGTTGTAGACTCCTATTTGTTTACTAGTTGTTAAGTGTTAGGCGGGCTGTTGGGGGTTCCTCTGGGATACAATTTTTTATTTATTACAAAACAAAAAATTATTGAAAGGTATACAAGTTTGACTAACAACCAATTACAATATAATTGTTGGCATGTATAATAACATGATCATCCAAAGACAAAGGGGGGATATTTGGCTCTACTGATAAGATTCATTTTCTCTCCTTTAAGTTATCATGTTATGCCATATTTAATAAATCTTAAAAAAAAAGATTTTTAGGAATATAATAATTATTTTTACAACTATTTTTACTTTTATTTTGGAAAGACCCATAAGCTCCAAGAATTAAAACTGTAGCTCTAGTATTGTATGTAATGGCTCAAATTTCTACATAATTACACAAAAATTACATACACAAATTCAAGATCATTAATTATCAAACATAGAAAAATTCTATTAATATTTATAGAATTCATAGTAACAATGAATGGTGAGAAACTTTTTGAAGAGATGAAGAACCCAAATTACTTATGATATTGTGATTTTAGAATTGTTGTGCTCTAACCATTGATCTAGCTAACCAAAATCAACATGTGAGGGATGGCTCTCCACCCAACCATGGGTTCAGTAGCACCATAACTCTCTATAGCTACTTAACCTTGAGCCCTCAATCAACTAACTTTGTCAGTGATTAATCCTTGCTCTCCCCATAAATCTTTAGAAAAAGATGTATCACATCTTTCTCCTCATCCATTAAATAAAGCTTTTTTATTCCAAAAGTAGAAGAAAAAATTCCATACACACAATCCACTTTGACACCATGTAGTTTTATTTTTATCTTAGCTTTCTTAATTTAGTTTTTTCCATAAATTTATTTTTACTTATTTTTATTAATAAAATATTTCTTTTCGGTTTATTATTTTGATTGATAATGACTATAGCAAATAAAACTTTATATTAATTAACTTTTGACTATAGTTCTTTGCATTTATTATATTATTTTACATTATATATATATATATATATATATATATATATATATATATATATATAGAGAGAGAGAGAGAGAGAGATTAAATGGTTTTCTATTAAATCATAATAAATATACATCATGAGAGATTCCTCATATAAGCAAAAATGGCCTCACTCCAACTAGATTTGTTGGCCTTTAAGTACATACAAAATAAAACTGAGAGTAACTGCAGAAAACTGGTTTGCTTTCTATCCATAGCCCACTAGGCACAAAATCTATCAAAAAACTGCAAAAAGCCTACTTTCATCATTACATATGTTCTACATTGGGGTCATTAGCCTCATTACCTCTATCAACTGTAGGGTGGAAGTCATCACGAATGTGGGACTCCATTTGAGCCATTAATTCCTTGAATCCATCCATACAAGCTTATAGCCACTGTTGGTTTCTGCGAAGGGATGCATGACGATGAAGAATGCACCCTTGGTTATGCAATACGTCTGCAAATAAACTAACGAGGTCGACATGGTCATGTTACTGCGTTTGCATAAGCTGGTCTACTAAATGATGGAGAAGACAAATTTGAGCCTCGATAGAGTCAAAGTGGGTTGACGAGTCCACACGTCTAGGCGAATCTCTACAAGGGGCTACAAGCTCCCCTTCCTCCTCTTGGTTTCCTCTGCTTTGGTGGACACCTCCCTGCCAAGGACAACCTTGTAGATGAAGCATCGTAAAAGTGTCGTCAACCCAAAAAGATTCTCCGATTACTTCCCCCCACAAGGGAATATTGTGGCACCACAAGCTCTTCACCCTGTCAATGCATGACCCACCTGCCAGGCAGCTACGAAGAGAGGCTACCTTAACTCCAAAGTCCAATTCCACCCCAAGTGTGTTGAATCTGAATGACTCCATAAATGTAAGTTCGAGCCAAGGATTGACACCATAGGAGAGCAAGCTCCCAATTATTACTTTCCTAAACAAACCAAATATCAAATGGACCACTGTTTCTCCCCTCTAGCAACAGAGCGAAGAAGATGAGGTGCTCTCTGAGCTTTTTAGAGAGGATTTCTTACAGTGTATGCATACCTTAATTACCCAAATAAAACATAACAGAGATATATCAGAGACCTACAAGACAAGTTGAGAAGGTCTTGCGCCCCTGTAAACAACTCGAGCTTTGCTTTGCCACCACCATCCAAGCCTTGAAGGGGGGATAATAGACCAAAAGCCTTCTAATTCTTCTAGTTTCCATTAATAATTTGCTCTAGGAACCCAAATGATGGGCACATTGCATATTCTTGGTGCTTTGTGGGCATCAATGTTCGTTGTTTCAATGGGCTGAGTCTCCCCTCCACCAGAGAACTAGGTAATGGTTCCGAGGAGACTCTCCACAACAAACTCAATTACCCCTACAAGTCCTAAACTCATCTCATGGCTTGCCAACTTTGTTGTCGTTCCCACCGCCCTTACCAATATATTAGGCATCACATCGAGAAGGTTTCTCAGACCTCCTTCCAACACCCATCTGTTGTCCCTCGCTCGCATTATAATCGTTGTGTGTGGGGAGAGTAATACTTCCTGCCCTTTGATCGTTCTCTGGACTCAACCCCATCAAGGAACATTAGAAAAATATATTATTTATTTCTTTAATTACTGAATTTTATTTATCTATTATGTTATTGGTGGATAAATTGATTTTTTTTTTTTGTGCTATTGCAAGTTAGACCCGAGTTTATTTGAGCTTTTATTGAGTTTCTTCGCTTTTTTAACTTTATGACTATATAAAGGTAGATTAACTAATTTTTAAAGCAAACAAAACTCCAATTTTCATTGAATTTTGTTATATTTAACTAATTTTTAAAACCCAAAAATAAAAAAACATTTCATCATTCACAATTACATAATATAGTTAGACCTAATTAACTTACCTTGATAATATATATCTATAATAAGTCATAATATATGAGTACATAGGTATTAATTAATATATATTTTTAATATATCAAATATATTAGTACATATGTATTAATTATATATATAATTTTAATTAGCTAACATTAAGATATAAAATATCAATATATATTATGTTATTAATTCTAATATATATTATAATAAATCATAATATATGAGTACATATGTATTAATTAATATATATTTTTAATAAATCATAATATATTAGTACATATGTATTAATTATATATATAATTTTAATTAGCTAACATTAAGATATAAAATATCAATATATATTATGTTATTAATTCTAATATTATTAAATATGTATTAATTAATATATATTTTTAATAAATCATAATATATTAGTACATATGTATTAATTATATATATAATTTTAATTAGCTAACATTAAGATATAAAATATCAATATATATTATGTTATTAATTCTAATATTATTAATTAAGTAATTTATAATTAAACAACGAATATATATATATATATATATAACATGCATGTAACAATAGAAAAAGTTATTGAATTGTTTTTTTCCCTTTAAACTAATAAATTAAATTTGTGAAGATTCTTTGATAACATTACACATGTTTGTGTGTATGTGCATATATTATTTTTTTTAGTTGCATAATATTAATAGTTTAGATATATAGGATAATATGAATAAATCTAATTATTTTTTTCCCAAGGAAAAATCATAACTTTCATTAAAATTGAAAATTACATGTTGTAGATGCTTCAATGAAGCATATATCAAAAAATTGGTGGCCGAGCCACATACTGATATGACTGTCTGTTACATTGCTGTAACTGATATACTGATAATAAATGTACAAAATATAACATGTCTGACAAAAAACTAATATCTACATGGAAGTGCTGTCAAAAGAGGTTTGTCAAAAATCAAGGCATATCTCCCCCTGAAGTTGTTGATCATCAAAAGGTCCATGAGAATAAATCTAATTATTAGAATGGTGTTAATAGTACTGGATAACTATTCACATGAACTTGTTTTTCATATGTAAATTCTTTTTTGCTTTAATTATGAGTAAATAATTATAGTCATATTAAGTTTGACTATTCATTATATTTTTTGTAGCTTCCAGAAAGGGACTAAGTTGCCATGCAACACTTATTTATTTATCTTTTCGTCGTTTCTTCTTTTTTTCATTATCCTTGCTGCAAGGAGTAGATATTACATTAGGTTTTTGGTCAAACTCATGTTAGTTTGGGTTTTGCCAAAAAAAAATGCAAATTTCAATAGTTGAACATTGCAAATTAGAATTTATTATTTAAAAAAAATAATGTTCAACCTGATTGGTTGTCAAGTTCAACATGGTATGGCTCATTGTCTACATAAACAAACTCTTACAATAATGATGATATACTTATAGTCAATGCATAAAAATCTTATTATACCTATCACACTCAAGCTATATTGTGTTTAGTTTTTTGTTTGATACATCTTGTGATGGCTATCAATTCTAAAAAAGATCTCAATGGTTCACTAACAACCTCATAATGTGTGTCTTTAATACCTCCATACAAAAACAACACTAATATATATTATTAATGCTAAAATGAACCTTTCACTCTAAATAAATATTTCAACTCTTACATATATATATATATTATAACGAATGTTTTTAGGGTCGAATGTATTTTCGAAACTGCAATTTTTTTTCACAGTCTTCTTTAATACCTCCATACAAAAACAACACTAATATATATTATTAATGCTAAAATGAACCTTTCACTCTAAATAAATATTTCAACTCTTACATATATATATTATAACGCATGTTTTTAGGGTCTAATGTATTTTCGAAACTGCAATTTTTTTTCACAGTCTTATTTGGCCTCTTCCCGAGGCGGGAGGCTATAACCATATGTTATATTCATCCTTTTCTTTCACATTTTGAAATCACTAAACTAATGTTAGCATTACTAGAAAACATTAAATGTTATACTTTGGTTTTGACTATATATTATTTCTGGCAAAGTTTTCAAAGTGTTTTTTCACAAGACCATGCTAATACGGCTACATGGATTCTGTCTAAACATGTAGCCTGCCACGGATTCTGGCTAAACATAATAGGTGCCACATGCTACATGTATGCCTGCCACAGATTATGTCTAAATGTAATAGGTGTCATACACTTCCTGCAATGTCATTCTTTTTCCAGTGCCTCGGGCTGGAAGAAAATAAGAATATGCCCAAAAAACCAAGAACACCTGCAAGAACATCTGCATTGACCAAATTTATTTTAGATATCTGGAATAGAAAGATAATTAAGATAATTTACTGGAGTAGCTTAAGGGAAGAACTAGGTAAGTGTTGTAACTACGCAGATGGTTAAGGGAAGAACTAGGTAAATGATGTAACTACGCAAATGGTGTAGAATAGCTTAAGGGAAGAAATATGTAAATGTTGTAACTACGCAGATGGTGTAGAATAACATACCAATTTCTCAGTCTCCTTTGCACCGTCTAGCTCGATGCGTCGTCTAGCTCGATGCGTCCTGCTGCTCTTGCTCTATTGATGTATGGTGCTATTTTTCTAGCTTCTTGATTTTCTACAGGAAGAATCCCCTGGCAACATCAAACCTTCACGCAATTGCCAATATTATAGTTGCATGATTTTCTACAGGAATCGTGTTTTCTATAGGAATCATCCCCAGGTAGCGTCAAACCTTTAGGCAATTTCCAATATTATAGTTGTGTGCTTTTCTACAGGAATCGTGTTTTTCTATAGGAATCATCCCTGGGCAGCATCGAACCTTCAGGAAATTGAATCATTCCCAGGTATCGCTGCGTGCTTTTCTACAGGAATCGTGCTTTTCTACAGGAACCATTACTTTCTCTATGATAGAGTCCTTAGTGGCTCAAGGTTTAAATAAGTATCTAATTATATTTATACAGGTCTTTCTGGAAGCAGCCACGAAGATGTACACTGCTATGATGAGCCGACCATTTAGAAAAGGCTACTTGCTTGGATCCGTCTGCAACTCTCATTCAGGGAGCTCTTACCCGACGTAGAATGAGGTTTTCTTATAACAAAAGACTCCCTTTCTTGAAGACAAGGTGCCCACCCAGCAAAAGAGTAGGATCCATAACTAGTTTCTTAAGCAAAACAATGCAGATAAAAGAACCAGAAAACTGTAATAAGATTCAATTCTTCTGATAAAGGGTGGTTTATCTGTTACTAAGCACTGATTAAAATAAGTATGAGAACTTGTGCTAAATATACACTTCATGTGTGGGTGTCGACGATGATTCAGAAGTAAAACATAAGACAAAAACTTATTGTGGAAGACATAAACTCAAATTCTCACAATACACAATAAATTATTGGATTTCACACAAATATGTATTTACATATGCTAGTTTCTTATCGCATTATTGGCCACAAATTTAACAGTGTAAATTTCTCTAATATACTACCACCCACAAACCCTGCTCAAGCAACTTACTAATACGAGATTCAATATGCGCCTCGTTGTCCTCCAGGTGCCCTGCAATGGCTCCGTCTTTCCAACGGATAAGGGTAGGAAACCCTTTCAATCGGAAGCGTTCATCCACCCTCCATGGGTGACTAGCGTTTCGCCATGTAGGCTGGTTCCCAGCAAAGGCCCTGAGGAGAACTACATTCTTCTCGGATTTCTCCAGTGCTTTATAAATCACTGGATTGCTCCAGTGCTTTATAAATCACTGGCTCCGTCCTAAAACAATCTGTAAAATTTAAAGTTGAGGGTTTCAATTTACCAACAATTTCTGCAAAGATACATTTCTGAATGTCCAAAAATTTAAGCTCTGGGTCTTCCTTTATAGCTAATTTTACTGTCAATTTCAATCTCGGTTTCTGGGTTTGTATAAATTCACTACATAATAAAGGGATTGAGAGAATTAGAAATGAGAACCTGGACACTAGCTGAGGCCTGAAGCAGGATATTTGTCCACCAAGAAAAGCAGTAATGTGACTTGTTAGTCTGGATGGATTCAAACAGGGTGGAGAAATTTTCAGGAGTTGCATCAATCTGAGTAAAACCCATGGTTTCTGCCCTATCTGCAATGTTGTTTCCCAAACGGCTGCAATAATAAGGCAGTAAACTCACTCACTGAGTCCATCCATCCATATGATTATGCTTGATAATGACCCTGTAGTGAAAGAGGGCCATCACAAAGCCCAAAGAGACCTTTAATTCTACCAACATGTTGTGCTGAGAGCAACTGATGCATAAAAAAACTACCAATGCAGAGAAAAGAATACGAGTCATGCGACCCATCACCATATTTCTGCCATCACTCAACCAATTCACGTTCCAATAGCTAAAGGCAGGAACTGGGCAGCTTTTGCTTCCTCTCTTGTCCTTGGAGCTGCATTCTTAACTGACCATTTTCACATGTGCAAGGGGAGCTAGGTAGCTGCCATGAATCTCAAGACCTACGGGAGCACACAATTTTCATGGTTTTGAGGCATTTTTTTTAATGCAAAATGAAACTGGACTGTTCTCTCTCACGAGTCCGCCAATTAAGAAATCATTTCAATTTAACACAGATACTGCAGGCCAAGCAGATGAGCATGATGCAATGTTAACTGGTGTGCTTGAATGTTAACTGTGTGCTTGAGGCTTACACGCTATGTTATGGAGAAGGGTTACACCCTATGTTATGAAGACGGAGCAGTGAGGACACATGATCTTCATGTGAAAGCCCACATGGTCTATCATGTTTCATGTTGTTTATTGTATACCTCGTTAATGACTATAAGCTTCGTGGTGTTACCCTCGTTTTAGCTCATGAAATCAAATGTACCAAATTTATTTCACAAAGTGAATTGACTTTTGGCATAAAATATATCACTTTTTTACTCATACCTTGAAATGACAAATAAAAAGGTATCTTCGAAAAAGTTAAGGACGAGCAGCATGTGAACCTTCTATGTATAATGCCATAATATTTCGCTAAAGAAAATCACAGTTCTAATATTTAAAAATTTTAATTTTAGACTTTTACATTTCAAGTACTTATTTTTGTTTAAAAAAAATCTTATATTCCATTTTTAGAGATTTTATTAAAAGGAATAAATAACTATTAAAAATCATCATTTATAGATAAAGTTTTTATTTCATGATATAAATTCAATTTTTTTTTTTTTTGTGTAAGTAAGCTTTTGTATTAACAGTAATAACATATAGTACAAAAAGTCTGCCGAAGCAGATGACTGGCCGCTATGAAGCTGGCCTTACCAACAAAATCTAATTGGGGCAAGAGACTGAAAGGATGCTGCCAAGAGGTACTCCCCATAGTAAACAAAGACTGAGAGAAGAAACGAGAAACTGCCAAACAGGAACACCACGCAGGGTGATTCGAGCCAAAGATTGGCCAGCTGTGCAACTTATCAGAAAAGGACAAAAAACATAAGGGACAGTGAGCATATAAGACCGAGCCGACATAGGCAAAACAGAAGGGCGAGGAGGCGATAACAGAGGAGTCGACGACGGCCGCTGAGGTCTCATAGCAGTGGAGAGCATTTTCTACTAGGCCTTCGACGGACCACCCTGGTGCGGCGCAGGAGGCTTGCTGTCAGACAGGATAGCTTTCTTGAGGAGCTTAATCAGTTCTGTGAGCTTGGTGCTGACCGAACCCAGCTCCTGGTGAATTGCGGAGAGCTTAAATTCACTGCTCTCAACCACGGCCATATGGTCATGAGTCATGGTGGCAGCAAAACGCTGTAGAGTCCGCAGCTGCTCCGCATGGTCGTCTTGCACATCCATGGCCTTCGCCAGGATGGTTTTCATGCGCCAAGCCTCGGCCTGAGTGCGGACGAATTGGGTCGCCCGAGTACTGGCCGTCCCAGGGTCTTGCAGCCAGTCGACTTCCTGTCCGAGCTGCTGGTCTGTGAGCTTTCCTTCTTCCTCTTTGGCCGAAGTTTCCAGATCAATGATCTTGCGTTTGTTACGCGTGGAGGTTCTGCGCTCATACATTTCTCTAGCCAGCTGCAAATCGCTGTTCGCTGAGTTGTTCCGGCACCCCTCACCCGCCATCGAAGCACTCGCCTGAGGGAAAAAATTCTGGGAGATATTGCAATTCGAAAGATGCAGAGTAAAGGCCTTCAAAGCAATGGGGCTCCAATGGAGATCGGGCGGGGTTATATAGATGGAGATGGGAGGATTTCGGGCTGAAGATCGGATCTCTACAAGCAAATTGCCTGTCCGATCAGCATAAATGCTGTGATTCAGGGTCGTGGGAGGCGAGTGAGGTGAGTGAGAAAAATTTCGGTGGCCTTCGCCAACGCGGCTGAGGGCACGCCAAGTGTCCCTCTGTCCTGTGGAACGGCGGTGGCCTATGTCACCCCGGATCCCGATTCTGTCCAAAATTGTGAGAGCTGCAATGTCCATGATTGCCCTCAACCACAAGGTCCTTTGAAACTTGCTGTGAATTGAACGCTTCCGTCCTGTCGTCCTATCCATTGATTTGAGGAATGGAAAAAGGCGGCCAGTCATTCTGCCGCGTCATCTGCCACCAAGTCCAAGCGTGCGAGGTGAGAGCACCTTTCCTTGAGCTGATTGTGCATGACCTGGTGCCAACAGCTGTCCACCGTTCCATTTGGGTTATCAATCCCATGGTTTGCCAGGTGGTCTGCTACCGAGTTTGCTTGCCTTCTTATCGGCTGAAAGACGAGTCCCTTCATTTTCCCAAGCAAATTTCCTATACTCTCAGTGACCATGGCCAAACGCCAGTGTTTGGTTACTTTGCTAATCGGTGTGCCACCATAGATTTTCCTTGCCACTAGAATTGCAATTTCAGAGTCGCCTTCGATGATTGCATTGCCTGCCTGTTTCCTGTGTAAGATTTTTAGCCCTTTCTCCATAGCGGCAAATTCCATTTCGTTGTTGGTGGCTTCCCCCAACGCTTGGCTGAAGATGTGGAGAATTTCTCCTCTCTGGTTACGAATGAGGCCTCCGATGCCCGCTGGTCCCGGGTTGCCTCGAGAGGCCCCATCGAAGTTCAGTTTCAGGAAGCCACCAGGAGGGCGAGACCATCGATTAGGCGTGTTTCTGGTATTCGGCTTGTTGGTCGGGATTTGATGACTTTGCTCAGAACGAATGTTGAAAGCAGTCAGAATTCTTTGATCTTTCTCAGAGATTTTATTGGACGGGTCGAAATGACTCTTAACCTGAATCAATTGGCGAATGTTCTCAATTAGGGTAATTTTCAGATGCTCAAGATCCCTATGTTCATTTTGAAAAATTCTCCTGTTTCTTTCTTTCCAGATTGTCCATGTAATGAAACCAGGCAGGATTTTCCAAATGCTATTGATTTGGTGGTTTTCCGAGTAATTGATAGGCCAATTGGAGATGGTACTTTGTATTGATTCTAAATCCCTGTTCTGTTGCTGCATGATGGCCTCAAACCCTTGCCAAATATGATTTGCCCATTCACATACATTGAATAGGTGATTCATTGTTTCTTCGGCTTGCTTACACATTGGACAGAAAGAGGGACCCTCAAAGCCTTTTTTCCTCAGGTTCTCCCAGGTGAGAGTCTTTCGCCGCATGAGGAGCCAGAGGAAGGTTTGGATTTTTGGCCAGAAAAGGGGATCCCAGACCTGATTGAGCCACGGGGCTGGCTCCCCCTGTTCTGAGAGTTCTAGCTGTTCTCTTGCTTCTTTTAGAGTGAAATTTCCATTTCCTTTCATACCCCATCTCAGCTTGTCTGCCCCCGCAGTATTCCTAATTTTTCTTTGATGTAGAACTTGGAGCAGATCATGAATTTTGTTGGGTTCCTCGTTGGGGTTTCCTGTGTCTGGAAGAGTCCATTCACGCCAGGTTTGGTCATAACCATTGGGAATCCAGTATTGATGAACTGTGAAAAGTCCCCTGCTTTGACAGTGTATTTTATAATTTCCAAGGTCTGGGCTTTCAAGCTTGGGGTGCTGTTGCCATGCATCTTCCCAAAAGAGGGCTGATTCCCCATTGCGGATCTCCCAGAAACTATGGTCCTGAATGATACTTCGGTTTTTTTTTGCGTGATTCCAGATTGGAGATCCCTCTGGCAACTCCTGGAGTCTGATGAGGTCTTGATCCCTGCAGTTGGGGGCGTATTTCTCCTTCCAGTGGCGGGCCCAGGGGAGGTTGGTCTCTTTGAGCCAGCGCCACCACAGCTTGGCACCTCCTGTTTTGTTGGTGATATCAGGATCTATTAGGTTTAATCCTCCTGCCCTTTTCGATTGACAGATCTTATCCCATGCTACTAGCGCCCATTTCCTTTTTTCTGTGCTGCCACTCCAGAGAAAGGATCTTTGGATGGATCGAATTTGCTGCAGGATGGCTTTAGGAGCCGGGAGGATAGAGAGCATGTACTGAGGGATAGCCTGGAGGATAGCTTTAGTTAAAACTAGGCGCCCCGCAAAGTTTAGGGCCCTGTGGGTCCAATGCTTGCTCCTTTTTTCCAGGTTAGCTATGAGCCTTTCCCAGTGGATCTTTTGCCATGGCTTGGTGGTGAGCGGAGCTCCCAGATACTTCGAGGGAAGCGAGCCTTTGCGAAATCCTAGAATGCCCGTGAGATGGTTCTGAATTGAGACATGAGTGTTAAAGAAAAAAATTGTTGATTTAGAATGGTTGACTTCCATACCTGAAGCTTTGCTAAAAAGAGAGAGAATAGCTTTGAAAGCCTTGGCCTCTTTGACAGTGGGGGAACAGTGCAGCATGGTATCATCGGCAAACTGCTGATGAGTAGTTGCAGGGGAGGAAGGGAAAGGGCGCAAACCTTTGATTCTTCCTTCTGTTTTGGCTTTGTGAATATATCTGCTAAGCCCTTCCATGAGAATCACGAAGAGGAAGGGGGATAAGGGGTCGCCCTGCCTGATGCCGCGAGATGGCGAGAAGGTTGCCGAGGGGGATCCATTAACCAGAATAGAAAAATTTGTTGACTTGATGAGAGCGAGGATCCAGTTGGTCCACCTGTTGTCAAAACCAAAAGCCTTTAAAGTGGCCTCTAGATAATTCCAATTAACTTTGTCAAAAGCTTTTGAAAGGTCTAATTGGATCATCATTCCAGGGATTTTTTTTGACTGAAGAGTGTGAGTCATCTCCTGTGCCAGGAGGATGTTGTCCAGGATTTGTCTACCTTCCACGAAGCCCGACTGCTCCTCCGATATGATGTTTGGGAGGATCGGTTTAAGTCTGTTGGCGATGACCTTAGAGATGATTTTATAAATCACGTTGCACAGAGCTATGGGGCGGAATTTTTCAGGAGTTCGGGCTTCCTCCTCTTTGGGAATCAGTGCTAGGAAGGTGGAGTTCAGGCCTTTGAGGATTGAGCCAGAGCGCCTTGAGTCTTCGACAACTTCCCAAATCTCAGTTTTGACAGTTTGCCAGCATGCTTTGTAGAAATTTATTGTAAAACCATCTGGGCCAGGGGCTTTATCATTTGGCATGTCTTGAATAGCTTCCTCCACCTCCTCCATAGATATCTTTCTTAGCAGAGAGGCATTCTGTGCTGGAGTGATGAGATGGGGAATGGTCTGCGTTATTTCCTCACAGGCTTCCACTCGATCTTCTTGAGATTCCTGGGCTATTTGCTTGAAGTGGGTGATGAGCAGAGATGAGATCTCATTGTGATTCTGAGTGACTTCTCCAGCAGCATTGGTGAGCTTGAGGATTTTGTTTGCTCCCCTGTAATCCATTGTCGATCTATGGAAGAATTTTGTGTTTCTTTCTCCCTCCTTTAACCATTGGATGCGGGATTTTTGCTTCCAAAGGATTTCTTCCTGCTGGCAACGGAGATGCCATTTCTGCATAAGAATCCTTTCCTGTTCAATGGAGTTTTCTTTGTTAATCCCTGAGGCCCAATCTTTGTGAATTTCACTTAGTTGGTCCTCTATATTATGTTTATCCTTGAAGATATTGCCAAATTCGGTTGAATTCCATTCCTTTATTTTGAGTTTGATGAACTTCAGTTTGGACTGAAGTTTAAACATCTTGGTCCCTCTGATAACCCTGGGCTCTTCCCACCATTTTTTTACCAGTTCCTGGAAATTTGGGTGAGTGAGCCAAAATTTCTCAAACCTAAAGGGCCTGTTTTTGGGGGTCTCAAGGAACGCGGCTTCCAGGGCAATGGGCCAGTGGTCTGATCCCCCACTGGGGAGAATGTCAGAGGCGACTGTTGTTCCTTCCAATAAAATGTTTTCAGAAATCAAAAAACGGTCAAGGCGAGAGGCTATCCTGTTTACTCCTCCTCTTCGGTTGTTCCAAGTGAAGAGCCCATTGTTAGGAGGGATGTCAATTAGCTTGGCCGAATCCATGAAGTTGATAAAGAGCTCTGAGTCCTTGTTGAGACGTCTGAGACCTCCTTTTTTTTCCAGGAGGGTAGTAATCATATTGAAATCCCCTCCCATAATTATCTTGAAATGCTGGTATCTCTGTTTTAATTTTGTTAACATGCTCAGGAAAGATACTTTATCTTCTAAGCGTTGTGGACCATAAACATTTATACAGAGGTAAAATTCAGAATTACCTGTTAGTTGAAATTCTGTAGCAATGTATGATCTGGTAGCTTCCATAGATGTTATTTCAATGGTTCTGGAGTCCCAAAGAGTTGCGATGCCTCCTTCCCTTCCTTGACTTGCAACGTCTATGTATTTGACAGAGTTTCCTAGCTTTCTGGAGATGTTCTCCAGCTGAGCAGAGGTGCATTTTGTTTCTTGAATGAACATGATGTCTGGCTTTTCCTGTTGTAACTTCCTTTTGAGAAGTCGTTGCTTGTTGAGGCTGTTGAGCCCTCTTATATTCCAGGATGTGATTTTCATTGGAAAACGAGGAGGTTATTGGGGGGATAAGAAGGAATGCAAGTCCTTGATTTTCCCTGAATTGATCAAGAATATACCCAAATCATGGAGGACCTCTCCGTTTGTCCTTCTTCCTCTTCTTTTATTCTGCTTGCGTCCTAGTGAGTGAATAAACAGAGTTTTAGGATGGTTACCTGTGCCTTTCATGATTCCCAATCTTTTCTTTTGCTTGTCCATGGCGGCTTGTTGTTTTGCAATGAAGAGATCTCTGATTTTCCTGATTTCTTCCTCTGGGATGTTGTCCAGCCCTTGGGTTTTCCATTGCTTTTCCATAGCTGGCAAATTCACTCCTTCTTTTTCTAGGACTTCGTTGAGTTCCAGATCTTCACTTCCCCCATCGCTTGTTAGCATGTCTATGTCTTCGTCTCCGGCGACTGTTACTTCCTGAGTTTGAGTTTCTGTGTCTTCAGTGAACTCCTCTGCATCCGTGATTCCATAGTCTGTATTATTCTGTTGGGGAGCTTCTGGAGGCGTAGTTTCTTTTTGGTTGCCTTCTGAGTCTGCTTCTGAATCTAAGATGTTGAACGGATTGAGTATTCTGCTAGGGTCTTTTGCTGCTTTGTTAATTTTTTTCCTGTATGCCCTTTGTCGAGGTTTTGGCTTTTTGAAAACCTCTTGGTCCTTTGCTGGCTGCTCAGATTTGGCCTCTTCTACTGGTTTGTTTAATGGACATTCCCTGATCAGGTGGCCATGTTCGTGACACTTCCTGCATCGGAAGGGGATCTGTTCGTAGTCGATGGCTTGGAAATAATCTTCATCTCTGAACTCTAGCCATAGTCCGTCATGCAAGGCGCCTGAGACATCCATTTCAACGCAGATCCTGGCACAGGAGGTGTACTTCCTTTGCATGGTTGCCTCTGAGGCTTTAATGAAGGTGCCGAGGCGGTCTCCGATGCTCTTAAGTGTTGCTAGTCCCCAGTAGTCTATAGGTAATGAGAAAAGCCGGATCCAAACGGGGACTCGGGTGAAAGTTTCTTTTTCAGGCGCAAAGTTTGCTTTCCAGGGCCTCATGTAGAGGCCTGCAGAGGAAAGAAAATACGGGCCTCCATCAAAGATTCTATCCTTATCTTCTAGGTTAGAAAAAACCACAGTGAAAAAACCTTTAGCTCCTAGGTGGAGTTTGACATCACCTTTTGGTCTCCAGTGTTGCTTGATCCAGATGCAGAGAGCTCGTTCTGTTGGCCACAGGCCCATAAACTTGCATATGATTGCATGCTCCATCATGTGGTCTCTGTAGACCTGAATATCTGGGTCTGAGAAGACCACTCGGAGAGCTTCCTTCTTTTTTGGTTTGCAGATACCTTGCAGGTTATTTTTGGAGCTGAGGTTGGAGGCTTCCGCTTTATCCTCCTTTTCTGCAGTTCGCTTTTCTTCTCTGTGGTCCTTTTCTCCGTCTGACGGTTCAAGTATTGGACCCGAACTGCTCTTGCCTGCTACTGATTTGTTCACGTGTTTTTTCTTTCCGTTGCTGTCCTGTTCTGGCGTTTCTGATCCATGATTTGGATCTTTCTGCCCCTGGGCTGCCATTCCAATGCTAGTGCCAGAGTCGTCTTTTCGGGCTTCATATCCTGAGATCTTGAAGCCTTCAGCAATTTTGTTCTTTTGCATGACTGCGTTCCTGTAGGATGGGGTCCCCGTGGACCCCCCTTCTGTCATCTGTCGGGCCAGAACCCGGCCTCTTTGGATGAGAACCTCGAATCGAAGTTGGTGTGCTGCCAGCGCTGGTGGAAGGATCGAGAGGTGCAGGGAAGAAACCCTAGGAGCAGGTTTCAGGCAGGCATACTATCACAGTTCGCCCGTTAAAATTCAAATTGATCTAAATCATTAATTATAAAATAATCTATACAACAACATTTTTGATAACATTTAATACTAAAAGTTTATAGTTTTATAATTTTTAATATTATAAAAAATTGTATTTACATTTATTTAGGTTTTATTTAAATAATTTAGGATGGAATCATGCTTAATGCATATTACTATACAAATAATTATATGTTAAAATTGAATCTGGTTAACATAGCGAACTGCATCCGCATAATATCAAAATGGTCACCATAAATATTTTATTAACTTTATTCAAATTCTTTTAAAAGAATGATACATTAGATATGTTTTTAAACATAAAATAAATACATACACAAGTATTTTAAAAATATTAAGATGAATATTATAAAAAAGTGAGTTATATAAAGTATCTCCTCCAACGGAATGGATATAGTTATATTAGAGCCAAAATCCAATCCATGTTAACATAGATGACAATGTTTGCAACCATAGATTTAATTATTGACTTTGATATCGACGTTCTTAGGTCAATGTAGACATTTTATTAATCCTTCACAACTAGCGTATTTTTCTTCTAGACAACTGTCTGATATTCGACAACTTGAATATTTGTTTATTAGGCATATATTTGTCGGGACATATTGACTTGCATATTTTTTGTCGATGACCTTCAACCGAGATTTAATTATCGATGGTCCTACGCCCTCACAATGTACTTATTTTTCTTATCGACCACGTTTGAACCTCTAATTATTTATTATTAACGTGTGCAACTTTTTCCATCTAACTTAGATATATTTAAACTAAACAAGAAAGACTAGCTACCATGTAGATCTATTCTTCTTCTTCTTCTTCTTCTTCTTTAATAATAACATGGGACATTACACTTATCTTTTATCACATTTCTACAAAGAAATTGTTTAAATTGAAGCTGATAATATATATTTGATCTCGTAGTATTCATTTTGAATTCATGTAGACATTAACAAATTCATAAATTGATGCCCTCAATAATTCATTTTTTGTAATGCGGAGGCAACACAACCATGGTCACATTGTGTGAAGAGAAAAGAAGGAAATGGGACGGGGATAGGAAAGCATTCAAATGGTTGAAAGGTAGAAGCATGCGTCATCTTGATCATTTAAAAGAAAATATGCCAAATATCTATTCCAACAGTTGGGTGGTTGACTAGATCATAAATAAATATGGCATGTCTAGTCATTACCCACATGGAGAAGAGGATGCATTAAGCATATGGATCAAGTGCAGTAACTATGTAGTAATCTCTTTGTGTACCACATTTAATTTATAATACACATTTGAATTGCAACATGTATTATGTTTTTATCAATGCTCAAGTTATTATGCATATGATACCATCTTTTATTTGCATTTTTATAGGTGCATTTTTTCCCATTTATGTGGACATCTAGACATCATTTTCGCACCGAGGATGCCAATGATGGGAACATTACACAATATTGTGGAGTGAAGGTCAAGTTTGACCAACTAGCCATGCTAGCCACTATGACCAAAACCTAATAGACGAGAAGCTAAGTGACATTTGAAAAATACAAGGGACCATATAAGCGGGCTTCTCATATTTTCAATATGTTATTTTTAGTTGCAAGTGGTGGGATATCTCTGTCTGAAAAAAATGTAAAGGAAGATGATGATAGTGAGCTATATATATGAACTCTACACAAATACAGTTTGAAACCAAAGAGCTTTAAGTTTTTGCAAAACATGCAACTAGGTGTCCTTTTACCCATACGCATTGGATGTGGATTGGTGGTTTGTGTTGTGACCTTTGAAGATATCAGTTTGAGATTTTTATAAACCCCACAAGATTGAGTTTCAATTTAGTAAACAAAATTTATCTTGAAATAGATACAATTATTGTGATGCTTTTAAATATTAATTATAATGATATTCTTTCTTAGGAAATATATGATGTGTTCCTTTTTTTTGCTTTTAAAATTATCTTATCTTTTTATTTAATTTTGTATAATATGTCTATAGTAAGAAATTTCGTAAAACCATTATGGACACAAGATTGCTCAGTAGCTTATGACAAATTTAGTTTGCGAAAAATTTAGCGCGTGCTTTTAAACAATTATTATCAATTATATCATTTTTTGTGTAATATATGATGTTAGACCATTTTTGTTTTAATTTATTTATCCTTTTATTATTATTTATACACAAAGTGTCTATACTAGGATTAGCAGAGTTAAAAACAAATAATAATTAGTGACATGGAGAGAATGAATACAAAGTACATATATTTAATATTTATCACTATGACATTTTGTAAATGGTATTAATTAATTGAATTAGGTATAATGCACTTAGTTGGGAATTTGCATGAGTTCAAAGTTTTTTTGTGAACATATTTATTATATTTGCAATGTATAATTATACTCACAAGAGTATCTCAAGTAATGATAGATTGTAGCTTATGTAATTCAAATCTATAAGACACATAAAAAATTTAAGGAGCTTTGAAATTAATATAATAAGTGTTAAACTAAACTCATTGTTGTTGGTATTATACAAAATCAAAACATAAACCCTTCACAAATATGCAAGTTAAGTTACACAAATGTAAACAACCATGCTAACTAATGATAGTAGGAACACAACCCAAATGCGCAAAGATTATTTGGGCTCTTCTTCCATTAGGGGAAAAACTTCAAATTTAGTTCCATCATGCATTTCATATATATAATGATGCTTTGAATTACCCAACAACACATGGAAGACATCCATTAGAATAATGTCACACAAAACCTCATCTTGATACTCTACAATGTTAAAGATACCAAACATTGATTTATCACAAACTTGTCACACCACTTCTTGAACTAATATTGTTGATGTTATATTACATACATATATTTTTTTGTAGTATCAACCCTAGATTCTCCACCATTTCTAAAGTTACCATGTTCGTTGTGTTACTAATACTATGAAAAAATTATAATATCTATCTTTGGACTTGCAATTGGTTTCAAAGATAGTTTTACTTAACCACTTACTCTCCTTAGATAGATATTATTATGGTTAAGTTTTCATTTTTCCCATCATCATAATTTCTCATTGTTTTAGTGCCACTACTAGAAGACTTTACCTTTTACTGGGTTCTTTTGTTCATGCCAATTGTGCCCATTATTCTCCTCGACATGTTACTTCCCTTTATACATTTATAATGTTTTAGGATCATTTTCATGATTTATTATGTAAGATATTATCATTATATAAAACTAGAGGAATAATTGTTTTCTTAGATTTAACTATCATATAATTTAACTTTATCAATATAAATGCAAAATGCAGTAAAAATATTTAAGAAAGATTTATGAAATATTATTTATTGGATGAATTTGATTTAAAAGATAAATTTCAACTCACGTAATCATTGATTGAATCATTTATACGTGTTTGTAATCGTGTTTAATCAACATAATGTATATTGTTGTACAACAAACAATTCACCTTGAAGAAGAGTTAAACATTATATGGGATTAATGGTTGTAGGGTTTCATAATCACAACCCAAATAAACGATTTATAAAACTAAAGTTAAACATTATATGAAAACTATAAATATAAATGAGTGATGCATCTCAAATTTAATTAAAAAATAGATAAAATGGTTAATAACTTTAATATTCAACCTACTCATAATATATTCTATAAATCAAATAACAACAACATCAACATCATATGAAAAACATAATATACATGATAAATATACATGTCATATATACATCTCAAGTTAAATGTACAACAATAAATGTACATGTCAAGTACCATTGCTAGCTAGATTGGCCACTAGAGCTAGAGGCATCATTGCCCTTGCTACCACATGTAGAAGGTCTATCAGTACACATATAAAATAACAATGATGAAAGTAGAGTATGATATGTTTCCATAAAGAGATATGACACACAATGTGACCATAGAATGTACAACATCATGAATATATAATGTTGTAGATGCAACATGTGTCGACGGGTGTAGAGGCTTAGTGGGTAGATCGATGGAATATAGTGTATCTAATGACACATGTGGAGGAGGTTGAGGTGGATTAATGGATGGTCCAATTGGTAAGGAATGCGGTAAAGGAGGAGGTGGTGGTGTATTGGCAGATGGTCCAGCTGGTGACACATGAGGAGTAAAAGGAGGTGGATAGATGGATGGTCTAGTTGGTGATGCATATTGAAGAGGATGAGGTGATGTCTATCGATTTGGTGGAGGATTGGGGTGTGGAGAATCATGTAGTGGATGAGGATGAGGGAATTTCAGTCAATCTAGTATAAGAACAAGTGGTGGAGAATCATATAATGGAGGAGGACGAGGGGATGTTAGTCAACCTGGTGCAGTACTAGGTAGTGGAAAATCATACGATGGAGGATCAAGAGCACCATACTTAAAAATGCTCTAAATGATTTGAAACAAGCACCATCCCTCAACCTCTATATGAGGTTGAGGGCACTAACACAATGATGCATCAATGACATCGTGGCATAAGGAAGGGTCGTCCAGATGTTAGACGACTCTAACTCCTATAAGAATTGTCACATGTGTACAACTACCATTCCCTGGTTAGAAATTAGACCACATATGTGATACATCAACCAAGTTTGGACTTTGTGGTCCAACCCACATAGCATGCCAACTCTATGTACTCAAAGCTAGTAATATGCCTCATCCATTTCATGATCTCATTAGAGAGTATTTTATCCAATATATGTGTCAATATATACAAAACAACAAATAATGATAATAAGATAATTAAAATAAACATTTTCAATAAATTATATGTGCATTAAATAAGAGAAAAAATATGCAACTATAGTTATACAAACATAACAATAATATTACCTCAACCATCTAGTGGCTCTTCTAGAGTAAATAGGATTTTTAAATCTCCTCTCTATTTGGTATCTAAGTATTGGTATTATACAAGATCAAGGACAAAATTTTCCTCCCCACCCAAACAATCACAAATATCCCTACCAATCAGAGTACATATCCACTTTGTCCAACCCTTATTGTGCAACCACTACTTTGACATGCACATATAAACATCATTCATCGACTTAGAAGGAAATCAAGGCATTGTTGGCCAAGAGGCATGAAAAAAAAAACAAAGTAATTAGCTATGACATAAATAAAAAGAATAACCTACCATGAAATTAGAGAGATAATGACCTAAAGCACGACAAAATTACTGCAAAAATATATCTGAGCACCTGAGCAATCAGTGGCTCTAGACTAAGCTATCTACATAGTACATCAAAGGGAAACTAAAGAATTGTAAATTAGAGGTAAAATGTGTCAATGCCATAACAATAAGGGCTAGACACCTGACATCCTCTACACCAAATGAATATATCCACAACTGGCCACAAACAACTTGGAAATCCATGGAATGAACATTGTTTGGTTTGACATATCGTTGCACATATGCCAACATGATCTCTCCTAAAATACCTGGTGGTAGATCAGAAAAGTGGGGCCAAACCTCACCCCTCCTATCTAGCTTAATGATAAAATAATTATCTTCCTCCATGGGTTGATACCACGAAATAAGATTGACATTGAATGCATGTCTAGCATGATCCCACTGATGGATAAACTCTCATAAAAATGGTGAGTCCCCCTCCCCGATGGATGTAGCATCCTCTTAAAAATTGAGGAGGCAAATATTCCTTAATAGGGAACTTGTTTGAGGTGCAATATGGAGAGGGTTCCTCTTTCTCTCCCTATCTCTGGCCTCCCACTTGTTGAAATTTGCAACAAGAAAGATTGAAAATGGCAACAAGAAGAGGCTTGTAATTTAATTTTCCCTTAATTAAATTAGAAGTAAATTGTAATTCCACATCACATGACAACTTGGACAAGTTAACTAAGTCAGGGAGACTTATTTAGCTCAGTCAATTCAAGTTGAGGGTCAAACTAGAGGTATGTAGAGTTCTCCCTAAGTTTTAGGGGTCTAGTTGCAGTTTATTTTGAGTTGTAATTATTTAATTTAGTTTAACTGAATTGAAATAAGTTAAACTAGTTCTAACTATTGGAGGAACTAGGGAGAGGTTGAGTGAATTAAATTAGATTTAATTCACATGCAGTGATCAATCAAATAACTGATAATTCGATATAAATAGTTGTTGCATGTCAGTTCTGAGGAAGACCCAATTGATATTGGAGTTAAAGGGAAGTGTACTATCAGTTGTATAATCATCAAATTGTACAGGTGGTGCATGCAGTCAGAAGAAGGCCTAAAATAAATCATTCCTTAATGAGAACAAACAGTAATTTTAATCATTCAAATTGCCTTTAAAAGGAGGAAGGAAGGCACAAGTTTAATGATTGTTTTGGTTAGCATGAGTTGGTGAGACCAAGCAATATGAAACACAAGTTTGTGCATGAAGCTTGTGAGTGCAAGGAAATAGGATCTTGGCAGGCGACAGATTTGGCTAAGTATTGGCTTGAGCTGGTTTGTGAAGCAGTGAGATAGATTGTACTGGTTTAGAGATTGTTCTGGTTGAACAAACATTGTATTTTCTTCTCAGATCTTCTGATTAATGCAATATATAGATAACAGGGGTTTTTAGCTATGGATTTCCATAGAAAATTATTGTGTTATGTGTGATTGAAATTCTTCCTTTTCTGCTTCGTGATTTCATCGAACAATTTTTGTTTCCGCTGATGAGTAGAGTAGATTCAAATCAACTGTTTTAGCATATTACAATCTGCAGTTTGAATATATAGTAAAAATCTTCATGGCATCATAGCAAGATTTTTTTGGGCAGTGAGTTTGTAGAGTAGATCTGAATTTTTTTGTGCAAAATTTTCAAAAACAAATAGCGGATCTGGATTCCTTGCGAAAAATACCCAAATTCAAAAAACAAATTGGTCGAATTGGAGTTTGGATGAGGGAGATATCGCCGATTTAAAATCATATCTTTTTGCAGAAAATTTTGTGATGGCGGGACAGTTATAGTGCGGATTTGAGTTTCCAAAGTGCCCAGACGGTGTGATATTTAGCAAAGGGAAAGTTTTCCTTAGACACATCACCATGGGACAGATGAAACAAATTGGTGTGTGAGTTAAGAACCTATATGCTCTTGAGGTTGAAGATGCATGCAAAGCTTTGAGGAGCAAGGCAAAGGTTAGAGACTTGGTGGTTGAGAGGGAGCATGAATTACCTCTCAACATACAACCTCAGAAAGTTGTGGAGCAGCCACAATTAGAGAATCAAAGAGGAGACCGAGTGGAGGCATCCACTTAAGTAGAGACCTCTAGTAGGGGGAAATTTCGAGCCAACTGGGCAGAGGGAGCACATGCAACCATACCTACAGGTGAGAGGTGGGGCGATGTGAAGTAATAGTCCCAAGAGTGCAGAAATTTGGGCAGGGTCCATTGAGATGTTTTTTCTCGTGGATCATTACCTTGCTATGGGAGTCCACAGTACACATTAGCAGGATGGCTCAGTGATGGTTGATGTAGTTAGATGTCAGAGTGATAGAGGCAGAGACTAGTAGTAGTCAGATACTGGGGAGCGCAAAGCAGAGTTGGCAGCAACGTAGAGTCAACAACAAGGTAAAGTTTTCAGTAGACACTGCAGTAGCTCATAGTAGTCAAAGACTCTAGTGACAAATGCATCATATTGATTTAGTTTTGATGCTTTTTCAGTTTTAGAAGTTGCAGTAGCAACAACACTAGAGAGAGGTGTTACATTCAGAACATTCGAAAGGTACTAGATCAAGATCGAGTTGAATTCCTTTCTTGTTGAGAGGGATTGTTGAAATTTGCAACAAGCAATATTGAAAATGGCAACAAGAAGAGGCTTCTAATTTATTTTTCCCTTAATTAAATTAAAAGTAAATTGTAATTCCACATCACATGACAACTTGTATGAGTTAACTAAGTTAGGAAGACT
The DNA here is from genome assembly GCA_031772625.1 of Pinus tabuliformis. Classification (NCBI taxonomy): domain Eukaryota; kingdom Viridiplantae; phylum Streptophyta; class Pinopsida; order Pinales; family Pinaceae; genus Pinus; species Pinus tabuliformis. Next base: position 1,390,285,401 of record CM062818.1, on the reverse strand, counting down.
TAGTTAGCTCAGTCAATTCATGTTGAGGGTCAAACTAGAGTCATGTAGAGTTCTTCCTAAGTTTTAGGGGGTCCAATTGCAGTTTATTTTGAGTTGTAATTATTTAATTCAGTTTAACTGAGTTAAAATCAGTTAAACTAGTTCTAAATGTTAGAGGAACTAGCGAGAGGTCAAGTGAATTGAATTAGATTTAATTCACATGAAGTGATCAATCAGATAACTGATAATTCGCTATAAATAGTTGTTTCATCTCAGTTCTGAGGAAGACCCAATTGATATTGGAGTTTAAGGGAAGTGTTCTACCAGTTGTATAATCATCAAATTGCATAGGTGGTGCATGCAGTTAGAAGAAGGCTTAAAATAAATCATTCCTTAATTAGAGAACTCACAAATTTTAATAATTTGAATTGCCTTTAAAAGGATGAATGTATGCACAAGTTTAATGATTGTTTTGGTGAGCACGAGCTGGTGAGACCAACCAATAGCAAGCACAAGTTTGTTTATGAGATGGTCCAGGATGCTCCGTTGATTGAGTTGGGATTGAATCAAGATTGAGTCTCCAATTTTGTCAATCACATCACTCAAAGTATCAACCATTGTTGGAGTTTCATGCGAGGGAGAGAGTGCTTCAGAAGAAGATTCCACATGTTGATCTAGTATAGGAATCCCCCCTTCAATATGTGGAATCTGATTATCAAATTCTTGAAATGATTTTGCAATTGTGAATCTATCCAAGCGATCAAGTTGTCGCTCAACAACATTGACAGTTTTGGATGATTCAAGAAAGATTACATCTCTAGATACATCAAACTTTTTATTGACTTCATAGAGACAGTATGCTTTGGAGGTGTTTGAATACCCCAGGAAGATACACTTACGACTTCTTGCACCAAGTTTGTTTCTATGTACCTTTGGTATCAAGGCATAACATGTGGAACCAAAGACCCTGAGATGCTTTATGGAAGGAATGTGCCCATACCACATTTCATAAGGAGTCTTGTTTCTAATAACATTAGATGGACATCTATTCTTTACATATACAACACATAGAACTGCATCAACCCAAAACATCAATTTTACATTTTTGAAAAACATCATGGAGCGCACCATATTTAAGATTGCCCTATTCATTCTTTCAGCTACTCTGTTCCGTTGGGGATTATAAGGCACCGCTGTTTGATGTTTGATCCCATGTTGGCAAAGATAGTTTTCAAATTCATTTGAAGTGTATTCTTTCCATTATCAATGCGAATAGAGCCAATATGAGATTGTGCATCATTTTCAATCCATGTAAGAAAGTTCTTGAATGTTTGAAAAGCATAAGATAAATAAACCCAACACATTCTGGTGTATTCATCAATAAATGTCATCATATATTTATTTCCATTTGCAGAAAGAACAAGCATTGGACCACATAAATCTGAATGAATGAGTTCAAGTTTTCTATGTTCTCTGGAATGTGAATCATGAAAAGACTGTTTGCTATGCTTTCCTAGAATGCAAGCATCACATTGCTTAAGTTTCCTAGGAATTGTAGGCAAACCAGTAACACCATTTTTCTTCAACAAGCGGAGGATGTCATAGTTCAAGTGTCCAAATCTAGCATGCCATACTAAACTTGATGGAAATGTACCTTCTTCGTAATGAGAATTGTATGACAAATTTTTGTGCACGAGCAGAGGTACCCTGCAGCTTGAGAAGCCTTTCTTCTTCTATCCCTATCATGAAAAGTGAGTGGTCTGATGCTTTTGTCACCTCAAGCTTGCCATCAAACATATGAATGGAGTGTCCTTGCTGGCGGATGTGGACCAAGGACAACAAGTTTCTCCTTAGTTGTGGGAGATATAAAACATGATGCAGAAGAAAGTCTGGAAGACCAAGCAATTTAAGCCTGATTGTGCCAAGCCCTGATGGCTTGAGTTTTGATTTGTCTACAAAGTATACTGATCCATCAACATTGTCAGTAAATTCTTCAAAAAAATATTCTCTGAGAGTCATGTGGCAAGTTTCTCCTAAATCAAGCAACCAATCATTTTTCCAAGAAGCAAGTGAAGCATTAAATAAATCTTCATTGTTAGGACTCTGGAAACCACATATCTCCACCCAGTTGTTAGAAAATTATATATTACGGAGAAATGGAACACATAAAATATTTCAGAAATATAAACACAGAAAATGCACAAAACAAGAGAGACACATATATACGTGGTTCACCCAGTTTGGGCTACGTCCACCCCGAACAGCCAGTCCTTCCTTTCTATTATCCAGCAAAATGAAGAGATACAACCTATAGCAAATCCGCTGTAATATCCTCTGTTTTCTCTCACAGTCTCAGCTCTCTGTTTCTCGCTCACAGAATACAAATCTATCACACAGCCTCAAATACAATGCCCTCATACAAAGAGAGGGGTTGCCTTCTAGGGCAAAAAACCCTAAACTAAACATAAGTTCTACCATCAGATCATCCGCCTAATGATCGGCCCAGATTGACTAGAAATTACTATACTTTTACAAGGCAATTTTACATTTATTTTTGGCTTCGGGGGCGCTGCCCCCGAGCCCCCGCCGGGGGACCGCACCCCCCGTGTGGAGGGGTGTACAAAACTTCCTGGGGTATACATCCGATTGAAACAAAGACCTCTGAACAATCATGCTCCACACACAACAATCTCCCACTTGGAGAATGATTGTAGCAACTCCACCGTTGCTTCATTTGCTGGACAATGACTCCTCTTTGGACCTGGTTGTTTCTCATCTTCATCGTCATCCTTGAAGACCAATTGAAACTGAGCATGTTCTCAGTTTCTCCCTGGTTACAACTTTTGTTAGCATATCTGCAGGATTCTGGCTAGTGTGTATCTTTTCCAGCTTCAACTCTCCATCTTCCAACACTGATCGTATGAAATGGTACTTGAGCTGTATGTGTTTAGTCCTGGAATGTAATGCTGAGTTCTTTGCAAGATGAATGGCGCTTTGGCTATCACTGTATAACGTGCCCATATCATGCTCCTTACCCAATTCACCCATAAACCTTTGTAACCAAATCATTTCTTTACTAGCCTCTGTAGCAGCAACATACTCTTCTTCTGTTGTTGAAAGTGCAACAACACTTTGGATTTTTGAAACCCAACTGGCAGCTGTTCCTCCAACAGTAAATACATATCCTGTAGTGCTCCTCCTGTTATCTTTGTCACCTGCCATATCTGCATCAACATATCCTTGTAGGCAGATGTTTGAACCACCAAAGCATAATGCTTGATTTGTGGTACCTTTCAAATATCTGAGACTCCATTTCACTGCCATCCAATGTCCCTTTCCTGGATTGTTCATGTACCTGCTTACAACTCCCACTGCATGTGCAATATCAGGCCTTGTGCAGACCATTGCATACATTAAGCTTCCAACTGCTGATGCATATGGAACTTTAGACATATAATCCATGTCTTCTTGGGTCTTTGGGCACATTTCCTTGCTAAGTTTGAAATGGCTAGCAAAAGGTGTACTAACTGGTTTTGCATTGTGCATGTTAAATCTTTTCAACACCTTTTGTATGTACTCATTTTGAGATAATGTTAATTTACGATTTTTCCTGTCTCTAGTTATTCTCATACCAAGGATTTGTTTTGCAGCTCCCAAATCCTTCATTGCAAATGAATTTGCCAATTTTCTTTTGAGCACATTTATTTCCTGCATGTTAGATCCTGCAACAAGCATGTCATCTACATACAATAACAATATAATATAGTTGCCATCATTTTGCTTTTTCAAATAAACACAATGATCAGAGTGACATCTAGTATAACCTTGTTCAGACATAAACTTGTCAAATTTTAGATACCACTGCCTTGGAGCCTGTTTTAAGCCATACAAGCTCTTCTTCAACCTGCACACTAGTTTCTCCTTCCCTTTCACCTCATATCCTTGTGGCTGTTGCATATATATCTCTTCCTCCAAATCCCCATGGAGAAAGGTTGTCTTTACATCTAACTGCTCAAGATGCAAATCTTCAGCTGCTACAAGACTTAAAATAGTTCTGATTGAAGTCATTTTAACAATAGGAGAAAATATTTCATCAAAATCAATACCTTTCTTCTGTGCAAACTCCTTCACCACAAGTCTAGCTTTATACCTCTATTTTCCTCCATCTTCTTCCTTCAGCCTGTAAACCCATTTATTCTACAATGTTGTTTTACATGCAGGCAACCTGACTAAGTCCCAAGTCTGGTTATGTGCTAAGGAGTCCATCTCTTCTTTCATGGCTTGCTCCCACTTCTTCCTGGTTTCTACCTGCACTGCTTCTTCATAACATTCGGGTTCACCAGAATCAGTCAACAATAAATAATATAATGAAGGAGAGTAACGTTCAGGGGGTCTACTTATTCTGGTAGATCTTCTAACACCACTTTCGGGTGTTTGGGGTGCCTGTTGCTGTTGTGCTGGTTGCTGTTGTTGTGGTTGTTGATTATTATTATTTTCAGGCACCTTTACTTTTTCAGTGATTTCGTCAAGAACTGCGTATTCCTTGTTTTCTTTTTCTTGCTTCTTTTCCTGCAACTGATTCTTATACAAGACCTTTTCATTGAATATTACATCTCTGCTCCTAATGATTTTGTGATTTTCATAATCATATAAGCGATAACCAAAATCATTAACACCATATCCAATAAAGGTACATTTCTTTGACTTTGCCTCAAGCTTTGTTCTATTTTCTTTATCAATATGGACAAAGACCTCACAACCAAAAGGCTTTAAAAAAGAGTAGTTTACCTTTTTACCTGTCCATGCTTCCTCCGGAACACCACCATCCAAGGAACTTGAAGGCCCTCTGTTTATCAGATAAACAACAATATCTACAACATCTGCCCAAAACTGTAAAGGCAATCCTACATGCAATCTCATGCACCTTGCACGCTCCATGATTGTTTTGTTCATCCTTTCTGACACACCATTTTCTTGTGGTGTTCTTGGAACTGTCTTCTCTCTGCGAATTCCATGCTCTGAACAATACCTATCAAACTCTTTACTGCAATATTCACCTCCATTGTTTGATCTAAGACACTTCAATTTCTTTCCTGTCTCAATCTCAACCAAAGCTTTCCATTTCTTGAAAGTATCAAATACATTAGATTTATTCTTGATACAATAAATCCAAGTTTTTCTAGTTGCATCATCAATAAAAGTAACATAATAACGAGAGCCATCGAGAGATGATACCTGAGCAGGTCCCCATACGTCTGTATGCACAAGCTCTAATTTTTCGTTCTTCTTTTCTTTCCCAACTATGAGAAATCTGACTCTCTTCTGTTTTCCATAAATGCAGTTCTCACAGAAGTCCAAATCAACATTCTTCAAACCTGGCAACAAATTCCTTGAGTGAATAATCTTCATCCCCTTTTCACTCATGTGTCCGAGCCTATGATGCCATAATGCTGCATCTGCTCCTTTGGAAGTTAAAGCATTAACAGAGTTAGAAATACCATTGCATAAATACAATGTGCCAACCTTTTCGCCTTTTGCTATTACCAGGGCTCCTTTAGTGACCTTCCAAGCTTTATCTGTGAAAGTTGTCACACAACCTTCACCGCCTAACTGCCCTGTTGAAATCAGATTTTTCTTTAGATCTGGAACATGCCTTACCTCCTTTAATAGCCATTGGTTTCCATTCTGTTGTTTTACAAGAACCTTACCCATTCCAACGATTTTACAGGGTTTATCATCACCCAGGCGAACTTGTCCAAAATCTCCTTGAACATAGTCATGAAAGTATTTCTTATCAGGTGTGGCATGGAATGAAGCCCCTGAATCTACCACTCAAGAATCAGTAATATTTTCGAAAGAAAGAATCAAAGCATCTTGTAACACCTCACTTGTCACATTTTCTTCATGATTGTTTTCTTGCTGTGCATCTCCTTTTTTTCCCTTCCGAGATCTACAGTATTTCTTTAGGTGTCCTTTCTTTCCACATTTCCAGCACACTATCCCCGATCTGGACTTGGATCTGCCTTTCCTTGATTTACTGCAATATCTTGAGCTCTTTCCTCTTTCCATTTTTCTTCCTCTAGACTCTGCACTCAAAGCATTTCCCGATGTCTCACCGGAGCTTTTCCGTCGCATTTCCTTGCTAAGGATAGCACTGACAACATCATCAAACTTTAAAGTACTAGATCCAGAAACGGAGTTACTAATGGCCATTACCAAACCATTCCAGCTTTCTGGTAATGAGCACAAGAATAACAGAGCTCTAACTTCATCATCAAAGTTTACCCCTACAGAACTTAATTGACTTGTAACTGTATTAAAATCATTTAAATGGTTTGCAACAGATCCACCTTCCGACATATTCATATTAAATAATCGTTTCATAAGGAATACCTTGTTTGAGGCCGAGGGTTTTTCATATAGTTTCGACAACGTCTTCATCAAACCCTCTGTCGTGGTTTCCTTCTAAATGTTGAAGGCGACTGACGCAGTAAGGCACAACCGTATTGTTCCGAGTGCCTTTCTATCGAGAAGGTTCCATTCTTCGTCTTTCATACCCGTCGGCATCTTTGTTTTTCCGCCCAATGGTAGGTATAGATCTTTCTGATACAGATAATCTTCCATCTGCATCTTCCACAGTGAGAAGTTTTGGTCATTAAATTTCTCGACCCTAAACTTACCATCTTTCGCCATTGCTCCCACTCGAACCAGGAACCCTTCTTTCCTGCGAGTTTATAGCCAAATATACCTTCGGATCTGATACCACTTGTTAGGACTCTGGACACCACATATCTCCACAATGGTATGATATTGTCCACTTTGGGCCTAAGCCCTCATGGATTTGTTTTTGGGCTTTACCCCAAAAGGCCTCATACCAATGGAGATATTTGTCCATCCTTATATACCCATGATCCTCCCCACTTCTAGTCAATGTGGGACTTTGGTCGTATACCAACATTCATTTACTCCAATATGACAGTGTGCCACAACATAGTGAGCGGATTCAGGTGCTTTACCTTTCTCTTTATCATTAGTTTTACCTTTGGGTTAGTTTCTTTCCTGCTCAATTCTGTCCCAAGGAAACTTGCATGTGGATGCATCATGTGATCCATCTCTTTTGCAGCGTATGCAGTGCAAAACTGACTTTTCTCCTTGAGAGTGTCTGCCTCCCCTGCCTTTGAAATTTCTTCCTCTTCCTCTTCGACCACCTCTTCCTCTCGAAGAATCTTGAGCAAGATTCTTCTCTCTATGTGCAAGACACACAGTCTCTTCAGAAGACTGAGGAGTTGTCTTCTTTCCAAAAGTTTTCTCTCTTTCAGCAAATTTTTTCACAAGGGAATCAAAGGTAATATTTTTGAGGTTTCCATTTGCTTGCAATGACTCAACATTCAGAGGAATGTCTAGTTCAACATTAGTGACTTTGATATCATGCATAATAGATTTTACTTCTGATGCAAGAGCAAGAGGATCATATTTTGTAATTGAAGGGTGAACAATTTAATCATGAGTTGAACAACTTCAAGTGCAGAGTGTGAGTGATAGAGTTCCTTCAGTTTTTGTAAGGTTTCGAAAGCATTTGAAAATGGAGAAATATGGTGACTCACCTCTTCATTTACTGATGCTGCAATCAATGCATAAGCCTTGATGTTCTTATTTTCCCAAATGGCGAATTCCTTGTCTGAGGTAGGTTGTTCTAGCTCTTTGTCTTCATTTCCAACACACACTCCTTTCCACAGCTCATTAAAAATGAGAGTGTGTTTGATTTTCCGAGACCACTCAGGATAATTTTCCTTCCCATTAAGGACCACTCCCACAATAGATATTAATGAGTGCATTTTTTTTAATATACTTCTGCTGCCAATAAGCTATAAGAAATTGCACTTTTGCTTGTAAAAAAAACTACAATTTTAATGTATATAACAGAGGTATGGACATGCTCACAAAACCCAATAAGTGGTACATAATAGTACCCATTCCACACAGTAATATATAAAACAGGCCATGGAGGAGCGTTTATACCATAGGACAGTGTATATATGGGACTATGAAAACAACATTATGTTAAATTCCTCTCCATTGGAATTCGTTGAAATTCGCAATGAACCCCCCAAAAAAATAATGAACAAAGAAGAGCTTTTGAAATGCGTCTGCAATGGATTTTCGGGGTGACAAACAATTGTTTTGCAGGATAGTATTTGTTGAGCGGGAGTATGGAGCGATATTCGAGTATGGTGGAGCACATATATGAGGGAGGCACACAATATAAAAACACACATAATAAAAATGAATATTGTATATGGGGACAACGTTAATAAGATTGTAATAGCATTAATATCATACCAAGCATTCCACACAACAAAAACTGTGATACCGCACAACAAAAACTGTGGGTTGAGTAGTCGACAGTGCGTATGGTGTTGTATGCGGAGTTTGTGCCTGAGGCTAGCAGGAGCAACATTTATGTAAAGCAGAGGAAACACCGGGCAGCAGGGCGGAAGATGCCAGTTCTGACTGGAGGACCAAGAAAATGCATATGACAGTGCACTATTAAGGCCTCTGGAGCATGAAAAAGAAGTCAGTTCTACAAAATAGGCAGAACATAGGCTAGGAGGGAGTTACAAGGGCAAATTGTAATGCCAAAGATAGAGCTAGCTCTGATACCATGTCAGGCTAGGAGGTAACTCCTTAAATGTAATTGTATTATTCATTTAGGTTCTTCATTATTATATACAAGAGGGAGTCATTGTTCAGTTCATCTCTCGATGACTTTCCATTTCCTTTATTATTTATTTACACTAATCACAGTTGTTCACCCAATCCCTATGATTAGGTTTCAACAGTTATGTGAAATGGGGATGAGTGGTACTTGACATCCTAGAGGTATAGGCAACGTTCCATATAGATATTTCCAAGATTTTACCACAAAAACCAAGGAGAACGTCAAACTATCAAGATGGAAATAACACTTATGAGGGCCAATAAACAGAAAAGAGAACATAGTATAGAGGAGAGAACATGAGAGAGTCAATGTCTGAGAGAACCTATAAATTGTGAATTGTGTGGATAGAATTTACCCATACATATGTGAACAAGAAATGAATCTGAATGGGTGGTGAATGAAATCATTTGAGTCATAGACATTAGTGTGGAGGTGAGTTTTGAGGTGAACTAAACATGGAATTAGTTAGAAGCCTTTACCTGATTTTTGAGGCATGGGAGGATTCTAAATAGTTTTTTTTTACTAAACCACACAGGGCACTGAATAAGGGAAGCATTGAGGGACCGTTATATCAGTGAATGGATCCCTTTTGTGCCTTGCAGGTATTGAGTGACCATAATTGATGTGTTAAGAGCTCTTGACTAAGCTACTAAAGTGCAATCCATGAAACATGCAAGTAAAGGAGAGTGGCCTTCACATTTACAACTTGCTTAGGATTTTTGAGTTACCCTAAGGGAATATTTGCATAAGGCATCAAATCTGGCTCAAGGGTGGCGAGTTGCAAGAAAATAATGCAATGTAGATAAGCCTAAGGTTGGATGGAGACTAGCTCACCCTCCTTTATTATCTGGTAGTTTAAATGCACTAGATAAGTGTATTTAAATATAATGAATGAAACGACATTTTTGTTCAAGGCTTATATATGTTGATATTGGTTACTATAATTGCTAGTAATAATGGATTGATATATGTTGTGAACATTTGATAAGTGTGTATGAGATGATAAATTTGTTTATTATTCCTTGAATATGATTACGTTGGTATGTTGTGTATAATGTAAAAATGAGGTAAGTAAATGGTATTGTGCTTGGTGTCTAGTTCTTCTCATGTGAATAACTTTTTTGTATGGAGAAATACCTTAAGGCGTGTTGTCTATAATAAATATGAATGGTATGACTGACAAATATGATGTAAAGTTAATTTCGAGTTAAGTCTTTCCATGTATTCTTTTAGATTGGATGGTCTTGCTAGATTAGGCTTGGTATGGAACAACAATGATATTATTCTTGTTGAGAGAGAGGAATTGAAGGTCTTTACCTATCTAAAGAAATTGATTTCCTTTGGGGGTAATCTAAAGCAATAGGTTCAAGTGTGTGTTAGAGAAAGAGAAGTCTTCAGTGCGGAGTTACATTCCAAAAAGGGTGTAAGAAGAAGTCCATTTAGTTGAGTAAAGTTGAGTATGATGACAACAAACTATTTCCCTATTTTCTTCTAAGATATGTCTAACTAAAATTAGCATCCTTGAATGGCCTTTATAGGTGGGTGAAGAGTTTTTTCTAGGAAAGATTGTGCCCTATCAGAGTTGGATTCAAACCTTTAGAATAGGCATGGGATTCTTTGTCGAGTTATGGTGATGTGGGTATCGGGTGCCCTTAGCAATGATCATGCCGGAACCCCCCTCCCCCTTGACACTGACAAGTCTAACATATTGGTGGCTGAGCAATTCTCAAGGCTCAAGTTTAATCCCTTTAACCATTGAGAATGGATTATTTGAAGAGTTAGTCTCTCGAGTATTAGAGGATGGAGTATCGGGATATCAGTAACTCAAAGATTGACCTATCATGGATCTGAAACTTCACCAAAACACCAAAGTGGAAATCCCCTATACTAACATTTCCAAAAAATCTATCAACGGAAAAAAGCCTTATTGAGGGTCATGGCATATCTGGTCATTAAGATTTCAACATTTAATTACTAAATAAGGGGGGACCCTTTATTGGACTTTAGGAGGATTAAGAGTCTCATTATGAGTTGAATATGTTGGAGTGGTTCATCCTAGCCTTTGATCACATTGTTGATAGATGTTATGTCTAGGAGCCAACCCTTAAGGAGATATTGGGCTATCGTAAATTGGGATGTTGGGTGATCAATATGTCAAATGTTGGTATAAATCCACCCTTTACCATAGTGCACCTCCCTGACATCACTGAAACTCGATAAGGAGTATGATGTGTAGAGCCTAACATGGACGACATCATAGCAATGCGCCACTGACATGGTACTGACATGGAAATGATGTGGTATTGACATGTTCAAAGGATGTGGTGTTGATATGGTGCCAAGGTGATTTCGGCATGGTAACTATGGTGGTAATGATGTGGCCTAAGAGCCATTGAGCCATTGGAAGATTAGGTGTTGGGCCATCATCCCATCGATAGATTCAGTTTTGGGCTATCAAATCATTAGTAGATCAAGAATCATATGGTTAGTCGATCAAGCCATTAACAAATTGGTGTCTAGTGGTCAACTTATCAGTTATCGATTATCATCCATTTCCATATATTTATTATGTTGGGGAAGAAGGGGTAAGCCCATAAATATATAACTATTGACAGAGCCAAAAACCATCAAATGGTAGCTCACTGTTAAATCATGACAAACAAGTAGGTAGGTTATCTATGAAAGGTTTTGGCCTAAGGATCCTGATGGCCAATGTGTTAAGTTGGCCAGGTGTCCATGTAGCCCACTAAGGTGGGGCCATGAGGATGTAAAAAAAATGAGGTGGCCATAAGCTTCAACCTTTAAAGGGGCATAACTTCCTATCCTGAACTCTACTTTGAATAAGGATTATATCGTTGGAAATAACTCAACAAGTAAAAGACAATGGTAGTGTTGCAGTAAAGTTTTGAGGAGCTTGGAGAAAGAGTAATACCTTATCTCCATACTTTAACCTTGGAGGTTAGGTCTATATAAAGTCGACAACCTTAATCATGTATTGGGGGGTTGGGTTCATTACAGATGGTATCGAAGCTAAAGGCTCAACACTTGAACTGAATGGGCTTAGAGAAGAGAGTTTGAATTGACTTTTGTCATTATTAAAAGTTACTATAGTTACAATGTTGATTACCTATTTTTTATTTGTCTAAACCATAACTAATTATGTGATGCAACAATAGTTGAACCTAAATTTCAAACCAAAAGGTCATTTATGGTGTAACCAAGACAAACATGTATATAAATGTTGATTTATTATTATTATTTTAAAACTAATAGTTGTGCATTGTTTTAGCGTGTAAGAAGAGAAACGAACAATAGAAAAAGCAATAAATGTCAAGCCAAATGACACAATATATCCTAGAAAAGACCTCACACAACAAGGAAGATGTATTTGATGAAATAAATGCAATGGAAGCACTTCTATATTGAATGGAAACACTAATAAGTCTGAGGGTTGAGCTGTGATCCGAGTTGACTCAACTCCCGAATTTAACCTAGATCTTTTACTTTCGTGATGTTGTTAGAATTGCATTTAAAATAGCATAAGTGAACATATATGCATGTTGTAATGAAAAAGAAACATGACAATCATCAGCAACATAAAATAACAAGACGTTGATAACGGAGTTCGTCCAGGAGGGACTACAACTCCGGGCCCTAGTGTCAAGATGGTGTAGGCCACTGCATTAAGTGATGTCAATAGTGATGAAGTACATAGGTGGTGATGTCGCTATCATACAAGGAAAATGCCCTCACGCAGGAGTGGCTCCAAGCGATGTTCCGCTACAGGAACTCTCAGTCAAAAAGGACTCCTATTAGTATGACATAAACTCATGCATGATGATAATGAACATCCGCCAACATGGCATAAAAGGGATTTCAATGCAATCATACATGGCGACACATGAGTATCCCATCAACATAATGACAAAGGGATCTCAAACAAAACATGACGAATTATGACAACAAGTACATCCCAAAAATGATTCCACGTCACATCAAGCAGGAATCATGACACAAGTAAGAAAACAAGATCCCACATCAAATATCAAATAGGGATCTATGCAACACAATGCATCTCAAAGCAAAAAGAAGTACATGAACAAACTGCATATACCTCACATCCTAGGGCCATCTGAAGAAAAGGATGTCAAATTGCTGAAGCTGGTCGTACCATCAATCTCACGGCGTCAGATCTCATGGAAATGACTGCTCACACATTGAATGTTGACACCTGCACTCCACTTTGAAAAGTGGCCGAAAAATGAAACGATCAAATGGAAAATCTGATTACACCATCAGATTTGTGGCATCGAATAGTGTAAAATCGATTGTCAAATTTCTAAATTCTAACAAAGTGAAAATCTGGGGCTACATGAATCTTTTAGATTCCCCCTAGATTCCTTAAAGATTCCCTCCTCCTAGTCATCTAAAGATATGCTACTCAGATCAAAATTCTGTCTACGCCATCAGGTTCCTTGCAAAATTATGAGAAGAATGAGTATGAAGTTGGTTGCATTCTGACTTTGGAAAATTTCAGCCTCCAAGGACTTTGGAAGATTCCCTCAAGATTCTCCTCTACTGGGAATCTGAAATTCTGTTGCTCAAAAGGCAAATCCAACTTCGCTATAGTGTTCCCTGCGAAAATCTGAGAAATTTGACTGTAAACTTGATAACATTGTGGCAATGTAAAATTTTACCTCCCAAAGAATTTCAAAAATTTCTTAAAAAATCTACCTCAAAATATTCTAGGAATCCGCCTCGATTTCCATGCCCAAGGCCGACCCCTCTATGCTGCCACACTTTCGTCCCTCTGCTGTTTGGCGCTCTCCATTCCGTCGTCCCGGATTCATTTTTCCCCTCCCCTTGCAGAGTAATGGTTTAAGTAATGTTTCTCGACAATGTTGGCAGAGTGCATTGTTATCGTCGCAGTGGCTAATAGCGTTAGTTTGTTAACAAGGGGATGGAGGATCAAATCCGGCACCTCAAAAAGATGATGCGTGGTTAACATGTTTTCAACGGGTTTACAAATTTTTGGAATGCGCGTTTAAGGGCAACTCATTTATGATATGCCAAAATTATGGTTTGTTTCAAGTTTGTTGTGTTAAATTTGTCTTGGTTTATTAATACACAACCGTTTAACATATTCGTTGCAATTTTTTATAACCATAATTACATATATGGTTTTTTTTTTTTTTTTTTTTTTGGTTTTTTTTTTTTTTTTTTGAGGATTTTTATATGATTTTGAAAACCATATTTATAACTATATTTTAATATATGGTTTTTTTGTTTTAAAAAATATATATATTTTATTTTTTTATTTTTTAATGGATTTTTTTATATATATTTTGTATTTTGTGTAGGGTTAGGAGTAAATTTTAGTGCGCCATGTGTTGATGGTTTAGTGTCCATTCATTCACCACATAAATTTAGTGGGTCCCACTTGCTCACTGGGATGCCAAGTGGCATGCTGTGGGCCTCACTTTTTCCTTGTCTTATCAAACTTTAAATAGCTCTATCTCCCTCATATGAACTCGGATTTGAGTTCCGTTCGCGTCGTTGGAATCAGGGTGATGAGCATGTCAATCTGGTCCTGTTTTCTCACAACTTGACCACTTTTAATTTTGACCCTTTCTGAGTCATTTGGGACTTTTGCATGTGTCTGGAGCCACCTGGATCAATCCTCCCCACTGAGGAGCTTTTGGTCCTCCAAAAGCATGAAAATAATCTGCAACTTCTTTGTACCCTGTCTGCACTTGCAAGTGTCTAATAAGTCACCCTTCCTTCTCCTTCACCTTTATCCTTCGAAGCCATAAGTGATGAGCCGACACCTGCAACCTCTGCAAACTTGTCATACAATTCTGCAAATTACATGCTTAATTTACATGACCAATTAATGATCTAAGCATCCCATACTTGCCACGAGTTTTTAACACATACTCGGTGGTCAAGTTTACATAAAGATGGAAACAATATCCAAGCTATGAAAACAAGGCCAAAATATCATTGTTGGTTCAACAAGCGATGGAAAACACATCTTCACTGCAACACATGATTTACAAAAATAAGGTCAAACACTATTGTTGCTTCAACAAGTGATGGAAACCCGACATTACTTTCACAGTTTAAAATTCAACACAAAATAAGACCAGACATCATTGTTGCTTGACAAGTGATGGAAAACACATCATCACTTTTACATTTTAAAATGCAAAAATGATTTACAAAAGCATGACCATGACAAGCTAACATATCTAGAAACCATTTTTCACTTATTAATGTGAATGGGTCATCCCCCTGTGGTGGTTTTTCTTTTCAAACAATTATTTCACCTAGTTCATGCACAGATGCTTTGTCTTTAAGGTGCTGCTCTGGATGGAGCCTCCAACATGTGGCTCTTTGATGGCCACCTCTGTTGCAATGACTGCAATAAGTCTTCTTCCTCCAGATCTGCTTTACCTTCTTCTTTGCCTGCTGTTGAGAGGGTTTTTCATGCCTCATCCTTTTTTGTGCTGCTATTTTTTTCCAACACTTAGGAAATGTATGGTTATGTAATCCACAAAAGGTACATGTTTTTCGATGCCATGTTTTACATTCATCATTAACAACATGATTGTAATCGAAATGAACATTCACATATTGATATTTGTTATACCTTTCCTTGCCATCTCTGGTGTGAGTATGGTGATGAGAGCTTGCCTCAGCTCTTTCCCTGCAATGGCCACTACCATGGGATGATGGTGATGTGTTCCCATCATTCTCTTTCCTCGATGATTTCAATGATGTATCAGAAGAATCTGACACCTTCAGGCATTCTCCTTCGGTGTATCACAAGCCTGCAAATCGAGGTCTCAACACAACCTCTAATGGTTGGGTTATGACTTGGTTATTAACACCAAGTTCTTCTTCCTCCTCGTGCCTCGTCCTGGTAAGGAGCCTCATGTTTGTCCCTGTAATTGGGATCTCCAAATCTCCAATAGAAATCATATTATGTGAAGACGAAACCGAAAGGAAATCAACATCTTTTACCTCCTCTGTCGATTTGGAAAGAACTGATGAGGGTTTCTCCTCATCTGTTGTTGGTGGTTCGCTAGTTGTCTCGGCGCATTCCCCAACTTCTTTCCTGACATACCCAAGTCCTGTTCGACAGAGTAATTCTTCTCTTTTGATGGGGTTGACAATGCCTTGGCCTTTAATGCCCAAGCCTTTCTATTCATACCCCATTCTCTTCAATAGTTTGGAGCCAATTCATGTGGTATGATTTTCAAAAACAATGAAATCATCATCAGGAAACATACATGAAGATGGAGAACTACTTTTTACCTCACATGGGTAACGCTGCAGCTTTTCCAAGGCCTCGTCCTTAGCTTGCAGCTGTCGTAGTAAACTTTGTTTTTCCTCTTTCTCTTCTTGTAGACGCATCTTTAATTCAACATTCTCTGTTTGAAGGTTCTATTTGTTGTGCTTCAGCTCTTCCAGGGCCTCTTCCATGGCTCGCAACTGAAGCTGCAATGGCTCCTTTTCTTCTGTCTCCTTTTGTAGAGTTTCATACATTATTTCCACCCTTTGGGAAATTTTGAGCATGGCCATGTACATCGCTTTTTCATCCTCTTTCGCTGCACGTTCCATTGTTCACGCTTGCAATTCACATCCACGTAAAGATCGCTATGATACCAAACTTGATCCGAGTTGACTCAACTCTCAGATTTAACCAACATCTTTTACTTTCGTGATGTTGTTAGAATTGCATTTAAAATAGCATAAGTGAACGTATATGCATGTTGTAACGAAAAATTAACATGACAATCATCAGCAACATAAAATAACAAGACGTTGATAATGGAGTTCGTCTAGGAGGGACTACGTCTCTAGGACCTGATGTCAAGATGGTGTAGGTCGTTGCATTAAGTGTTGTCAATAGTGATGAAGTACATAGGTGGTGACATCGCTATCATACAAGGAAAATTCCCTCACGCAAGAGTGGCTCCAAGAGATGTTCCGCTACAGGAACTCTCAGTAAAAAAGGACTCCTATCAGTATGACATAAACTCATGCATGATGATAATGAACTTCCCGCCAACATGGCATAAAAGGGATTTCAATGCAATTAGACATGGCGACACATGAGTATCCCATTAACATAACGACAAAGGGATCTCAAACAAAACATGACGAATCATGACAACAAGTACATCCCACAAATGATTCCACGTCACATCAAGCAAGAATCATGACACAAGTAAAAAAACAAGATCCCACATCAAACATCAAACAGGGATCTTTGCAGCATAATGCATCTCATAGAAAAAATAAGTACATGAACACACTGCATATACCTCACATCCTGGGGCCATCTGAAGAAAAGGATGTCAAACTGTTGAAGCTGGTCGTACCATCAATCTCACAGCGTTGGATCTCATGGAAATGACTACTCGCACATTGAATGCTGACACCTGCACTCCACTTTGAAAAGTGGCCAAAAAATGAAATGATAAAATGGAAAATCTGATTGCACCATCAGATTTGTGGTGTCGAATAGTGTAAAATCGACTATCAAATTTCTGAATTCTGACAAAGTGGAAATCTGGGGCTACAGGAATCTTTTAGATTCCCCCTAGATTCCTCAAAGATTCCCTCCTCCAGGTCATCTGAAGATTTGCTGCTCAAATGAAAATTTTGTCTGCGCCATCAAGTTCCTTGTGAAATTCTGAGAAGAATGAGTATGAAGTTGGTTGCATTCTGACTCTGGGAAATTTCAGCCTCCAAAGAATCTGGAAGATTCCCTCAAGATTCTCGAAGATTCTCCTCTGCTAGGAATCTGAAATTCTACTGCTCAAAAGTCGAATCCAACCTCGCTATAGAGTTCCCTGCGAAAATCTAAGAAATTTGACTGTAAACTTGATAACATTCTGATAATGTAAAATTTTACCTCCCAAAGTATGTCAAATATTCCTTAAAGAATCTGAATGAAAATATTCTCCTCAAATATTCTAGGAATGTGCCTCGATTTCCATGCCCAGGGCCAACCCCTCTACACTGCGACACCTTCGTCCATCTTTTGTTCGGCGCTCTCCGTTCCGTCATCACAGATCCATTTTTCCCCTCCCCTTGCTGAGTAATGGTTTAAGTAATGTTTCTCGGCAGAGTTGCCAAGGCACATTGTCGTTGGTGCAATGGCTAATAGGGGCAGTGTGTTAAAAAGGGGACGGGGGATCAAATCCCACACCTTACAAATTTTTGGAATGTGCGTTTAAAGGCAGCTCATTTATGGTATGCCAAAATTATGGTATGTTTCAAGTTTGTTGTATTAAATTTGTTTTGGTTTATTAATACACAACCGTTTAACATATTTGTTGCAATTCATTCAACCATTCGTTGCAATTTTTATAACCATAATTACATATATGGTTTCTTTTTTTTAAAGGATTTTTATATGATTTTGAAAGCCATATTTATAACGACAATGTGTGTGTGATGGGAGTGAGCTTGAGCTAGGGTTTTGATTTTGGGTACCATGGCGGGACGCGCAGGGGGAGTGCTGCTCCCTCCTACAGTCAGGTAGTTACAGATAGAAGTAAGGAAGCGGGGAAGCAACATTTCAAAAAACCTCTAGAGAAGGTTTCAGAGGCAAGAAGCAAGGGAACATTGGGAAGAAACAGACTTCAGGAACAAGAAGGGGATCAACAGGAAATGGGTAAGGAGAAGGAGAATGGGGGCAGCAGTGAAAAACCTGCTTCCATAAGGACAACTGGGGTCTGCAAACCCAAGTCAAGCACTATTCCCCGGGTTATATTGAGCGATCCAGCACTTCAAGTGCACAGAGATCATATGACGGAACATGCGATCATATGCAAATTCATGGGGTTATGGCCGACGGAGAGGGCGTTACATGTCTGGATAAGGAGCCATTGGAAGCCAAAGGGGAAATACACCTCCATCTGGGTTCTAAGGGATTCTTCACAATGGTGTTCACGAGCCTAGAGGACAAAGATAGAGTGTTCGAAGGGATGCCTTATTTCTAGGCTGCTGCAGGACTCTACATGCGGCCATGGATGATGAACTTTGTCCCGGAACGTGAAACATTCACTTCAGTACCGGTATGGATCAAACTACACTCCCTTCCTCTAGATTATTGGCTACCAGAATCTCTGAAAACAATAGGCAATAAATTGGGGCATTTTCTAAAGATCTCAAAGGTGACTCTAAAAGGAAAATATACCTCCTTCGCCTGAATATGTGTGGAAATGGACCTATCTGGAGCCCTTCCGAAGGTGATAATTTTAGAAGTGTATGATGAAGAATGGGTGCAAACTATGGACTATGAGCACATCCCATTTAGGTGCCGCAAATTCCATGAACATGGGCATTTATTCAGAGACTTCCCAACAATCAATATGGAAGGTAATATGAAAACCACTGCGGATAGAAGTCACGAGGGTTTCACCAAGGTTGGGGGCAAAGGGAAAGGTGGTAAATGTCCACAAAAGAAACCAAATGAGGATAGAAAATCAAGACATAATCGTTTCAAGATCTTGGAGGAAGAAATGGGAAACAAGGAAACAGTCCAGGACATGGAGAACATTATCAAGGAGCAGGAAAAGATAGCTGACATGGAGGATATCACAGTAGAAAACCAACAAAAGGAC
This sequence comes from Pinus tabuliformis, assembly GCA_031772625.1. Classification (NCBI taxonomy): domain Eukaryota; kingdom Viridiplantae; phylum Streptophyta; class Pinopsida; order Pinales; family Pinaceae; genus Pinus; species Pinus tabuliformis. Next base: position 1,390,266,060 of record CM062818.1, on the reverse strand, counting down.
GATATACCAAGCTATATGGAAATAAGTAGGGACCATGAGATGACTCCAAGTGAAATGGGAACGGAGGACCATGAACTACAGGAAATTCTAGATAGGGAAAATCTAGATCTAGAAAAATTTCTGGAACAAGGGACAAATATAGGAGTGGACTCCCTACCAAAAGAGGATTATGACAGAGTACAACAACTCTTTCTATGGAGATCACAATCGAAAGGAGCTGGAGTCAAAAGAAACCATGAAATCCAGGAGCACAGTGGGGTCAAAATGATGGATAACATACAGGTACAATCTCCAAAGAACTTAGGAAGGAAAAGAGGAAGAAAAATATAGAATGAGTTGCTGAACGAATGTGGAAAAATATTGATTAACTCAGGTAAGATGAAAGATCTTACCAGCGATTCCTTTACTAACCTTTCTTAATGAAGCTCACCACTTGGAATATTAGAGGCATAGGAAATAGAAGGAAACAAAGAAATCTTAGTAATAGAATTAAAGAGGAAAAAACGGATATGGTTTTTATTCAGGAGACAAAATTTTCAATGGATAAGATTAGAGAAATTCATAATAAGTGGCTAATCAGGTATGAGTATCTCGAGGTTAAAGAAAACAACTCGCCCGAGGGGATTCTCACGCTGTGGGATCCACATAAATTTGGAATTTCTATGATATGTCAACCTGTAGATGATAAAGCGATATACATGATCACAAATGTTTATGTACCTCAAAAGCAAGCAGATAAACTCCAGCTTCTCATCTCCCTTGAGGATCTAAGAGCAAGACACCCCAATATGCCTTGGATCATTGCAAGAGATTTCAATATGATAAGATCTCTTTCAGAGAAAAAAGGTGGTATTAGACAACTAGGAAGAGACTCCATGGCCTTCCAGAACTTCATTATGAACATGGGGCTAGTGGATACTGAAACAATAAATGGAACCTTCACCTGGAACAACAAGAGGGGAGGGGCTTCTCAAGTTGCCTCCAAACTTGATAGATTTATTATCTCAGAAGACCTCCTTCTCACGGGCCCTGCCATGACAACTTCTATTCTTCCCTTTGGAGGTTTGGACCACTAGCCTGTACAGCTAGAAGCCACCTTTATGGGCACACCAAGAAACAGACCTTTCAGGTTTGAAAACGCCTGGCTCTCTCACCCTAAATTCACTAGTAACATTGATAAATGGTGGCGAGAGGATTTGAACATTCAGGGCACTAGAATGTTCATGCTCCAACAGAAACTTAAACACATCAAATCCAGACTTAAAGATTGGAACAAAAAGGAATTTGGGGATATCTTCAAAGCCAAAAGAGAAACTGAGCAGAAGCTCCAGGAAATCAATCAGATCAGCATCACAGATGGATTCACCGAAGAGTGGCAAAAGCTAACTGACTCTTTGCAGGCAGAATGGGAAGATCGATGCTTGCAAGAGGAAATTTTCTGGAGACAGAAATCAAGGATACAGTGGATTAGAGAGGGAGAAAGAAATACAAAATTCTTTCATAGATCCACCATGGCTCACAGGGCACACAACAGAATCACAAAGATCAAATATTCTCAAGGGATTGAGCTTGTCTCTCACAATGATATGGAATCAGTCCTTGTACAACACTTCCTCAACATAGCAAAGGAGCCACTGGAGGATAGATCCAGGTTCATCGACCAATTCACTCAGTATATCCCTCAGCTGGTTACCAGAGAGGAAAACCACAATCTCAATAGGCCAGTGTCGGAGGAGGAGGTAAGTGAAGTGATTAATTAAATGCAAAATGGAAAAGCACAAGGGCTGGATGGGTTCAATGCAGATTTCTTCAAAGCCTAATGGGAGACAGTCAAACAGGATATCCTTGAGGTTGTGGAAGACTCAAGAAAATCCAAAAAGGTTCTAAAGGCTCTTAATGCTTCCTTCATAGCTTTGATTCCAAAACAGGAAAATGCTATAACTCCAAATGGTTTTAGACCCATAGCCTTATGTAATGTGGTGTATAAAATTATTTCTAAAGTGATAGCCAATAGACTCAAGCCCCTTCTTCCATCTCTCATCTCGGAGGAGCAAACAGGCTATGTGGAAGGAAGACAAATCCTTAACAACATCATCCAAGCTCATGAGGTGGTACATTCTCTCAAAACAACAAACAAATTGGAATGATCATTCAGTTGGACCTATCGAAAGCCTATGACAAACTAAGTTGGTCTTATATAAGAGCAATTCTAAGAGCCTATGGCTTCGACCAAAATTGGATAAGATGGGTTATGGCACTTGTAACCACGACCAGTTTTTCCATTCTGCTTAATGGAGCTCCATCAAGAACCTTCACTCCCTCCAGAGGTCTTAGACAGGGAGATCTGCTCTCACCTTTCCTCTTCGTTCTCATGATGGAAGGGCTAGGCAAAGCGATCAAATTGGAAAATGCTGAAGGACGCATATAGGGCATCAAACTCACCTTGGATGGAGCGGCAAATACTCATCAACAATTTGTGGATGACACTATGCTGCAGGGCATACCCATAGTCAGGGAAGCCAAAGCAATCAAAAGCATCTTAAATGACTTTGCTATGGCAGCAGGCACAGAGGTAAGCCTCAACAAATCCAAAGTTTTTTTCTTTAACACTAACATTGCTATTCAGAGAAACATCACCAGAATTATGGGGTTTCAAAGGGAACAACTCCCTTCCAAGTATTTAGGCATACCTCTTACTGATAAACCTCTAAGCAAGAAAGTGTGGGAGCCAATAATAATTAAAGGACAAGGTCAGAAAATGGACATGTAGGTCACTAAATTTGGCAGGGCACCTGGTGCTCATACAGGCAGTTCTGCATGCAATTCCCATTTTCATTTTCTTAGCTCTTCCTGCTCCTAAGGGTATTAAGTAGCAAATCAGGAGCATACAAAGGGATTTTCTGTGGGGCAGAGGAGAAGAGAAAAAGAAGTGGGCATTAGTAGCCTGGGACAAGATATGTAAGCCCAAAAGCCATGGTGGCTTGGGGCTTCACGAGAAAAACCTTGGTGGAGGTGGATCAAGGAGTTGATAGCTCCCTGGGCGAAACTTTGGAAACAAAAATATGCCAAGTATTGGAAGGAGAAGGATCACATCAGAATGTCAGGGCAAATCAGGGGCTCCCATATTTGGAACCTTGCCTGGGACAATAAAATTATTGTTCAGCAACATAGTTTCTGGGAAATTCAAGCAGGGAACCTAGCACGATTTTGGTAGGATAACTGGAAACAGGAACCCAATATTTATAAGAATGAATTAGTAGCACTCAAGAGTGACACAGATAGCAAAGGTCTACTTATGGTAAAAGACTTCTGGGACCAAGAAAGGAATAATGGGAAATGGAGGAATTAGAAGGATCTAGGCGACAGTGATGAGAGTCCTTTGAAAGCCCAGGCAGAGGCTCTCACCCAGGATCTAGAGCACAGAAGGATTCTGGTATCCTCCCTTCCTGACCAATTAAGATGGGGAAAAAACACCGAAGGTAACTTTAATCTCAAAGAAGCTAAACATGAAATAACAGGCTTTAACTATATGAATCCTGATCAAGTCTGGAAGAAACTATGGCAGAGCCCCCACTGGATGAAAATAAAGTTATTCATCTGGTTGGTGCATCAAAGGAAAATATTAACTTGGGAGAATCTCCTAAGAAAAGGCTTCGTTGGTCCCTCCAAATGTTACCTTTGTGGCTCACACGAGGAGACAATGGAACACCTTCTCAACCTCTGTCCTTTCACATCCAACATGTGGGACTAGGTGGCCTCTATCTTCAGACAAGCAGATAGGGATAGACTCAGCATATCCAACACTTTGAAGAACTGGAGGACAAACTTCTTAGGGAATGAAATCATTAATAAAGCCTGGTTTTGAGTTCTAGGCTTTGTTATCTAGAATATTTGGAAAGAGCGCAACAGTCAGATCTTCAAAAACAAAGCAAGGGAGCCCAAACTCTTAATTGACCAAATTCTAAGGTAGCTCAAAGACACTTTAAGAAGCTTGTTGAGGACACTTCCCAAGGATCCTCCTCTGCCCCAAGAGGCGAGTATTCTACTTCACTTGGGTCTCCAGTCCATAAGCCCATAGGGCATAATTAAGGGAGTGAGACAATTAAGAACAACTATTAACATTTGGAAGCCTCCTCCCTACGGTTTCTTAAAGGTTAATATAGATGGAGCATCTAAGGGCAACCCAGGGTTAGCTGGCTTTGGGGGTGCTATAAGAGATGATCAGGGTCAGATAAAGAAGATTTTCCATGGCCACTTGGGGAAGGCCACTAATAACATGGCAGAGCTCATGGCACTTGAGCAATGCTTGGAAATCTTGGTGGATTCAAATTCACAGAATGTTATCATTGAAGCAGATTCGGAATTGACCATTAGAGCGGCCAAGAAAATATGCAATGGCACTTCTCCTGATAAAGTGTCGAAGCATTGGAAGCTTTTGCAGGTCTTTCACCTCATCTACTCCCATCTGTTAATAACTGTCATATTTTTCCATGTGAAAAGGAAATCTAACATGTTAGCGGATCGTTTAGCAAATGAAGGAGCCACCAATATGGATAGGGATTCTCCGTATGACTGGGATTTGTTACCCCCAGGCAAACTGCTGGAGGACTGTCTCTGTCAAGTGAATAAAGATATGGAACTATGGATCAAGAGGATGGACCTAAATGATGTAGGAGACAGGTGGGAGGACAGGGAACCCTAATTCGGATGCCCAGTTTGGCATTGCCCGCAATCCAAAGCTTAGCATTCCTTAGGAGGTGTAGTGAAAGGACCGACTCGGGGAGCACCACAGGTTTGGTCGTTAATTTTCATTTCATTTTGATGGGGTTTGGCAGAAGATCTAGGAGGATGGCTCATGAATCGTCCAATGGACTTGATTATCGGCTATTGCTTGGCGATAGAACGAGCAAGATATTCCACGAGGCAATCGTTGCTAAAACCACTTGTGGTTTATCGAGCGGGGTCCAAGTGGTATCTGGTTTTTTTAGGAAAGGCCCTGATTCCACTCTTCGTGCGACACGTAGCAGTGAGGAGGCGAGAGAAAACCGCTCTCATTGGGTGGTTATTACTCGCGCTATTTATCCACCCGATATCTACGAAAACCGTTGGATCTACGTCGGGTGATCAACGGTGTAGATGTATTCGGGCTAGTTGGTTTGGCGTTGCGGACTCGAAAAATTTTAGAGAGCTGGCCTAAATTTTTCTTCGGGTCCGTAAGAGAGACTTAAGTGTGGTTTTATTTTGGCCTGTTTTTAGCGCATGGTCTTTTGTTGGCTTTTTGAACAAAGTGTTTGGCTGGAACTCCGCGGTTCTCTTGTTCGGGCTTCTCATGGATTGGGGGTGTGGTTTGGATTTTGCCCGCCCTGCTGTCTATTGAACTCTCACAGAGCGGGTACGGCTTCATGTAAATTATGTATTATTGGATAGATTAATAGAAGGTCCCACTCTTACTTGATCAAAAAAAAAAGAAAACCATATTTATAACTATATTTTAGTATATAGTTTTTTTTTTTTTAAATGTTTTTTTTTTGTTTTTTTATGGAATTTTTAATATATATTTTGTCTTTTGTGCAGGGCTAGGAGTAAATTCTAGTGCGCCATGTGTCGATGGTTTAGTGGCCATTCATTCACCACATAAATTTAGTGGGTCCCACCTGCTCACTAGGATGCCATGTGGCATGCTGTGGGCCCCACTTTTTCCCTGTCTTATCAAACTTTAAATAGCTCTATCTCCCTCATACGAACTCGATTGTGAGTTCTGTTCACGCCGTTGGAATCGATCTGGTCCTAGTTTTGTCACAACTTGACCACATTTAATTTTGACCCTTTCTGAGTCATCTGGGACTTTTGCATGTGTCTAGAGCCACCTAGATCAAGCTGAGAAGTTACACGGCAAACAATGAGAGGATCATTAACGCCTAGGAAAGGAAAGAGTAAGTGAATGTTGTAGTTTTGTAAATTTTTTCGAAGTTGAAGAGTCAAAGACAACATGAACTAGTTTCCAACAATATGGATAGGTTTAGGTCTAAGCAAGTTCTTAGTCCATTTGAAATTTAAAAGAATCAACCGGAAAAATTTAAATTAGAAGGAATCAAGTCTATGAAGGGGCACAAGAGTGTAAAGGGAGTTACAAAAAGTGAGAATACATCAACAAACACATCTAAGGATGGAAGATATGGTTCTGATAAGTTGTCCATTTCAACAACCAAATCAAGACTACATAAGAAAAATAAGGAGAAGGTTTCCATGAGTTTATTTCCTAAAGAAGTCAAGAAGGAAAATCCTTCTACCTTTGACGGGGAAATTAGAAAGCATAAAGAGGCTAAATCATGGTTGTTAGGACCAAAGAAGTACTTCATAGTGCATAACTACTCCAAGAACATGAAGGCACAAATAATCATCTTTAATTTGAGGGGTAGAGTCGATATATGGTAGGAGGACCTCAAGAATGTCAAAGGGATTTTGGAAAAAAGTTGATTTGGAACAAATTTGAGAAATATTTCAGGGAGAAATATGTGACCAACAAGTATTATGAAGAAAAAAATTAAGGAGTTGCATGAACATAAATTGGGATAGCTCACTATGTAGGCCTATGCAAACATGTTTATAGAATCGTTGAGATACGTGCCTTACATATGAGATGAGAGGATGAAGGTACAATGTTTTCTCATTTGGATAATATAGTCCTATCAAGATAAAATAGAGTTCAATGATCATAGAACACTATAATACACCATTAGAAAAGAAAATTATGATTAGTCTAAGCACAAGTTGGAATTCTAAACAGAATGGGAAAGGAAGGAAAAGGCTAATTTCAGGAATAAAGGGGTGAAATCCTCATCTACAAGCATCGAGAGAGGAACATTAAGTTTAGCATGCCAACTAAAAGTGATTTCCAACAAAATTACTCAGCTCCAAGTTAGGATCGACCAACTTTAGCAACAAAATCAGGGATAGAAGAATTCAAGAAAAAGACATTGAATTGTTGGGGATGTGGAGACGAACATCTACAGAGAGACAACGCAAAAAGAAAATAAGATAACTAAAGGGTCTACAACATCTAGGAAGCAACAATAGCTAGAATCATGCCTTGGATTTATATGGTAGTAAACAACATGCAAGTTGACCACTAAGCCTTGGTGGTAGAGATGGAAGGTATAATCTTCAATTGCCTTGTTTCAATTTTAATCTTAGTTACATTACACCTTGAATTGTTAAATCATGTGTGTCAAAGAGAAAACAACATGCCAAGTCATGGCTAATCCAATTAGTTAATAGAACCAAAAGAAAGATAATGGTTTCCATTGAATCATGCCAATTTGAAATAAATAGCCTGATGACTCAAGCCACTATGATGCATTGGATGGAAGTGCTCAAGGAAAAGCTAGATTGTTTTAATAATACCTTGAACTTCATGGATGACAATGGAGATCAATGGTTATTACTCGGGGTTTTCAAACATGTGTCCATAAGACAGATTTCACCTATGTAGTTAAAAAGGTGCCGCAGAAAGGGATGCCCACTATATGTTATATAGGTGATAAGCTCAATTGAGGATAACTAGCCAAAGGTAGAAGATTGTTCCATTATACAAGAATAAAAATATGTGTTTATGGAGGAGACACCCATTCCTGGGGTCATGCCTATGTCCAGAGCACCATATAGGATGAGTAGGTCTAAATTGGTAGAACTAAAGATCCAATTGAAGGAAATATTGGATAAACTGTATACTAGACCCAATGTGTTTCCTTGAAGCACTCCAACCCTATTTGTAAAGAAGAAGGATGGTACTCTTAGGTTGTGTATTGATCATAGGAAACTAAACAAGAAGACCATTAAAAACAAATATCTCATGCCTAAGGTTGATAGTCTTTTTGATCAACTGAGGGGAGCCACAATATATTAAAAAATAGATCTGAGGTTTGAGTATCATCAAGTCCATATCAATGACGAAGATATCCACAAGACCACATTTAGAACTTGATATGGGCACTATAAGTTCATGGTGGTGACATCTGGGTTACAAATAAACCAACCACCTGCATGTATCTCATGAACAAAATCTTTGGAAGGTATTTGGATAAATTTGTGTTGGTTTTCATTGATCATATTTTAGTATGCTCGAGAATAAGGAAAATCACAAGGAGTGCCTCAATATCTTATTGTAAGTGTCGTAAGAACACTAGTTGTATCCTAAACTTAATAAGTGTGATTTCTTTAAATCACAAGTGAATTATTTGTGTAACACCCCCCTCTCACATCTACCCAAGCAACTGGCTAGCCGAGGTAAACATGTGACGAGAGGCTACTATGATAAGACTCAACCTCCTAGGTAACCTTAAGGAAATAGAGTCGACAAAACAAGACCTTACAGACTTCCCTCGGGTGCTTTAGGACCCCCAGGAGCTAATCCACCACTCCAAGTGCCCAACCCCTGAGTTAACCTAGAATTTCAATGAATTAAACCCACAGTCGCTCCCATGACAAGGCATGCATGCAATTGGAACCCTATAGTCGCTCCCATAATGCCTGCAAGGGAGATACTGCAGTCTTTTTCAACCAGTTCTATGCCAGAGATTGCGAGATTTAAGCCACTTTTTCAGGGCTAGTCTCAAAACCAATGCCTAGAACCTGATGAGACTTTCCAAGACAATAAATGACACCAAGGAAAAGACTCTAACACAAAACTTGATTAATGGCTTGACCTAACCAAGCCTAACCATGACAAACATTTTGTCAACCACTTAATAAATATGCAACCTACAAGTGTAAATAACATATCTGAGCATAGGGGCCTCATACTTATCTGAGGTTCGCCATAAAGTATTGTTTCCTTATCACTTTAACTGCCATTCCATCCATTCGGTCATAGATACATTGTTCATTAATTTACAAGTAAAAACATGTTGAGAGTCATACATAGTTGCTCTCATAAAACACACATATAACCAACATAATAACAATAAAAATACTCATGAAAGTACAACCATATAAACCAAATATAATCCATCAAAATGCTCATAGAAATACAAGGATAAATAAACTTTCATTAATGATGAAAAAACCAAACCCAGGATGGGACTTCCACATTCCACCCGACCATAGAATGGTTGAGCCAAATCTCTCTTCAGCCATTCACCCCTGTTCCATATTCCAATCATGAATGTGGGACTCAAACCAAAACAACCAACCAAGGCATATCGAGGCTAAACCGCCTCACCCTCATCAATAGAAACGAGGCTTTACTGTAATCCATCCTGGATCACTAGGCCAACATAATGAACACATCATAACAGGCTTTGTTGTGATCTCCACCCGATCACTAGGCCAAACAAGCATGGATGCCACCAGATTTTTCCACCTACACTGTGAGGAATTTTTCTATATCCTAGTCTCTTAGGCTTTACCGCAATCCAAACCCGGATCACTAGGCCCTAAACTGAGACCCACTCTCCATTCTTTACTGCATATCGCAAACCCGGGATTACGAGGCCTAATGAACAGAAAACCACCTCTTAGCTTTACCATATATCTTGCCATTCACCAACAAGGATTCCTAAGCCCATCGAGGCAACACAATCCTAACTTTACCACAACCCACAATCTGGCTCAGGGGTCACTAGGTCAGTGGCTTTACCATGATCCACAATCTGGTTCAGGGACCACTAGGCCATGTGCTCTATCATTCGAAGATCCACCCCACTCATATTTGAATCCATTTGAAAATCCAGCTCAACCAAAACATGAGAACCCCATCACACCATGGCTATCCAAAAATGGAAAGGATAGGCTGAAAACATTATTATGGCTATCATGTTATTGATTGGGATTTGAAACAACTGGAACCATAAGGAAAATTCTAGTTAGAACCCTAATGCATACTCAAAAAGAAGGAGACTATGGTTGATAAATGAGTCATTGCATAGGTCAAAGTGCAATGGAAGCACTATGGAGTAGATGAAGCCACATGGGATCCACAAGATGCCATGAAAAGGGAATATCCAATTTTGTTTTCTATGTAAAATATAGTTCTATAAATAGTATAACACCGAGGACAATGTTCATTTAAGGGAGGGGATTGTAACATACCCTTTTTAATCCCTTGATTTTTTAAATGTAATTAAGACTATTAACATTGGATAGCTAGCATGGTTATCAAGCCAAAATTTCTTATGTTGTAAATTTCTTGTAAATTTATATATTGTTGAAACTGAAAGAGTGGGAAGCCTACACATGTTTGGATGTTTGGGAGAGAAGCTTCATTGAGGAAAAGTTGTGAAGAGATTGAGAAATTTCCTATCCTTTCTTAATTTAATTGTGCCTTGTTTCCTGGTTTACTAGTTGGGATGTAGATTGATAGTAGTTACAAGTAATGGGGAAGAGTGGTATTAGACAACAAAAAGGTATGGGTAGCATCCCACTTTGCAACTTTAAAAGAGTTGACACACAATCCAAGGAGAACCTTGAAATCTCATGCTAGAAATAATGCTTGTGGAGGTAAGCAGAAAGAAGAGAGATTAGTGTACAAAGTAGATATCATGAGAGATTACATGCCTAAGAGAGACTGTAAATTGTGAACTGTGTGAATATAATCGACCTACACGTATGTGTAGGAAATGTCACTCTAAATGGGAGGTGACTGCAAGCCTACGAGTCATATCCATTAGTCTGGAGTTGAGTTCTAAAGTGAACTAGACAAAGGAATCATTGAGAAGCCTTCACTTAAGTTTTAGGGTCTGGGAGAATTCATAATATTCTTGTCTAACTGAAGCACGTAGGGCATTAGAGAAGGGGAAGTGCTAAGGGACTACTAGATCAGTGAAGTGATCCCTTTTGTGTAATGTAGGTCATGAGTAACCATAATTGTTACATTAAGAGGCCTTGAATTAACTGCTAAATTGTAATTCTTGAATATTGTAGGTGAAGGAGAGGGACTAGGCTACCACTTGCCTATGATTTTTGAGTGACCCTAAGTCAAGCTTTCCCTAAGGCAACAGTTTTGGCTAATGGGTGGCTAGTTTCAAGAAAGACTATAATGTAGTTGAGCCTAAGGTTGGGTGGAAATTGGGTCACCCTCCTTTGGTTTCCAGTAGTGTAAGCGCACCAAATAAGTGTATTTAGCTCTTATTAATGAAATGAATTTTTTGTTTAAGGCTTATGTATGTTGATATGTTGGTTATTGTACTTGATAATAATAATAGAATGATACATGTTTTGAACTTTTGATAAGTGTGTATCAAAAAATAATCATTTTTATTATTTTTTGAAAAATTATTATTTTGGTTTGTTGTGGATGATGTAATAATAAGATAGTGTAAATAGGTATCGTGTTTTAGTTTCTATTTGTAAATTTGTCTCCTTTGGATGACTTATGTGTATGGAGAAATTCCTTCGGAGATGTTTTCCATAATAAATATGAATGGTATAACTGTTAAATGTGGTTCAAGGTTAATTTCATGTCTAGTTCTCCCCTTGTATTCTATGAGATTGGATGGTCTACTTAGGATGGAACAATAGTGGTTGTATTCATCTCGAGACTAAGAGGACAATAAGGTCCTTCTCTATCCAAAGGAATTGATTTCCTTTGGTGGGTAAGAAAGAGTATTGGTTTACTATGAGAGAGAGAGAGAGAGAACTATGTAGTTTGAGTTGCATTACAAAAGGGAGTAAGAAGAAATCTCTTTAACTGAGCAAATTTGAGTATGATGTCCATATGTCATCTCCTTATTTTCATCTAAGGGATGTATGATTGGAAGTAACATCTTTGAATGGCTTTTATAGGTTTGTGAAGAGTTTTTCTAGGAAATCTTCGTACTTATTGGAGTTAGATTCAAACCTTTAGATTAGGTCTTAAATTCTTTGTCGAGTATAAAGTGTACTCAACAATGATCATTCCAAGATTTCCACCCCCCAATATTAACAAGTCTGACATATTGGTCATTGAGTGCTTCTTGAGGCTTGAATTTAATCCATTTAATAATTAAGAATGGAATGGAAAAGGATTTTATTCTCCTAAGAATTATAGGATGAAGTATCAAGATATCTATAACTTGGAGATCAACCTATTAGGGATCAAGAGGTTCAATGAGACACCAATGTGTAAATCCCATATACTAAAATTCCTGACAAAGTTTTCAATGAACAAAAGCCTTACTGGGAGTTGTGTCATATTACGTAATTGGGCTCTCTACATAGGATTACTAGAGAAGACAAGACCTTTTATCGGCCTTTGAGTGGATCAAGAGTCCATTTCTGAGTTGGAGGTGTTGGAGTGGTTCATTCTAGCCTCTGATCACATGGATAATAGGCATTATGACTAGGATCCAACCCTTAAGGGGCTATCAAGATACAGATCATCATGATGTAGGATGATAAATGTGTCAGATGTTAATATAAATCCACCCTTTATAATAGTGCACCTCCTTAATATCATTGAAACTTGATAGATGACATTGACATGACATTTCAACCACATGGCATTAATGTGGAAATGACATGGCATTGACAACCATATTATGTGGCACTAATATGGCATTGACAACCATATGATGTGGCATTAATATGGCACATTGGTCATTTCCATATAGTACTTTGTGTATGTCGGCAAAGAACTAGTGAGGTGATAAAAGGAAAAATAATGATGAAACTAGGATTTGTTAGATGGCCTCTTGATATTAGGTCAGGACAAATAAGTAGATGAGATATTTATGAAAGTTTTTGTCCCAGGGAGCTTGATAGCCAATGTGCTAAGTTGTCCAAGATGCAACACGACCCACCCAGATGGGGCCACATGGACGTAAAAAAAATGAGGTGGCCTAAAAGGCCAACCTTTAAACGGGCATAAATTCCTATCTAGAACTTTATTTTGGATGAGGTTTATATTGTTGGAAAGCTCTCAACAAGACAAAAATACCGTTGGAATCAAGTTTTTAGGAGTTTGGAGCAGAGAAATTTGGTTAACCCCATATCCATAATTTTTGGAGTTTGGGTTTATATAAATCTTGTAACCCTAATAATGCATTACGGGGATGGGTACGTTGCATTCACATCTACCATCAACCTTGAGATACTTGATTTTATCGTTCTTTTAATTTCCCATGAGATTTGGATTTTCAAAAATTTACAAATATAATAGTGTATACTTAAGTTGCATGAAACGTAGAAACACATACAAGCTTTTGAAATGGGAATGCCTAGAAATTTGACCCTCCCCAAATGGGTAGATGGGGAAATAAGGATATATATATATATATATATATATATATATATATATATATATATATATATTACATCTCAAGAGACCCATGTACATATTAACTCTAATAGATAATGTGTTATGTACAATCCCATGGTTTGGGAGTCTTTACTAATTCCAATTCCATACCATCATGCATGCATAATCTAGTGGAGGCAGAGGAGGAGAAGGAGGTGGAGATGGAGATGGAGAAGGAGATGACAAAGAAGGAGAAAAAAGTGAAGAAGCTCCATTTGGTGTTGTATTTCAAGTTGTTATATTTTTACTCTTTAACTTGTTGACTAAGTTTACTTTCAAGAGGTTATTACAAAATTCTTAAGCCTTTGATGATATTAAGCCTTGTTTTTGGCTTTGTTGGTGTTGGCGTATACTCGTGGGGTTAGCTCCAGTTCCTAGTGTTGGCTATGTTGAGTGTGGTGTTATGTGTATGACTAAGGGCCATAAGACATTGACTTTTGAGTTTTGTGTCCGGCAAAGGATAAAATTAAAGAGGATAAAGTTAAATAGATTGAAGCTAATAAAGTTTCAATTATCATAATTAGAGGCTCTATTCTTATTCCTTACAATGAAAAACTTTATACTTGATTCTAAAATATTCAGTTTTCACTAGCTTATTTTATTTTAATCTTCTTCGTTACCTTTGCTAAATTCTTTCTTATATCATTAAATGCTATTATCTTTTCTTATTATACTTGTTGAAAGTCAGGTTATATTGTGATCAGTTTATGGTAAAAAAAATTGACCTCTGAAATTTTTCAAACTATCTATAAACTTTATTAAAGTTTTTTTTAAATATAATATTACATCAAATACTTTGAAATTTAAAAATCATTTTTTTATTTTATTTTTTTTTTTTTTTAAACTAAAAATTCTTTTTTTCTATTTGTTGAATTTTTTTTCTATTTGTTGTTGTACAAAGACATGACAACTTTTATGGAGCTTTAAATATAGTTGTTATAAAATAAATGAAGAAAAAAAAAAGAATTTAAAAAATACATACTATTACTAAGAGTCTCAACAGTTAATTGAAATTGACACCATTAATCAATGACTTGGTACTTTATTTATTTATTATTTCAATTCAATTCAAACAATTTCATAAAAAAAACGTTGCTCATTACATAAATCTAATCACACAGAAACTTATGTCTGTCAAAAGCCTTTCTATGAGTCAATTAAATTAAGTCATTATGTTATAATTAAAGTGTACTTCAACTTGAAGTACACTTGCATTATCTTAATCCCAATCAAGTAAAGACAAATAAGGAAGTCTTAAAATTGCATCTTCGAGTTAACTATTTATCAAATTTAACCTTTGGTCTTGGCTCTATTTTTTTTTTTTGGTTTGAAAGGGTAGCTTCACCTTGGAAGTCTTAAAGTTACATCTTAGAGTTAATTATCCGTCAAATTTAACCCCATTCATTATCAAATTCAATTCTAAGTCTCATCCATTTCACATATATAACTAAAGTAGGTGTACGACACAACAACGAACAAATAACATGATAATGTTTCGGTGATTCAGTTGTTTTTCGTAATAGGTTGAGAATTCGCATGAAACATGGATTAAGGTGTTGTCACCTGTCATACCCTCTCGTAATTATTTCAAATGGTCCTATTTTTCATCCCTAGTATAGAAGAAGATGGGTGCAATCTTGGTTAGCCAAAGGAAGAGCTGAAGTCTTAAAACCAAAGGGACATCCAAAAAAGGGAGGGCCGAAGTCTGAAATCTAAAGGAAGAGCCAAAGTCTGAATCCAAAGGGAAGGTCGACCATTGAGACCAGATATCGGAAGCTCGGATCAGAAGGCATATCAGGATATCAATGGTTAGAACTAAAGGGCCTCAGAGGTTTATTTAAAAGCGGACCCAAAATGGGGTATCAGAGCAGGTAGCAGGAAGGAAGGTATATCAGGACATGATATCGGAAGGACCAACATGCAGTGTATTGGGATTTTGGGATATCAGAGGCTGGAACTTGGAGGGGACCTCAATAGTTTATTTAAAACAAGACCTGAAAATGGGGTATCAGAGGCCAATATCGGAAGGCTGGACCTGAGAACATAGTGATATTGAAACATCGGAGTTTCGTAACTCCTTAATAAATGCAATTCTTTGAGAAGCACTGAATTTGCGGAGAAGGGGAATTACAAAGTAAATCGCTGCAAAACCGAAGGACCCTTTCTCTCTCCTCTGGAGGACACATGGCAGCAGGTGATTGACCCCGAGGAGTAGATGTGGTAGATGACATCAGCATGACATGGTCATACAGTGGACATGTGGCAGTCAATTTTAGCATTTTTAAGTGGCCTTGTGTGGAAAATTTGGGTGACGCGTGTCACCACCCCAGAGGCGCCACACGACAATGATGACATCAGTATATCGGGGGTGTGGATATCAAAACTCATTTATAAAATCTTTTGAAAAAGTTCCAATGAGAAGGGATTCCGATGCGGACTAGTAGTTGATCGTGAGAGATCCAAAGAACCCATAGCAGAGAGAAGATTTTGCACCTAAGTGTTGTGGATCATATCAGGGGTGTGGATACTGAAACCCAGTCTTGATTGATATTTTAAAAAAGATTCGATGAAAGGGGCTTCGATATTGAATGGTGTTTGGTCACGAAGACCCAAAGAACCAAGGGCGCACACTAGGGATGAGCACCTAAGCGTTATAGAGCATATCAAAGGAAAGTGGCATCATAACTTTGTTTTAATTCCAATTGGGAGACATTCTTATGAAAGGAAATCTGATTTGTTGGTGGTGCTTGGTTATGGAAACCCAACGAACCAAGGGCGGAGAGCAATTACAAAGGGAAATAGACCCCTGACAAGATCCCAAAGGCTTTAGCACCCAAGTGCCAAGTCGCTAGTCACGACACCTAGTTCTATGGTAGAATTGTGATAAGTGGCTAAGATCATCGGAATGTTATGATTTCGTAACTTTTATTTTAAATATAGTTACGATGGATGAAAGCTGTGATAATGCGACATCTAAGTGTTATACCAGTAGTCACAAGTAGTGGTACTATGGTGGATAAAAAAAAAGGATAAGCATAAGGGGGCTAAAGGCATTGAAAATTTGTGTTTTCGTAATGTCATTTTAAATAAAGTTACGATGAATTGAAGCTCTGAAGTTGCACTATGGTAATATTACAGGATGTATTGGGCCCCGATAGTGTAGCACAAAGGTAATAAAGATGGATGAGTTGGAAATTAAGTTACAAAACACCTCCACTCACCACACCAAATCACAACCCCCTCTAGAAAGAGGGATAAAGAAGCTAGAGAAGTGGCAGGTAACTGTGGGAGGAATATCATAATAGAGGTGTGGCCAGATCATCAACCCACCACTAATCCATATACTGTATCATGAGTCCACCTAATGAAATCGGATGAATCAACATGGAGATATTTTTTTGTGTAGATCATGACATGTCATGTTTCTCATGTTTTGTTAATTTTTGGAATTTTCAAGAAAAGAATTGAGTCGGTTAGGTAATCATTAGGACAGTCAGGCTAGTCGCATGCTAAGACAGTTGTGTAGTTCATACAGTTGTAGCATTCTCATATATTTGTGAGTTGTCCTTATTTTGTTTCTCCCTATAAAAGGGGAGAAGAAACTCATTACAAAGGTTCCCAAATTATGTTCTCAAGGGTTCTGAATTCTGTCTTTTTAGTGATTCTGAATTCTGTTTTTAGAGAGAGGTTCCAAGTTTTGGTTCAATTTCTTGTTCCTGAGGTGGTAATTGTTCTACAAATTTCACCAGTTTGAGCATGTGATATGGACTCCATTTTTGAAGATTAATGAACAAGATATGGTGATTCCAAGCATAGGAATGTGTAGTATGTGTTCTTCCTTTGTATGTCACTTCATGTGTGTTTCTCTTCATCATAAATTATGTAAGTTGTAGCTGCTGGATTCACTCATAAATCATAGATTTACTTATGTTATATTGTAGCAAAAAGTACCTGTGAAATATTGAGTTGGAAACCTTAAAATGCACTCCACAAATTATGCACTCAGTTTCCTTATTCTTTCATGATTCTAATGGGAGTTACTACTTAGGATTTTGGGTTTGTCTAGCCCTTTGTACTGAGTTCCTTCCTTATTTTTCTCCTTCCCATATTAGTCCAATGGTAAATTAAGTTTCATTTATTGTGTGTAGGCCACCAAACTTGAACATTTACTCTTGGGATGATCTATATTGTTTATGTGTATGTTTGAATATGCATTTGTGAAAGGTAATTGAACCATATTTAAGATCATTTTACATTTATCTCTTGAGCAACAATGAATTATCTTCAAGAGACACTAAGATGTCCTAAGCATTGACCTCTCCTCAACCCGGGGGTTGTCTCTAGGAGCTACAACATAAGGATTACAGAATAGTTTAATATGACATTTATAGAACTCACCTACTATGATTTGTTGGCACTCAATGTCTCTGGTCACAATTTCACAAGCAGGGACTTTAAACAATTGCTAGCATCCACGTTTCTGGAGCAACCAAAGCTAAATTTGATGTTAAAGTATAAAAAGATAGAATTGGCTTGTTGTCGGATACGATTTTCGAAGATATACTAATTTTTTAGTTTAGATTGCTTTTGTAAACCATAAATAGATCAATATCGTAATTTGTTTATTCAAACTTTATAAGTGGAATCAACATCATAAAAACCCGTGAAAAAATATAAAACAATAAAAATTCACTTCTAAGAACAAACTATGTTCTTGAAATCCCTTGTGTATGTTAATCAAATGATACAAATGAAAGATCTTTCCATATCACACATAAAAAGCAATTAACTCCACATTAGCGAAAAAGGTACTTTTTTCCACCCTCATTGTTAGCGAGATTTTTAACTTTTTTTAGTCAACTCATTCGTAATTTTCTACAATCTCTATGAAAGTAGGCAAAACTTATTCTACTAAAATGCCTTAGTCTATTTTTTAGAAGTTTTCCAACATATTTTTAGGTCTAATTTTCCCAAATTTGTTAGAATCACAAGTTTGAATTGTGAATTATCTACAAGTTTTTCACAGTGCTTATTCCATCTATATATGCAATCAAAAGCAAAATTTAAACAACAACAAATAAAAATTTGACTAATTTTTTTTTACCCATTCCAACCATATATGCAATTTCAGTACTTTATTGTTTTTACTTTAATTTAGCTATCAACTTTTATTTTTTTTGCATAAGAGGCAGTACTAAGCAGCAATGCTACATATTACACTTGTTTCCATCATGAATATAATGTTTAAACAATTACAATTAATTGGTTTTATTTCCAATAATTAACAGCTTAACCTTCATGATCAAATATGTATTTACCTCTAATAATGACTATATAATTTATTCTAAGCTTTATATCACATTTCATTTAAAAAAAATGTCAACAAAAAAAAAAGAAGCTAAAGTTGCATTAGTTTAAAATTCCAAAATCTCCTCTAGCACAACATCTACAACCATTTGGGCAGAGGTATGATAGTTTACAAATTTAGTTAAGTGTGTATCTATCTTTTAACATTAATATATTTTCCTTGAGGGTTTGATTCTATAAAATTGTGGAAACATATCATCTTGTTATGTGTTACAACAAAATCTAGCACCCTCGTATGATGTAAAGACCCAAACATCAAAGGGGTTGGTTTTTGCAACTTAGGAAGGCTACCCATTGTGACCTTAATAGCTCTTCTTACCTCATTTGGTTATCTTTTCTCCTGTCTAAGGGGGCCTTCCATAAAAGGTGAGGATTAGCAAGGCTATGGAGTGGAGGCTCTAGGTGATGTATGAAGAGTAAGCCTTAAAAAGTCAATTATTGGAAGTAAAATAAATAAATGGTATGGAAGGGAGAAAAACCAAGACTAGTACCCACCAAATCTTAGGAAAATGGAGTAAAAAAACCATGGATCTAAGAGGGTTAATGCATTAATGTGTAAGGAAAATAGGGGTTATTGTGCATGTTATAAATTGACCTTATCTAGTTGAAAGTTGATATATAAATTTATACTTTGAGAGTTGGGGTCATTGCTCTAAAACAAAGCCACAAAGGTGATGTTTTATTAGTTCAAGCAACAGATTGGTTTATTAGATGCAAGCCACTATAATAGCAACTAATATAAGAGGAATACATTTTTCACATTACATTATCCAAATGGCAAGTAAACCATTATAAGGCTTTCATGACTAGTTACAAGAGTTTCCAATGAAATAAGCAATGTATGAAATAATTGCATAAATAAATCCTCACATTCAATAGGTATAATACCTTCAATCATCCATTAAAGCTACCAAGATGATATGCAATGTACCACAAAGGAAGTGTTCCTCGATCCCCAAATTCTAGGATATGCAAATGAGGGAGAAATCAAGCTCTTATATAGGTTTTAACTCAACCCTTGTTATAGTAAACAATTAACTACTTTCATATTAACTAACACCATGTAACAAATTCACTACTTGGAAACACTCTAAAAAGTGCATAAGCATGTAACTTTTGTCCAATGTCATTGAATTGAGGACTCATAGTTTTGACATGTCAAGAGAATGACTTTATAGGATTCACAAGGGGATGGAGCACATTCAATACATGGCATTACTCAGTTACAATATATCCAAAGTCCATGGAATGATTGACTTTACCCATGAACTTATAGTAATTGGAAACATGAAATTGAATACAAGATAGCTCAATGATATAATATCAAACAAGTCTTATAATGTGTGTGTGGCATCCATTTAATGCAAAGTAATCAACAAAGGCAACTTTATCTATAAAAATGGGTCCATGCCTCTCGACACTAAATCAAAACCCATGACATTGTAAATGAAGCTCCATGCTAATAAAATATAATTTACCAACCTCCACATATGTTCCCTTTTCAAGCACAAAGTAAAATAAAGCACACAGATGATCCACATGTCCATAAAATATTTTTTGTTTATCTTGACATATGTGCCAATCTTATAGTATGAGGTAAGGGTTTAACACATGAGTGAATGGGATCACCCTATTATATAACAAAAAACACTAAGAAATGCTTCCATGTGTGTGTTATAACATAGCATTTCTTTAATGAAGACATGATCTATGGTGTAGAAGGCAATGGCATTAGGATACTATATTTGCCATCACACATATGTGAACAAGAAGTATACCACATAAATGTTTCATATCATAAAAATAGAAGTGTTATATTTTGGTAAATCTCATAATAAGTCAAAATCATATGTGTGAATGTTAGGATGAATAACATAATCAAGAACCACTCATCAATGATATACCATAGCATCATGGAGCATCTCACAACCATCAATCTAAAGTATCAAGACCATAAAATCTTAACTCCAAAGCTCGATCTATCAAAGGTGTGCACCCATGAAGAGAGAACCGAGTACAGGGAAAATCCACCTCAAAGAAACATCTTTATCCAACAAAGGAGGAGTGGAACTCCCCCAACCAAAGATCTCCATCAAGTAATCAAATGTAATGAAGAGAAAGGGGCTCCAAGTTAGTTGAATGCTCATTGAATACCATAAGAAAAATTCCTTAAATGTGATAAAAATCACAAAATGGAACATTGTACAATATAATTTGTAACAATAGGCTCCAACTTCGAGATATGCACTCTTCTTGGGAGTGCATAAGAACCCCATAAATCTCTGGTTGAACTTGTTAAGAATAAAGAGGAATCAAAAACATGGTGGGGTGGATACAAATGAACATGACAAGTGCCACATAAGCTTTTTATTTTTTTGGATATATTATCAAGAGTTCATATCTTGGTTGCAAAAATGCTTAAAAGATACATGAAAATAAACTAATGCTCACATGTGTTAAGCTTATTCATTTTATCTTACTCTAACCGAGAATGAAAGAAGAGGCTCATTGAAATCAAATATCCAATGCTACCATCCAAAATCTCTTTGTTAGATTTTACATGAACCAACACCTGGTATTTAATTCCAAGCAATTAATCATTAAGTAAATACGCAACTAAGTTCCTAACACATAATGTTAAGCGGAAGCAAAATTACATGGTTTGAATCACATAATCATAAATGGATTTCTTCCCAACAAATTAGTTCATTAAAAAAAATACTTTGAACTTACTTGGGATCACATCTTGAGATAACGACCCAACTAAGAAATTGCAAATTACAATATACCGAATTTGATCCAACAAATCTGCTCTCTCTCGTAGATCTCGATCTTGAGCCCCTCTACACTCTCTCAAACCTAACACACGTTCACTGAAATGATGCTCTCAACCTTGTTCTATTGTTAAGTGTGCCATCCTCACCTTAACCTTGCTTTTATATCATTACATTGAGCCAAAACCCTAACCATAACCATAACCCTAATATCAAAGTGATTGACGACCAAGATTAGATCTCGCCTCACTTGAGATCGATGTCTAAGATTAATTTATTCACTAAAGTAAATAATTTACTTTTCCTAAGTTTTATTTTAGCTCAATAAGCCAACATATTAATATGTGCATTCTCTTAAGTTAAACTTAGGCTAAGTTACATCAACAACTTGATTAACCTAGAGAAAGTGTTCTAAGGTTATATGGGTGACTTCTACATGCCTAGACACAAGGCCTATGCAGATGAGGTTTTGAACTTAGACCAACAATAAACCAATTCACATTGGCATATCTATTATTCATTTATGAATAAATTCTCACCCATTATGCTAATGATGATTAATAAAATAAGATTAAATCATAAATAGAGTAAAATATTAACTTGTACAACAACCAACATACGTTCCCTCACACAACACATCAATGTACTCATAAAATAAAAGTGGGGAACAAACACCTAGTATTTCTCACTCAGTCCATGAAATAAGGTCGTCTAATAATATAGGGCTTAAAACCCTAAATTCCCTTTCCTTTCTCTCATATATACTTTATAACTTAACCTTGATAGATGTAAGTTTTAAAACTTATATAATATAATGCAATGCAGACATAGTTTCTTAATAATAATAAAATGTAAATATAACTGCCCCCTCCCATATTTACCCAAATCCACAAGCTTTCTAGGGTGAGACGAGTGTCAATATGGCATGAACTGACCTCCAAGTTCCAGTTAAGGAAGTGAGGCCTACAAATTGAACATGTACTAACTTCCCAGAGGGACTACAGATTCCTCGGGAGTTGGACAACCACCCTAAGTGATCAATCCTTGAGTTGGAACACTGTTTCTCTGACCTAGCATCCCAACCACACAATAACAAGGCAAAGGTGAAGTTATAGGCCTCCAACCACACCCATAGTATTTATTCCATGTGGTTATGGCATAAATCCTTCAATTTTGAGCATGTGGTTCTGGGATCTATGCCATCTTTTAAGGCCAACCTACATACCACTACCAAAAATCGCCTGAAACTTTCTAGAATGAAATCGAAGGTAATAACAAAGCCACTCAAGCAATAAGTTGACCCAAAGGTGCTTAATCCATAACATGCATTTCATTAAACATATGGAAAATGTGTAAGCTACGGGTCATGAAGGCATATTTAATCATAAACTGATAGTCTTGATTAGGGAGTCATCGAGAAGTCTCTAAACCCTTTCTAGTTAGTTGCAACAACACTTGTTAGTCCATCTATTCATCGACCATTTGATAACTTAAAAAATCATGACAAGAGTCATAAATAACATACATCATATAACCAGCAATCACCCAACATAGAAACCAAGGAAAATAAGCCATAATGTCAACATGATAACCAGTACAAGTGCTCATAAATCATAAAGGAAAATAGCTCTTATTAACTTATGAAAATTCTAACCAAGTCACAAACTTCTACGTATAACCTGACCATAGATTGGGCTGGACCAAATCTCTTTCAACCAATTACCCTTGCACCATATTCCAAGCATGAATGTGGGATCTCATGGATCAAACCAAAACAAAACCAAACAGGGCTTTCAGAGGCCAAACCACCTCAACCCTCATTCATAGTGATTCCACCTCTACGGTCCATAAATCACTAACATCAACCAGACCAGTCTCTACCCAAGCTATCTAGGGCTCTAGGAACTAGTAACTCAACCCACAACCTTTCATGCCTCCAGAGTGTTAATTGTTCCAACTACATATCCAGGGACTAGTAACTCAACCCACCAAGGGCTTCAGAGCGTTTGTCCCAACCAACGTCTCCAAGAGCTAGTAACTCAGCCCAACTATTCCAGGGCTTCCATATCGTTTATTCCAACCCACATTCATAGGGAACATGAGAACCAATAAGAAAAACAACAAGTGGAAAAAACCACGAGACCATGGCTATCCAAGAAATGGCAAGGAAAGGATAAAACCATTTTCAATCCAAGCAAATCTCCATGCCAATGACAACATATAACCAAAGAGTCACATCCATCTATAAATCAGTATGGAAATCACACATGCAACCTATTACTTGCAAAGAAATCTAGTCGTAGTTGTTGATCCAAATTTTCCCTTGTGCTCCCTTGTTTTCCTTTGCCTTCTTTCTCCAAATCCAATTGCATGCCAAAGTGCTCCAAGAATGCTCTGTGTGTAAGAGTATGAGAGACCAAAGTTAAACTAACAAAAAATTGTGAACTGATTCTTTTAAGCCTTTTTATCATTGAGGCCTTTATTTTCTTCATTTTTCCTCTAATTTCCCTTGCATGAAAATTTGTGTCTCTTCACCTTCCTTTTCTCCCATTTTCCTTTTTTTCGTAATTAAAATGTCAATTATTTCCTCTTTTCCTTTGTCGATTTCCATAGCCATTAATTAATCACAAGTGATGCCCATCACTATGTTTTTCCCAAAATTCAGCTTGGAATATGTGTCCCATGACATTGGTCTTATTTTATTTATATAGAAAATCAACAAGTAGCTATTACAAATCCCTCACCCTTGAGGGACCAATGTCCTTGTTGTTCAATGATGCCTATTGTAACACCCCCTCCCAGGTATACCCAAAGTAACCACGTTGATTGGGGTAAACATGAGGAGGTGATACTACAGTCAGATTCAACCTCCTAAGTCACCTTAAGGAAGTGGAATCAACGTAACATCACATACAATCATCCAAAATCATCAACAGATCCCTTAGGAGACAAGCTAGCCACTCAGACAGCTTGTCCCTGGGTCCCATTGCTATTATGCAGCTCTTAGCCCTCAATCACTCTCATTCTATGTGCAAGGGAGTGACCAGCAACTCAAAGTCGCTCTCATAGGCCTGCCTGCTAGCGACTGTGGTCCAGCAATTCCAGTTCTGTGCTAGCAACCCCAGGATTTAAGCCAATTTTCTAGCCCAGAATCCTAGCCTCTGCCCAGAATTTGTTGTAACTTTCATAAATCATTAAAAACGTGATAACAATGTTGATAAATAAAAAATCACCCTCAGGACTAGGCATGAGCATCCCCAAATGGGACTAACATTTTGTTAAACACTTGGAATCAATGAAACCTACAGGCCTAGGATACAAGATAGAGTATAAATGAATGAAATGACTTATGAAACATCATCAGAAGGATCACCTCCTCCTCCATTGAGGTACTAGATCATCAATCAGGTATTTAATCCACCCATTTAACAGTTACAAGTAAATACATGAAATAACCATGACAGAAACCAGTCACATAACCATGCTTATAACTAGCATTAAACCATGTAAATATCAGAGATATGAAAGCCATTAAATCCACATATAAATTAGTGTGGAAGTAAGAGAACTTAGCTTTTATTAATCATAGGCAAATCTAACCAGGTTCGGGACTTCCACATACCACCCTACCATAGACATGGTTGAACCAAATCTCTCTTTGAGCCAGTCACCCTCGTGCCATATTCCAAGCCTGAATGTGGGATCTCATAGAACAACCAATCCAAGAACAACCAAGGGAATCCAGAGGTTAAACCACCTCCACCCTCACCAAATTGTGATGACACCAAAACCGGCTCGGTCACAACGAGACAAAATTTGGAATGTCATTCGGAATCCATCACTATCCTTGAGGAATTTTTCGTCTCCTTATCTCTCAGGCTTTACAACAATCCAAACCTAGATCACTAGACCCTAAACCGAGACTGCTCCCTCAGGCTTTACCGTGTATCCCACCAAAATCGGTCAAGGGATTCCTAGGCCTTTGGGAATGAACCTTGAGACCACCTTCGCCCCGAATTCCGAAATCCATCTAGCAAACCAAAGTTCCAAAACTGAAATAAACATCCCAACATACCATGGCATCTGGAAAAAGGCTAGGCTAGGCTGAAATCCACTGTCATAACCCGATAATACAATGCTATCGACAGCAAGAGAACCATACACCAACATGCAAATCCATGCATGTCCAAACCAGCTAGGAAATCACACATGTAAAAGGTTACTCACAAGTATTCCTGCTGAAGTTGCTTGATCCTACTTTACTTTCCTTGATCCCTGCTTGATTTTCCTTTGCTTTGTTTGCTTTTCTTTCCTTGCTCCACACTAGAGTGCTCCAAGAAACTCTAAGTGACCAAGAGTGAGAGAGAGAAAGAGAATAATGAGAGAGATAAAAACTTGAACTTGAAAAAAGCCATGAACTGATCCTCAAAATCCTTTTTATGCATGAGGCCTCTAATTTCTTCATTTTCCATTATTTTCCTTCAATTTCCTCTTCACATGCAACCTGTGACCTTTCACCTAACTTTTTTCCTAATTTCCTTTATTTTCATAAATAAATGTGCCAAAATGCCTTTGCCAATTTTCCTTAGCCAAAACACACATTCAGTGCTTCCCACTAAGATATATTTGTCCAACATTCAACTTGGAATAAGTGTCCCTTAACCATGGTCTTGTTTTGCCTTTATTAACTTTTATTACATGAACTTTTCACCAGGGTTGTTACACTTATAAGCAACAAAACATGTTTCACATGGATCTTTATAACCCAACTCGATGTAACATTTACATCATACCAAATTGTTGAAACCATGAACACCATACTGCTTATTTGAGCTTTATAAGACAACTCGATGCACTATTTACCACACACTGCTTATTGGAGCTTTATAACAGAGCTCATTGTAGTATATACAATACACATATGCATAAACATAATCAAAACACATAAACTGTTGGGATGGGGTCCCCTTGGTCAGTTTTGGGGCAAAATCCAAAGTTTTGATGTAAAAGATGTAAATTCTTCGCAAATTGTGGTCGCAGAACGCGTAGCTAGTTAAGAGTCAAAAAGTGTTTTACCCTTCTTTTATGTAACTCGAGTCAACTTGACCATGGAGGACCATGGGATTGTATAAATAGGTGTGCCTTAGAGAGCCTAAGGCAAGTAAGAGGAATTCTATGGGTATGAGCGAAGAATTCGAGCACAAAGATAGAAGTCTTAGAGGAAGGAAAGGCTCTGTAGTTGAGTGCACAGAGGCCTAGAGTAGTGTTCGCAGTTGAGTGCACAGAGGCCTAGAGTAGTGTTCGCAGCTGAGTGCACAGGGAAGTTTTGAGTATGTAAATCTTTGTTGAATATCAATAAAGAAGAATGTTACAGAAAGTCCTATGTTTATGTCCCTTTATTTATGTTATGTATGAATGCGCTATATGTTGTGATGAATGATGGCTTTATAAATTAATGATGTATTGATGTGCGACTTTACTTAATCTATATTGTTATCTGGACGCAATTAATGTTAAGTGATTACGCGAAGATCATAACGTTTTCTATTAAAGTTATCGCACACTTAGGTAATTCCGAGTAACTACTAATCTAAGGGTAATCTGAAGCACACGTAAATAGCTAACTGACCTGTTCAGGGTCCGCAAAAGCCAATCGTAGACCTTCGCGAAGGTATAGAGGTTGATCAAAGGAAGCTATAACAATAGGCTGCAGGAGCATAGAGCTCTACACGAAGGCAGATCTAGGTTGACAAAAGGACATCACACTGATCTATGGGTGTAGAAACTTGGTTCTAGCATCCCCCCATACTGCTTCGGGTGAGACTTCAGTCCGCGCACCACGGATTGATGCCGAAAGGGCCAGTAGTGTAGGGATTTGTTTGGCACAACTAACTCTGAACCTGGGTCAGGACCCCCTAAGCCAAAAAATGGTTCCGTTGTCGGGACCGAGATCTGCATAAAGAGATGTGTGATGTCGCATCACTGGAATTCGACTAAGAAGGAAATTGAGAAGTGGTTGGATAGAAAGATCCACGAATTCGTGACGCAAGAAAACAAGAATCCGCACCTGACAAAAGAAGAGTGGTTGGACAAATATTTGTACACATAAATACGTGAAATATTTTTATGCACCTTCCCGATCGAACTATACGAGTGGATCGCTAAATTGGCAAACGGCCAAGGAAGGTGGAGGCTTGACAGTCTGGTAGTGTGGACCTTGGAGCTCATGTGGAGGTTTGGAAGCTTCTGAAGATAAGATCATGCACGCATTTGATCACTGGCTTGATCAAGTCATCAGAGGATTTGTTACAGAATTTGCGGTTGATACCTCAGTGAGTTACAACGAAGCAGAGCGACGCTTCTTCAAGGGACTGCGAGATAAGTATTTGAGATCTTTGAATACCTGGATTAAGATTCTCTTGTGTGAAAAGTAGGTTATGCCATTACCTTGATGTTTGAATCTACACAAAGTGGACGAAGCTTTAGAAATCAAGGAAAAACAAGGCTTGAATATAGTCCATTGATTGGACCTCCTTCAAGTGATTATGAGGGAGCAGCACAGGCTTCACCGCAGAGCATTGTCCAGTTGATAACACGGGGTTTTCCATAGATACCTCATCCATCCACACCACCTCCACCTTCACATCCACAGCATACACCTTCACCCACACCGCCATGACCACCGTCGCTGGTCAACATGTTGAATACCATGAAGTTGTTTGTTTTCAAGGGCATAGGAAGTGAGGATCCAGATCAGTTTTGGTTTGTTGTGAAGGTTGTGTGGACAGCACAACAAGTTACGAATGATAATATAAAGAAGGCGCAGTTAGTCACCGCTCTACAGGACCTTGCGTCGACATGGTATGTTAAGTATTACACTGATAATCCATTGGCATCGTTGGCAGATACTCAGACCGCTTTGAAAAAGGAATTCAGTATGCCTAAATCTGCCTCACAGTCGCTAATTGGATTTAAGGAAATCATGATGAGGCTTGGTGAAATGCCACGGGAGATAGATCAAATACTGGAGTGCGGGATCTGCAAAGCTAATATGAATCTCACAGATATCCAACACCGCAATTGGTTTATAGTTGTGCTCCTTCCCCACTTAAGGATTGCTTTATCACAACAAAAGATAGGAACTTAGGCGAAAGCCCTGGAAATCGCGATTAGATTGCATGAGAATCCTATCCAGAACACTTCTTTGGGAGTTCAACAAATTCATGTAGTTGCAGAACCTCTACTTGGAGTTGCAGAGCTTGAAAAAGGAAAAAGCGGCTTGGCCGGAGGTGCGCGAAGAAGTTTGGTGTCTCAAGTGTAAAACCAGGGGCATGATAAGGATCACTACCCTGTCTTTTCGAATTACATCACAGGAGGGAGGCATATGCCCCTAAGGCAGGAAGATCAGTAGGACCAAGTGCAGGGCTCGTGCTATGGTGCGCTATTTGTCAAGTAGTCGGAAAACATGTAACACACCATTGTCATTTGCTGCAAAAGTTTGTACAAACACCACAACAATTGTTCTGCAATTTCCGCAAATTGGTGGGCCGCGATGAGCACCATTGTCGGATCTATGAATTAACGATGGAGAGGATGCCTACGTATCGAATGAAAGCATAAACTCGGCTTCCGGATCAGGGTGTTTGGGGAATGCACTGAGGATATCAGGGGCATGGATGAGACTAAGGAGGAGGAGGACCTTGTAGGGGTCGGGGGCAAGTCATTTGTTACAATTACGAATGCTAGGACACTCTGTGTGGGAGTGTATGAATCAGACACGCTCATCATATCAATATTACACTCAGTTTGACCACACAATTGAAGAATGTCCTATGCTGATGGCCAAGATGTAGGAGAAGAAGGTGTAGCCTCAACATCCTACCCAGAACTTACAAATGATGAGGGTCGAGCCCCGCGAAGAGGACCCGAATGTGAATATCGTTCTATGAAGTAGGATCGCGACTGGTGACGATAAGGGAAAGCAACCTAAAGAAGGTAGATGGGTCTGCAAGGCTCCAGAAAAGGAAGTTGGGTTTGATCTGGAGCATACGAAGGAAACATAGCGAAGAAAAGCTTCGTGAAGGCTTCTACCTCAGGAAGTCAGGACAAACTACCTGCAGAGGTTGACCCCTCTATGCTTACCACCTTCTTGGAGACTTGTATGAAACTACTACGTGATAGCAAGGTTGTAAAAGGGCTACAGGAGTTGATAAAAAAATGTGTCGGTAAGGATAATACTTCTGATGGACCCTGCATAGTCAAAAATATCAGTAAGCATAAGGCAAGAATAGGGCACGAGATGAGGCTTACTGCACAAATAGGAGACTATGAGATGGACCAAGTTATTTTGGATTGGGGTCTGATGTGAATGTATTGCCTAAACAGACCTGGGAGAGAATGGGGAGACATGCGCTGCAATGGTCTCCGATTAAACTGAGGATGGTGAACCAGCAGAAGATTATCCTTATGGGACGATTGCAGGGAGTTACCGTAGATATAAAAGGTGCGAGCACACTGGTTGATTTGGAAGTAATAGAGATTGTTGATAATAGCAATCCATATCCCGCGCTCCTGGGAATTAATTAAGCTATCGACATGAATGGGGTCATCAATTTGAAGAAGAAAACAATGTGGTTTGAAAGGAAATCGCTCTGCATTGTAGTACCATTGGACCCTGTAGAAGGACCATGCTATACTGAACCAATCCGCGACTATGAGGAGAGTGATGATGATTTGGATCAAATCTATAAAATAACAGTGCGAGACCAAGATTGGGTTAATCCAACAGCTGATGGACGAATTGCATGGGACCACGAAAGTTCCTGTACCTCGGATTCAGACAAAGAGTTGGAACATTGGCAAAACAGGCTACATGAAGTATCCACACTACGCTGCAACATGATGACCAAATCGTTGTGTTGTGTGTCATCGAAGGTAAGAAATTTACCTTATTACGATGGTTTAACTGACGTAGATAAATTTTTGGATGCTTTTGAAAGAGAAGTTCCAGAGGATTACTGCTTTTAGGTGTTGGACTAGGCACTATGCACTACGCCCGCTCGGTGGTGGGGTACACACAAAGACAACTTTGATGAGTGGTGTGATTATAGAAGGATGATGAGAATGTGATTTGGTCGTCCTAAAGTACAAGTAACTGAGAAGTATGATGGGAGGAATGATTTGCGTGATCATTTGGCCAAATGGAGTAAGGTATATGGAATGAAGCCATAGCCAGAATGGGTGCATTTATTCTGTCACACTCTAGAAATAATACCTATGAATTGATATTTGGAAATGGGTCTCCGCCAAAGCACTGCAGAGTGGGATGTCTTAAGAGAAGGGTTCGTGAGGACATTCAACTTTGAAGACGGGTTCGAAAGAATTGATGAGGTGCTACAGGAGGTTAAGGCAGTGATCTTCCGAATCCCGCAGGATCCTTTGGAATTGATTCAACCATATTAGAGCACCCAATTACGTCATGCATTGGAATGATATAATATAATTTTTGAAGCGGAGGATCAAGATCCAAGGAATATAAATATCCCAGAAGTGAAAGGACACCGCAAGGTTGAAGGTCCATAGATAGAGAAACTGGATATCACCGCACCACTGAAGACTAGGCAGGTAAACATTGGTACTGAAGCGGAGCCTAAATTAGCGAAGATCGAAGATTATTGGGATGATGCCACATTGGATAAAGTTGTTGATTTACTCCGTGAGTACCAGGATCTTTTCCCTACAAAATTTTCAGACTTGAAAGGCATCATAGGCAATTTCCAAGTGATGATAATAACTCTGAAACTAGATACAAAGCCCGTTAAGCAAAGGCCATATCACCTTAATCCAAAATACAAGGAAAAGGTCCGGTTGGAGTTGGACAAGATGCTTGAGGTGGGTATTATTGAACCAATAGAGAAATCTGATTGGGTGAGCCCAATGGTAATTCAAGAAAAGAAGCAGAGGGAAGAGATAAGGATTTACGTAGATCAAAGAAAGCTTAATGATGCCTGCTTTCATGATCCTTTCTCGACACCATTTACTAATGAGGTACTGGAAAATTTGGGAGGACAAGAACCCTATTCATTTACTGATGGGTTCTATGGATACCATCAGATCAATATCACACCAGAAGACAAGAGTAAAACAACCTTCACGACGGAATGGGGGTGTTTTCAGTACACAGTGATGCCCTTCGGACTCAAGAATGCATCGGCAATATTCTCTCACGTAGTCATCGTGGCGTTTAAAGAATTTATTCACAAATTATTGGAGGTATATTTTGATGACTGGACAGTGTTTGGGCTAGTAAAGCGCCATGTAGCCAATCTGTGCTTAATGTTGGATACGTGCCGAAGGTATCAAATTGTGTTGAACCTGAAGAAGTGCTTGTTTTGTGTCCCCTTTGGGATTTTGCTGGGTCATGTGGTATGCAAGCAAGGACTCATGGTGGACCCTACCAATATCACAGTAATACCTAAATTGGTATATACTAGGTATTATTAGAAGTTCCTCAAGGCTTATGCTCATATTACCGCGCCCATGGAGAAGTTGCTAAAGAAGGATGCTACATTCTATTGGGATGAAGAATGGCAGCACAGTCTGGATGTCTTGAAGGAAAAAATAGTCACCACACCAATATTGGTCTTCCCGGATTGGAAGAAGGCATTCCATGTTCACGTTGATGTCTTGTGTATTGTGTTGGTAGCAGTATTGACACAAGCTGGTGAAGTGGAAATGGATCATCTTATAGCAATTGCGAGCAGAAAGTTGTTAAAGGAGAAAATAATTATTCGACAACAAAGCGTGAAGGATTGTCTATGGTGTACGCACTCCAAAAATTCAAACACTATTTGTTGGGCAGACATTTCAAGATGTACACAAACCATTTTTCCTTGAAGTATCTAGTCAATAAGCCTGTGTTGGGGGGGGGGGGGATATGCATATGGTTGCTATTATTCCAAGAATATGATTTTGAGGTAATTGTGAAACCAAGAAGGTTGAACGCAGGACCTGACCATTTGTCGCACATTGAGACAGGAGAGGAGCCTACTAATTTGGAGGAAGGGTTGCCCAACGCGCAACTCTTTACGGTGCGTGTAGCGGACAACCACTTTGCGGATATTATTTATTTTTTGACCATAGGGACAACTCCAGAAGACTACACGATTCAGTAGAAGAAAGAATTGGAAGTACGTGCGGCTGACTTCTCAGTAATTGTCGGACATTTGTATAAAATGGGATCAAATGAGATACTCCGACGGTATGTGCCCAATTTTGAAAGAAAAAACATCCTTGCAGAGGCTCATGGAGTAGCTGTAGGAGGGCATTATGTAGGAAAAGCAACAATGCAGAAGGCTTTGCACACTAGGTTATGGTGGCCAACGCTGCATAAAGATTCTAAAGCATATTGTAGGGCATGCGATGCATGCCAAAGAACAGGCAGACCGTCGCGGAGGGATGAGCTTCCTCTGAATCCGCAGGTTTCATTACAACCATTTGAGAAATGGGCAATTGATTTTGTAGGACCGATCATCCCCCAGGCAAGAAAAAAGGTGCGTGATATATCATCACTGCGACCGAATATCTGACCAGATGGGTGGAAGCACAGCTTGTGAAGGACTATACAGGGGCAACAATAGCAAAGTTTTTGTTTGAATATGTGTTGACCAGGTTCGGTTTCCCGAAGGTATTGATGAGTGACCGCAGTACAAATTTTCTCAATGAAACAATCAATGCACTGACAGAAGAGTTCTAGGTTTACCATTAGAAAAGTACACCATATCATCCTCAAGCTAATGGAACAGTTGAGGCTTTCAATAAGATATTGGAAAATGCACTGACAAAGGTTTGCAATGCGCAGCGGAATGATTGGGACGTGCACGTATCGGTGGTATTATGGGCATACAGGACTACTTGCAAAAAGCTGACCAATCGAATGCCTTTCCGATTGGTTTATGGTATAGAGGTTGTAATGCCTATGGAATATATCATTCCTAGTCTACGCATAGTGGCTTTCACAAGAATGGTAGACCGCGAAGCCTTAGAAGAATGGCTCATGCAGCTAATGGAGCTCGAAGAAGATAGGTTTTTGGCTGGATTCCATCAGTAGGTTCAAAAGGAACGCGAAAAAGCTTGGCATGATCGGCACATCAAACTGCGCACCTTCAAGGTAAATGACTTGGTTTTATTATATGATAGCAAGTTCGCTAAGTTTCCAGGAAAGTTTCAGATGCACTGGCTAGGGCCATATGTCATCAAAGAAATTACAGATGGTGGCACAGTTTAGCTTGCAAAGTTGAATGGAGAACCATTTCTGGGAAGGGTAAATGGAAGCTGGTTGAAGCCATACACAGGGGATCTGGTTCAATGACTACATGACAGATGGACAGTCTTAGCGGTCTAAGCAGCTGCAAGGGAGTGTGGGACTATAAAATACACTGCCAGGTTGGTGGAACTACACCACAAAGGAGATGAGCGACAAAGGGTGATGTCACAGTATCAGAAGGTATGCGAAGGGAGCTACGCTATGAGGGGAGATACAATGTAGCACAACCAGAAAATTATTGTTATAGTCATTGTTCATGATTTGACAACCACGAGACGGTTAAGAGAAGCGAGGGGTGGCATTCAAGGCTAAAATATTTGAAGATCTGTTGCCAAATTGGCATTTATGGACGGATTTTGGGGGGAACAGTCAAATTTGAATTCAAATCCGTCTATAAATTACGCGTGGTCATCTAGCAGAGAACACTTTGCATCCTTAGAATTTTTTGAGTTGTGTTGTCTGTCGTTTATGAATCCTTAGTTTTTTGCAGATTTAGTCGCAAGCTCTGTGTTTGATACTTTACCTAAGGATACCTAGCAATTTATTCTCAGCACTATGTCTGGACCAGGTGAGACTGCAAGCACTGGAGGAACTGTTGCCTCCAAGGGAGCAGCTCCAAAAGTGTAATAATGGAGGCTACGGCTCCTATGACTACGGTGCCAAGGTCGCCTAGGCTGGAGCCTACACCAATGCGTGAAAAGTCCAAGCTGAAGAAAGACAAGCAGAAGCGGCCAATGCTAGTGCGTGAGTCACCAAGAAAGCACTCTGCTACCCAAGCCCAAAAGAAAGATAAGCCGCTAGCGAAGGATAAGGAGAAGGTCATAGATTTAGAGGCCGAAGAGGGCGCGGAGGATATAGATGCTGAGGGCGTGGAGCCCATCTCCAAGTTGCCAAATTATATCCCTCCACGCAAGGGAAAGGTGAAGGTCACTAAGGACCCACATCCAACGAAATTCCTCATTAATACACCCCTGCTACCAGAAAGCATCACCTTTGAAGGACCACACCTTGCGCGGATTCCCCATTTAAAATTGGAAGATTGGGATTTGGTAGACCAAGAGAGGTTCCCCCACCTCGCGAAGGAGAACTACATGAAGTAGGTATATTATAAATAATCTAGTGTCACTGTGTTGGAGCCAGTGGAGTGGATTCGCGGAGTAAATCAATCAGGGTTGTTGAACCTGTTGTGGGTGCCCCACTATCACCACTCCAACATCAATATCACCTACATAAATCAAATGCTGACTCTATTATATGATGTGTGTTTATGGTTGAGCGCGCCTATACCCATCATGGACATGTTGATCCATTGGATCACACTCCTACCACGTTCAGGCTTGAATTCGGCCAAGGATTTTGGCGGAAAGACCAGTGAGCGCGACTTGGAAAAAAAGATGAAGAGGAAATTTGACCTAGTCAAGAGGCTGCGTGGGCACTCCATCACGTCCATCACCGACCTTGTGGTACAAATAGCCCCACAAATCTTAGCTGGTAAATTCATGAGAAATGTCGCGTAGACGAGGTTTTGGCCCGTAGCTGCACAATGCATGGAGGCATGTGTAGTTTAATTGGTCACACTAACTCTACAGCGAGTTCCTTGCGAATTGTCGTGAGACTCAAGATGAGAGCAAGACCTTCCACTATGTGTGGTTGCTACTCTCCATTATGATAGTCACTTGGGAACTACTGGAGGATAGTCAGTTTCCTCCCTTGGAGAAAGGATTACCGGAGGTTGCCCAGTTTGCCTCCTTGTGGGCCACGAAGGACTTAGCGCGGGTCACGAGGACAAAAAATTTATGGGTTCTGAAGGAGGAGAGCATTTGCATGGCCATCAACCAGTGACCACAGTTGTCCCCAACTATGTATGATTAGTTGTCAGAGTACATGGAGTTCAAGTCCGATTTTCACCGTGTGTATATCAGGGTGTGGAAGGTTCTACAACAGAAGTGGTTTGATCTACCCTATCTTGTCACGGATGATGCCATCTAAGAAGTCATCAAGCATTGGCCGAAAGATTGTCACTCTCCATCCGATATGGTCACAGTACCAGAAAAGGTGCAGGGAGTTCCACAGAGAAAAAGAAGAAGGAGGCAGCAAACCAAGCGGTCCAGCAGTTGGTCGAGAAGCGCAGGAAGGAGGCTGAGGAGAAGGCCCGGCTGGAAAAGGAGCACGGTGCAAAGGAACAGGCTGAACAAGAACATCATGACTTCGAGCGAAGTGGTAAATTCCCTTCACGCCAGACTGAGGAAGAAGAACAGTCAGAGAAGGGAAGTGGCAGGGATGAAGGATAGAGCACCCCATTCTGGGTGAAGAGGTATAGGGAACAATAGAAGGAGGGGCCCCAGAAAAAGTCAAAAGCGACCAAGCCAACGCTCAATCCCATTATGCTCATAGAAGGCAATCTCGATGAGATCAGAGATAAAGTGCGCGACACCACAACAAAACTATTGTAGCAGTTTAAACAAAAGCACCTACATTTGTTATGCACTCTTCAAAAGGATCTGCATGAACTACAGTTCTAGACCAGCAGGATCTAGGTGGGCACAGGGAAGGTGAGCGCCGCATAGACGAGTCTGGCAACAGGGACCAGTCAGGTTGTCGAGATGGTCAGGTTAGTGGATCTCCGAGCAGTAGCGCTACTAGAAGGGTCCTTGAGCGTGGAATTGGTCGATGACAAGGTCATCATGAGTACTCTGAAGAAAATTAGCCTCAACCTTGTAGCACTCCCCAATGAATATCTTCACACACTGCAGAAAGGTGTGATAATGGAGTTACGAGCACGGGAGCAGCGCGCTCTCAGCCTAGTAAGTGAATATCAGGTGAACAATGAGAAAATTTTCACCGAAAATACGGAGGCCCTGAAGGCATGATCCAGGTGGATATTGGTGGCCACCTGCCAAGTCCACCTGGACCCCCACCATTGTTTCTCTCAGCATTTTCAGTTTCCTTAATTGTAGCACAACTTACTATTTTTAGCAGTTTTTCGGGTCCTAAACTTCTGGAGCCGTTTTGAGGCCCTAAACGACGTTTTTTGGGAAATCTGGGGGCAACATGGGTCCATGGACCGATGTTGCCCTTCCCAAAGTGGTAGTGCTCGGATAGATCTTTCTAACGAGCTATTGTACGCGTCAAACGGAGATCGTATGCCAAAGTTACGACCCCGGGAAGTTGATGTACCAATTTACCCAAACGGGGCCCACAGTTTGGCGTTTCATCTCCTAGGGTTAGGTTTTGGAATGTTAAGGGTTTTCCATTGTTTCTCAACAATAAATAGGCCTTCGAGCCTCATTGTAACACAGTTCAGAGGCATGTAGCCACCACATCTCTTCTCAGAGATAAGATACCATCGCCCTAGCTAGTTTATTTCCATTTCTGGTTGTAAGCATATTTCAGTATTTTCCATTAATGAAATGAAGTATTATTTCCGCTGCATCTTTGTGTATATGGTTATCTCTGTAATTTGTTGTGTTCCTGTTTAAATCCGGATCAGTGGTATCAGAGCGGTCTGCTTTTTCTCTGTTTTTCTTTGCATGTCCCCAACAAGGTCGGGATATAAGGAGTTAGGGCTTGAACTGGTTGAACCTTTGCAAGACCAGCCTCGTAAATCCCGACGGCCTCCCATGGCGAATGAGAAGAAAGACGAGGGGGCAGGAGATCCCATCAAAATCTTGCTCGAAGAAGCCCTCGAGCGACAACGGAACGTGATGATGGATAGCTTTGCCCAGATCCTTCAGCGGCTACCCAGAAGCGACGCATCGGCTTCCAGCAGCTACTCTGGAAACGCCACACCCTTTAAGGTACAAGTCAATTTTGAAATCCCCATATTCGAGGGTCAGATAGACGCAGATGTCGTAGATAAATGGTTAAATCTGCTAGAGGGTTATTTTTCTGTTCATGAATTTTCGAGTCGGGAAAAGATTGTTTTCGCTCTTCTCAAAGTAGCCCCCCACGTCAAGGACTGGTGGGAAACCTACTGCGAGCAGAAGGATGAAAGTACTGGCTCACTATTTTCAGCCGCACCCACCTGGAATTCATTCCGGGATGCCATCAAGGAGCAGTACTACCCTGTCGGAAGCTATGAGGATGAATACATAAAGTGGACCACACTGCGGCAGGGAAGGGACCAAGACGTGCCGGAGTTCACCAATCTCTTTTCCATACCCTTTGCACAAAGTTGGGTATCAAGGATTCGGAGCAACATTTGATACTCAAATACCGTGGCTCCCTGCACAAGTACATCCAGGAAGAAATACAATTCTTGAACATCTCCTCGCTCGGCGCAGCATACCGATATGCCGTCAAGGTCGAGCAGAAGTTTAGACAAAAGAAGCGAGACTTTGGATCTGCGAATCCAAAGCAGGGGAAATGTGCCCCTAAACCACAGAACAAAGGACAAAGC
This sequence comes from Pinus tabuliformis, assembly GCA_031772625.1. Lineage (NCBI taxonomy): Eukaryota > Viridiplantae > Streptophyta > Pinopsida > Pinales > Pinaceae > Pinus > Pinus tabuliformis. The sequence goes on along the minus strand of CM062818.1, from coordinate 1,390,227,922 downwards.
CAAGGCGGGACAGCCCAAGACAACCCACCGAAGCTGCAAGCAAAGAACAGCGCCGTGAAGCCAAAAAAGGACACTAGAAAATGGTGTGAGTTCCATAAGAGCTCCACTCACAACACAAGTGAGTGTCGGGCCAAACAGTCACTAGTGGCTGAGCTAAAGGTTTCAGAATCAGATGCATGTTCCGACTCTGAGTCAGAACCCGATAAGGGGAATGAAACAGGGAAGCAGATCACTGATGCGGATCCCAATGCCACTGTTGCTACCGCCAAGATCCAGAAAAATGAACCCGAAGATCCAGAGGAGGAGGAGCATCTCTTCCACTCCAAGATGTGGGTAAAGGGCTCCCCGATACAGTTCATTGTTGATAACGGGAGTCAAAAGAACCTCATTTCGGCAGAGGTCGTGAAGCGGTTGGGCTTACCGACCACAGCACATCCACAACCATACACCATTGGGTGGCTTCACCAAGGACGAGATCTTCGCGTGAACCAGCAGTGTCGCCTTCCATACAACATCAAGCCCTTCACGGATGATGTATTGTGTGACATTGCTCCCCTTGAAGTTTGTGATGTATTATTAGGACAGCCATACTTGTGGAAGCGACATGTTGTGTATGAATCAAGGCCCCGTGCTGTTATTATTACATTGGGAAATAAGTTGTACAGGATACCAGAGGTAGCGCCACCTACTGCCATCTCTTTGATTACTGCAAAACAATGCAGTAAGATCATTTCCAAAACCAGGAAATTTGTCTTCCTGATGATACGCCCTCAAGGAAAGAAGAAGATGGTGGCCGCGGCCTCCAGACGGGGTCCCTCTGCACGACAACTACAGATGGACAAGGTTATGGAGGAGTCCGAGGAAATCTTCACCTCCCCTGCAGGGGTTCCTCTGCACTGTCAGGTCAAGCACTCCATCGATCTGACCCCAGGTGCGCCGCTACCCAATGGACCAATTTATCGGCGCTCCATTCTGGAGAACAATGAAATCAAGAGGCAGATTCAGGAGCTCCTGCAGAAAGGTCACATCCGTCTGAGTTCATCGCCTTGTGGGAGCCCGATCGTGTTGGTGCAGAAGAAGGATGGGACGTGGAGACTCTGTATTGACTATCAGGCGCTGAACAAGATTACTGTCCGTAATAGGTACCCGATCCTGCAGATTGATGACCTCCTGGACCAACTAAAGGGGGCGAAATATTTCAGCAAGATCGACCTGAAGTCAGGATATCACCAGGTACCAATCGAACCCTCTGATGTGTGGAAGACTGCCTTCAAATCCAAGGAGGGCCTTTTCGAATGGTTGGTTATGCCTTTTGGATTGACGAATGCTCCTGCAACCTTCATGAGGCTAATGGATGACATCTTGCGGCCATTCACCAACTCCTTTGTAGTAGTATACTTGGATGACATTCTGATCTTCAGCAAGAGTTGGGAAGAGCACCTCCACCACATCCGACAGGTTCTCCAAACACTGCGGCAACACAAGCTATGTGTCAATTTGGAGAAATGCACTTTTGGCATGACCCAGGTTCAGTATCTGGGATACATCATTGATGAACAGGGGGTGCATGTCGATCCAGCCAAGATCCAAGTCATTCGGGATTGGCCCTCTCCAACCACTCTAACAGAGCTCCGCATCTTTCTACGTCTTGCCAACTTCTACCGCAGGTTCGTATTGGGGTTTTCTCATATTACTTGGCCCTTGAGTCAAGTCACCAAGGGAGGGGCGAAAGCAAAATTCTTTTGGTCTGAATCTCAATAGAAGGCATTCATGGAGTTGAAGGATCGCCTCTGCACGGCACCAGTGCTCGCATTACCAGATTTACAACAACCATTTGAGGTCGAGACAGATACCTCTGACTATGCTATTGGGGCAGTCCTTACTCAACATGGACATCCAGTGGCATATCACAGTGAAACACTTTCAGACACAGTCCGGAAGTACCCCACTTATGATAAAGAGATGTATTCCATTGTACAGGCCTGCCGACAATGGAAGCATTACATTTTGGGGAAGGAACGGTCATCCACACAGACCACCGACCCCTGCAGTTCATACAGACCCAAGGGAAATTGTAGAATGATCGCCATCAGAAGTGGTCTACATACCTGCAACAGTTCCACTTGAATATCAAGTACAAGAAGGGCAGCACCAATAATGTTGCAAATTGCCTCATGTCGACCACCGATCATGGTGCTAACCACCGTGCTCAACTCTTGTGGGCATGAGACTTCTGATTGGCCACTTCTCTACAAAAGCGACCCAGAATTCGGCCACACATACCAGACACTCTTGGAGGGTCGGCATGTTCCAGATTTTCACCTCCAGGATGCCCTGTTATGCCACCTAGGTCACCTTTGTGTTCCTTCAAGCGAGCGTGCCAAGATGATTTGGGAAGCACACTACAGTCGGGCTGCTGGGCATTTCGGGGTCGAGAAAACAGTGGCAGTACTACAAAATTATTTCTATTGGCCGAATCTTCGACAGGATGTTGGGAAGTACATCAAATCATGTACTGCCTGTGCCATTACCAAACCAACCATTAAGAAGCACGACCTCTATACCCCGTTGCCTACCTCTAGTTGACCTTGGGAATCCATCTCCATGGATTACATGTCAGGCCTTCCTTCCACTAAGCATGGAAATGATTGTGTTTTTGTGGTCGTCGATAGGTTCTCAAAGATGGCCATTATGGTGGCCTGCAAGAAGAATATCACAACAGAAGCCACTTCTAAACTCTTCTTTGAACGAGTGTGGATGCACTTTGGGATCCCACAGTCTATCATCTCAGATCGGGACAGTCGGTTTCTCAGCACATTTTTGTCCAGTCTCTGGTCAATGCTGGACACCAAACTCACGAAGTCCACAGCCTTCCATCCTCAAACTGATGGCCAGACAGAGGTTGTCAATAGAATGATTGTGCACATTCTGCGTATGTATAACTCAAAGCATCCACGCACATGGGACGAGAGCCTCCCCTATGTTCAGCACAGCTACAATCGAGCTCTTCACAGCTCCACTGGCCATAGCCCTTTTCAGGTGGGTTTGGGATTCCAGCCACTATGCCCCATTGATGTGGCCATGCCACTTGCAGCTACTCACATAAATTCAGCTCATGTCCAGTCCGAAACAGATAAGGCCACCAGCTTCATTGAGCGCATCCAACATATTCGCCAACAGGTCCATGACATTCTTGAGAAATCAAATGCCAAGTACAAGCAGCGACATGATCAACATCGGGTGCCACACAAGTTTCAGGTGGGCGACAAAGTCTAGTTGCATTTGCAAAAGGAACGCCTTACTGGAGCCTATCGGAAATTGAGACCACTCCGATATGGTCCTTACACCATTACTAAGGCTATGGGAGACAATGCATTTGAGCTCAGCATTCCCCCACTCCTTGGCCTGCACCCAGTGTTCAATGTGGACCACCTTCGGCCATACTTTCCACCATTGCTAGACACATCCGACATTGCAGAACAGCTCAAACCCATAGAATTAAATCCAGATTGCATGGAACAAGCTGCAACTGATCGGATCATGGACATACAGATCAAGAACACTCGCCAACAGAATATCCAACTGTATCGAGTTGTTAAAGCAGGCCAACTCCTTCAGCAGGGCAAGTGGCTCACCAGAGAATAAGTTCAGCAAAAGTTTCCTCATCTCATGGAGGAGCTCAACGCAATGGGGACCATTGCTTCCTAAGGGGGGAGGAATGATCCAGGTGGATATTGGTGGCCACCTGCCAAGTCCACCTGGAACCCCACCATTGTTTCTCTCAGCATTTTCAGTTTCCTTAATTGTAGCACAACTTACTATTTTTAGCAGTTTTTCGGGTCCTAAATTTCTGGAGCCGTTTTGAGGCCCTAAACGACGTTTTTTTTGGAAATCTAGGGGCAACATGGGTCCATGGACTGACATTTACCTTCCCAAAGTGGTAGTGCTCGGATAGATATTTCTAACGAGCTATTATACGCGTTAAACGGAGATCGTATGCCAAAGTTACGACCCCGGGAAGTTGATGTACCAATTTACCCAAACGGGGCCCACAGTTTGGCGTTTCATCTCCTAGGGTTAGGTTTTGGAATGTTAAGGGTTTTCCATTGTTTCTCAACAATAAATAGGCCTTCGAGCCTCATTGTAACACAGTTCAGAGGCATGTAGCCACCACATCTCTTCTCATAGATAAGCTACCATCGCCCTAGCTAGTTTATTTCCATTTCTGGTTGTAAGCATATTTCAGTATTTTCCATTAATGAAATGAAGTATTATTTTCGTTGCATCTTTGTGTATATGGTTATCTCTGTAATTTGTTGCGTTCCTGTTTAAATCTGGATCAAGGGAAAAGAGACGATCCAGGCACAGAGCGCCCAGCTAGCGGTCGCGGTTGGAGAGGCTTGTAGGACAGTGTCAGAGTTGCACATACCTAAGGACACACCGCTTGAAGCCAAGATCAGGAAACTTGCAGCGGGTGTCCGCAATGAAAACGCAGAGGTGGCCCGAGTTTAGTTTGAGCTCAACATGAAAATCACAGAACTGGAGCTCAAGTCACAACATTCAACCCCGCCAGAAGTTAGGGAACAATGCCAAGCAGTTGTTAAGGATGCAATAGCCACTGTGGATGTTGTGGTTGTGGATTGCACAACGTTGTTTGAGAAGGCCATGGAAGCAGTGACGACCCTGCAGGAAGATCCCAACCTGCAGAGATTAAAAACTGAGACCTGCGAGTTTCAATAGCAGTACCACAAAGTGCGGGCGACGACATGCTCAGTGGCTATAGTGCAACACCTCGCCAAGTTACAGGAGGGGAAGAAACTTCCTATACAAGTGGAAGCAGCGCAAAAAAAAGAGGCAGTCCTTAGGCACGTTTATATCCTTGGTTGGAAGAAACCTACCAAATATCCACCAATATACAGGAAAAGTTGGCGAACTTGTATCTTACACATCAAAAGATCAAGAAGGACAACGAAGGACCAACCATAGAACAGTTGTCGAACAAGTGAAGCAGGAAGCCATGCAAAGCATGGTTGAAGTAACAGTGGTGCAGGTGGAGCTGGGGGGTCTTCGCAGCAAGATCTCCGTGCCAACTGAGTGACTCGAGGGCGAGTCACGATATTTGTGTTGGGGGTTTGTTGGGATGGGGTCCCCTGGGTAAGTTTTGGGGCAAAAGCCCAAGTTTTGATGTAAAAATATGTAAAGTCTCCGCAAATTGTGGTCGCAAAGCGCGTAGCTAGTTAAGAGTCAAAAAGGGTTTTACCCTTCTTTTATGTAACTAGAGTCGGCTTTTGAAGATCTACCCATGGTCTGTGGACCATGGGATTGTATAAATAGGTGTGTCTTAGAGAGTAAAAGGAAATTAAGAGGAAGTATATGGGTACGAGCGAAGAAGTCTAGCGTAGAGATAGAAGTCTTAGAGGAAGGAAAGGCTCTTGTTAATTTTAGGTATGTTCTATGCTAGAGAAATTTATTTCAATTTCACAATTAGCTCATTACCTTTTCCAAATTAACACATCAGCATTAAAGTAAACTGCAAATAGAACATAAATATAAATCGCATAAGACAAGACAAGATAAGAGGACACAAGATGTGGCGCTAGCCAAGGACAAACCCCATAATGTGGGAAACCCTTGATCAATTCTTCTTTTATGTTCTTCAAAGTTCAACAGAGAAAGAGAGAGAGAGAGATAGTACATTTACAATAGAAGCCAACACTTTGACTTATATAGATAAGAGCATAGATCATCTCTAAGAAGATGATACATGAGATCAGTTGAAGACATGTTGCTTCAACTGATTCTCCAAGGTGACTCTTTCACCTATCGTTGTGATGCATTTCGTCATCATGTTTCACCTCACCGCACTGCACCATGCTACACCCATCATCATTGTACTACATTATGTGGCATTGATGCACCATGTTGCTTTCCTGGCAATTCTGGCTGTTCCCTGCAGTTTCGACAGTTCCGGTTGTTCTCGACAATTCCTATAGTTTCGTCAGTTCCAGCAGTTCTGGCTTTTTCGGCAGTTCCAACTTTTTCGATAGCTCTGGGTTTTTTGGAAATTCTAGCTTTTCCACCTTTTCCGACAATTCCAACTTTTCCGGTAGTTCCTGATTTTTCGGCAGTTCCGGCTTTTCCGACTTTTCCGAATTTTTCAGCAGTTCCGGATTTTTCGGCAGTTCTGGCTTTTTCAGCAGTTCTGACTTTTCTAGCAATTCTGGCTTTTCCAGCAGTTCAGAATTTTTCGGCAGTTCCAACTTTTCTGGCTTTTTCAGCATTTCCGGCTCTTTGGATCAGGGCAGCGTTATCCCTTAGGATCTCTCCTCCTACTAAAACCCAAAGACAAGTAGAGAGGGGAAGAGATCCCAAGTGTGTGTTGAAATGACTTGAAGTCCTCTATATTTATACTAAAACGTAGATGATGAATAGGCATGTCTATTAGGCTTTTGAGCCTACTCAAGTTGCTGGTCAGCTTGATAATAATTCCATAATCAAAATAATTTCATAACTCCATGAATACTTATCGGAATCGGATGATCTTTAGATAAATCCTACACTTCTCAATGAGAGGGATCCAATAAAAATATTAGTTGCCATAAATAAGCTAACCCACATGGATTTTGGCCCTAGTTGCCAATTTTAACACTCCCTCTCAACTAGGGAGAACTCCATCCGCTGATCCATATGTTTGACTATACTGTCTCTACCATCAATGCCCTGCACTGCTCTGTTCAGTTCTGCTCAGCTCTGCTAGCTCTATTGTCTCTGCTCAACTCTGTTAGCTCTACTCAGCTCTATTGTCTATGCTCAACTCAGCTCTGTTGTCTCTGCTCAGCTCTGCTGGCTCTACTCTGCTCTACTCAGCTCTGCTGGCTCTGCTCTGTTCAGCTCATCTCTGCTCAGCTTTGTTGGCTCTGCTTTGCTCTGCTCAGCTCTACTCAGCTCTGCTAGGTCTGCTCGCTCTGTTGTCTCTGCTAATCCGTGAGAGATTGTGCCCTTAAGATATCTCAGAAGATTCTTAGCACCAATCCAGTGAGGCTCAACCAAATGTGAGCTCACCATGCTAATTGCAAAACATATGTTCGGACGGAAGTTCACCAAGAACATCAACACGAATGAGTTTATTAAACTCAGGGGCATTTCCCAAATCTGGTCCGACATCACTACCATATAACTTCTGAAAGTTAAGATCCTCGAGGTAGCCACAGGCTTGAAGTTTATCATTCCACATTCGGAATCCAACTCCCTCTTACTTCTGCAAATGGGAGGGTCTGCACCTGTCATAAATAGGTCTTCCTCATAAGGTGTCGGTATGAGAGGTCTATCGTCCACAACCTTCGGGTAATGGTTTGGATTAGTTTCACTCCTAGTGAATCTCAGCTTCATCTGATAGCTATCAATCCTCTCATACTATGCCCGGGGAGTTTTGCTTCAAGCCATAGAATGCTTTCTTCCACATACGTGAGATTCTTGATCATCAATCTCAAACACCTCGGGTAGTTCCAAACCTGTGGACCTGCTACATGAGGGGAATGGTCCCTAGATTTCCCTTCAGTACATATCAGACATGTACTTTCATGCTCTTTTTGAATTCAGGCATCCCTGTCACCATCTCACTTACAGACCTTTGGTGCTATGTGTCAATGGACATGGTCCCCAGTGGACTTCCTGCAACTTGATACAACCCTGAACTCAAAAACATTTGAAAATTATATTTTCAAACACATACCTTTCCATCGATAAGTGCCACCCTGAAACCTTTGACTTCCATTGTTGAAATGGACACCAGGTTCTTCTTGCGATCAGGTACATAAAAGGGACTCTATAAATGAATTGAGTTACCCTTATTCAATTGAGGAATAACATTCCCTACACCCTTTCTGGGATAGGTGGCATCAACTCCAAGTATAATCCCAAGATTGTTTCTATCTCTACCAAATTAGAGAGCGCACCCATCTATCTAATGAAGTGCCTTGAAGCACTACAATCAATAAGCCAGATTCCCAAAGAATCTGAAGGAGAGGGCCAATACAAGATAACACTTCTTTATCTTATCAGAAATAACATTTGATTCTTCATACCTGGGGTTCCTTGCTTTCTTTGAAGAGTCAACCATTTCCTCGATGACCTGCATTACCTGTCATTCCTTTGATCGTTGAAGATATCCCTAGAATGATTATTATCTTCATTAAGATATGTGTCTCTGCCATTCAGACACTCCTTCGTATAATGGACGAACTTATTGCAACCAAGAAATCCGCCTTTCCTTCCACCCTTAGATCTGAACTTCCCAATGAAGTGATCTTTAGGTAGGCCATCAGAAACTTCCATTGCGCCATCATGATAATATTCTCTGCTTCGACTTCACCATCGATGAATTTGAAGAGGGATGAGGAATCCATTGATCCTCTTGTCCTTTCCCAACTGTCATTGATGATTGCTCTTTCACTCTTGCTTGGGAATTGTCTTCACCTTAGCTCCGATACCATGTTAATTTTAGGTATTTTCTATGCTAGAGAAATTTATTTCAATTTTCACAGTTATCTCATTATCTTTTCCATATTAACAATCACATCAGCATTAAAGTAAACTGCAGATAGAACATAAATATAAATTGCATAAGACAAGCCAAGACAAGAGGACACAAGATGTGGCGCTAGCCAGGGACAAACCCCACAATGTGGGGAAACCCTTGATCAATTCTTCTTTTATGTTCTTCAAAGTTCAGCAGAGAAAGAGAGAGAGAGAGATAGTACATTTACAATAGAAGCCAACACTTTGACTTATCTAGATAAGAGCATAGATCATCCCTAAGAAGATGATACATGAGATCAGTTGAAGACATGTTGCTTCAACTGATTCTCCAAGGTGACTCCTTCACCTATCGTTGTGCTGCATTTCGTCATCATGTTGCACCTCACCGCGTTGCACCATGCTACACCCATCATCACTATACTACATTATGTGCCATTGCTGCACCATGTTGCCTTCCTGACAATTCTGGCTGTTCCCGGTAGTTCTGATCGTTCCCTGCAGTTCCGACAGTTCCAGTTGTTCTCGACAGTTCCTACAATTCTGTCAATTCCAACAGTTCCAATTTTTCTGGCTTTTCTGGCAATTTTGGCTTTTCCGACAATTCCAGCTTTTTTAGCAATTCCGGCTTTTCCAGATTTTCCGACAGTTCCGGCTTTTCTGGCAGTTCCAGCTTTTCCAACGGTTTCGACTTTTCCGGTAGTTCCAAGTTTTTCGGCAGTTCCTACTTTTTCAGCAGTTCCAACTTTTCCAGCAGTTCCGAATTTTCTAGTAATTCAAGCTTTTTCGGCAGTTCTGGCTTTTCCGACTTTTCCAGCTTTTTGGATCAGGACAGCGTTATCCCTTAGGATCTCTCCTCCTACTAAAACCCAAAGACAAGTAGAGAGAGGAAGAGATCCCAAGTATGTGTTGAAATGACTTGAAGTCTCCTACTAAAACCCAAAGACAAGTAGAGAGAGGAAGAGATCCCAAGTATGTGTTGAAATGACTTGAAGTCCTCTATATTTATACTAAAACGTAGATGATGAATAGGCGTGTCTATTGGGTTTTTGAGCCTACTCAAGTTGTTGGTTGGCTTAATAATAATTCCATAATCAAAATAAATTCATAACTCCATGAATACTTATTAGAATCGAATTATCTTTAGATCAATCCTACACCTCTCGATGAGAGGGATCCAATAAAAATATCAGCTGCCATAAATAAGCTAACCCACATGGAGTTTGGCCCTAGTTGCCAATTTTAACAACTCTGCAGCTGAGTGCGTAGAGGCCTAGAGTAGTGTCCGCAGCTGAGTCTGTGGAACCCTGCAGCTGAGTGCGCAGGGAAGTTTTGAGTCTCTAAATCTTTGTTGAATACCAATAAAGAAGATTGTCACAGAAATTCCTGTGTTTAAGTTCCTTTATTTATGTTATGTATGAATCTGCTATATGCTATGATGAATGATGGCTTTATAAATTAATGATGTATTGATGCGCAACTTTACTTAATCTGTATTGTTATCTGAATGCAATTAATGTTAAGTGATTACACGGAGATCATAACGTTTTCTGTTAAATTTATCACACACTTAAGTAATTCCGAGTAACTACTGATCTAAGGGTAATCTGAAACGCACGTAAGTAGGCAATTGACCTGTTCAGGTGATGAGCACCAGTATTGCAGCAAGAATGTTGCAACTCCTGGGGCTACCAGCTTTACTTTATCAACTCGGGGTTCATACAAACTTGGAGGTGACAGTGTTGTATACACAAGTAAAAGTGATAATTATTCCTTTTTTCACTGTTCAGTTGGCGAGAGACCACTAGGGTTTTCAAGTGAGACTTTTATAGATTCAAAAGAAGCTTGATTACTGATGAAAGAAAGAGAAATCTACTCTAGGAGAAAGCTTGTCTACTGCAATAAGGAAAATGATTGAAATCCAATGCTAAAAACACACCATTTCCTAACTAACTGAAACTATGCTTTACAAGAATGCCAAGCTAACATGTATGAAATGCTACTGTCCTAAGCATGAAAGTTCAAAACATCAAACATCACTACTATGCATGTAGAGGACTGAAATAAATCTAGTTTTTTTCTTTTTATTCTTTTTATGGAAAAACAAGTGTGAAAGCTAATCCCTTTTGGTGATGTGGCAGGTGGCTTAGGGATGTTGGTGGATGGTTGGAAGGTTTAGGAGACCCTTAGGTGACCTTGTGTGGCTTCCTAGAGGTTTTCCCTCAATTTGGCCTCAAAACAGGCCACTACAGGAAAACCTACAGGATTCCCTATATTTCTATAGGATACAACCGAGAGAAAAACGATGGGTGTTGGAGGTGATGAAAGGCTTAGGGAAGGTTGGTGGTGGGTGGAATGGAGTGAAAAAATGCCTAGGATCACTCAGAACTCAAAACTAAGGTTGGGAGATGGTTGGATTTACTCAACATGCTTGTAGAAGTTTCCATGTAAAATGATGAAATTAGTGAAGGTCTTAGTGAAAGCAAGGAATGATTATGGATGGATGGAGTTGGAAGGAGGTTTCTTGCTTTGAAATAATTCTCTACTTCTGAAACACCTGCACTGCATCAAACAATGATATTTTCCCAAAAATCATGTAAGCAATGAGAATTTCAATGAGCTAGAAAAACATAGTTTAATGAGTTAGATGTCTACTTCATGCATGAGGAAAATTTGCATAATAAGGTGAAGTCATTGATGAGATCTACTGTAAGACTAAAAATGGAATAAATGGTAATTAAATCCTACAGTTGCAAACTGATCAAATGTTGGTTCAAGTACAGTAAACTCTAAATTATATGAGAAAGTAGAAATCTGTCTTTTTGGGGCTGCATAGGGGTCCTTTCCTCAAATCATGATCCCTGAAGGAGGAAGTGAGGCCAAGACACCTATTGACAACTTTTTTGTGTTTCTTTTATCCCTTCTAACCTATTTCTAAAGTAAAGCACAAATGGAAGCAAACTAATAAACAAACCAATCAAATCTACACTACTTGCAATGAAATACTTCTAAGGACAATTTAACCATGAATCTATGAAACTAATCTAAACATACAGATACAAGAAGAGGAGCCTTTGCTGATAGGGTTGGGCCCTAACCCAAGAGCTTCAGCCCTCTGAGTTAACTTATTACTGGATAATGAAAAATCTCATTCTCATTATCAAAATAGAAAATTACATAGCAATGTCTTCCACAAGTCTGGAGCTCCAAAATAACTAGTGTTTTTTTTACAACAAAAATTTGAATCCTAATGAGGCTCTAGGCCTATTTATTTATACAATTTAAGTCTCCAACGAATTCCTTAAATATAGGGAGGCTCGACTCCCAAACTCGAGATGAACTAACTTTGTGAGTATCACTTTCTCAGCTGCCTTTTGATCTCCATGACTTGGTTGCTTGTACTTCGAGCTAATGTGATTGATGGAGGAATATTTGAATGAGGGAGGAGTAAATGAAGAGGATTTACCTCCTACAACCTCTCTTCCTTGTCTCATTCTAGTTTTAGCCTTTAATCTTGCCAAAATTCCTTGATTTTCTCTCACAAACCTGCATTTAATGCACATTAGTCCACTAGGCATAATATCTCATTTTGACTCATCTCATTAAATAAAATATAATCAAAACATGTAATAAGTTGTGAGAAGAGTTGTTTTGACTAATCTAGGAGGTGAATGAAGGTCCATATACTTACCCAATGATGAGGCTCATCATCACCCCCTACTGAAAGTGTTGCTCATCCTTTAAGCAACTTAATCAATATCCATATCTTTCATAGCTCTAGTGGCTTCCCTGACATCCCATGCTTATGTTGTGGGTTCTTCTTGTGCATAGGATCCTGCCTTCCTTTCTATCTCCTCCCACTGCTTTCTTTCTTTCACTTCCTTCATTCCTTCTAACATCCCCAAGAGCAGTGGTGGACTGAGTCTAAAGCCAATTCAATTGACTTTGAGCCTTTGGATGGTTTGTTTGTACATGGGTGTCATGTTCAGTGCTTCTCTCATATTGTGAGGAGAATGGTACTCTCTAATTTTCAAACTGTAAGGTAAAGTATTCCATCTCTTTTGGCAAGCTTGCATGTTTTCATCCCCTAACAGTCTGAACATATCCTCAAAATGTGTAATTGATTGCTCTTGGGCAGCAAGATACCTAGGTGCAAGTTGAGGATCATTTGCAATTAAATTATGTGTGTTGATGACAACCATTGGATTGGACTGCTCAGCTCTTATCATGAGAGGCTCTGTTTGTTCCCTTGTCAATAACCTCTTCATTTCTGCAGCCCTTGCTTCCTCATGGTTCATCCATGATGCCAAAGCCATCAACTGTAAATCCCCTAGCTTTGCATTAGGGTCCCATAAATTCATCTTTGTCAAGGCCATGTTATGCAAGTAGAACTTAGACATCTTAGCCCTATCTTCCAATGTGCTTTGTTCACAAAGATCAATGAACTGTCTATAATCCTAGAATGGCATAGTGCCTCTCTGTGCTAGGGTCTTGATTTGGAATTGCATCCACTATTCCTTAAGGTATAATGCACAAGACTTAGCTGGCATCCTGCATTGGATTTCTTCCAAAGATACATTAGCCATGGATGCCAATTGATTCTCTCTTTCTTGCATTTGCCCTTTCAACCATGCATTTTCTGAATCCAACTGAGTTTTTATTATGGCCTCTCTGTCCCTCAGACTACTTAGTTCTATGCCCATCTCTTTGAGCTTATCCTCCATGTGACTAATGTCCCCCACCCCCCTGGACTTGGAAATCTGCATCCATTTGTGTTCTGGATTTTTCTTTCTCAAGCTCAAAGAATAATGGGATGGAAAATTTTTGTGGAATAACCCCACCCCCTTCAATAAATATGTAGTAGGAGCCAAGGTTAGGTTGAGGACTAGGTTCCCTTAGCTCTGGGTCCTCTCTCTTTGTTTCTTGCTGCAGACTTCCTTCCTAATCCAATTTATGAGTTTCATGTAGGTTTAGTAGAGTTTCCTGTAGGATTGCCTCTGCTTCTTGTAGGTCCTGTTGTGTATCCTGTAGGATGTCTTTTCCTTTAGATGAGGTAGATCTAGTCACATGCCTTCTCTCATAAGTGATAGGAGACTTAGGGGAGGTTTGTGCTGAGGATCCTCCTCCTTGAGTTTTTACAAGAGAAGCCATCTTCTCTTGTTGTTTAGGTGAGTTCTCAATAACAATGGGAACCTTGGTTGGAGTTTGAGGTTTTCCCTACCTTATCCTTGTACTTTTCCTTGTTCTGAAGTATAATGGGGTTTGCCTCTGTCTCTTGCCTTTTTGTTTGATAGGGGTGCTAAGGGCAGTGAGGGCAATTGTTGCCTCTTTCTCGGTGGGTTCTGGAGACACCTTGGGTGACTCCTCCTTATCCTCTGCCTCCTCTTTTCCATTTCCCTTTTCACCTTTGTCTTTCCCCTCTTCTTCTCCCTCTAGATCCTCATCTTGTTTATCAGTTTCCTCCTTGACATCTTCCTCTATTTCTTCATCACCTTCCTTCTCTTTCTCTTCCTCTTCCTCCTCATCTATTTCCTCTTCATCCCTCTCTGCTTATTCTTCATCTGTTTCAGTCTCTTCTTCATCCTTTTCACTGACAGTAGGGCTTTTATCATATGTGAGGGGCTTGATATCTACCTCTGTCAGCATGTCTCTGAAAATTGCCCAAATGATAGGAATTCTAAGGTTTTGGAGGGCATATTCTATGATGATTCTAATTAACCCATGGTGGGCTAGCTATTGGTAGTTTCCTTCCCGCACCTTCATGCTTGTATCTATCAGTGATTACAGAAGGAAGCATGTTATGTTGAGGCTGTGGTGAGGAGGTGTTTCTGCTTCAAATCTCAATTCTTCAAAAAGCCTAAAGTGGTATCCATATACCACACTATACCTGCCTTCACATGATATGTATTTTATAAGATGGTAGCTTACCTCATTCCAAGGGTATGGTAGACTTGATCTCCTCACTCCATTTTTGGCTTCAATGGGCTCCTCTCCCTCTAAAGAGAATTTATTTTTTGCAGTTTGGCTATCTCCCTTGTCTTCCTTTCTCAAGTCACTCCTAAGGGAAGTGTGGTAATTCTGCTTATGAGTTCAGAGGTGAGCTCTATGGAGAGGCCTCTCACTACAACAGTGGCATGGGTTATGGTCAGTGGAATGAGGGAGAGAGAAAAATATCTGGCTACTTCATCATCATACCCCCTCAATTTCTCAAAGTACCCCATCCAATTATGCCTTGTGAATATTTCTAGCACATGAACGTGTTGGTGAATCCTTAAAATGTTAATGGGCTCTCTTCTATTAAACCCCCCTGTCATTTTGTCTTGTGAATTTAAGGATCAGAGATACAAAATTTTAATGGAGGAAATGGGACTGAAATTTATGTGGATACAATTCCCTTATACAGCTATCAATTTCATCAAACTAGGATATTTTTCTGTTCTTTTTACTCGGAAAAATGGAGGGAAATGTAGAGCCTACCTCCTCATAGTGCTTGTTGTAGCCAACCCCTATGTTTCCCCCTCTGAAATTACTCTCTACCAATCCTGTAGACTGCATGATCGTATCTTGTAGGATTCTAGTGTGATCCTCTAGGATTTCCTATAGGAAGTCCTGCGCATGAAAAATTGAAGTTTTCCTCTCCTATAGGTTGCTTTGGGATGAGAGTAACTTTGCTAAAGTGAGCCTCGAGAAGATCAATTAATGAGTGCATGGGGATCAACATTTATTTCCTCTTATGGTCAAGTTGAGTGAGGTGGTGTGCTGGTAGCCGAGGTACAAATTTCTATTTTTGGACCGTTGGTCCCCACTACCACATCATCATTCCTTTCACCTCGTAGTCAACCCCCACTTCGGGCATCCATAGTCTTAACTTCTTTCAAACTCATCCTCCTTTTCTTTGATTTGACTACTGCCACTTGTGTGAGGACTAACTGTTTTGTCCTCGCTGATTGAACGAAGGTGGCCAAGTTAACTAGCCACCTTTCGATTATAAACCAACTTGTTCACAACCTTTACATCTTTTGATTACATTATGAAAATGGGGGAGTGAAGTGAGATACTTACCTGTGGTAACAATACCTTGTTTAGTTTGTTGAAGAAGCGAGGTTTTTGTTGTATGTTGGTTACATGTGACCTCTCCTTCTTTTTTATTTTATTGTATTTTGATTATTTCTTTGATGTGAAGGTGCCTGGTGTTGAAGATGATGGTGTTGTAGCTACTCTGGAGCTTCTTCTACCCTTGGATCTCCATGCTGGAAACTTGCTGCAACTTATGATTTTTATTCTATGGGATAGACTGCTATAGGATTTCCTATAGGATGTCCTATAGTTGCTTCTCCCTCGGAATTTTTAATCATTTCTACTGCTGGGACTTGAGGATGATGAACATGGATAGAGAGGAGGTCTAGGGGTGTGTGAATAATGAGAAATAACCCTTCAGGTGTTGTTCCCCTTTGCTCTCTGTCTCATTTTTTCTCTGTGTTTTTTCTTGAAGACTGTAAATTTTTATTTTTTATTTTTAAATTGATTTTCTTAATGATGAATGCAGGGGTGATCAAGGTGGAGAGAGGTATGGTAATGAAGTGGTGATGTAGGAATTTTATTTTTTAACATGTGTAGTTCATTTCCTTTCCCTAGGTTACTTCCTTTAGGATTCCCAAGCCACTATAATTCCTATAGGATCATCCTGTATATTTTCAGGGGATCCTGTAGGTTGGCAGGAGATGAGGCTTGCTCCAACACCATCACTGTTTTATTGATACCATCAATTAACTCTTGCTTTGACTATGGTGTTTTGTAAACTTTCAATCTGTGCCCATTAACAAGTAAAGGAATGGCCTCTGCATCTATGGTTATGATCTGCACTTAACCATTATCATGACATCTCTCTATAACACAAGGCCCTAACCATATTGTCCTTAATTTTCCCTTAAAGTCTTTATACCTAGAATCATATAAAAAAGCCCAATCACCTTCTTGAAATTGCTTATTCTTGATGTTCTTATCATTCCAAATCTTCCTCTGAATTTGAGTTACCTCTATGTGTAGGAGGGCCTGCATTTTGAACTCATCTAAACCATTCAACTGGAGCAATCTCTCTTTTTGTGCACTGCTGAGATCTAGATCTAGTTGGGTTGCCATCCTCAATATATTATACTCAAACTCAATGGACAACAAGGCCTTTTTCCCATAGACCATCTCATAAGGTGTGAATCCAGTGGTGGTCTTCTAGGTGGTATTATAGGCCCAGGTGGCCTCAACTAGTCTATCTGCCCAATCTTTCCTACTGTTGCTAACCACTTTGGTTAGGATGCCTTCCAGTGCTTTGTTGGTCACCTCCACTTGCCCATTATCTTATAGGTGATAGGGAGTGGAGGTTCTATGCTTGATCTTGTGCTGACTTAGCAAGTCTTCAATCATGTTGGAGGTAACCTCGTTTCCTTGATAAGTGACCAGTTCTCTAGGGTACCAAAACTTGTAAAATACATTCTCCCTTGAGAACTCAACCACCTTCTCCTCTGTTGTTGCCTTGATTGTCTTGGTTTCAGCCCACTTAGTGAGATAGTCAGTGCATACAATGATGTACTTCTTTTGCTTAGGAGGGTCAATAGGTCCAATGAAGTCCATGCCCCACTTGTCAAATGGCTCAAAAGTAACTTGATGTTGCAAAGGCATTTCATCTCTTGGAGTAGGCTTTCCCATCCTTTGGCACCGATCACACTGACTAGTATATCTTTTCACATCCTGATGAAGAGTGGGCCAATAATAACCAGCTTGTAACACTTTAAATCTTGTCCTCTTTGTTGCAAAGTAACCTCCACAAGGCCCATCATGACAGGTCAGAAGGATGTCAAAGACTTCCTCCTCCCTGACACACCTTCTCAGAATTTGATCCAGGCCTAATTTGAAGAGGTTGCCCCCAATCCAAGTGAAGGGGGTGCTCTTCCTCACAATATTGTTTTTCTCTTTGGAGGACAAATTCATGGGAACTATGCAGATACCAAATAGTTTTCTATGTCACCAAACCATGGAGAGAGAACTGAAATGGCGAATAAGTGCTCATCCAGTATCTGATCATCAACCATTCCCTCCTCACCTGCAGACAAAGTTAATCTCGACAAAAAATCTGAAACAAAATTTTCCTTGCCAAGCTTATTAACAATAGTTATATCAAACTATTGTAATAAAAGTAACCATCTAATAATCCGAGCATTCACATCAGGTTTATTCATTAAATATTTTATTACAGCATGACCAGTATGTACAAATGTTTAATAGCTTGTAATATAATGCCTAAATTTGTTCAATGAATGCACAACAACCAGGAGCTCATTTTCGTTCACTGTGTAGTTCAGTTCGGCCTTTGACAGATTCTTACTAATAAAGTAAATGGCATAAGGCAATTTTTCATCTATCTGGCCTAGGGTTGCTCCTATGGCTTTGTGTGAGGCATCATCATGTGTATGAAAAGGAAGGGCCCAATTTGGTGTTGGGTATACGACCAAAGTCCCACATTGACTAGAAGTGGGGAGGATCATGGGTATATAAGGATGGACAAATATCTCCATTGGTATGAGGCCTTTTGGGGGTAAGTCCAAAATCAAATCCATGAGGGCTTAGGCCCAAAGTGGACAATATCATACCATTGTGGAGATATGTGGTTTCCAGAGTCCTTACAAGTGGTATCGGAGCCATGCCCAGAAGTTAGCCAAGAGGATGAATCCTCGGAATGCCGAACGAAGGTGGTGGGCCCCGGTAATATCACGATGGATCCATGGATGAGCTCGGTTAGACAGGCGGTGTGCTCCGGATTCTTCATGGACGTGTCCTGGTCCCAACACGGTGAAGAGGAGTTGACCTGGGATAGAGCAAGCTCTCGAGGCAGGTCGTGCTCCATGTAAGGCATGTGCTTCCAACGCATTGGAGTGGAGAATCCTGGTTGGTAGAGAGTGGACGGGTGGATAATAATTTGAGGGGAGGCTCGATGGTCCTTTGTTCGAGGGGAGGATTGTTGGGTATACGACCAAAGTCCCACATTGACTAGAAGTGGGGAGGATCATGGGTATATAAGGATGGAAAAATATCTCCATTGGTATGAGGCCTTTTGGGGGTAAGTCCAAAAGCAAATCCATGAGGGCTTAGGCCCAAAGTGGACAATATCATACCATTGTGGAGATATGTGGTGTCCAGAGTCCTTACATTTGGGCCTCTACGGATCGGTGCAGTGGTTAACTTGTCCTTCAGGGTATCCAAGGCCTCTTGACAGCTTTTTGACCATATGAACTCAGAGTCTTTGGCCAACAACCCAAATAAAGGAGAAGCGAACTTAATGAAATCTTTTATAAACCTTAGGTAGTATCCAGCTAACCCTAGGAAACTTCTGATATCTCTCTGATTTTGAGGAGGGGGGACCCCATGGATGATATCTATTTTGTTTGGGTCCACCTGCAGTCCTTGCTGAGATATTGAATGACCTAGCACAGTCCTTGCAGTCATCAAGAATTCACATTTTTTGGGACTGAGAGACAAATTCATTTCAATGCATTTATGCAACACCTTACCTAAGTTGGACAAAGCCTCCCGGAAATCACATCCATAAGGTGTAAAATCATCCATATAAATCTCTACCGCATCATGGACTAATTCGGCAAAGATACTCATGACTACTCTCTAGAAAGTGGCAGGAGAATTGTATAGGCCAAAAGGAAGGACCCTATACCAGAAAATACCCCAAGGACAAGTGAAGGTGGTTTTATCCTGGTCTTTCGGGCTTATCTAGATTTGATTGAATCCATCTAGGAAAGAGAAAAACTTTTTCCCTACCAGGCCATCTAGCACTTGGTCGATGAAAGGTAGAGGGAAATGGTCCTTCTTTGTGGCTTTGTTTAACTCCCTGTAATCGACACAAATCCTCCACTTACCATTTTTCTTTGGAACCAACACCAAAGGAGAGACCCACTCACTGTCTGAGATAGGGTAAATGAATCCTGCATCTAGCAGCTTTTGTAGTTCTTCTTTGACTATATCTTTAAGAGTTGGATTCATCCTCCTTTGGGGTTGTCGGACTAGCTTGCAACCTTCTTTGATATAAATGTGGTGAGTACACACCGAGGGGTGCACTCCCTTCATTTATTTGTAACTCCAAGCAAAGGCATCCAGGTGTTCCTTTAGCAGGTTGCACAACTTTTCTTCTTGCTGAACAGAAAGAGATGGGTTGATTTTCAAAGTTCTCTTGGGGCCAAATTCTATGGTTTTGACACGGGTAGGGTTGGAATCAGCTAAGCATAGATAAATTTGATGGTTGTTTTGGGTTTCCTTTACTACTTCTTCTAAGGACAATGTACTAGGAGTTGGACTTTGGAGTATGTGTTCAATCAAATCATCTTCATCCTGTTGTCCCCCTCCCATGGTTGTTTCTAAGGTATAGAGTTGGGTGGAATAAACTTCATCTTCCTCCTCCTCTTCCAACCACAAAGGTAAGTCATGTTCTAGAGATGGCTGAGCAGGAGGGTATAGGACTAACTGCTTGGACATATGCCCATTTTTTATGGTCATATTTCCAGCCCTGCAGCTAATGTAGGCATCGGCAGTGGCTAACCAGGGCCTCCCAAGGATGAGAGGGTAACCAGTAAGCTTAGCCTTAGGATGGAGAACTATGAAATCTACAGGGTACTCCCAAGAGTCAATGGACACCATCACATCCTCCACAATCCCCTCAGGGGTCACTATGGAGCGGTCTGCAAGTTGCAAAACTATTGTGGTCTTTCTCAATGAACCTTGGAGGTTGAGCTTGAGCATGGTGTCCTTGTTTATCACATTAATGACAACCCCAAGATCGATCAAAGTGTGTGGTACAATGGTTCCATTGATGTTCACATCTACTACAAGGCTTCCAGGGTCTAAATACTTTGGACAGATTACCTGCCCCAACATTAAGTCAGACAGTTGTCCAATGACATTAATGGTAAGGGAATCTCTTCTTCGCCTCCCTGGATGCTTGAAGCACTTCTCCTTAATCAACTTGTTGTAAATAGGTACATCTTTAATAGCTTGGAGAAGTGGAATTTTGACACATAGGTTTTTCAATTCTCCGAGAAGTTCAGTCTCTTCTGGGGTAGGCTAGAGTGGTTGGGTTAATCTCTCAGCAAAGGGTGGTGGATTTTCTTTAGGTATGATTTCCTCTCTTTACTCCTCAACCTCCCTAAGTGGAGGTAGAGGTTGGTTGTTCGGGAGCACTCTCCTAGATTTCAGGTTGATTTCTTGAATTTCCATAGCATAAGCTGGATAGGATGTCTCTCCATTGTATACTTGTTGTGCCTGTCTGTTGTTAGGGTTCAGATTTGGTTGGGCAGGCATCTACGGTTGTTTAGGTGGAGCGAAGTGTAAAAGCTGTGGTTGAGCAGGTGGTGCAGGCAATAACAATGGAGCATTTTTGTATGGGGGCCTCCACCCCTGGGGCGGTGCACTTCACTAAGGTTGTGGTGAAGCATATGGTTGAAATGACTTGATGGCTAGCTGAGAATGATACTGAGGTGCAAAGGACTAAGGAGGAGGTGTAGACCAGGAAGGATGAGCAGGGGGGGTCCCTCAAGATTCAAGAAGGTATGGATGTGGTATGGTTGGGGTTGTAATATGCATGGGATGACCCTTGCATGTCCTGCTAGTATGGCCTAGGCCCATGAGGTCTCCTTTGGTTTATGTAGCAGAGATGTTCAGTTACCCCTTCAGCTCCTTGATATACAAATTTTAATCTAGGGAGAGAAGGGCACTTGTCTGTGGAGTGGTTTTCTTCACAGACTGAGCAGATTTCAATAGAATTCAATGGACATTCGTTCCTAGGGTGCCTCTTGGTGCATCTAGGATAGAAAATGGCTAAGGCTCTCTCTGCTTCCTCCTGTTTTCTCTTAATGTGCATAGTGTCCATCTGTAGGGAAAGTGTTTGCAGCATCTCACTCTTGAAATCCTCCAACATGTTTCCAATTTCACCCTTGATGGATGAATTGGAAGAGGATGGACTGACCATAGGTTGACTACCACTACCCTTTTTCCTAGCTGCCCTAGAATGTTTTCTAAAGACAGTCTTGATATCATCATAAGGAAACTGGTAGATATCCCCTCCTTCTAATAAGTTTAGGGTATCTAGAATATTTTCCCTTACTCCTCTAAGCAGGACTAGGTTTAGTGACTCGGGGTCAAGTGTGCACCTGGACCTTTTGTAGCTAAGCTGGAATATTTCTTCATAATCCTCTAGGGATTCATCATGCCCTAAGGTCATCCTAAAAATTTCCTCTTTAGTGTCTTTAGACCTACATTAGTCTCGATACTTGTTTTTGAAGGCTTGTTGTATCTGAGCCCAAGTTGTGATGTTATCTCTAGGTAAACCCATGAACCAATGCAAAGTTGCATCCTTGAGAGTGGATGGATACAGTTTCAACTTTTTCTCATCATTGGTGTAGTCATAGGTTCAGCATATGATAGCAAGCTCAAATAAGAAAGTGTTTGGATCTTCTGAGGTCAGGCCATGGAAAATAGGAAGGGGAGAGGGGCTTATATTTTTCATTTTAGTATCCCCATTGGTTTCCGTGATGGGGAAGGTGTTATAGACATTTTTGTGCCTTACAGCATGAAGCATGAAATGTCAATAATCTAAGGGATCCAAAGTCCCTAAACATGTTGTTCCTACCCCTAGA
The DNA here is from genome assembly GCA_031772625.1 of Pinus tabuliformis. Lineage (NCBI taxonomy): Eukaryota > Viridiplantae > Streptophyta > Pinopsida > Pinales > Pinaceae > Pinus > Pinus tabuliformis. The sequence continues at coordinate 1,390,205,699 of CM062818.1, read as the reverse complement.
GGAACAAGGTCAGCAAACCACAGCACTGAATATCAGTTCTCCACCTGAAAACACTCAAAAACAAGCTAATTCTGGATCATGTCAACTGCTCCACTGAGCATCTGTGCTGAATGTCAACTGCTCCACTCTGTACCTGCGCTGAATGTCAACTTTAATGAAGGCTACCTGCGCTGGGCGAGTTTGGCCAAGTGGCACAGTCATTCCTCAATGTGTCAATGCCCGGGAAGCTTCCAAAATGACACTTGGATCAGGGAATTCACCTTGTGATGAGTAAGAGGATCTAGATCTCCAAGTGGAAGCAAGAACCTCCAAGTGGACTCAAGAACTGAAGAATAACTGAAGTGGGAGAGGACACTAGTCAGCTTCATGCCAGCCTCAAGCTGACTCATCCTTTCTCCAAAACTCCTATATATAGAGCTCTCTCATGAGGTCTAGGGAGGCTGGAATCTTGTGAATGTAAGGAAGTGCTGTTGGTTTGAGTATAGAACTATTGGGTGATTTGCTTGAAGGAGGTGAAGAGGAGATTTCTTTCTGCTGGGAGGTGATGCTGGATTGGGCCTTTTATGGTTGTATCACTTCCTGAACTTTACTTCTTCCATTAATAAAGCATTTGAGGTTCATCTATATGCATGTGTCTCAATGGTGTATTGTTATACTTGTATATTTGATTTATTCTAATCCTTGAATCAATTATGAATGTATGCTTCTTGTAGTTTCCCTCTCTTTCCATTTTGCAGGATCTTGGTGTAGCTGGGCCAGTGAAAGAGCAAGGAGCTGGGAACGAGCAGCAAAGAGAGAAGATTGGATCAAGCATTAGCGGAAGACATCGGTTAGTGGATCTCTTCCTCCTCTCTCTTACATCTCATAAAGAAGTAATCTCGAATAGCTTTGCTTTGATTGTTGCTGAGGTACTATCACCCTTAGAGTGGGATAGGGTCATTCTGTATTGGATACTTTTCCCAACAACAGAAGGCACCCTCAACTCTCCTTGTTTCCTCTGTCATTTCTGTTTTCAGCCATTAGTTCAGTAGGAATGGGTTCTCCTTCTTCTTCTTCCCTTGTAGGTTCTTCAAATATGTCTGGTTGCTCACCTAAGGGTTCATCCAGTTCACAACCACCGAAGAAGAGGGAAGGTTGGCAGTTTGAAGCAGTGGGGGTATTGGCAAAAATTTCCCTAAGTTATCCATATTCCTACGAGGCATGAAAAAAAATGTTTTTTGTTTTTTTTTGTGTTTTTTCAAACTTTGAAAGTAATTGCGGAATTTAAATTGCAGACTGAATGAAAACTACTAACTGAATGAAAAATTAACTGCTTGATTGAAATATTACTTGCAGAATGGAAAGGAAAGCAAAGAATGCAGAATGGAAAAGGAAGCAAACTAAATTACTTTTGCATAAATGAAACTAATAGCAGGATATTAGAAAGAAGAAATGGAAGAAAGAAAGCAGTAATCACATATTACTCAGACACCTCCTCGGCAACAGTGCCAAAAAGTGACGAACACCAGTATTGTAGCAAGACTGTTGCAACTCCTGGAGCTACCAACTTTACTTTATCAACCCGGGTTTGTAAAAACTTGGAGGTGACAGTGTTGTGTACACAAGTAAAAGTGATGGTTCTGTCTTTTGACACTATTCAACTAGCGAGAGACCACTAAGTTTTTCAAGCCAGACTTCTATGGATTCAAAAGAAGCTTGATTACTAATGAAAGAAAGAGAAATCTACTCTAGGAGAAAGCTTATCTACTGCAATAAGGAAAAGGACTGAAATCCAATGCTAAAAACACACCATTTCCTAACACACTGCTGAGAAACTATGCTTTACAAGAATGCCAAGCTAACATGTATGAAATGCTATTGTCCTAAGCATGAAAGTTCAAAACATCAAACATCACTACTATGCATGTAGAGGACTAAAATAAATCTGGTTTTCTTTCTTTTTATTCTTTTTATGGAAAAATAAGTGTGAAAGCTAATCTTTTTTGGTGATGTGGCGAGTGGCTTAGGGATGATGGTGGATGGTTGGAAGGTTTGGGAGACCCTTAGGTGACCTTGTGTGGCTTCCTGGTGGTTTTCCCTCAATTCGGCCTCAAAACAGGCCATTACAAGAAAAGCTACAGGATGTCCTAAAAACCTATAGGATTCCCTGTATTTCTACACGATACAGTCAAGAGCAAAACGATGGGTGTTGGAGGTGATGGAAGGCTTAGAGAAGGTGGTTGGTGGATGGAATGGAGTGAGAAAATGTCTAGGATCACTTAGAACTCAAAACCAAGGTTGGGAGATGGTTGGATTTGCTCAACATGATTGTAGAAGTTTCCATGTAAAATGATGAAATTGGTGAAGGTCTTAGTTAAAGCAAGGAATAATTATGGATGGATGAAGTTGGAAGGAGGTTGATTTCTATGAAATATTTCTCTACTTATGAAACACCTACACTGCATCAAACAATGATATTTTCCCAAAAATCATGTAAACAAGAAGAATTTCAATGAGCTAGAAAAACAGAGTTTAATGAGCTAGATGTCTACTTCATGCATGAGGAAAATTTGCAGAATAAGATGAAGTCATTGATGGGATCTACTGTAAGACTGAAAATGGAAGAAATGGTAATTAAATCCTACACTTGCAAACTGATCAAATGCTGGTTCAAGTACAGTAAACTCTAAATTCTATGAGAAAGTAGAAATCTATCTTTTTGGGGCTGTATAGGGGTACTTTCCTCAAATATTGATCCCTGAAGGAGGAAGTGAGGCAAAGACACCTATTGATAGCTTTTTGGTGTTCCTTTTATCCCTTCTAACCTATTACTGAAGTAAAGCAAAAATGGAAGCAAACTAATAAACAAACTAATCAAATCTACACTACTTGTAATGGAATACTTCTAAGAACAATTTAACCATGAATCTATGAAACTAATCTAAGCATACAAATACAAGAAGAGGAGATTTTAGGGTTCGGCCCTAACCCAAGATCTTTAGCCCTCTGAGTTAACTCAGTACTGGATCATGAAAAATCTCATTCTCATTATCAAAACAAAAAATTACATAGCAATATCTTCCACAAGTCTGGAGCTCCAAAATAACTAGTGTTTTCTTTACAATAAAAATTCGAATCCTAATGAGAATTTAGGCCTATTTATTTATACAACTGAAGCCTCCAATTACTTCCTTAAATCTAGGGAGGCTTGGCTCCCAAACTCGAGATGAACTAACTCTTTGACTATCACTTGCTCAGTTGCCTTTTGATCTCCATGATTTGGCTGCTTGTATTCCGAGCTAGTATGATTGATGGAGGAATATTCTAATGAGGAAGGAGTAAATGAGGAGGATTTACCTCCTACAATCTCTCTTCCTTGTCCCATTCGAGTTTCAGCCTTTAATCTTGCCAAAATTCCCTGATTTTCTCTCACAAACCTGCATTTAATGCACATTAATCCACTAGGCATAATATCTCACTTCGACTCATCTCATTAAACAAAATATAATCAAAACATGTAATAAGTTGTGAGAAGAGTTTATTTGACTAATATAGGAGGTGAATGAAGGTCCATATAGTTACCCAATGATGAGGATCATCATTAGGGTCCGCAAAAGCCAATTGTAGACAAACTTCTTGGGAACACCATGCAATCCCACTATCTCCCTGACGAAGATATGATCTACCTCACTAGCTGAATTTGTAGACTTCATTGCAATGAAGTGAGCTATCTTACTCAACCTATCAACCACAACCGTGATGGAATCATGTTGTCTCGATGTCCTCGGAAAATCTGTAATGAAGTCCATGGAAATGACCTCCCATTTCCATTCTGGAATCGGAATCGTAATTAGCTGTAACAAACTAGTTGGATGCTTACACTCTACTTTTACCTGTTGGCAATCCAAGCGTCTTGCAACAAACTCAGCCACCTCTTTCTCCAAGTTTTACCAATGATAGAACTTCTTAACTACTGTCAAAGTCTTCTGATATCCCGGGTGACCTGAATATGGCTTGACATGAAACTCCCTCAAGATAAGCTTCTTGAGGTTAATGTTATCCAAAACATAAATCTTGTTACTGAATCTAACCAAGTCATCTGTTTTGAGATGATACTCTTCATCCCTATCACCTTCACCCTGTTGTTGTAACATGTGCCTCAATTGTCGATACTTGTCATCATGTTGTCTTGCCTGCAATATCCGCTCTTGAAAATATGTCCCATAATAATTCATAGCTAAAATATGATATACCTGCACTCTCCTACTAAGAGCATCTACAACATTGTTCTCCTTACCCTTAATGTACCTCATCTTGAAATCAATTTTACTGAGGGTAGTCATCCATCTGGATTTCCTAACATTCAATTTGGGTTAGTCAAACAAGTACCTCAAACCACTATGATCACTCATCAGGATGAACCTCCTGCCAAGGAGATAATGTCTACACATCTTCAATGCATGAGTCACATAATTCCTCTCATGCTCATTCAACTTCCTTAACTCATGGCATACCACCTATCCTTCCTGCATCAAGACTCCACCAAGTACTTCCTTACAAGAATATGTACAAACCATAAACTCATTTTTACGATATATAATCTTCAAGATCGGAGCATTTGTATGCAACTGCTTCAAATACTTGGAACTAGTTGCACACTCCTTAGTCCATTCAAAATTCTTCCATATTCTCTGCAAATATGTAATAGGATAGCCAATCCATGAGAATTTCCTAATGAATCGCCTGTAATAACCTGCCAATCCCATGAGTGATCTGACCTCATCCACATTCCTAGGAGTTGGCCACCCCATGATAGCTTTAATCTTTTTTGGGTCCACTATTATACCTTCCTTGAAAACAACATGACCCAAGTAATGAACTTCAACCTGAAAGAAATTGCACTTACTGAACTTAGCATATGACTAATGCTCCCTCAACAATCTTAACATTGTTGCTAGGTGCTCTGCATTCTCTTCCTCATTCTTAGAATATATCAATATATAATCAATTAATACTATCACAAACCTGTCCAAATAAGGATGCAACACATTGTTCATCAAACACATGAAAATAGTTGGAGCATTAGTAAGACTAAGAGGAACCACCACAAACTTGTAATGCCCATACCTGGTACAAAATGTGGTCTTGTAAATATCTTCTTTTTTGATCTGCACCTAATGATATACTGATCTCAAATCTATCTTTGAGAACATTGTTGCTCCCTTTAGTTGATCAAACAAATCGTCAATCTACGGTAAAGGATACATGTTCTTGATACTCACTTTGTTCAACTCCCTGTAATCAATGCACAACCTGAGAGTACCATCCTTCTTCTTCAAAAACAACATCAGTGCACCCCAAGGTGACACACTTGGCCTTATGTATCCTTTATAAAGCATTTCCTTAAGCTACAACTTCAATTACTCCAACTCTAGAGTACTCATTATGTATGGCACCTTTGATGTTGGTGCTACTCCTAATACCAATTCAATAGAAAAGTCCATTTCCCTATGATGAGGCAACTCTGAAATCTTTGTAGAAAACACATCCCGAGAATGCTGCAAAACCTTATACCTCTTCAAAACTTCATTATCCTCAAAATCCTTCCCTTTATCACTCGAAATGTGCAATGCAAACAATACACACCTGTTGTTGCAATTGTGTTTTGCTTGCATAGATGTAACCATTCTCATTGATGCAGTGTTCTTCATTCCCTGCAATATTATCCTTTCCCCATCATCATCTAGGCACTCAATAGCCTTGTCATAGCAATCTACCTTAGTCTTGTGAATGTACAACCAATCCATTCCCAAAAGCATATTGTATGAACCCAAAGGAAGCACATTTAGATGTGTTGATGTAAACATACCATTCAACTAAAATGCACAAGGTCTCACCAAATGATGAACTCTCTTCTTGGTTCCTGTAGCCAACTGCACCAACCAAGACTTTGCATGCACTTTTTTATTCAAGCAACACTTACCCACCAGGTCAGGATTGATATAACTATAGTTAGATTCAGGATCAATCAAAATGGAAACAACTTGATCACAATGCTTACCTTCCATCTCTATAATAGATGACTGATGATCAACCTACCTATTATCCATTGCTGCATAAATTTGAGGAATGTTATGTCCAACATCTCCAATTGTTTGTGCCTCCTAAACACTATAAATATGAGGTATGCCACCCTAATGTAGTGGACAATCTCTCCTGTGATGCTCTCCACCATAAATCCAACACTTCAAAATCTTCCTGCCATCACCTTTGTTCTTCTCCTAAGACTGAGACCTTGTCCTCTATAAACTGCATTGAATCTCTTATAAGGTGCCACATTCTCCTTATCACCTACATCCTAAGGGCTTCCTCACTTCTCAAGTCATTTACCCTTAGTCTTGTCATTACCTTTCCAATCCTTCTTAGGCTCAGACTTATGCTTAAATTGCTCATAACAATGCTTCAACTACCCAATAACTTCCTCCAATGACTGAGCCTCGTCATACTTAATATGATATTTTAATGCTAAAGGCAACCCACTAATGAATCTTTGGAGCTTTTTCTTCTCATCCTTAAGATAATATACATACCTCAATAGCTCCAGAAACTTAGTTGTGTACTCTTCATCTGTCATATATCCCATCTAAAGCTCATAGACCTCCTTATCCTTTCCATCATAATATCTCTCAGACAAGTACTTATTTTTGAAGAGTCTCTTAAACTCATGCCAACTCAACTCCTCTGTCCTAATGCCTCTAACATGCTTCACGTCTTCCCACCAATTATTTGTTTTTCCCTTGAGACTATGTTATAGCATCATTTAGCACTCCTCTAGACCTTATGATCTTTTATGGCCCTAGGTAGTCCCTTTACCCATGCAAACTTGACTTTACATTAAAAAACTATATTTCAAATTCCATACGTGACTATGACCACAAAAAATGCATACATACATGGGTCCTATAACACTATACATGCGTATACATTTTTAAATATGAAAAAATAAATTAAAGTGTTATTTTTCGGGCGGGGTTTATGGTTTTACCAAGAACCTACCTATAGGAGCTCGTGCCCTAACTGAAATAACCAATTTGAGGTGGTATATATACACCCCTTGGGTAGGCCTAATTCATATGACAAGATAGATATCGACATTATACTCAATTTCCCCCATATCAAGCTTAATTTTCTCGTGCCTCCTACACTCACAGTCTATAGGAAACCCTGGTTTCCTTTGAATAGATGCTCAGTCTCCTTATTTAGCATCTTCTTGCATCTATTAGAGAGGTTGCCTTTGTGGCTTGAGCTAGACGGATATGGAGGAAGGCTCTGTCTATGCCTTTGGTCTGGATTAGGTTGTATCTCTTGTGTACTTAATATTATTCATCAATAAAGAAGCTCGTGTCTTGTTCCCAATATATGTTGTCATCTTATGAATGATAGTCTAAATTGGTATATATGATGATCTAACATATTCTTATGCACATATTTTGAATTATATATTTTGTATATGCTTTTGTGATTGATTTGCAGGTCTACACATCTTGGAAGAAGTAGAGGGTTTGGACACTATGAGAACATCTTCAAATGTAGGACCCTCGGGTACGTCTCTAAGTCCAACTTTGATTGAGTGTTCTTTGTTGGTTATTTTGTTTTGCTCTATTGAGGCTTTCAACCCTTTCCTTGGGGAACTTTTCCTGCCAACGGAATTGGCGACTCCACTAGGGAATACCATCAACTTTTTCCTGAAAGGGTTGTTTTCTTTGATCTCAGTTTTTAGTTTGTTGTTTCTTGGTTTTTTCAGCCTTCTAAAGTCTTGAGTAATTTGGCCATTCAACCTGATCTTCCAAACTTTGGCTTTCTTTCTTATTTTTCCTCAGTTTTCTTTTCATATGCACTTTTGTTATAGACAGTCGTGTACATATGCAGTTTCATCCAAAGAAACCCACGTATATGCGTGTTGCTTCACACACAATCGTGTATATATGCTAAACTGTATTTGAATAGTTGCATACAGATCTGAAAAATGAAAAAAAAAAAATAATCTCTTGATTTTGTTGAGGTTTTGACCAAGTTTCTTTATGATTTCTTGACCTTTGTAAGGTCTAGAATCACCTTGATGACTATTTTTGTTGATGTATTTCCTCTTAATGGAGAAATGTTTGTGTCAACCTAAGGTTTTCAGTTTTTGAAGCTTTTTGTGTCTGAAGTTGGGTTCTGGGTTTTCTTTGTGAAGTATCTACTTGTTCTATGGCTCTGAGACAAATCTTTGTTTCTCTTGAACTTGTTGATAACCTATTCTTTGATTTTCTTCCCTTGTGACCTAGAAGTTGGCTCTTTTGCTTTCTCTTTCTTGTTTTCGAAAGGGGATTGTGATTCTTTGGGGAATGAGAGATTTTAGTTCTCTGAATTATTTCTAATTTTTCAAAGTCTCTTCCATCTTGTTGGCCAAATTCTTTAAGTGTTAAGTCTCTCATTAGCACTAGTCTTTTAATCTTTATGATCATATTTGTGACTATGTGGAACTGAGTCTTCTTCATGCTTTTGGCTTTGAGATATTTGATTGCCTTCCCTTTTTTACTTTTCAATTTTTCAAGATCCTTAAAAAGAAAAAGAAAAACAGTTTCTTGTTGCTTTCATTTCTTATGTTTTCTTGGTTTTGCAGTCTTTTGGGTTTTAGAAAATGTGAAAATTATTGTGACAAGGTTAAATGTATTTTTTGCTTTGAGGATTGCTCTTTTCTTTGGGGTTTGCCTCTCTTTGTTTATTGCATTTGCCTTAATACTTTTTATCACATTTGCTCACCTTTAGATTTATGTTTGAATCTTGCATATGCATACCAGTGTGCAATAGGTTAGATGCATTTTGAACATCATTAAGTTCTTTTTGTTAGATTTTGAATGTGTGAGTGCCAAATTGAAAATGAGAAAAAGGTTTTTTTTTATTATTAAGTTTCTTGTAAAATCCTTGTAGAAGTCTCTTTTCATCGAAGAAAAAGAAGAGTTGCATTTTCATGTAGCCTAGGTTTTTTAATCAATTTCTTTTGCATCAAAACATCATGAGTTGCATTTTCATTTCCCTTGTCCTAAACAACAGACAATTAAAATGTGCACTTAAATTAAAATGAACTAGACTTTTTCTTTTTGTCATAGCAACATCAACTAGTCTAGGGAATTTTAGGGCCTTGGAATAGGTGTGTGGAGAGTAAACTCTCCAAGGCCACTCAAATTGAAAAGTATAGAAGTTGATTAACGAGTGGAAATCTAGTGTCGTTAACTTGTCCAGGAAAGCTCCTCTAACACAGGAGTCAAGCACGATGACGTGTGAAGATAAGGAAAGAGAGATACCCCCTCTCCTACTTGTTGGATCACACGCCCACGACTCTTCCGCCCGAATTTTGATCACGAGTTGGTAACCTTAGTTTCCTTTCCTAGGCACCACATAAGTGACTGTGGGGGGGAATTCCCATGGTACCTGAGGCAAACGTTGTATCACTTTCATATTACTTTTGGAGGGTGCCCTTGCAAAGCTTGGGTACTTGCACTGTAAAAGGCTATTGTCTAGAGGTCAGTCTAACTACTTCTGATACCTTCTTTGGTAAACTTGGGCCCTCATCATCCCAAACTACCTTCAGGAGGTCCTTTTCTTCAGTTTCTTGTATTTTGGTTTCTCGTCCTAATCACCCAGAGCAGAAATACTTAGAATTTGTTTGCTTGTTTGTATCTTTAGGACTTTTTTAGAGAGTCTTATGCGATATTAGCTTGCCATAGGTGATTTGAGTCTTTAATTTTTATTTATATATAAAGCTGGCTTATCGACTAGTTCGTCAACCTAGAAGGCTTTGTGGACTTTCACCTGTGAGTGTCGAGCCTTCACCAAGAAGGCATAGGAGTAATTTTGGGTTATTTTGAACCATTACAAGCTAATGCAACAAAGACAAATCCTTCACCGAGGGCTCTTATTTCATAGGGACAACCTAGTCTAGTCCATAATCTGGGTGAAAACACGTTGGTTCTTGCTAGAGTAATCTTCCAGTCAGAAGATGAAGTAGAAATTGAAGATGTTTCAGAGTCCCCTAGGACTCCTACAGAACCTCTTCCTTCTCATCTTCCTTGTGTTATATCGTACGTGGGTACTCCAACCAATAGATCGGTTAGCCTTGTTCACTCTCCTTCTTTTTTCTTAATGGCCAATGTTAGTAGCACAAGTGTGGTTGTTGATACAACTGGTGTGCATACTCCTTCTTCGGATATAGGAGGAGGTACTATTCTATCTTTGTTATTGCACCTAGCACATTAGTTGTTGGATCTACTTCCATTTCGGGTTCGAGTGGGGGCACCCAACCTTCTGCTCCTTTCACTGGTGCTTATCCTTTTGGAATGCCATCCAGTGGGATTCCCTCAGTTTCATCAAATTTACCCTCTACTACTTTGGTATCTAGAGACTTCGGTGGCTAGTGATTATACATATTTACAAGGTTTTGCATTTAGAAGTGGACATGTCCCTCCTTCCAATCCATCGTTGAATGTAGGATCAATGCCTTTCTATGGCTATGCTCAAAATATTAATCCATTTCAAGGGAGTTAGGGCTTGGTATATCCTTCTATTAGTGGTTTTTGGTTTGGGAATCTCTCTCATTTATTTGGTTAGTAGGGGAGTATGCCCTTCCCTACTATTAGTACTTCGCAGGTTTTTCCTCCTTTGGCTAGTGCTTGGAACCCTTACTAAGGGCTCTCCCCTTCATATAATGTTGCATATGGAGGAAAATTTCTTATGGCTAGTAATGTTGTAGTAGTAGGAGGATATCATCTGTATACCCTTGGACTAGACTATAAGGTTTTCCTTATAGTTTAGTTGATTCTACGAGTAATCCTTGGAAGCCTGGTGCCTCTCAAAATCTAGGATACTCTTTTTCAAATGTTGGGAATTCCACTCTTGGAGCTTGGAATTTAGCAGTATCTTCATGCTTACCATTCCTCGCAACTCTCAATTTCCCAAATCTTTCAAAATCGACTAATGATTTGATCCGTTACAACCCAACTTGGTCCCCGGTTCCTACCAAATTTCCTTCAAACATAGCGAAATTTGAAGGGAAGTCTGGTGAGGATCTAGCAGACCATGTAACCACCTTCGATTTATGGTGCTCATCAAACTCCTCGATTGATGATTCAATTAGTTCGAGAGTATTTCAACACATCTTAACTGGAAATGTAGAAAAATGGTATATTGAATTAAAGGGTGGGTCGTTTTCTACATTTGGTGAGTTTCCTACAATGTTTCTTAACCACTTTCAGTTGCATGTCCGTTATGATATCGAAATTGAATTTCTGGCCAATTTTGAGCACGATAAAGCCACCTATATTTTTTTGACCACATTCAAGAGTGGCGCGGAAGGAAGAGATTGATAAAGGTTTATATCTCTGATGAATCTCTTCTCAAGTGGCTTTTGAAATATTTACAGCCTGAAATATCTAAGGATGTGTCACTTTTAGGAGTGTTCACAGAAGAACAGGCTATCTTTAAAGCCCAGTAGTTAAAGTTGATTTATTCCCAGTCTGGAGTCCTCTATGAGATACTACCTGATGCTCCTAGATCTAGTATTGATTTCGCCAAACTGAAACCAATCCCTAATGCCAACAAAGTTGTAGGATCAATTGATACTAATAAGGCTAGTTTGTTACTAAATCAATTACAACATTTGTCATTACAATCTTATTTTGTGACGCAGACTACACCATTTGTGTCTCCCAGTTTTCAACCTTTAGCGGTTAATTCTGTTTAGTCCTCGAATTCCAAAGGAAATAAACAATCCAATGGGAAGAAGAAAGGACGTGGGAAAAAGAAAGATAAGGGATGGAAGGGGAATGCAAATAAACTTAGTGAAGACCATTGGTGAGGGATAAAAGGAGTCTAAAAAGAAAGTTAAATTCCCATGCAAGCTATACAATGGGGATCATATTACTCATCTTTGCCCCAAGATTCAAGACACTCAGTGCCTATTAGCCTAAGAAGGTTCTTCTAGCTCCCAATTTATGCTTACTAACCCTTTTCCCCAATGGCAGCAAGGTAGGAAATACTTGCTGGTGTGAATGCTAATACTGGAGCCTCTACAGGGGAAAACCAGGAAGGGGAATTTGCATCGTATGTGTATATGTTTAAGTCTCATGTTCATATTTCAACTAGATCTCATGATTACAGAGAACCAAAATATTCCAAGGCTAAAGTTGCTTCCGATAATCGAGAACCTCTTTATATAGAGAGGTCCGTAGTTGAACCTATACCTCGAATCTCGAAAGGATCCTCAAAATGATTGACTTATAATCGAAGAGCTAGGGCTGCTCAGAACTATTCCATTGTTGAAGATTTATTTCAGAGCCCCTATGTTATGTCAGCGTTAGAGGTACTTTAGTTGTGTCCTGTGCAAAGGAGTGATTTTGTCACTGTGATTAGAGTAGTTGACCCAAGAAACTCTCTAGTGATTACATTTGATATGTCAAATGTCAAAAAGAGACTCCCTCATCACATGGCATTTCAAATTAGATTTATGTATCATAATAAGACCATCATTCGAAACATAGTTGATGAATGGGCTTCCACATGTGTCATGTCTATGTCATGTTGGAAAGTTATCAGGTTCCCTAAATCTACTCCCTCTCTTACTCTTTTAACCACATTCGATGGTTATTCTCACATGCGTTATAGGATTCTACCTTCCTTCCCTATTTGTGTAGGGGGTAAGGTTGGTAATGTGGAAGTAGAGATAGTTGATGCCAATCTTGATTATAATCCTTTATTGGGTTGTAATTGTGTATATGCAATGGATTCCATAGTTTTATCTTTATTTCGCATCCTATGTTTTTCTCATGAAGTGTTATAGACATTTTTGTGCCTTACAGCATGGAGCATGAAATGTCCATAATCTAAGGGATCCAAAGTCCCTAAACATGTTGTTCCTACCCCTAGAGGAACAAGGCAAACCAACCACAGCAATTCACAGAAGTTCTCCACCTGAAAACACTCAAAAACAAGCCAATTCTGGATCATGTCAACTGCTCCACTGAGCATCTGCACTGAATGTCAACTGCTCCACTGTCTACCTGCGTTGAATGTCAACTCCAACAAAGGCTACCTGCGCTGAGCGTAATTGGACAAGTGGCAGGCTCATTCCTCAATGTGTCAATGCCCAGGAAGCTTCCAAAATGACACTTGCATCAAGGAATTCGACTGGTGATGAGTAAGAGGTTCCAAATCTCCAAGTGGAAGCAAGAACCTCCAAGTGGACTCAAGAACTGATAGAGGGAGAGGACACTAGTCAGATCTCAAGCTGACTCATCCTCTCCCCAAACATCTATATATAGATCTCTCCTCCATGAGATCTAAGGGGGGCTGGAATTTTGTTATTGCAAAGAATTGCTGTTGGTTTGAGACTGGAAACATTGGGTGCTTAATGCTTTGAAGGGAGCTGAAGAAGGAATTCCATTCTGCTGGGAAGGAGATGCTGGATTGGAGCCCTTTGGGTTGTATCTCTTCCTGAACCTTGTTATCAATCAATAAAGCTATCTTGGTTTCCTCCTATATACTGGTGTATTTGTATGATTGCATTAGTATATTTGATTTACTTCTAATCCTGAATCATTTGTGAATATGAATATATGCCTTTGTGTTGTGTTCTTCTCTTGTCGCAAGTAGCTGTTCTCTTGTCACAGGTAGCTGTTCTCTTGTGATCTCGTGGAAATCAAGTAGCTGTTCTCTTGAGCAAGCGAGGAGGCAAGTAGCTGTGAACACCCAAAGAGAAGAGGATCTAGATCGAGGGACAAACGGAAGACAATGGTAAGTCTATCGATCTCCCCTCTTTCATATTTCATAAAGGAAGAAACCAGAATAGCTATATCTGTTTGTTGCTAAGGCACTGTCACACCTTAGGTGGATAGGATCGTCCTGCATAGACATTTTTCCCCACAACATGAAGGGAGAATTGTTACAATTGATCAGTTAACCTATTCTCCCAATGACCCAAAGACATCTGTTGACTCTAATTTCCCCTTAGTAAATAATACTAAGCAACCTATCGAGAATTTAGGGATTGGAATATAGTCCTCATTGATGGGTACTTTTGATCTTCCACCTCCTATTGCTTACATCAATGCCATCTCCTCCTCCAGGGTAGTCCCTCAACAATGTTCTTTTAGAACTCTTTATTTTTCAAATCCTTGGACCTTGGACCTTGCCCCCTCCTACTACCACATTGGAATATGGGAAAGTTGGTGGAATGGCTTATCCTATATTTGCAGTAGAAATTGCATATCAAGCCATTGTTAATACTACAGATTGTGATCCTATCACTTATTCATTAGAGGATGTGGATGATCATGTGGAACTTGTCTCGACAATTGATTCCACTTTGGCTATGGGTTGCCCTAATATCATTTTACCATCTGAAGAGGTAGTTCTACAAGCAATGACTAGTGTAGAGAAATCATGGGATGACTTCCATCATCGGTCCTACTTTCTCCCTGACTTGCATAAAGTTGAATCAAGTTTGTCTACTCCTTCTCATGTATGTGTTCACAAAATTTTAAACCCTTTGGCTCCAGCACATATCTTTGTCGAAGGTGATATGGCTAACATCTCAAAAACTATTCCAGTGAACATTTTCAAGAATCCCAACATCATTGAAAATATCTTCATCGGAGCTAATTTTTCCCCTGAAGAGACTGAAATTTATACCGACCTCCTCAAAGAGTTTAGAGATATATTCACTTGGTCTTATGACAAAATGCATGGAATTGATCATAGTATAGTTCGACATGAGATCAAGACTTATGTAAATGCAAAGTCTGTGTGTCAAAAGCTTTGACTAGTCAACCCTAGGAAAGTTGTGGCTATTAAGGTAAAAGTGGAGAAACTGCTTAAATCAGGTTTCATCTACCCAGTTCCTCTTACTGAGTGGGTTTTGAATCCAGTCCTTGTAGACAAAAAAAACAAGGAAAAATTTGTGTATGCATTGATTTCAGGGATTTAAATAAAGCCTTTACAAAAGACAATTTCCCCACTCCATTTATAGATCAGACTATCGATGAGTGTGCTGTAAATGAGATTTTTTCCTTCATGGACGAATTCTCTGAGTATAATCAAATAGCAATTTGTCCTGAAGATCAACATAAATGACATTTATTTGCCCCTATGGTACATTTGCATATAGAAAAATGCCTTTCAGCCTTAAAAATGTTGGAGCTACCTTTCAATTGGCTATGTCATATGCTTTCCATGACATTAAGCACATAATCGAGGCTTATTTATATGATTTATCTACTCACTCTTGCAAGAGAATGGAACATCCAAAGCATATTCATTTAGTTTTTGAAAGATGTTATCACTATAAACTCTGGTTGAACACTAATAAATGTGTTTTCGCCATTACATCTGGTCAGTTGTTGGGATTCAATGTTTCAAATGAAGGGATTCAAGTTAATCCTTTCAAGGTTGAGGCAATACTTCAGTTGCTTACACTGTCTAATATTTGTCAACTTCAAAGTCTCCAAGGAAAAGCCAACTTTTTAAGGAGGTTTAACGTGAACTATGCTGAGATTAAAAAAGGCTTCATGTGTTTAATTAAGAAAGGAGTTCTATTTGTTTGGGACAAATTCGCTCATGGCTTATTTGATTATTTGAAAAAGGCATTAACCTATGCTCCCCTTTTGAGCCCACTTGATTATAACAATGATTTCCTTTTGTACCTCGCGGTGGCAGAATCAACCATAGCTATGGTTCTGGTTCTGGAAGATGGTGCCCTTAGAGAGAATGTGATTTATTATCTAAGTCATGACTTAGTCATTCCTAAAATATGATATTCCCATGTTGAGAAATTGGCTTTAGTAGTAGTTCATGCTATTTAGTGACTCTGTCATAACAGTTTCCTAAGAAAAACCTTTGTAGTAGCTTACGTCAATCCATTTCAATTTATCCTAAGTAGGCGAGTGATTGGGGGGAAATACAACAAATGGATTGTGATTTTACAAGAGTTTGATCTAGGCTTCATGTCAGCCAAATCAAAGAAATTTTTGGTTTTCGCAGAATTAATTTTGCAAATGCCTTGTGAGGGAGATGTCACTTATGAAGAATCATTTCCCGATGATCACATTTTTGTTATCTCTTTGCAAGATCCTTAGTACGGAGACATCCTTGTATATCTCCACACTTTGAAGTTCCAATAGTATTTTTCTAAGGACGAACATCGAAAATTACATCATCTTGCTAAGAGTTATCTAATCATTGGTGATACCTTTACTGTCGTGGGGTTGATTCAATCCTTAGACATTGTTTGACCTTAAAAGAAGCTAAGTCATTTTTAAATGACTGTCACAGTGAGGCTTGTGGTGGTCATTTGTCTAAGCTTGCAACAACTCATAATATCTTGCATGCAGGGTATTCTTGGCCTTCAATTTTCAAATATTGTATTAAAGCAGTCAAAAAATGCACCCGTGTCAAATCTATACTTGGAAACACTCATCTAGCTCCACTCTTTCTTGTCATCACTTTCGGTCCATTTACTAAGTGAGGAATTGATTTTATGACTTATCTTCAGCTAAAGGGCATAAGTACATTATCATAGTAGTAGACTACTTTACAAAGTGGGTCGAAGCTATGCCCACTTTCAATAACGATGGTGAGACAGTAACTCTTTTCCTTTTTAATCAATTTATCTTGCGTTTTGGTATCCCTAAAGATATTGTCACTGACCATGGCAGTCACTTTCATAATAAGATGATCTTTGATTTGGCTTTGAAACCAAGATTTCGACAAGAACATTCATATCCTTATTATCCTCAAGCTAATGGACAAGTTGAAGTTATTAATAAATCCCTTAACACCATCCTGCAAATGATGATTAATCAAGGTAATCCCAACTAGCACATCATGCTTTATCATGATTTATGGTCATATCGAATGTCTGTTAAGGCTATGTTGAAGCCTCGAAAATCACTGCAATAAAACCACCCGGTCGGGGACTTGAATACCGTCCCTTATCCGTTTGGAATAGTGGCTGCGACTAGATATAATGGGACAAATTTCCAAATAAAAATGTGATAGGATGGATAAAGTGTTGATGACCATAAACTAAGTGATAGATGGGGTGGTTTTCAATTGGAATATACATATATAAATCTATCTATTTACTCGGGGGTTTTATTATATTTATGTGAACTAGAATAATGATCCTTAGTGTATGATAATGAATATTGATCAAACACTTAAAGAAATGAAAGCTTTTAAAACAATTATTTTGATTAAATAGTTAATCAAAATAATTGATGAAACACATATCACATCAAATATCGCTACAAAATTGCTCACATATGTAGGTTTTAACCCGATACAGAAATTACCTGCATACGAATTCTAAAAACAGAAAATAAACAATGGCAAGAGCATACACATAAAAAAAACATACACAGAGATTTTTCCCTGGATCCCAAAACTGGGACTACTAGATTGATTTTTCATTATGTTCCTTTCAATGTTAAAATACATATATATACATGCCGAAGCATCCATAAACCCCAATACATTAACCATGGATTAGAACATAACCGTAGTTCCCTTGACCGTATCTACAAAATACCATCAACCGAAAACCATCGCGCCCAAAACCATGTGAGAAATCCATGCACAAAACAGTAGGTAGGTCCGCACACCTAATATAGGGTCCAAAAAAAAATTCCCGGGGCATTGCCCCGGACCCTGTAGAGGGGGGCTACCGCCCCCCTCAAACCCCCCCAACGGGGGGCGCTGCTGGCCACTCGGTTTAACTACTGGGGCTAGTCATGGAAAGAATATACACACAACTAAACAATATATGTATTAAAGGATGACAATTCAAGCATGTTCAAAAGTGAATATATGTAGAATTTCTTAATAGAGATACATATAATAAACAATACAAAAAATAAATGGCTATCAATTCATAAACAACACAAATATACATTGATAAAAATACTTGATGCATATGAATCTGATCATGAAATAAATAGCTCCAGTCCAGTATTTTTCGTTAAGATGGTTTCAAAAGTGCAAGCTTCCAAAGCCTTCTTCACAAAACTTCAGGACTTTGATCTAGTCATTCTACTAAGACAAACTTCAAAAGTAAAAAAGTGTAAGCTTTCAAAGCTTTTCTTTATCAAATTGGGAACCCTTTCTTCATAGACATGAAAGGGTTTATATAATAAAAATAAAGTGTAAAAATAGACATTACATGAATGCTCTGAGGAGGTTAAAACAACTCTCCTTAAAATGAGTGACAAAAATACAGAAATAGAAACTATTGGAATGATGCTCTCAAGAATACAATTGTGTCTATTCTTTCATTCGTTGTGTGAGCTTGTAAATATCCATCATTGGCTTAACTTCAGGAGGCTTGCCTGTCCTCATGCGTACTTGTCTTGTATACATTAGATCTGAAAGAGTAGGAAGCATATGGGTGGATGAGTCAACAAGGCAGCATAGCAGCAGCCATTGACTGTGTGGTTTCACCAAATATTTCCAATACACTTCCTAGTCGAGTTTGGTCTGTTGTTTGATTGCCTCTTCCCTTGCTTTTGAAGTTTCTTGCCATTGGCTTTCCAGTGATTTGGTATCAGGAAGACTCCCTGTGGTGTAGGTAAATCTCCTCTGCCAACAGAGGTGATCCCTCTAGCCCTAGAGTGGGTCTAACCACAAACATAACAACCTAATGAAAACTTCCTTAAACTAGAATCGAATAAGAGGGCGTACCTCTTAGAACTCTACTCTGCTTGATGATGACCTCGCTCCTTCGCTCCAGCTTCCTTTGAGTTCTTCTCCTTCAAATACCTGAAACAAATACACAAGGGACAACAGCAAATGTAATAGCATACAATCACATTCAATTTACTTAAAAAGTCAAGGAATTGTAAGCAGAACTTCGGCGAACCACACTGGTTGGTTCGAAACGCGTCGACAAAGGTCTTTCCTCATGTGATTTTCGCCGAAGTTCTGCTTACAACTATTATGGATCACAGAAGCCTCAATTCAATAAGTCAAGGAATCTCAAGCCATCAAACGTAATATGACACTCAATGTAGGAAATAAATCATTAGTTGTATTGATATAAAGCTCAGAAAGAGATACAACCAAAGCCTTGACGTTGCAGGTCTCCTCTGACATATCTGGGTTCCAACACCACTTTTAGCATCTCATGGTTAGCCTCAACAATGGAAGTTTAAGGCTTCTTCCCTTTAGTTCCAAACCAAACCAAACACACTGTTCTCCCTTTACACACATAAACTAGAAGGCAAAAATCTATAGATATCTTGTTGGTTATTCAAGCTCCAAAAAAGACTAGTTCAGCTTGGAAAAGGAGGAGTTTATATAGCTTTGATGGAGGGGATATGGTTCCTCTTATTATGGGAGAGGGCTTATCTCTTTGGTTTGTTCCATCTTTATAGGGGAAAGGAGCCCAAACTGACTTCCTCGGCTCTATCCAGCCCAACCATTTACCAGAATTCCGTTCCATGAAGCTTCTAGAGCTGGAAGCTTTGACTCCATTTTTAAAAACTTGCCAAAAGAGGATCAACGCGAGTGAGGAAAGGCTCACTTGCATCGTACGGCACTAGGTCTGGTTTCAAACTCTGCAAATCGGCATGAGCAAGGAACTGATCACTAGCACCGATCTTGAAAACTGGGATTGATGGAAGATTCTTAGGAAATGATGCAAGAGGAGAATGTTTTGCTCATGAATATGGATGTAAAGGCATGCTCTTCATGATGGGAAAGCATATAGATTTCACTGTAGAGGTCGTCTAGGATCGAGGAACGGGGAGTACGGGGACAGTGAAAAAATTTTGTGTAACAGATGCCCCCTAAAGCGTGAAGGCCGAACTAGAGTGAGGGGTGAAATTCTTTACAAGTAGATGCGTGGAACCAGAAACTGTCATCGAAAAACCTGCAAGCAAGCATAAATACATATACATCACTAAAAACTCTAATAAATGATACATGAATTGTGGTATGGATGCAGCCATCCAGAGAAAGATCATGTAAATGGATACGAGGTATGGGCGCAACCATCTAGTAAAGAGGATCATATCGAACCCAAGGTATGGTCATAGCTATCCAATAAGGAGAATGATAACATAACAACTCATGGTATGGTCGCAGCCATCCATCTAAAAGAGACATGTATATCAACATGATCATGTCACATCGCCTTGCAACTTGGACTTTTGTAATCTGAGCCCAGGGTCTTGCGCTCCAACACGACCCAATCAAAGTACAAATTCTAACATGTGAATAGATGTGTCAAAGTCGAACATGCTAGAAAATTGCTTGATTACCAGTCAATGATGTGAATCGTTAACAAGCGCGAGAGAAACCACCAATAATGACGATGGCGCTCAAGGTACCAGCAGCACAATCCACAGAATGTGAATAAGGAATTGAAGTCAAACACCCGTGAAATCACCTAATCGAAATCCAATGATGTGAACTTGTCGTCGAGTGTGAAGAAATTTCCATTAGGGAATGCAAGCTCTAAGGTATTGGAAAGGAATCTCTCGACCAACTTCCCAGATAATGTGCTGAAGTCAATAGGAAGTGACCTTATTGAAGGAGGGCCATGATGTATCCTACATCATCGACGCGAGACAGAGGGATGTAATGATTGTGGATGATATAGAGAATCAGGAATGAGTGTAACTATAGAAGGATAACTGTTAAACATATCGGCGACACGACTCCAGAGTTTGGCAACTTTTGGATCCATAGGATTAGAGGTCATGATGACATGGCAAAGATCAAATGGAAAGGAAAAAATGAACAGCCCAACCCAAGAAAGTCAATGATGAAGTGAGGATATCCCAACTTGACACGAAGTAGAAAGTGTCGTGTTCAAGAGTGAGCTACCGACACAATTGATAGAATTTCTAATTTTCCCCCACCATTTCTGGCAGGTATCCCAAATATTTTTTATCGCAAGCTTGAAGGGATGGCATGTGCTTGCATTGTAAGTCCATCCTTCGGATGAATCCAACCTAGTAAGATTAATGAGCCTTAGGAAGGAGAAGCTCATGTCTGTCATGGTGATGAATCTGATGTCATTTAAGTTTAACGAGTCCGACAAAGGTGTAATTTGGTATCTTTTTCATGTTTAGAGAGTTTGAAAAAGACACGAAAAAGAAAACTCCAAAAGGTCCCTTTTCGTATATTTGTGTCTCTCGAGCCCAAAAGGGTAGAAAATAATACTTAAGAGAACCGCTTGACCATGTTAGTCAAGGAGTACCTTTTACGTAAATAGTTTATCCCAGCTCAAAAAAGAGGTAAACGTATATTGGGTAAACAACCTTTTGCAGCCTTTAATGAGTTCAAAATGACAAGAGCTCGAAAACCTTTTCGTGTTTTGAGGGTCGAAAAAGAGCTGAAAGCAGACCCCCTAGTTTTATTCTCTTTAAAGAGTCAAGAAGGGAAAAATATTGGGCGATATTTTCATTTGATTTTTTACGAGCCGAGAAAAGAGCTTAAATACGACTCAGCAATCCATTACCTATCGTTGCACAAAATAAAATACATTATCTGATTTCTAAGGTAAAAAATATGCGAAAAATGCTTACAAAACCCTAAAATGTCATGAAAAAAAGAATAAAAAGGGGGAAAGTAATTTATTTTTTACCATTTACCTTTTTACCTTGTGTGGAGCATTTTTTACCCATTTGTGCCCTAGATTTTCAGGAGTAGATTGCGGCAGATCCAGGAGGTCAATCGACACACCGTCAGTTGAAAGTAAGAGTTGAGACCCTTAGCTTCATTTTCATGCCTGTTTTTCCTATTTTTAGCCATTTTTTGGATTTTTGAAAAGGTTTTGGCAAAAAAAACACCTTCGGTCGACGCGAGATCCAAGCTCGAGATCACGCCAATCGAGGGCTGCTTAACACAGTCACTTGCGCCATCAGTGGTAATGTTTTTAAAACAGTCAGGTCAGAGCAAAGAAGAGAAAAAAAAATTTTTTTATTTTTGCCCGATTTCCTTGCTTTAAATCCGCAATTTCTCAGCCAAGGATTGATGTTGACTTGATTTCATGGTGTTTGCAGGAAAATTACAGTGGAAAGATGGTTGATTAGAAAGAATGTGAGCATGAGGCAATTGATGCACAGGCATTGGAAGAGCAAAAATGTCTTGATGCTCTGAGCAACTACAGATTGCTCAAATTCTTCCTTACACCAGGCCTTCGGGCTCAACCTAAGTTGTTGCAGTACTTGATTAGTCTTTGGGACGTTGGGTGGGAAGTCTTTGTGATCCGGGACCAAGAGCTAGAGCTAGAGACTTTAGATATATACTTCATCACCGGACTATCCCGAAGAGGGGAACCAGTCAATCTGTATGGATCCAGGCCCATCGGGGCAAGCGTGAACATGATGTTGGCAGAACATTGCCCTGAAGCACTAAAATCAAAAAGTGGCAAGGTTGATATCATGAGTATTGATGACCTTGTGTTGAAAGCGTTGCTCTTGACCATAAATAGAGTAGTTGGGGCTCAGGCATTGCATGAGTCCAACAAGTCCAAGTTTCAGTATGCTATAGACTATACGACGCCCACTATCTTCAATTGGGCGGAAGCCATGAAGGTAAACATGAAGCGCCAACTATCCAAAGCCAAGGCAGGGAACTTGAAATAGTTTGGATATGGTTTTGTGTTGGTGACCTTCTTTCTGGAGCGGATCCCACTATTTCACTATCAACTGGCGGAGGTGAACCCCCCATTGCCACGAGACCCACGGATGGTCCATTGGAGTGAATTGATGCCTAGAACTGGCGGGGGCCAGCATATGTCATACAAGCCCGCCTTCTTTTCATGGTTGAGGCGTTAGCTAATCGTAGTAGAGGATTGGCCATACAGTGGTACTAACTTCTGTGGCAATCCTAATATGCCGCTCCCTAAGGGAGAATATTTTGATGATGGAGGTAAGCAAAACAATTTTATTTTATTATTTTTTATTGTTTTTGAAATATATGTATTCATGACATTTCGATTTTGTAATTGCAGATGTAGGACCAGAGCGACCAGTCGAGATGTCCCCGATCACTAGACATGTTGCTCGGTAGTTCGAGATTGCTCCTTATCAAGAAGGAGTCAATAACGAGGAGGAGATTGCACAGAACCTTGAGGGATTGACCAGAGGTATCCCAGAGTATGCCCGGGTGGGTGACATCCCACGCCAGTATCAACGGCACACAGTGGGGGTGTCAGACTGGATCCGTCGTTTACTAACTTGAGTAGTACGAGAAGTGACGTGCTATCATGATCACCATGCCGAGTAGTCCATAGTTTAGCATTTACAGTTTTGAGGCCTGTGAGCCACGGATGTACTTGAACACATATATTATTTTTTGGGATTTTGATGTATGACACTCAAACATTATCGACATATATATATGTGTGTGTGTGTGTGTGTGTGTGTGTGTGTGTGTGTGTGTGTGTGTGTGTGTGTGTGTGTGTGTGTGTGTGTGTGTGTGTTTGTGTGTGTGTGTGTGTTATATTTCACGTTTACTATGATACAATGTTTTGTTTTTTCACATGTTGCGCAAATGTCTATCTAACACATAATTAGCTAATGCATCTGTTAATGTATTCATATGCCTAGGAATATGGTGATATGTGATGTAATCAAAATTTATTTCCAATAGACAAAAACAAAAATACATTCTCAATATGTGAGGGTTTTTAATGGAATATTGTGTTGGAATTATGATACAGGTGTTGTCCTTGATGGCAACTCTCTCAGAGGTATGATACAGGTGTTGTCCTTGATGGCAACTCACTCAGATGACAGATCATAGTGCAGCAGGTCAAGAGCAAAGAAATAATGATTAGAGAGAGATATACGTCGGTTAACCTTGGTGAGAGTGCATATACATGCAGGTTAGCAGAACAAAAGGCGCGTATACGTACACATGCAGTTTCACATAAGGAAAGGCGCATACATGTTGGAAAACTATATTTTTCCCGTGGTATTGGGTTCATGGTATTTTGGTATTGGTCCATAGTATTTGGTCCGAAGTATTGACCCCAAGTATTGGGTCCAAGGTATTGGTTCTATGTGGTTTTGGACCATGGTATTGAGAGAGGCCTAAACCTATATAAGGAGAAGATCATTAGCCCAAGAAGTGCAAGTGTGCAAGTGATGAATATCTGATGAAGTGTGAGATCTAATATGTTGGTTATGGGTTTATGATGCTTTGCTTGATCTAAACTAAGGAGGCACCTATGTGATTGATAAAGGTTGATGGACCAGGATCATGAAGACTAAAATGCATTATCATTATATGGTATGATCATGAGTAGATCTGAATACTGACGCATGTCTTATCCTTTATATCTTATGTTCTGGGTATATCTGAAGTTGAAAATTGCAGCGAAGGTAAAAGTAATTATTTTCAAATCTGTACGTGGGTTCTCTCTGGTGAAAGGGCGTATACACACTGGTTTGACAAAGTCAAGTAGCGTATACGTTATGAGATTTGATATTTCAGGTTGTTGTTGGTTCTAGTGATTGTTGCAGAGTTTGCGAATGTATAAGTAATTATTTTCAGATCTGTACACGGGTTCTCTCTGGTGAAAGGGCGTATACACGATGGTTTGACACAATCAAGTAGCGTATACATTATGAGATTTGATATTTCAGGTTGTTGTTAGTTCTAGTGATTGTTGCAGAGTTCTGGGCTCTGGTCTGTGTTCTGGTCACTGTGTTTTGATGACAAGGTTTCAGTGATTCAGTTGTTGGGTGATTCAGAGTTAATGATTGTATTGCAATGGTGATTGTTTTGTATTTATGGATCTATTGTGCTATACAACAACCCCCCATTTCATAAAATTTTTAATTTCAAAACTATAATATGAAATGGGTCCCTTTTTAGATTAAATTGGTATCAACTTATCATTCCTCAAAAGGTCTGAAAAGAAATAAAACATTATAAACCTTTTGAGAAAGCACATAATCGGTCTTATAGTAAAAAATGAATAATCCTTTATTATTTCGATAAAGCGATCGCAAGATCGCATATCGCAATAACAAAGGATGCATAACAAAACCCATTGATTTTCCCCGATGCGACAACGCACAAATAACTATTGGATATCGGGAAGGCAAGCGATCATAACAACAGGCCCCTCTCTTTGCTCTGATGCGATATCGCTATCGGCGATCGGGGAATGTAGCATGCATGCATCTAAAATCCCTCTTTTAAAAACTCCCGATGCGAATTGGCGATATCGCTATCGGTGATCGAGGATTCCGAAAGGACACCGATATAACAACTTAAGCATTTCCCCGATCACCGATTGCGATAAAGCTAGGCACAACTTTCAAAAAGGATTGATAAGGCCGGGATATATTATGGTTAATCAGTATTAAAGGCCTTTCTCTTCCCGATAGTGATTCACTTACGCCCAACTACCAAAACATCAAAGCCACGCTTAAATGAATTATTCGGCCAATAAATGATATGATGAGCATTTAAATGATTGACAGGTTTAAACGGCCATTTAATGGAACGGTAAGGCCAAAATCTCTTCATAGATTGTATCTGCGGCCACCTTATGTTAATCCTCCATTATTCATTGATTAATATACCTCATTCATATTTGGTTTGCGCCACCTATTCTCCGCATTACGTTCAGTTTATCTCCTGTGCAGAGCTCCTCCGAAGTAGCAAATTCAGGCCAAATAGGGAAGAAATCTAAGAAATATGGAACTGCTTCAGCTTCCGCAGTAACATGACAACACACTGCCGATCCGGGACCTAGTAAAAAAGGATTAATCTCAGACACCACATGTCTTGGTCTCGGAAAAACTACTTGGCTGAGTATCTATAATCTGGTTGAGGCTGAAGAGCCTCAGGTAACAATAGTACAATCCACAGCAGACCCAACCCGGAAGTCCGATGCAACTCTAAAGGATTTGGCTGACTCTTACCTACATCGGATAACAGCCCGAGAGCAAATTCTTCCATATACAGATGTGGTAAGATGGGCAATTGAGGAAATCCCAATTACAAACAGAACATTTTGCACCATCGACGGGAGAGTTTTCGTCTTGTTTCAACCCGATGATTTGAGACAAATGTACCATTTGCCCGCACCGAAGAAGAAGTACAACAAAGCGTTTCTGGAGAAGTTCAGAGATGAAAATGACATTGAATCAACACCTATACGAGATTGGAGACAAAACCCAGTGAAACACAAGCATGAGTCTTTGGGTAAGTACTCTATCGATTCATTGTGTTATCCTTATTGTTATGCCAGAGTGATGATGTGTAGGATTTGGGGGTTGCATGATTCCTCAAACTTCACTATAGAGATGGTACCTTTAATGGAAGAATCATGCAATAGCGAAATAATGGATTGGGGGAATATACTATCTGATAATTTAGCAACAGCTGTTCTTGAATTCAGAAACAAATCCTGCGTTACTGAAAGGTTCATTCCTCCATTTTACTTTAGTGCCTACATCTTAGATACTCTCTATTTTAACTCCGAGTTTCCTGTGTTGGGGTGGAGATGGACTCCACAAGACCCCATGCCCATTCATATCTACCATCAGAAGTTGTGGAAAGCCCACTATAAACACCACCTATATCAAATTTGCCATGGATTCATGTTGCCCATTCACTATGCAATTTTTGACAAACCTGCTCCTAAGATTTCCTCACAAGCAAAGATTGACTTGACAGCCATAGGAATATGGTTCGGAGAAGAAAAATTTACATATGTAAAGGTTTTTGGCAGTCATGCCAGGCCTTATGTCCTCCCCTTGTATATACCTTACAAACTATTGGCTCGAGAAGTAGCATATCAGCTTACATCCGAAGGAGTTACACAGACTCTAAGGAATAAAAAGAAGCAGGTTTGGCCTCCTTTTCCTCTAAGGTGTGGTGTTTACGCTCTGCATGACTACAAACATGCAGAGAAAGAAGCAGAAAAGATAAATACACTGAATCTCGCCACTCTTCCTAACAGGCGATTTGATCCAAATAAAGTCGCCTATAATGCACTTGAACAGGCAAAATTGACTAAATTTGAACATAAAGAAGATGAGTTTGATGACCTATTCTCCTCAGCCGAGTCATTATTTCAGGTTCAAACGCTAGCCAGAATGAGATATCACGACGACGGGTTAGTCGAATTTAACAAACTTAGAGAGCAGAGGTTGCAAACTCTGCCTCTAGATTTGTTAGCAACGGCCCCGATGACACAGTCAAGCGAGCCTGAACAGCGACTTACCAATGAACCTCCTGCTACATCAGAAATTGCTGGAGAAATCCAAACAAGAGAGCAGGAGGAACTCCAGAGGAAAGAACAGGAGGAAGTGCAGAGGAAAGAGCAGGAAGAAGTGCAGAGGAAAGAGCAGGAGCAGAGTAGCACGGACGTGAATGTCGATGCCCAGATTGACCCAAAATTGCTCCAGGAATGGCAGCAATTCGATTCAATCATAAGCAATCTAGAAAGCTCAAAAGAAGTTGATACATCCAAAGCGGCTGATACACAGGATACAGCATCAAAAGAGGTTCCAAGTGGAACCAGCGGCCTACCCCCTACTACAGACATAGAAATAATTCCCAAAGATCCTTCGGATCAAATCATTTTGCAAGTGGAGGATATACCTCCATTAGATGTCTTTTACAGCCCAAAGCACAGAGCCGTAGTAAAACGACAGCGGAAAAGGAGAAGGATTGATCAACCTTCCATGTTCCCTGAACAAACAGTGACAGCCAACGTGGTTTGGAAGGAGGAGTTTGATCCTTCTGATGACCTAACAAAATTGTCCCAATATGCTGGAGCCTATTCGGCGGCCACCATGGACAAGGCATCAGAAGTGAGTAATCTGTTAAAAGAAAAGGACCAGGCAATCGCTTCGCTACAAGCATAGCTATCGGAGGCACAGCAAAAAGCAGAACAATTAGAACAACAATTATCCACGCAACAACAAATAAATAATCAATTGAATAAGCAGTTGCATGAAGAGAAACAAAGGATCGATTCAAGTGCAATTCAAAAGCAGAAAGAGCTATCGGAAGCATTGGCAAAATTGAAAGCAATGAATGAATAGATGGTGAAGACGAAAGATGAGCAAATTGCTCAATTATCAGGTCAAATAGAGGAGTCCAAGAATCTTCCGCAGCCTGCCGAGTTCAGAGCAGAAGCACTAGAGATTAATAAGGCACTGGTAACACAAATAAGATTATCATGTCAGAAAATTGCTTAAGTGGAACCCTTGTGTAACATAACAGCACCAATAATCGATAAATCAGTCGATGCTAGAACAGACTTGGAGCAGGCCGATGAGACCTTGACAAATTTTCTTGATTGGCAGGACACTGATGAGGGACAGGCAGCTAATTTGCCAAAAATCTTAGAATCCCATAAAGAAATCCTATTTATGGAATGGCAGTCCCAGTTAATGAAGGCAGAGAGAGCAGTTTCTAGATGCAAATTAACCACAAGTAATTTGGTTGAATTAATTAATGATACTCTCTATTTATCTAATATGATCTCTCAATGTACACCAGGTAAATTACTATCGGCTAAAACATTGGAGCAGTCATGTTATCAAGAGCTGGAAAAGAATGGGAGATTGATCGCAGGTATTAACAGTTTAACTTGGGACACCTATTGGTTGTTCCTAGTAAAACCATATAGCCAGAGAGCCGCCCTCAAGTGCCTAATAGATGCAATCGGGTGTATCATTCCCGATATACAAGATGCCACCTATGCTACTCAACTCAATTCTCGTCTCAACCGCCCTCAAGAAGTGGAACCAATGCTAGCGATATGCCAACTCAGGTCGAAAGGCAAACAGCTAGAGTGATGAATCATGCTGCCGACTGCCAGATTGCTATGGGAAAGATATTCAAGATCAAGTTGTACCAATTAAGTAGCATTTTAATTTTATAGTTAGTTATTTTTAATAAAGTATTTATAGACCCTTTCAATGCATTGGAAAGGGTCGTAACTTTTTGCATATGACATAAACCTGAAGTTGCACTATTGTACTTCAGGTATATTTTTTTATAAAGACTGGGCCAGTTATTCCAATTTTGATAACAAAGCTTTTATGTGGATGTGCACTACTGCCTTTATTTAAAAGTATTTCTGAGTCGGAAGAAGGAATTCGAATTGCGATTGATGTTGGGAATGATTTGCAGCTCATATGGTACTACTATCTATGTCTGAATTCATTCTTTTTATGTGAATTGCTATCTGATCACTCTTGCTATTATTGAATATATGCATGTTCTTTTAACAGCATTCTTTATACTTTCCACTATTGGATGTTTACAGCATGCTTTTTTTCTAATCATACATGTATCAGTAATATAAAAAGATAAGTGTAACAATGTTTTATTAATTACTTCGTTCAACTATTTGAACAAAGCAATTATTATGTGAATGAATGTCTATGTTTATTAAATAGAGTCATCTATATGCCTATCGATGAACAGAGATCATCAAGCATTGCACTTAAGAATAGAAGCTTCCCGGGATAGAATAGTCATTTGTATTTTCGCTTTTTAGATTAAGTCATCCATTCATTATCATTTATTAGAAAACCAATCACTCATCCATCCCCTTTTTATTCATTACTGGGAAACTGGTCCCATTATATCCAGTCGGAGCCACCATCCCAAACGGAAAAGGAGTTGTATTAAGGTCCGGACCGGGTGGTTATCCCCCGATGTTGATGCAACGATTTTTGGGGCATCAACAGGATCCAGTCTGAAAATTTATGAAATGTGGTCCCTAGAAGACAAGAGAAGGTTGTAGCCTTCTGTAGGTCAGCACCTATGTACTAGTAAATCAGCTAGTACAAGAGCTAAGGGGGTTGTAGCTCCCTTCCAGGAGAAGCTGGAGAACGAGAGAAGGTTGTAGCCTTCTGCAAGTAGAAGCCTGTGTACTGGTATAAGACTGCACCAGTACAGAACTATTGTAAAAAAAAGTTTCTTATTAAAAGAAAATAGAGACGAATTGCAGCAGGTGGTTTTCACCCACATTGGGTTTCCACCTTATATCATGGTGTTCATGTGTGCTTCTTATGTGTGATAATTTGTTCTATTTTACTACACCTGTTACTGTTCATATGGTTAAAAATGTTATGATGCACTCATTGAAGATCAACTAACTGAATTATAAGTTTACTGGATATACGCTAGTTGCATTAAACACAGTTGTGTATACACGCGGGTTTCCTTAACTGAAGTAGCGTATATGAATCTAATAATGGAAATGAAAAGATTATTGATTTGCTAATACTGATTCACCCCCCCCCCCCCCCCTTCTCAGTATTATTTCCAACAATTGGAATCAGAGCAGGTCCTTCAGAAGAAGCTTGATCACTTGAAGGAAGATCCATCAGGATGAGTAATCACGAAAGAGAGGGATCCATCAGACCACCAATCTTCGATGGGAGCAATTTTGTCTACTGGAAGATAAGAACCACAACATATCTACAATCACTTGGAACGGATGTTTGGGGAATCGTGGAAGGAGGATATACATATCCATCAACAATTCCTACAGATACAACAGATAGAAAGCAATATGAACTCAATGCCAAAGTTGTTACTGTCTTATTGGGAAGTTTGACACAATCAAAATTTGTCAAGGTCATGCAGTTCAAATCAGCTAAAGAAATATGGGAAAAAATCATTCTAAGCTATGAAGGAGATGATCAGGTAAAACATGCTAAGCTTCAAACTCTCAGAATATGGTATGAAACTCTTAAGATGCATAGTAATGAAAGCATAGCTAATTACTTCCTACGTATAGATGAGATTGTCAATTGTATGAGGAATCTGGGTGAAGAAATTAAGGAAGTTGTCTTAGTTGAGAAAGTTTTGAGATCCTTGTTTGCTAAATTTGAATCCAAAGTGTCTGCCATAGAAGAAAAGGAGGATTTGCAGAAAATCACTATGACGCAGCTTCACGGAATCTTAACTGCTTTTGAGATGAGGAAAGGAGGACCATCAGATATGAGAGAAGCCACATTTAATGTATCAGCAAATGGAAAGGAAAAACTCAGTGAATTTTGATACATTTCAGAAGAAGAATATGAGGTAAATTTTGTCAAGAATCTTGAACGGGGATCTGGAAGGTTCAAAGGTAAGCTACCTTTCAAATGCTTTTCTTTTGGTAGAGTTGGTCACTACGATGCTAGATGCCCTTATAACAGAGGAAAGATGTCTGAAGAAGGTAATAGAAGTTATTATAATCTTGATAAAAGTAATGACTCATCCAATAGTGATGAAGACATTAGACTTCTCATGGCATATGAAAATAAGGATGTAGAAACAGAAGAAGTTACCAGATTAAAAGAACAGCTGGAGACAGTAACCAGAGTAAGGGAGCAGTTGCAGGATGTAGCAAAAGATCAGAGCATAACAATTTAGATCCTCTCTCTAAAAAAGGATCTTAAAGAATCAAAAAAGCATAATAAAGAAGCTCTTGAAGAACAAGAACATGAAGTGCTCGAATTAAGGCAACAAGTGGAAGAAGGAAGAAAAGTTGAAGAAAACATAAGGAAGCAATATCTGGAAAAGGAAAAACAACATCAGGTTGAGGTAAATATCTTAAAAGGTAAATTAGAAGAAAAGGATAAACTATTACGATTTCAAGACAGTACTAAGATTTTGGATGATATTCTTAGTAGTCAAAGATCCCCTGCTATCAAAACTGGTCTTGGTTTTTATGAAACTGTCGAAGGTGAATCTAGCTCACAGGGTGAGGAAAGGAATTCTAATACAAAATCTAAAATGATCAACAAGGAGATAAGTGGTCAACCCCAGCAGCAACCAAGGAAATCTTTTGTTCCTAACAGTGGAAGTGATAGACGATTATTTCCTCCAATGAATAATGTTGAATGTTATGTATGTCATAATCTTGGACATGTTGCAACCAGATGCAGAAGTAGAATGGTTCAAGACCGTCACACAGAAAGATCATCACATTCCAGGTACTTCAAGGGATATTGTTTTTCTTGCAATATGTTTGGTCACAAAGCCATTGACTACTATAGGAGGAATATGAAAAATGTAAGATGTTATGCATGTAACAAGTTTGGAAATAAAGTAAGGGAATGCAAAAGCAAAATTCGAACTCCAAAGCAAGAGGATCATACATCATCACAATTCTAGGTATTGAAGAAGACAGAATTAGAAATAGAAAGATGTGGCATAACTCATTTAGCTGACATAACAGACATAGGGAAAACTGAAAGTGTAGACCTTCAGTATTCCAATTTGCATACGCAGATATTATGAAGATAAGTCGTATATATACGCAAGTTATAGGCTGCAAAGTCGCGTATATGGAGCTCTGAAGAAAAGGCAGCAGAACAGACTCAAGAAATGGTTCGGTCATGGTATATGATGATTAGCACAGGCTCAGGGGAGCATATGCTTCGAATAATGCATTGTTGGCATTATGGTTAGAATTCTTTGGTGATGATGCTTATTGACACATCTTGCTACTGATTGTTGTTTGACCAAAAGAATGGATTGCAGGTTACAGGTGAAAGATGCTTATGGTGTAGATCATACGGTGTATGATAGTTGCTGATAACTATCATGGTCTTGTTTAGGTCCTTGGTCTTTGTAAATCATATGATGTATTTTGTTACCCCACTATGCATGGGATGGATGATGTAATGTTTCTTGTTTTTTAGTCATGTATAAACATTTGGTATATCCCCACTTGGTTGGGTGGATGAGTCAAAAATGGTGTATTCTCACTTGGTTGGGAGATTGATGTATGTATAGAGTCATGGTATGCTTTTGCAGACCTTGCATGTGCTCAGGGGGAGCATGGACGGATTGGTACATCTTGGCATGTACAAAAGGGGAGCTCAATCAGAGATTTCAGCAGGTACTTAGGGGGAGTATGGACAACAGAAGGTATATCAAGGAAGAGAATATCTTGGTCTGCCCTTTGCCCTTGATGTCAAAGGGGGAGAGTGACTTGGTGTGGTTGCTGCCATCAAGTCCAAAGGGGGAGATTATTGGCATTATGATACAGGTGTTGTCCTCGATGGCAACTCTCTCAAAGGTATGATACAGGCGTTGTCCTTGATGGAAACTCACTCAGATGCAGATCATAGTGCAGCAGGTCAAGAGCAAAGAATTAATTATTAGAGAGAGGTATACGCAGGTTAACCTTGATGAAAGTGCATATACACACGGGTGAGCATAACAAAAAGTGCATATATGCACACATGCAGTTTCACAGAAGGAAAGGCATGTACATGTTGGAAAACTAAGTTTTGGCCCGTGGTATTGGGTCCATGGTATTTGGTATTGGTGCATAGTATTTGGTCCGAAGTATTGACCCTAGGTATTGGGTCCAAGGTATTGGTTCTACGTGGTTTTGGACCATGGTATTGAGAGAGGCCTAAACCTATATAAGGAGAAGATCATTAGGCCAAGAAGTGCAAGTGTGCAAGTGATGAATATCTGATGAAGTGTGAGATCTAGTATGTTGGTTATGGGTTTGTGATGCTTTGCTTGATCTGAACTAAGGAGGCACCTATGCGATTGATAAAGGTTGATGGATCAGGATCATGAAGACTAAAATGCATTATCATTATATGGTATGATCATGAATAGATCTGAATACTGACGCATGTCTTATCCTTTATATCTTATGTTCTGGGTATATCTGAAGTTGAAAATTGTAGCGAAGGTATAAGTAATTATTTTCAGATCTATACACGGGTTCTCTCTGGTGAAAGGGCGTATACACGCTGGTTTGACACAGTCAAGTAGCGTATACATTATGAGATTTGATATTTCAGGTTGCTGTTGGTTCTAGTGATTGTTGCAGAGTTTTGGGCTCTGGGCTGTGTTCTTGTGACTGTGTTTTGATGACAAGGTTTCAGTGATTCAGTTGTTGGGTGATTCAGAGTTAATGATTGTATTGCAGTGGTGATTTTTTTGAATTTATGGATCCAGAGTGACTTTGTGTGGGTGTTGCCATCAAGTCAAAAGGGGGAGATTGTTGGCATTATGATACAGGTGTTGTCCTTGATGGCAACTCTCTCAGAGGTATGATACAGGTGTTGTCCTTGATGGCAACTCACTCAGATGACAGATCATAGTGCAGCAGGTCAAGAGCAAAGAATTAATGATTAGAGAGAGGTATACGCAGGTTAACCTTGATGAAAGTGCGTATACACGCGGGTTAGCAGAACAAAAGGCGCGTATACGTACACATGCAGTTTCACAGAAGGAAAGGTGCGTACATGTTGGAAAACTAAGTTTTGGCCCGTGGTATTGGGTCCATGGTATTTTGGTATTGGTCCATGGTATTTGGTCTGAAGTATTGACCCCAGGTATTGGGTCCAAGGTATTGGTTCTATGTGGTTTTGGACCATGGTATTGAGAGAGGCCTAAACCTATATAAGGAGAAGATCATTAGGCCAAGAAGTGCAAGTGTGCAAGTGATGAATATCTGATGAAGTGTGAGATCTAGTATGCTGGTTATGGGTTTGTGATGCTTTGCTTGATCTGAACTAAGGAGGCACCTATGCGGTTGATAAAGGTTGATGGACCAGGATCATGAAGACTAAAATGCATTATCATTATATGGTATGATCATGAATAGATATGAATACTGACACATGTCTTATCCTTTATATCTTATGTTCTGGGTATATCTGAAGTTGAAAATTGCAGCAAAGGTATAAGTAATTATTTTCATATCTGTACGCGGGTTCTCTCTAGTGAAAGGGTGTATACACACTGGTTTGACACAGTCAAGTAGCGTATATGTTATGAGATTTGATATTTCATGTTGTTGTTGGTTCTAGTGATTATTGCAGAGTTCTGGGCTCTGGTCTGTGTTCTGGTGACTGTGTTTTGATGACAGGGTTTTAGTGATTCAGTTGTTGGGTGATTCAGAGTTAATGATTGTATTGTAGTGGTGATTGTTTTGTATTTATGGATCCAATTTGAAAATTTATGAAACGTGGTCCCTGGAAGAAAAGAGAAGGTTGTAGCCTTCTATAGGTCAGCACCTTCGTACTAGTACATCAGCTAGTACAAGAGCTAAGGGGGTTGTAGCTCCCTTCCAAGAGAAGCTAGAGAACGAGAGAAGGTTGTAGCCTTCTGCAGGTAGAAGCCTATGTACTGGTATAAGACTGCACCAGTACAGAAATATTGTAAAAATAAGTTTCTTATTAAAAGAAGATAGAGATGAATTGCAGCAGGTGGTTTTCACCCACATTGGGTTTCCACCTTACATCATGGTGTTCATGTGTGCTTCTTATGTGTGATAATCTGTTCTATTTTACTGCACCTATTTACTGTTCATATGGTTAATAATGTTCTGATGCACTCATTGAAGATCAACTAACTGAATTATAAGTTTACTGGATATACGCTAGTTGCATTAAACACAATTGCGTATACACGCGGGTTTCCTTAACTGAAGTAGCGTATATGAATCTGATAATGGAGATGAAAAGATTATTGATTTGCTAATACTGATTCACCCCCCCTCTCAGTATTATTTCCAACATATTGCCCATTGATCTAAAGAACAACAAGCTGTGAATCGAGGTTAACAACCATTTCCCGAATGTCAAGAGCCCTGGATTCTGGCAAGAGTTCGATGACTACGCTATACTCAGTAATGTTATTAGTTGTTTGACCCAAACAAATACCTTTAAGATCAATCAACTCACCATTAGGGGTGTAGATAGCCCATGTCGCGGAAGATAGATTCTGGGTACTACGACAATCACCATCAGAAAAACCGACATAAGGAGTCACAGACATCTGAAAAGCAGGTGAAGACATAATAAGCAAGAAATCTGCTTGCAAAACACATCAAACCAAGCTTGCACAAAAATGAATAACACACTTATGTACAAAAGTAGCCATGTGAGATGACTCAAGCATAGTACTTCTTGAGATATAGCCCATTATGGGGTTTGTCTAAGGGATTGCCCTCATAATCAATCAGCTCATAGGCCCCTTTTTGTAACATGTGTTTAACGAAATAGGGCCCATGCCACATGGGTTTGAATTTACCCCTAAAGTTCAGCAAGGATTGGTTGTTTTCCCTCCGAATCCTTTGTTCAATCTTATTGTGATATCACTGCAACATCCGTACAGTTGTACGATCAATCAGGTATTCCTTTGGAATTATCCCCTTGAACACCTTCGGTATTCCATCATCGTTTGTTTCCACCCATGGAATAAGAAAGCAATATTCCAGTCTCCTCTCCGGGTCACTCGGAGGTTTCTGCTACACACATTCCTCACATTGTTAATGAACAGGGATTTCAATTCCCTCCTGAAGGTTTCCCTTACATGGGAAGCATTCCAACTAGCATTTACCCCTAGCATAGCGGGACCTCATTGTCGCATGGTTATACTTCTCTGGCTTAGTTGGTGTCGGGCACTCCTAGTGCTTCTTCGTTATATCACAACCCTATCTGGTCGTCTAGAAGTATGCCTACCTCAGGTCCATTCATTCAGAACTCGACCTCTCAGCCGATTGTGCATTCTGCAGTCACATCAATTCCGGTGCAACCCACCATTCCGAATCCACTCGTTTTGTCGTTTTAAGTTACTCTTCCAGTTCAACCGACAATTTCAAGTCATCTCTTTGTAAGTTCTTCGACCCCTCCAGTAAGTGGATAGCCTATCCCACCACCTGAGGGGGAAAAACCCCAATATTTCCATGATATCTAGTGCAACCAATGTGAGTGACTCACAAACTCACATGGTTGGGGTGAACCAACCCTCTTTCGCTGCTATTCTGAACCCTGCTGGTCCTTTTGGATTGAGTAATGTTCAATATCAACAGCCAAACCATGCTGGTTCATTTGGGTCAAGTAACATCCAATACCAGCAGCCATATGTGGCTCAGGGTCCATTCCAACCTCCTTATGTTCCATATGGTTCACAAGCGATGGTAAATCTGCCTTACGTCCCTCAAGATGGACCTTATGTTCATCCTAGTCCATCTGTCGTGCTCGGTGGATATGGCTAGATCAAATTCGGGAATTTTCAAGGTATTTCCCAAGGAACTGTTCAAGTACCCTTACCACAGCAAGGGCAACCTTCGCAGCTACAAGGGCCACCTTTGCAGCAGCAAGGGCAGACATTGCAATAGTAAGGACAACTACAGCAACCGCAGGGGCAACCCTTGCAACAACCGCAACAAACTTTGCAGCTGCAGGCGCAATTTGTTCACCAAGCTTCCCAACCTATGCCTTTGCAAGGTCAACCTCTGTAGCCGTAGGGACAACCTTTACAGCAGCAAGGCCAGCCCTTGCAGCAATAAGGTCAACCCGAGCAACAGCAACCCTTGTACTCATATCAACATGGTCAACCTTTGCAAGGCCAAGGTCAAGTCCTGCAACAGCAGGCTCAAAATCCTTATGTCTAAGGGAAGTAGGTGCAAAATCCTTATGTCCAAGGGCAACAGGTTCAAAACCCTTATGTCCAGGGGTAGTAAGTGCAAAATACGTTTGTCCAAGGCCAACAGGCTCAACAACCTTTTAACCTGTATGTTTCTTATCAGCAGCCTATGGCCGGACAGTATCAAGGCTACCCAGGTCAAAATCCTCCCTACGGGCAAGATAACCTACAGTGAGGGAAAAATCAAATGTCATATGGACAAAATCATCCACTATGGGGTCAAAATCTGTACCAACAAGGATGGGTTCTGCAATCCAGGCCTACTCAAAGGCCCCAAATGCCTTTTAATATGCAATTTCCATTTTTGCCATATTAGCGCTGCCAGATGTTTCTAGATTCATGAATGATCCCATTCTTCATTTGCCATATTGGCCTCTAGTTTCATCCAAGATTACAAGCAATTGTCTAGAGTTTGAGGGAAAAGCGAAGGAGGATCCACAAGCCCATGTGATGACATATCTGGTGCTCCTCTAATTCGT
The DNA here is from genome assembly GCA_031772625.1 of Pinus tabuliformis. Classification (NCBI taxonomy): domain Eukaryota; kingdom Viridiplantae; phylum Streptophyta; class Pinopsida; order Pinales; family Pinaceae; genus Pinus; species Pinus tabuliformis. The sequence goes on along the minus strand of CM062818.1, from coordinate 1,390,167,753 downwards.
ATGTTGATTATTCTATTCGTCTTCGACTTTTTCAGTGAACCCTCACAAGTGTTGCATCCAAGTGGTACATCAAATTACCTTGAGGTATTTACAATGAATTTAGCACTCTCGTTATGGATTTCCTCACACATTTTCAGCTATCAGTTCACTATGAAACTGGCACCCATCTGCTTACGTCCCTTAAGCAAGACACTGCGACCCATATCTCTGATCACATCCATGAATGGAGGCATCAGCATCGCCTGATCAAGTTTGAAATTGCAGATCAGATGTTTATCAAATGGTTTACCAAGTCATTTGTCAGCAAAATTGCTAAGGACATAGCTATGGGTGGCTGTGTCACTGAGGAGCAAGCCATCGCTCGTGCCCAGTATTTAGACCTCGTCTACTCGCAATTTGGCACGTTATATGATATGTTACCCAATGCTCCAAGACCATCATCCGATCTAACAACATCAAAGTCTTCGGCTACCCCACCTGTTGATGGAGTAATTGGTTCCATGTCTCAGACCCCCGCGAAATCTTCTTCCAAGTAGAAGGCGGTCTCAAACACTGGTTCCAATGATCCCTCTCGAAATTCACCTGGTCTTGGTAAAACCTATGAGGTTCACATTGTCCAGTCTACCGCAGCAGACAAATCCTCTAAAGGTAAAAAGAAAGGAAAAGGCAAGTCCAAAGTCAATGCCCCAAAACAGGGCCCTCCTAAGTCGTCTGCTGGTGATGCTTCTCAAAGGAAGCCCAAGTATCCATGCCTCATCTGTGAGGAGGATCACTATACTAAAGATTGTCCTTGACGGTCTGAAGTTAGTCGTTTGCTCAAAGGGACCCCAACTGTCCTGAAAGAGCCCTTTCCGTCCCAGCAGACTCAAATGGTAGACCAACCTCAGTCTTCTGCTTCCTCAGGTTCCCAAGTGTTTATGATGAGTTCACCAGTAAATGTGGCTACCAGATTGAAAGATTATCAAACGCCTACCCCAACAGCAGGGAAAGAGAAAGAAGGCACCCCTTCCTCCTCTATCCCATCTTCCTCTGGTCCTCTCCATATAGAGTGACCTAATCTTGATTCTGCTATTCAACCACCCTCTCGGGGTGTGCTGCGAAAGTCCTCGTACAATCCAAACGCTCGAGCCGCTCAACATTATAACATTGTTGAGGATTTGGCTTAAGCACCATCAGTTATGTTTTCTCTCAAGGTCCTTCAAATCTGTCCTTCTTAGCGGAAAATGTTGTTTTTGGCTATTGGAGGTATTGATCCATCTGACTCCAATCTTATTTGTTTTGATCTAGAAAACCATGTTCCACGCTTACCTCATCAGATTTCCTTTCTCATCCAAGTGATCATTAATGAGAAGAAAATTCACAGGACCGTCATTGATGAAGGTGCTTCCACCTGCATCATGTTTGTCTCTTGTTGGAAGGAAATTGGTTCTCCTACCTTGAACCAATCACCTAACACTTTGGAAGCCTTCGATGGGCGTGATTCTCGACCATTCAGTGTCCTTCCGAATCTTGCCATTACCTTGGAAGGCAAGACAGTACATGTCGAAGTAGAAATTGTGGATGCGAATCTTAATTATAATCTTCTACTCGGATGGAGTTGGACCCATGCTATGCATGTTGTGGCCTCTTCTCTATTCTATGTGCTCTATTTTCCCCATCAAGGGAAAATTTTCACAGTCGACCAGTTGTATTTCTTCGCTTCTTCTTCCTCAGATGGCAATGTTCCATATGTGAAGCACACCGATGCTCCTTATGAGATTGTGGGGGCTGGACTTTTTAAAGATCCCACCTTGATGGGTATTTTTCCTCTCCCACCTCCTCATGTTGCCTCAGTCAACATGATCTCGACTAAGTCTAATCCTTGGGTCGTTCCCTCTCCCGATCTTGTTGATACATGGGGTGATGTCATGCCGTTAACCCCTGCCGAGATTAATTATGTGGAGATTGTTTAAGCTTCGGTACCTTCTGATCATATTGTTTTGAGTGTGTCTCTTAACACGTATTCTCAATCCCCGTGGCTTGGTTTTTTGGATTCCCTCGATCCCTTAACCGAGACTTTTCCCTCTGACGAGAGTATCATGGAAATAATGTCTTTGGAGGAAGCACCATGGAATGATACTCATCATCGTTCCTCGTTCTTGCTTGGCCCAATGGTCATGTCTACCTGTCTTGAGAAGTTCTCTTCTCGTTTCCCGACCCAACCACTTCAAACGCCTATTATGACTCATGAAGTTTGGTCAAAAGGAAACATGGGTAATATTACCCACGATGCCCATTAACATTTATGTTAAGTCGGGTATCATTGAAAACGTTCATATTGCGGTGACTTGTTCTCTTGATGAGATCAATCTCTATACTCGTCTTTTTCAAGAGTTTCAAGATGTTTTTGCATGGTCATATGAAGAAATTCCTAGCATTGACCCAAGTATAGTCGTGCACGAGATTCCAACTTATCCTAATGTGAAGCCCATTCGACAACGACTTCATCCAGTGCACCCTAGAAAAGTGGCTTCCATTAAGGGGGAAGTTGAAAAACTTCTCAAAGCTGGATTTATTTATCCGATCCCTCTGACAGATTGGGTGTCAAATATCGTATCGGTAACTAAAAAGCAGGGCACCATTCGGGTCTATGTTGATTACCGTGACCTTAATCGTGCCTGTCCAAAGGATAACTACCCCACTCCTTTTATAGACCAGATCATCGATGAATGTGCTGGGAGTGAAATATTTTCCTTTATGGACGGTTTTTCTGGTTACAACTAGATAAACATTGCGTTGACTGATCAAGATAAGACTACCTTTATCTATCCGTGGGGGAATTTGCGTATAAAAAGCTCCCTTTTGGCCTTAAGAATGTTGGGGCAACTTTTCAAAGAGCGATGTCATATGCTTTCCATGACATTAAAAACATTGTTCAGCCTTATTTGGATGATCTTCCTGCTCATTCACGTAAGCGCCATGACCATCCCGACCATCTTGGACAATTTTTTCTTCGTTGTAGACACTACAACATTCGACTGAATCCACATAAATGTGTCTTCTACATTGAATCTGGGTACCTACTTGGTTTCATTATTTCAAAAGATGGAATTTGTCTTGATCCTCTTAAAGTCGAGGCTATTGTCAATCTACCCCCTCCCTCTTCATTGCATCAACTACAGAGTCTGCAAGGGAAAGCGAATTTCCTTCGTCGTTTCGTGCCTAACTATGCTGAGCTAGCTTCAGGGTTCACCCAGTTGCTTAAGCAAGGGATTCCATTCATTTGGGATGAGGCTGCCCAAAAATCTTTCGATGACCTAAAATTTGTCCTCATTAATGCTCCTTTGTTGCATCCTCCGAACTACCATCGCGATTATTTTCTCTATCTAGCTACAACCTCTAGCACCATTGCTATGGTGTTGGTGCAAGACGATGACGAAGGCCATGAACATGTTATTTACTACCTCAGCCGCAATCTCCTCGATCTTGAGATGTGTTATGCTCATGTCGAGAAGTTGGCTTTGGCTGCCGTTCAGGTTGTTTAGTGCTTTCGGCATTATATTCTCCTCCGCACTACAACTGTGATTTCTAAGTGTAACCCCATGACTTACATTCTGACTCGTTAGTTACTAGGGGGCAAGTATTCTAAGTGGATTTTCATCCTCCAAGAATTTGATTTGGTGTTCACTACTGCCAAATCCAAGAAATCACTTGTATTTGCCAAGTTGATTTGCTCGCTTCCCTCTGCTTCTCTTCCCGCTGGTGTTGATGAGCAACTCTCAGACGAGACTCTTTTTCTTATTAGCACTCTCGACCCTTGGTACAGTGATATCATCATGTATCTTCAAACCTCTACCTTCTGATCTGTGTTGACCAAGGATGATCGTCAACACATTCAGCATCAATCCCAACCTTATTGCATCAATGGAGATACCTTATACCACGTTCGTGTTGATTCAATTCTTCACTGATGTTTAACTCTCGAGGAGGCTAAAAGAGTCTTAAATGACTGTCATTCTGGCACATGTTGCATTCATTTTTCTGGTTATGCCGCTAATTAAAAGATACTTTGTGTTGGTTACTTCTGGCCCTCCATCTTTAAGGATTGCATCCTTGTTGTTCGCAAATGCCATGAGTGCCAAACCTATCAGCACAAAATGCATGCCCCACTCACTCTCCTTCACCCCATTATTACTATTGGTCCCTTTGCCAAATGGGGCATCGAATATATGACATATAACCCTCGTTCGGTCGAGGGGCATAGTTATATTATCTTTCCTGTGTATTATTTCACCAAATGGGCCGAAGCGATGCCTACATATTCAGTTGATAGTAAAACGACGATGCAATTTCTATTCAATCACGTTATTTCTAGGTTTGGAGTGCCTCAAGCCATTGTCACCGACCATGGCTCCCATTTTCACGATTACATGATGGTTGAGATGACTTCTACGTTGGCCTTGTGTCACGATGGCTCAACCCTGTATTACCCTTAGGCTAATGGCCAAGTTGAAGCTCTAAAAAAAGTCTTAGTCACGATGCTTCAGCGCACCATTGGGATGCACAAATCAAATTGGCAACTCATGCTTTTTTCAGCTTTGTGGGCTTACCAAACCTCGACCAAAGACGCAACTGAATTCATACCTTTCCAACTTGTCTATGGTCTGGAAAAAACTTTTCCGATTGAGTGTGAAATTCCCTCACTCAAATTGGTTGTCAAACTACTCCCTGAAACCTCGCCTCAATAAGAGAATCTCTTGTATTTGGAACGACTGGATGAAACCCACTGTCTCGCTGCTTTAGTCATTGAAGTGCAAAAAAAGCGGGTTAAGTCCCACTTTGATCAATCAGTTTGATCAGTCCCGTTTTGGAGTCACCAATTTGTGGTGTAGGTAAATCTCCTCTGCGGACAGAGGTGATCCCTCTAGCCCTAGAGTGGGTCTATCCGCAAACAGAACAACCTAATGAAAACTTCCTTAAACTAGAATCGAATAAGAGGGCCTACCTCTTAGAACACTACTCTGCTTGATGATGACCTCGCTCCTTTGCTCCAGCTTCCTTTGAGTTCTTCTCCTTCAAATACCTGAAACAAATACACAAGAGACAACAACAAACGTAATAGCATACAATCGCATTCAATTTACTTAAAAAGTCAAGGAATCTTAAGCCATCAAATGTAATATGACACTCAATGTAGGAAATAAATCATTAGTTGTATTGATATAAAGCTCAGAAAGAGATACAACCAAAGCCTTGACGTTGCAGGTCTCCTCCGACGTATCTGGGTTCCAACACCACTTCTAGCATCTCATGGTTAGCCTCAACAATGGAAGTTTAAGGCTTCTTCCCTTTAGTTCCAAACCAAACCAAACACACTATTCTCCCTTTACACACATAAACTAGAAGGCAAAAAACTATAGATATCTTGCTGGTTATTCAAGCTCCAAAAAAGACTAGTTCAACTTGGAAAAGGAGGAGTTTATATAGCTTTGATGGAGGGGAGATGGTTCCTCTTATTATGGGAGAGGGCTTATCTCTTTGGTTTGTTCCATCTTTATAGGGGAAAGGAGCCCAAACTGACTTCCTTGACTCTATCCAGCCCAACCATTTACCAGACTTCCGTTCCACAAAGCTTCTAGAGCTGGAAGCTTCGACTCCATTTTTAAAAACTTTCCAAAAGAGGATCGGCACAAGTGAGGAAAGGCTCACTTGCATTGTACGACGCTAGGTATGGTTTCAAACTCTACAAATCGGCATGGGGAAAGAACTGATCACTAGTGTCGGTCTTGAAAACTGGGATTAAAGGAAGATTCTTGTGAAATGATGCAAGAGGGGAATGTTCTGCTCATGAATAGGGATGTAAAGGCATGCTCTTCATGATGGGAAATCATATAGAGTTCATTGTAGAGGTCCTCTAGGATTGAGGAATGAGGATTACAAGGACAGTGACAAAATGTTGTGTAACACTCCCGGTGCACATTCTTGTATCAAATTAGAATTGTGCATATTATCATTGATAGTTTCAATGATATTATTTATAGCATTGGTTGCTCTGGAAACTGCTCTTTCTACCTGCTTTAACTGAATGTACCAATCAGTAAAGAGGATATCCTTATCTTATTCCTCTATTCTTAAAATATTTGTTGCTCTTCCCTCTGGAGTATCCTGCCATGTTATGTATCATGAGATCTTATCATAAATATCATTGAAAGTCACCCTTAAAACAGATGATTGATTCATCAGTGAATCACTTGTAATACACATTGGATTTATGATAGACAACTTTTGACATAATGTTGCTTGTTGCCTTGATGACAAAGTGTTGAGCTCTATACTTCTTTAATAAAATCCTCCACTTTAGGATTATCCTTCAATTGATCAAGCGAAAATTGTAGTTGTTGTATTTGGATATCCTTAGCACTTGTCTTTGCATGATATTGGAGCTTTAATTGATCAAAGCTCTGCTCTGATTGAGTCATTGTTGTTTTCATTTTATGATCAATATTATGTCTTTCTTCTACCAGCTATTGCTCTAACTGCTAGATTCTCTCTTCTTTCTCTTTGACCAGTTGTTTAACCTCGGTCACCTTGTCAATCATAGCAGATGCATAGGCACCTACGAACAATGAAAATTTTGTCAAATTATCTAAAGTATCTATGGGAGTATCCTTCCATACTATATCCATAGGTTCATCGCCAGGAATGAATGTTGATGATGGTTATGTTCTTGTCCTTTTCCTCTGTCTTTTTACCACAACCCGATGTTTGGGACTATAAAAGACATCAAGAGGAGGGATTTCTTCCACCTTGAGGACGATTTCAGATGAAGGGAAGGCCGAGATGATCTCAATTTCTTCTGTAGCAACAACTTTATCAGTAGCCCTATCAATGAACGAGCTATGTCCAGTGTTCTGGGGTGTGTTGAATGTTTTCTCCATTTCAACATCTTCTTCCCCTTGTTGTCCTTTAAGTTGCTGATCAAATTGTTTCCATGCTTCATCCAATTGATTCTTGAAGGGAGATTCATCTATATGTACTTATGTGGATATATCTTCCACCTCAATCTCCTTGGAAACTTTTTCTGATTTCTTTTTAGAATCCTTTTCTACACTCTTCTTTGAATTATGCTCTGAGTTGTGCTCCAAGCCTTGTCCTGAATGATGCTCTGAACCTTGTTCTGAGTTGTGTCCTGAATTATGTTCTGAAGCCTATTCTGATTTCTGCTTTGAATTATGCTCGAAACCTTGTTCCGAGCCCTTTTCTTCCTCTTGGTCTGAGCCCTGCTCCTCTTAGGAAATTGGTTGAGGGATCCTCAACATATCCAAAGGGACATTTTGTAGTCTTCTTCTTCTGTACTATTGGAAATGGGCTAGCCTTTATGGATCAATTTTTAATGTGGCCAAATGTTTTACTTACGAAAATAGTTCAGCAAACGCAAAAAGGTCGTCATAATTGTCATTCTCGTGACTAAACTGTTAAATTTTCACTTGGGCCGTGAATTTTGTGCAACTTTGTTAGGTTTGAACTATCTGCCAAGAATGGTGGCAAGTTTTAAGCATGTAATATGATCGATTTCAAGCACAACATGCTTGAAATCATGTAGTGCATAAACACCGCATTGGAGGGGGAATGAAGGCCAAAGAGACTTCTTGGATTCCTTTAGGGTCTTGGTTAGCCCATCCCCTACAGTTTGATAGGCAATTTCCCTAGCAAGTAGTTTATTCGGGACATACAATGGGAGAACATGGGGAGGTGCTAGGCTTCCATAGACTCGGACATAAGTAAAAATATCTTCTCCAAACCACCTACCTATTGGTATGAAATCAATTTTGGCCTCATCAGACAATCTTGGGGCCCTTTTGTCAAAAATGGCTTGGTGGATGGGTAGCATAACTCCTTGGAAAATTTTATAGAAATGGGTGTGGAAATTGGATTCCCACAAGATTTTATGGTATATATGGATGGGAGTGGGATCTTGAAGGGTGCATTTCCACCCCATTGTTTGGAAACTGGTAGTGAAGCATACCGCATCCATAATGTATGAACTCATGAAAAATGGTGGAACTACTCTGGTAGAGACATACCAGTGTTGTTTGAACTCTCAGATTTGGAAGGCAATATTATTGGACAAAATAGTGCCCCAATCCATTATAAAAGAATTAACTATTGCATCAAATAGGGGAACTCATTCAACTAAGAACTTATTTTTATTAGCATGCCCAAACAACCTACACATCATAGGCGCTATATAAGAATAGGGAGCAGCAAGAGAGGATATAGAATATATATCTGATTTCTCATGCTTGTGTTTGTTCGGGTAGGACCTCCATTGTTTGATTGGGTTTGATGACACATCATTCTCGCTTGCAAAGTGCTCGAGGAAGGCTTTGTCATACACCTTCTGTGGGTCAGGTATATTATACATTCTCTTCAAGTCTTCAACTGTAAAGGATCCGATAATTGTTTTCCTTGAAGTTTGGAATGTCCGATTGACAATGTTAATATTCTCAATTATCCATTTTACCATATTGGTATAAGGCATAATCTTGGGTCTAGCAACAATTCTATGAAGAAAAGAGCTTGCAGCTTCATAGTGGGAGGCTTCATAAGAGGAAGTACTGTCTATTGTTGCCACTCTTTCAATTATCTTAGGACCCTCACTTTCTAACAATTGGTACATGGATTCCCATGAGGAGGTTCCATTGTCGATTGTGCATGTAGTATCTAAGAAAACCGGAGGCATTTATATTACATTAGGAGCAGAAGATTGTGAAGTCTCCATGGTTTTCTTTCCTTTCTTCGACTTAGTCATCCTGTTACACAATTCTTTCTCGGGCTAAACCTGCAAATTGGAAACACAGAGGAATGAAGAGCAATAGGTGTGAAATGCGAAATCATTTGACCATAAAAGGTTTTAAAATGATGGGAAGCATAACATAAATGCAAATCAATCTATACAAGCCATCAAATCATTTTGGCCTTTTAAATCATAAATACTGTTATAATTCTTAAATAACTGAAATCATGGCTTCGCATGGTTATTTATTATCCCATTAATATATCGCATCACAAAAACCTTTCAAATGGTATATAAAACCTATTTACATGTGATCTACCGATATGCAATAGCAATATCAGTATATCGGTTCATTTGATATGGGAGTTGTGTGATGCGATGATCGCATTATCGCAATCAGAGGTTTCAGGAGTAGAGGAGAATGGATATAGCTGAAGGCCTTTTTGCGATTGTGAAATCACTAGAAATGACGTGGCGTTATAGCTGGCTCGACTAATTATTGAGAAGTGCGACCTTTTCTTTTAAGATATTCAGTCTTATGATTTTATTAAAGTGCGCCTTTTAAGAAAAAGTTTTATTGCAAATCGAAGTTTTATTGTAAGATTGCGATGCGGGAAAGTTCCAACATGAAATAGATTTCGTCAACACTTAAGCCTTTTTAGATTTATACATTTTTGGTTCTCGAAGGTTATTCTTTATCACATCGCAAGTTTCGAAATGGTAAAAACAAGGCATTGTTCTTTGAGACTTTGCAATATGCGATGTGGTCGGGATTTATTTAAGGTAAGCCTATTCAAGTTGTTTGGGCCTAATGATTTTTGGATTTGTTTATTCAAAAATTCAAAACTGTCTTTTTAAAACCCTAAACGATGTTATTTTCCTATGTTTTTGAAATTTTAAAGGGTCCCCATTTATTTATATAATAATGTCCTAAGATATATATATATAACTAAATGGGGGTCGGTTGTTGCATAACACAACAGGCTGCCAAAAGGTTCACTCCTTTTCAATTAGTTTATAGTTTGGAATTGATCTTTCGTATAGAATGTGAGATTCCATCTCTTAAGTTGGCAGTCCAACTTCTTCCAGAAACCTCAAGTTTAGAAGAGCTCCTTGTTCATTTTGAACATATTTATGAGTAGCATCGGGATGTTGCCACAATGAACAAGGCTAATAAGAAAAGAGTTAAAGCTCAATATGATAGGTCCATGCGATCTAAGGTTTTCTCTGAAGGTGACCTTGTCTTGGTCTATGACCAAGATAAAGACACCTTGGGGGCAGTAAGGTTCAAACCTATGTGGTATTGTCCTTTAATTGTTAAAAGGGTCTTGAAGAAGATGCTTATGAGTTAGTTGATTTTGAAGGGAATATGTTGTCGGAGCCCATAAATGGGCTTTATCTCAAGAAGTATTATGCTTAGGCTCTTGCTTGAGCATTTTCTTTGTTTTGTAAATATTGTACATAGTTTTAGTTTATGTCTATGAGTATCATGGTGACGATGGTGTTTTTGATATGCTTTGGCAGGTTTCGATGGGTGATTCGGTGTACTTAGGATTTGCAGATGGTGCCAGTAGACACACCAAGAATCTATGTAGCATGGGTAATTCATTATCCATCTAGTCAGTTGTTGGTCGCAAGAGGCATATGTATTGGTCTTGCTTCTAATAATATGGTTGAATACAATGTCATTATTAATTTACTTTATGAGGCAATATCTTATGGTATTGAATCATTAGTAGTGTACTTAGACTCACAATGTGTTGGGTCCCTATAATACTAATGATTACCCCATTACTATTGTAGTTATACCCCTTATTTATATTGTTGTGCCCCTATTACCCACATATTGTTATTTCTGTGCCCATAGAATCCCTCTATTATTATTTTTGTGGCTTTATATTATTATCGTTAGGTCGGCTGGATTATATTGTGACTCTTTAGACTCCTATATATAGAAAGGAGGTGTTGTCATTTGTATCATCCAAGAATTGTTCATTTATGTAATGTAAAGGAGGTTGGCCCCTCGAAGAGGCTGAATTCTAAGGCGTTGATCTTTCTTTTCTATCTTTTCTTGAGCTGGTTTCATAACATTTGGTATCAGAGCTTTGGATTCTAGGGTTTCGCTGCTCCAAACAGGTCATCGTGGCATTTTCGCTATAATTTTTTTTCTGTGACGTTTCAGAAGTCGCAAAAAAAACCCATTTGAGAAGAAATCGCGCTGAACGTTGGGTCCGAATTTCAGAGTTTTTCGCGTGATATTTTCGGGATCTGAGGAAGTTGGTCTTTTTGCAGACTCCTGAATTACACTCAAAACAGGTGACCTGGGGAAAATCGTCATAACTTTCTTTCTGAGCATCGGATTGAAATTTCGTAATAAGGTATAGAAAGAGGACGGACTGCAGTTTTCTTTTATATATTTTTCAGAGTCAAAGGTTGAAACAGTGACACGTGGCACGTCGTACAAGTTCACTCTACTGAACTAGTCTATAATCAAGTCACTGTGGGAGATTTCGCATAACTCTTCCTTGGAGAATCCAATTTGGGTCAGACTTGTGGCATTGGAAAGAGGACACAGAGGGCTACTACAGGTTAAAAATTCAGAACTAGATAATCAGAAAGTACAGAGATACATCGGAGGCAATATCGAGATCCTACAAAGTGAAAAAAGGTGTGTAGATTTTCTTTAATTTTTGCTTAAGCTTGGTTTGAAAATTTATTTTGAAGGAATTCAAAGGGCATATTAGAGAATTATTATCGGTAACTGATGCCCCGAGGAAAGAAAATGCAAACACCTAGTAAGGAGCCTGAAAGCTCTATCATGACTCATGAAGAAGAAGAAGAAATGCTATATGATATATCAAAATTACAAGAACAAGTGCAACGAGTGTCACTTGCACAAAAAGCAACAGAATCTAAAATGGATGGTTTAAGGAAATATGTAGAAGCTAAGATGGATGGTTTAAAGAAAGGTGTAGAAGCTAAGATGGATGGCATGGAAGCTAAGGTGAATGGCATGGACGCTAAAATTGATGGCATGGATGATAAGATGGATAAGTTGCTACAAGAAATAGTCACTAAGGGTGAAAGAGTACTAAAGGAAACTCATGATGAGAACAAAAAAAATGTTAATCATGATTCCATAGACTCTAATGTTGGATCGAAGACTCACCATGTTCCAAAAATCGATATGAGGAAGTTTGATGGCAAGGATCCCGCCACATGGATATTACAGATGGAGCAATTCTTCGATCTCAATAATGTGCAAAACACACAAAAGGTACATATGGCAACTTCGAGGGGCCAACCTCCTTTACATTACATAAATGAACAATTCTTGGATGATACAAATGACAAAACCTCCTTTCTATATATAAGAGTCTAAGGAGTCACAATATAATCCAGCCGACCTAACAATAATAATATAAAGCCACAAAAATAACAATAGAGGGATTCTATGGGGCACAGAAATAACAATATGTGGGTAATAGGGGCACAACAATATAAATAAGGGGTAATCACTAGTATTATAGGGACCCAACATGCCCCTCTCCTTCAAAAAAGTGTTGTCCTCAACGCTTGAGCAGTTCTGGATACTTCTGCATAAAATTCTCATCCTCCCATGTGGAATCTTCAGCGGATAAGTTCTTCCACTTGATAAGATACTCTGAAATTGATCGATTTCGTAGCTGTCGAGTTCTGTTTCTGTGACTGCTTCTGGTTCCAATATAATTTTTCCTTCCTCGTCAAGTTCTGGTAATATTGTTTGAATTGGGAGCTTGTCACCTATAACCTTCTTTAAACATGAAACATGGAAAACTGGGTGCAATCGAGAAGCTGCAGGAAGCTCCAATTTGTATGCCATAGTACCAATCTTTTGCAACACCTTGTACGGACCATAATACTTTGGTGATAATTTATTATCATTCTTAGCTTGCTTTAGGGACATTTGCTTATATGGTTGTAGCTGTAGGAATACCCAATCACCTACATCAAAACTTCTTTCACTGCGATGTTGATCTGCCTGTTGTTTCATTCTATTTTGTGCCAACACGAGGTTATCCTTTAAGAGTTGGAGGACTTGTTGTTGATGTTCGATGTGATGTTCCACTGCCTGAACCTTAGAATTTTCTCTTAAATATGATGTGATGGATGGTGGTTGATACCCATAAAGTGCCATAAATGGGGTCATTTTTGTTGTTGTATGGAAGGAAGTGTTATACCACCATTCAGCCAGAGGCAACCATTTGACCCATTGTGTCTGTTTATCAGATACAAAGCAACGAAGATATCCTTCCAAACATTTGTTTACTATCTCAGTTTGCCCATCATATTGAGGATGATAAGATGAGCTATGAGCTAACTGAGTACCAAGACAAGAAAATAATTCTGTCCAAAAATTTCCAGTGAAAATGGGATCTCTGTCACTTACAATAATCTTTGGGTTTCCATGTAGCTTTTGAACTGTTTCCATAAATGCAGTAGAAACTGTACTGGCTTTACATGGATGTGATAATGCACAAAAGTGTGCATACTTGGTAAGTCTGTCAACTACCACCATGATGACACTCTTGCCCTCAGACTTGGGTAAACCTGTGATAAAATCCATTGAAACCTCCTCCCAACGTTGGCTTGGAATGGATAAAGGTTGTAATAGACCCGGTGTCTTAATTGTTTCAACTTTATTTTGCTGGCAAACCAAACATTCCGCCACAAACTTTTGAATATCTGATTTAAGGCCATCCCAAAAAAATTCCTTCTTAACCCTGTGGTAAGTTTTTAAAAATCCTGAGTGCCCTCCTAAGGGAGTGTAGGTTTTAACCCTGTACAGAAATTACCTGCATACGAATTCTTAAACAAAGAAAATAAACAATGCGAGAGCATAACCCATAAAACACATATGCACAAAGATTTTTCCCTGGATCCCAAAACCGGGACTACCAGCTTGATTTTTCATTATGTTCCTTTCAATGTTACAATACATATTTATACATGCCGAAGCATCCAATACCATGGACCGAAAAACCATCGTGTCCAATACCATGTGCGAAAATCATGCACAAAACCATAGGTAGGTTCGCCCAACCTAATATAGGGTCCAAAAAAAAATTTCCCGGGGCGACCCCGTAGAGGGGGGCTACCCGCCCCCCTCAAACCCCCCCGCTGCGCAATCGGCGCAACGAAGGGGGGCTACCGCCCCCCTCTAACCCCCCGTTTCACTACGTAGGTTAGTCGTGGAAAGAATATAACACAACCCAACAATCTCCCACTTGTTGTTTTCTTTCCACAGGGGGCCACAGGAGAGCTTAGTCATTTTTCCAGCCCTGAAACACCCATTGTTTCTCTACACCAAGAGAACTTCTCAGAGCTCACAGATTTTGTCAATGCATCTGCAGTATTCTTCAAAGTGTCCACCTTTACCAGCAACACCTTTTTGTCTTCTATCATATCCCTCACAAAGTGATACTGAACATCAATGTGCTTTGTCTTTGAATGATAAGCAGGGTTCTTTGCCAAGAAAATTGCACTTTGGCTGTCACAGTCTATTCTTATAGCTCCCTGTACTAACCCCATACTTGAACACAATCTCTGCAACCAAACTGCTTCCTTGCTTGCATGAGTGGCTGCCATGTATTCTGCCTCTGTAGTTGATAGTGCCACTACAGATTGTTTCTTACTCATCCAACTGACTGCACCTCCAAATAGGTTAAACACATACCCACTTGTAGATCTTCTCTGATCCAGATCTCCAGCCCAGTCTGCATCAACAAAACCATGAATATCCAACACTATGTCCAATCCTGGTCTTCCTTGGTAGCACAAACCATAATCACTAGTGCCACGCAAATACCTGAAAACCTGCTTCACTGCTGTCCAGTGCTCCTTCCCAGGTTTTGACATAAACCTGCTCAATACTCCCACTGCATGTGCAATGTCTGGTCTAGTACAGACCATTGCATACATCAGGCTACCGACTGCACTTTCATATGGAACACGGGACATGTCCTCTTCCTCTTCTTGTGTCTTGGGACACTGTTCAGCAGATAACCTCACACCTACAGGAATAGGAACCTTCACCGGTTTACTATCCTGCATATTAAACCTCTGCAGTATTGTCTCGACATACTTCCTCTGGTTTAACCAGAGCTTCCTCTTTGCCCGATCTCTTTTAATTTCCATGCCCAAAATATAGTTTGCAGCACCAAGATCTTTCATGTCAAATTTGGAGGACAATTGGGTCTTCAAATCCTGGATAATTTCTTTGTCATTTCCAACCAGCAACATATCATCCACATACAAGACCAGATAAATAACACGGTCACCAATTAATTTAAAATACACACAATGATCTGCTTTGCTTCTGGTGAATCCAAGTCCCCGTATAAATGTATCAAATTTCTGATACCACATCCTTGGTGACTGTTTTAACCCATACAGAGACTTCTTTAACTTGCATACCAGTTCTTTCTTACCCTTCACCGCAAAGCCTTCAGGTTGCCTCATGTAGATTTCCTATTCCAAATCCCCGTGAAGAAATGCTGTCTTCACATCCATCTGTTCTACCTCAAAATCAAAAGCAGCAGCAACAGATAAAAGTAATCTAATAGAAGCTACCTTGGCAACAGGAGAAAAAATATCACCAAAATCAATTCCCGGCACCTGGGAATAACCTTTTTCTACCAACCGAGCTTTGTATTTCTCCACCTTTCCTCCTGCATTAGTCTTCTTCTTGAACACCCATTTGCTGCCAGTGGGTTTCCTTCTAGCCGGCAACTCTACCAGATCCCAAGCCTCATTTTTGTGCAAAGATGTCATTTCATCAACCATGGCCTCTTTCCAGAGTTTTCCATCCTCTGAATCCACTGCTTCCTTCACAGTTCTGGGATCATCATCAGTAACAGACAAAGAAAAATTTGAACTGAAAGCAGATGGACTATACCTTTCTGGCTGCCTTCTTTCTCGACCTGATCTTCTCACAGCCGGAGTTTGTTGCTCTTCATCTTCTGATTCCTCCTCTGCTGCAGAGTCTGATTCTTCCTCCTTTGGCTCAAACTCTATCTTCTCAGGTTCCTTTGGTTGGACTTCAGATTGAATAACATCTTTTACCTCTCTGAACACCACATCTCGGCTGTACACAACCTTCCGTGTGACTGGGTTCCAAAGCTTATAACCCTTTAAATCATCCTTATACCCAATAAAGATGCACTTTTCAGATTTACTATCCAACTTGGTTCGTTTCTCCTTTGGAACATGTACATATGCATCACATCCAAATACCCTCAGATGTGAAAGAGAGGGTTTCTTACCAGTCCATACTTCTTGTGGAGTCTTATCCTCCAACGCTGATGAGGGTGATCTGTTGATCAGGTAACGTGCAGTATCCACTGCCTCTGCCCAGAATTCCTGTCCTAACCCGGCACCACTGAGCATGCTTCTTGCCCTTTCCATCAACGTCTTGTTCATTCTTTCTGCGACTCCATTTTGCTGAGGTGTATATGGAGTAGTCTTCTACCGTGCTATACCACACTTCTTACAAAATTCTTCAAATTCCTTGCTGCAAAATTCTCCACCATTATCTGTCCTTAGCACCTTTATCTTCTTCTCTGTCTGATTTTCCACCAGAGCCTTAAATTCTTTAAACCTGTCAAAGACTTCAGATTTCTTCTTAAGGAAATATATCCATGTATTCCTTGAGAAGTCATCTATGAATGATACATAGTACACAGACTTACCCAGTGATGGAACCTTCACAGGTCCAAACACATCACTGTGCACAAGCTCTAATATCTGTTTCGTCCTCTTACCACCAGAGGGGAAACTCACTCGATTCTGCTTCCCATACACACAATTTTCACAGAAATCAAAATCCAGAGAGCTATCATTCATACCTTCTACCATACCTTTACCATGAAGTATTCGAAGGCCCTTCTCTCCAATATGTCCAAGCCTTTGATGCCACAACATGGTCTTCTCTCCAGAGACCACTAGATTTTCTACTCCATTTTCAGGAACCATAGAACTATTGCACCCATCAACAACAGTGCTACCTTGCAGCTTGTACAGAGTTCCAATCCGAATTCCCCGCATCAATATCAGTGCTCCTCGAACCATCTTGCAGGTATCTTTCTCGAACACCGTCTTTACACCTGCATCATCCAACTTGCTTACAGAAATCAGATTTCTGGCCAATGCAGGAATATGTAGAACACCCGGAAGTGTTCTAACCCTTCCACCTTGCAACTTCAACTTTACTTTTCCCCGACCAATGATTCTAGCCTTCCTATCATCTCCTAAGAAGACATCACCACCATCGTATTTCTCATACTTGCAGAACCACTCTCTATGGGGAGTGAAGTGAAAGGATGCACCTGAGTCAATCAACCATGCCTCATGATCTACATGTGTACTTGAAGAAGCCAAGTACACATCCCCACCTTCATCTGAGGTGGTTTTCGCCTCTGCAGAAGGAGCATCATCAGATCCCTTTCCTTTATCAGGAGCTTTAGATTTACAATCCCTTCTGAAGTGCCCTTCCTTTCCGCATTTCCAGCACACCACCTTTGTAGGTTTTCCTGGAGATTTAGATCTCCCTCTAGATTTAGATCTCCCACTCGATGACTTATTTTTGTTTCTGTTCTGGGACCGTCCTCGTACAGACAAGGCATCACCATTCTGGTTGTCCATATTCTTCCGTCTCATCTCCTCCGTTAGCAAGGCTGAGACTATTTCATCAAACTGCAAAGCAGTTGCATTGCTACCTATTGCAATAACCAGACTATCCCACGAATCTGGTAGAGAACACAATAGACTGATGCACTTATCTTCATCTGAAATTTTAATATCAACAGATAATAATTGACTTACCACAGTATTAAACGCATTCAGATGCTCTGTCACCGAGTCTCCATCTTTCATCCTCAGGTTACAGCTTTTTCCGCAGGAACAGTTTATTCACCAGAGACTTAGATTGGTACAAAGTCCCTAACTTGACCCACAAAGCCTTTGTCGTAGCTTCCCCTGATACATTCAGCAATACTGAATCTGAGACACACAATCGTATTGTGCTCTTTGCCTTCCGATCCAATTTCTTCCATTCTTCATCGGTCACTCCCGATGGTTTAGTACCCGGATCTACCGCGATCCACTGATCTTTATCGACCAACAGATCCTCCATCTTGAGTTTCCACAACTCAAAACTCTGACCATTGAACTTCTCAATCTCGATCTTTCCACTGCTCGCCATCTTCTTTCACCACCAGAATCGATCTCGCAGATCTCCCACTGAACAGGGTCTACCACAGGCCCGAGCGAAACCCCTCAGCAACAAAGGCGTCCCCTTGAAGCCAAAACAGCTCTGATACCAAATGTAGGTTTTAACCCTGTACAGAAATTACCTGCATACGAATTCTTAAACAAAGAAAATAAACAATGCGAGAGCATAACCCATAAAACACATATGCACAGAGATTTTTCCCTGGATCCCAAAACCAGGACTAACAGCTTGATTTTTCATTATGTTCCTTTCAATGTTACAATACATATTTATACATGCCGAAGCATCCAATACCATGGACCGAAAAACCATCGCGTCCAATACCATGTGCGAAAATCATGCACAAAACCATAGGTAGGTTCGCCCAACCTAATATAGGGTCCAAAAAAAAATTTCCCGGGGCGCTGCCCCGGACCCCGTAGAGGGGGGCTACCCGCCCCCCCTGTGACCCCCCCACTACGCAATCGACGCAACGAAGGACCCCCCGTTTCACTACGTAGGTTAGTCGTGGAAAGAATATAACACAACCCAACAAGGAGAAGTGTGCAATTCCATAAGAATCTTTTGTTTTAGCTGGGAATTCTTACAGAGGTATAAGCGATCTTTGTACCATAACGAATCATTTTGCCAGCTAAATGTCTCAGAAGTACTGGAATCTTGTTGTAGCTTTCGAATAAGTGCCCACACTTCTTCGTCATTCTTCCATTCCTCCCTTGCTTCATTTATCCAATCTGGTTCGATAATAGAAATGGCACACAACAATGCTTCCACATCCTCATCCTTTCTTGAGAGTGCATCTGCCACCACATTTTGCTTCCCTTTTTTGTAGATGATTTCAAAGTCATAACCCAACATCTTTGTGACCCACTTTTGTTGCTCTTCAGAGGATAATCTTTGTTCTAAAAAGTATTTAAGGCTATCATGATCCGTTTTTACCTTGAAGTGTCTTCCCATTAGGTAGGGTCGCCATTTCTTAAGTGCATGGAGTATTGCCAACATTTCCTTCTCATAAATAGCTTTGCTTAAAAACTTTCCCTTGATTGGACGACTTTCAAAAGCAATGGGTCTTTCATCTTGCATTAGAAAAGCACCAATTCCATTTCCTGAAGCATCACATTCCACAATAAAGGTTTTTGTGAAGTCCGGTGTAGCTAAGACCGGTGCTTGGCACATTGCCTCTTTAAGATGTTCAAAGGCCTTTGTTGCTTCCGGAGTCCATGAAAATGAATCTTTCTTCAATAATGTTGTTAGAGGTGCTGCTATTCTCCCATAATTCTTAACAAACTTGCGATAATACCCTGTCAACCCAAGAAATCCTCGCAGATGCTTTATGGATGTGGGGATTTTCCATTCCTTAATGGCTTTAATTTTGCTAGGGTCTACCTTAACTCCTTCATGAGATACAATATGACCCAAATATTCCACCTCCTGGACTCCAAAGAAACATTTGGATCTTTTTGCATATAATTGTTTCTCCTCCAATAGTTGTAGCACCCTGTCAACATGTTCAACATGATCCTTCCAAGACTTGCTGTAGATTAGTATATCATCAAAAAATACTAACACAAATTTTCTAAGGAATGGTTTGAAAATTGAATTCATCAAACCTTGAAATGTTGAAGGTGCATTGGTAAGGCCAAAGGCATGACCAAAAATTCATAATGACCCTCATGAGTTCTAAATGCCATTTTCGGAATGTCTTCAATCTTCATTCTGATTTGATGATATCCCGAACGAAGATCCAACTTGGTGAAGTAAATTGATCCATGCAATTCATCCAGTAATTCATCAATAACAGGAATGGGGAACTTATCTTTAATAGTGAGCTTGTTGAGCTCCCTATAATCCGGACACATGCGCCATGATCCATCCTTCTTGTGCACCAATACTACTGGAGCTGAGAAAGAACTTTGACTCGGTTGAATTATACCAGCCTCTAGCATTTTGCAACCATACGTTCAATTTCACTTTTTGGGACATAGGGATATCTGTACGGCCTGATGTTTGGAGGAACACTTCCTGGAATCAGATGAATAGCATGATCATGATCACGCATAGGTGGGAGACCTTGGGAGTCTCAAATACCTTGGAATGATTGTCCAGGACTTTTTGGAGATCTGGAGAAATAGATGATTCCAATGTGGAAACATCTAGCGAGCATAATTGTGCAATTACACCTCTTTGCTCCTTTTTTAGAAGCTTTGTCATACCATTAGAGCTGATTATCTTTCCTGGTTTCCCTGCAATACCCCTTAATTCAACTTCCTTTCCTTCCGTAGAAATTTGATGAAAATTTCTTGAAAATTAAAAGCTATTGTACCCAAGGATTGTAGCCATTGGACTCCTAGTACAACATCCACACCTCCCATTGGAATGGAAAGCATTGGGCTAGTCAATACATATTCTCCCATGGATAGCTTGATATTATGGCACTTTCCAGAGCAATTTATTGTTCCTCCATTTGCAATCATCACTTGACACTCTGGTGCTGGATATAAGAAGCAATTCAATTCTTTTGCTACCCTACAATGAATAAAATTGTGGGTGCTTCCTGAATCAATCAACACTATTACCTTTTTCTTCTTGATTTGTCCTTCTATCTTGATGGTTTGAGGAGTGGTAATTCCTGCCAATGCATTACAAGATATGGTCGGATTTATTTGTTCTTCATCTAGGCTTTGTTCCTGGAGTATATCTTCTTCTTTTGACCTTTCTTGCTCCTTTTCTTCTTCCTCTTCACAATCTATGTAGAATAATTTCTTCTCAGCACACTTATGACCTTTAGTGTATTTGCTATCACAACTGTAACAAAGCCCTTTTGCTCTTTTTTCTTCCAATTGTTGTGGTGTCAACCTTATAGGTTGTGGAAGACTAGGGGCAACAACACTTCCGTCTTTATAGTTGTGAGTGGTATGCTTCCTGGTTGCCATAATTTTGCTTTCCATTTTTCTTGCTAACCTGAATGCCTTCTCTAATGAATCAGGTTCCCAAAGGCGAACATCATGTTGGATATTATCCTTTAAAGACCCTATGAACACATCAATCCTATGCTCCTCTGGAATATCTTTTACCCTTATGTTCAATTTTTGGAACTCCTCAATGTGCTCCATTACTGAACCCTTTTGTTTGAGACTTATCAATTGGCTAAAAAAAGTGTTTCTTTTTGTATCTTCATAATGTGCTATCAATTCTTCCGTAAAAATTGCCCAAGTGATAAATTGTTTACGAGAACAAAGCCATTGATACCATACAAACTGATTTGGTTCCAAATATACAGTTGCCATACGTACCTTTTGTGTGTTTTGCACATTATTGAGATCGAAGAATTGCTCCATCTGTAATATCCATGTGGCGGGATCCTTGCCATCAAACTTCCTCATATCGATTTTTGGAATATGGTGATTCTTCGATCCAACATTAGCGTCTATGGAATCATGATTAACATTTCTTTTTTTCTCATCATGAGTTTCCTTTACTACCTTGTCACCATTAGTGACCATTTCTTGTAGCAACTTCTTCAATTCTTCCATGTCTGTCTTCAAATCTATCTTCAAATCTGTCTTCGACTCATCCATCTTAGCTTCCATGCCCTTTATCTTAGATTCCACGCCATTTACCTTAGATTGCACGCCACTTATCTTAGCTTCCACGTCATTTATCTTAGCATCTGTTAACTTTTGTGAGCGTGACATTTGTTGCACTTGTTCTTGTAATTTTGATATATCATGTAGCATTTCTTCCTCTTCTTCATGAGTCATGCTAGAGCTTTCAGGTTCCTTACTAGGTGTTTGCATTTTCTTTCCTCTGGGCATCAGTTACCGATAATAATGCTCTACTATGCCCTTTGAATTCCGTTAAACCAAGCTTACACAAAAATTTAAAAAAAAACTACACACCTTTTTTCACTTTATAGAAGCCTGATATTGAATATGATATATCTCTATAATTTCAGATCATCTAGTTCTGAAATTGCTACCTGTAGTAGCCTTCTGCGTCCTCTTTCCAATGCCACAATTCTGAGCCAAATTCGATTCTCCAAGGAAGAGTTATGTGAAATCTCCCACAGTGACTTGCTTTTAGACTGGTTCAGTAGAGCGAACTTGTACGACGTGCCACGAGTCACTGTTTCAACCTTTGAATCTAAAACACACACACAAGAAACTAAAGTCTGTCCTCTTTCTGTACCTTCTTACGAAATTTCAATCCGATCCCCAGAGAGAAAGTTATGACGATTTTCCCCAGGTCACCTGTTTTGAATGTAATTCAGGAGTCTGCAAAAAGACCAACTTCCTCAGATCATGTCTCCGCAAATATCGCGCGAAAAGCTCTGAAATTCGGACCCAAGGTTCAGCGCGATTTCTTCTCAAATGGGTTTTTTTTGCAACTTCTGAAACGTCACAGAAAAAAAGTTTTAGTGAAAATGCCACGATGACCTGTTTGGAGCAGCGAAACCCTAGAATCCAAAGCTCTGATACCAAATGTTATGAAACCAGCTCAAGAAAAGATAGATCAACGCCTTAGAATTCAGCCTCTTCGAGGGGGCAACCTCCTTTACATTACATAAATGAACAATTCTTGGATGATACAAATGACAAAACCTCCTTTCTATATATAGGAGTCTAAGGAGTCACAATATAATCCAGCCGACCTAACAATAATAATATAAAGCCACAAAAATAACAATAGAGGGATTCTATGGGGCACAGAAATAACAATATGGGGGTAATAGGGGCACAACAATATAAATAAGGGGTAATCACTAGTATTATAGGGACCCAACACACAACTGGTGGTGTCGCAATTAAATAAGATTTATCATGTGAGAGATCATTCATTGCAATGCCAATTTTTAGAGTGATATTATTGCAACTATCATTTAATTTTATCACATTCATTCACATTCCACAATCAGAGAATGCATTTGGTGATTGGCATATCAATCATTCATCAGATTAAATCAAAACATCAAATAATCATCTGTATATATGATAAATTCATCCCAAAATATTTATATATATAGATAGATAAGTGTTAAAAATATTACAAAATGTTGACAAATGTCCTACAAAATTAGGTCTTATGCTCGATCATATCTCTATAAAAAAATATGATGAGCATCTTGGTAAAAGATGATGGCATTTGCCACTCCTCGGAAGAGTCGCACCCACTCTTGTGGTACTCCAACCACCTGTATTTGTATAACCTCTGGGACATCCTCTACTACTACCATTGGAACCTAGTGAGTCAAACTCTCCAAGTTCCTCTATACTGCTCAAAGGACCCTCTTAGACTCAAATTTTGTTCCTTCCGCATCTCTGTCGCGACGCCTATGCCTTAGTATACCTTAAGGTCTCACTGGTCCCACATTTGCATCATGATCATTATAATATTATTAGGATTTTTCTTTCATGGAGAAAAGACCTTAAATTTCTTGAGATTACCCTTAAAAAACAATAAATAAAATATGTTAAAAAATTAAAAACTTACCAATGTTACCCCATGCAGCTCCCTCAGGAAGTACTAACTCTCGGTCCACTCGAAAGTCTAGCCTTGCATAGGGGTAGTCCTCCATGGCCACGACTTGTTCCTCCCACCACTGGAAGAATTCGTCATCAAAGGCTGCCTGGAAGACTTTGCCTCCACCAAGTCTCCTCATCAAGTCTGGCCATCTGGCCATCCTTGGATCTCCAAGACTATTGATGGAAGTTGTCACTCGGGGTTGTAATACAGGAATCGACTTAGAGAAGAATGAGTAGAGAATAGCATCATAACCAAAGTTCTTTGTCTTCCCCCATCTAACAAATGAGAGTTGCATCTTCATATTGACCAAGAGTGTTGTGCATCAATCATATACCACTAGTTTCAAGCACTCTACTAATAGAAACATGGTCGGTCGTGAAGCCTTATGTAAGGAAGTTGAACCTAATATCCTGACAATTGTGAATAGGATATTTTTTATTTCCAGATTGGTGATATCCTTGATTGGGATTTGTGACCCACCCTCATTAGTGTATGGTGCACAATACACAACATTATAATCTTCAATGTTTAGGCCCTCACTGGCCTTACCTTTCAAATTGACTGCTTCTCCCCTTCTGGAGAGACCTGTAATGAAGTAGATGTATTCCACTTCAATTTTCAATGTCATTGAGTCTATGAAAATTCCCTCCTGCTCTGGGTCCTAATAATTAATTAGCAATTCTAATAATTTAGTTTAGGCTCTCATATGTGGCATCATGAAAAACTTGAGCAAACCACAATTTTAAAATGCATCTAACAATTCTTGGTATTCCATGACTTGATTATCAACATCAATGTGTTATCTTTCTCTCCAAACAACCGACATTCTGAAGAAAAAATTGAGCAATTTTAACTGTTAGAAATTCATTTACGAATTTGGTTCTGCATGTACGCAGCTTCTATAAAAGATAGTCGCGTATGTACGTGACTTTCCCTTTGACAACCCACGTATAGGGCTTTCTATACGCGACCCAATAGAACCAAACCTGCATATACACAGAGCCAGTTCTAAAATTAAAATAATCACTCAAAAAAACAATGAAATCATTAAAAAAATTATCCAAATGAAAGGGAATGGACTTAAGAATAACCTGGACTTCACGGTTTCCAAATTCGTTGGTGAATTTGAATGGATTTATTTGCTCAAATTTGCTCCAAAAGATCTCTCCTCAACACTTGAATGGTAAGAATGAAATGGGTAAGTTCAAAACTTTGTTTTATAATCAAAAACTTAAACCCACTTTTATAAAGTTAATTTTAATTTATTATTTTAATTTTATGAATTTTTTAGTGTTGGGAAGGGCCTTTTTCAGGGTAACAAAGACTTCTTTTATGAGTTGGTAATATTTTCCTGTTGTTTTGATTCCATGATCATTGACCTATTATGGCAGGCATTGTACTCTAAGCTGGCATATAGGTTAAGATACACCATTTTCCATTGCATTTTGCATCTTGACCTCATACTGTGATACTTAGCCACAAGGTTTACCCCACTAAGTTGTGATTTTTTTAACCTTTCTCACTCATCATTTCATAAAATCGTAACATAGTGGTAGAGCCTTTCCTTCCACGAGCTTCCTAGTTAGAACCTCACTAGCATATGTTGCCCATGCCGCAAAAATTGTGTAGGCTCGAGAGTCCTCTTTAGTCCCGCCATGACACTGTGTTGAAGCCACATTCTTCTTCTTCTTCGCTTTTATTTTAGATTTATAACATAGAGGCTCCCATGTGTTACGTTTTATTATTGCATTACATATCGACCACTTGCACCCTTTTTAGCCTTAAGCCGACTTCATTGAACTCATGTATAAGCCACTTTTGACCATGACCTTTCTCCAAGAATCAAGTCATGTATTCATTGGCATTTGCGACTTGATACCCTTTTTCCATGGAGAGAACATTCCACGAGTGTCAATGACCGGTATCTGCCACCTTGCATTGAGCATAGGAATGTTCCAGACCCAAGAACTAGTGCACTTTCCCTTGACATTGGTTCTCTCCATTATACTATAGGCATTATTTTATTATTTTTCAAGCTTTATAATATGAAAAAAGACAAAGTTGTATTAAACTCTATATCATATGTTCGAGATGGATTGGCCTAGAGGATTAGGTCAGGCTCCTCAGTACGTGTGGGTATGGATCCATGGTACGACAGTGGTAATTCTTTCAGACTACCACTTGATCTCATCCATTATTTATCTAATGTTGGTATTATCTATCTTGATCAAACTGCAGATCGAGAAAACACTAATATTTTTTCTCAAGCTTGGAAATCAGCATTACAACTTGGCATACCTGACATTTAGCACCTTGACTGGCTCAGTTATACCAATGCACTTACTGAATCACATGTTAGGATTCTTGAAGGTGAAGATGAACTAATTTGGGCACATGCTAAGCATGGTCATTACACTCCCAAGGATGGCTACCCTTTTATATACTTTGCACATAAGCCACCAATCCCTGAATAGTGGTGGAGTTTATTATGGAAAATAAAAGCTCCTCCCCGTACCAGATTCTTCATGTGGACTGTTCTACGCCAAAAAGATCCCACGGGTGAAAACCTTATGAAGCGATCCTTCCATGGTCCTACTTAGTGTTGTTTATGCCGACAAGCCTCTAAATCCATTGAGCATGTCTTCTTTCACTATCCCACCATCATGGATTGTTGGGCCTTGATTCTCTCCTCTCTCTTTATCACCTTCAAATGGCATGGAAATACCATCCTTGAAGCCTGGCAATATTGGTGGTCGTCGGCTCAGCCTCACAAATCTAGAAATCTCCCATTATTGGTCTATTGGGCTATCTGGCTGACTCGAAACAAATACATATTCAGTGATATTATGCCTCACTAGAACCAGGCTTTTGCACGTGCCTTTTCCTTTTATTCCAATATACCTGAGGATGATAGACCCACCCCCCATTGATCCATTACCCCTGAATTCATTGAAAAAAGAATTCCATGGACCTATTTTGATGGATTTGCCCAGGCACAGGGTTGTGGGGGAGGGGAGCTTTATTACACCTATCAACGAATCATTTCTTTAAAATTCAGATGGGTTCGGGCAATGGTACGAATAACTATGCAGAATTGCTCACACTCATACATCTTTTGCAATTTGGTTTAGAAAAAGAGTGTAGGCACCTTCAACTTTTTGGTGACTCCAAGATTATCATAAATTGGTTCAACAACTTATGTATTTGCCATGCACACACATTCAGACACATATTGGATGATGCACTGCTTTTAAGGGCACAATTTGACTCATTGTTTGTCATCATATCTACAAGGAATGCAACCAGATTTCCGACCAGCTATCCAAGGAGGTTGCGGTCCGACCTCGGGGTATATGGATGATACATTAGCAAAATGATATGGACCACTGTCAGTACTATCATCATCCATACATCGATCACATAATATAGGGGCCTGAAAGGTCCTACTTACATGAGTTTTGAGCTACTGCCAGTTCTTATTTCACAGAACAGTTTTATGTATATATCTTATCTTTGATATGTAATTATGCACATGCTATTAGTATACCCTATGGGGTTTTTTGTACATGAACATCTTAATGGTGGTTCACCACAACTTAAACCATATGCTTCTTCAAGCATCTACAACATGTAATTTTCAAATATTAATGGAAATTATGATTTTTCCTTGGAGAAAAAGAAAAAAGAAAAAAGACAAAACAATTAAATATTCCAAAAAAAGAGAGGGAACTGTAGAAATTTTGAATAATATGACATTTATTCATAGATATTATCCCGATTATACACTATTGCAGAGTACATGCATAATACATAACCTCCTCTACGTTGATCATCAATTTTGCGGAATTAAAAACAATGAAACATCAATCGCATGCACACATTAACACAGTATGTAACCCGGGGAAAGCATACAGCTGAAAACCCCACACTATCTGTATATTATAATGATTGAGAACATGTAACAATATATGGTACAATACTCCTCACAAGTACTCAGTACTATCTCCACCTGTTACACACAAACTAGCTCAGATCTGAATCAATCACATGTTCAAATCTTCTCCACTGCTTGCCTGCCTCCACTGCTCAATCCTGCATGAGAATAATGATGAATGGTTGATCCAAACTCATATTTCCTTGGCTGAACCACGCAATCCTCATTGGCATTACTCAATCCATTGATTGTGCAAGATCTCATGCACAACTATAGTCACAACTGATAGCAATCTCAACCTCTAACACATGTCTCCACTGAACTATCCAGGCACTGAGTTAACTAATGTATTCTTTAGTTGCTTTATGAGTTAATAATTAGTGAATTAATTAACAATTAATTCACATCACTCATCACTAGTGTATTCTGCAGTTAGACTAAATACAACTAGTTCAACCAAGTCAAACTGAACACAACTCCATCAACTCCTCAATCAACTCCACCAAACTCAATCACATGAGTTCTAATTGAAGTCCACCATGCAATAGCTCAACTGACTCATAAGAAAAGCGTATTTCCTTCTAACAGCTGCATGTGCCACATCCGTAGCTCGAACTGAAGTGCTCCAAGAGGATAAGATAATGTTTATAGTCCAAATATTATTATGAGCTAATAATATTCGATTGTTCTATTTTTAGCCTGGCAGTCTAAATAGAAACCGCCCATATGTCTAAAAATAGAAGTCCATCTATTTTTACCAACATGACCAATCATCCACAAATAGCATCCTACAACTCATAGACCATGATCCATATATCTAAAAATAGACTTTGCACCAAAAATAGCCTGCGGGCCCACTTAGTGAAGGCGACTTCTTTCCACTAAGCTCCATCATCTTGTTGCATTCTCAACACTCCCTCTCAACAAGATATGGATTATCAGCAACCCTTATCCTGCCTCGATGGTATTCGAATTTGCTCCTGGTGAGTGCCTTCGTCAAGATATCAACATCCTGATCCTCCGTTGGAATGTATGAAAGTAACATGATTCTCCGCTGCACACAATCTCTGATATGATGGTACCTGATGTCAATGTGCTTAGATCTATCATGAAATACTGGATTAGCCTAGAGTTTAATGCAACTCTGGTTATCACAATAAATCACAGTAGGCTCCAAGTATGAATCTAACAACCCGACCCGGATCTTCCTCATCTATATAGCCTCACATGCAACCAAACTTGCTGCCATATACTCGGCCTCTGCTGAACTGAGTGCCACGGATCTCTGCTTCCTGCTGTACCAAGAAACTGTTGTCGACCCGATACTGAAGACCCCTCTAGATGTGCTCTTTCTTTCCGTTGGGCTCCCTGCCCAATCTGCATCCGTGAAGCCACATAGCTTCACCTCATCCTCCTGTCTGTACCACAAACCATATCCTGATGTGCCTCTGAGATAACGCAATACATGCTCACCTGCCTTCCAGAAGAGCTTGGTTGGCTTAACCATAGCTTGTGAAAGTTGGTTAACAGCATAGCATATATTGGGTCGTGCATTGACCAGATACATAAGTGACCCCACCAACTGTCAATAAACAGTGGCATCCACTACCTCCGTCGAAGTAGCATCCTCCTTCCTCCAACCTCCAGGAAGAGGAGTATCAATAGGCTTGCAGCCATGCATGTTGAACTTCTCTAGTATCTCCCGAGCATACTTACCCTGAGAAACAAATAGTCCATCACTGCGCTGCCAAATTTCCAATCCCAGGAAATAATGAAGGAGGCCCAAGTCCTTCATCTCAAACTCCTTAGCAAGATCATCCTTGCATGAAAGTATCAACAGCTCATCACCTATTAGAATCAAATCATCTACATAAAGTACAATGATAAGCAACTTACCCTCCACCACAATCTGGTATAGGTTAGGATCCGCCTCACTCTTGGAGAATCCAAGTCTGGTGAAATAACTGTCTATCCGTGTGTACCAAGCACGTGGTGCTTGTTTCAACCCATACAACGCTCTCTTGAGCCTACACACATGCGACTCGCTGTTGAAGATCTCGAAACCTTCGGGCTGCTCTATGTACACCTCCTCCTCAATGACTCCATTGAGGAACGCAGTCTTCACATCCATCTGATGAATGTGCCACCCCATCTGCGCTGAGAGAGCAAGAATCGTCCGTATGGAAGAATACCTTGCGACAGGTGCAAAGGTCTCCTCATAATCGATCCCCTCTATCTGTGAAAAGCCTCGGGCAACAAATCTTGCCTTGTACTTTTCCACACTCCCGTCAGTTGCCTGCTTCACTTTGTAGATCCATCTCGAACCCACCATTGATTTCCCTTCCGGTCTTGGGACAATCTCCCATGCACTGTTTCTGACAATCGAATCATACTCTTCCACCATGGCATCTACCCATGCAGGATCCTCCACAGCTTCCTCGAAAGAGGATGGCTCAGTCACAACACATTTGCTCACAAGAGCCATGTATCCAGTGTACCGATCAAGTGACTGTCTCTGTCTACGTTGAGCTGTAGGTGGTCCTACAACCTTCTTTACATCTTGAGCCAGTTGCTCAGCTTCTGTAATGCGCTTTCGCCCTCTGATGGTTGGCGCTGCATGAGTGGTCTCTTCCACTCCATGAACTTCGTCCTGTGGCTGATCCATGTCCTAAAGCTCATCCTTAGGAACAAATAGCTCCTCATCTACATGCAAGTGTGGCTCCCTCTCAAGCGAACACTTCATGGCTTTCTCCTCCTGAAATTTTATATCCCGTCGCACAACAGTCTTGCGACTGTTTGGAAAATACACACAATAGTTGTGGGGCGTATCAGTGTACCCCACAAATATCCCAACCTCTGCGGTCGGCTCCAACTTCTTCCTAACATCCTTCGTCACATGCATGTAAACGTTAGAACTAAAAATCCTCAAATGAGAAATATCAAGCCTCTTACCAGAATAAGCCTCCTCGGGTGTACTCATGCCAAGTATCCTGTGAGGACAACGGTTCTGCACATATACTGCAGTATTGCATGCTTCCGCCCACAAGTGAAGGGGTAGGCCCTGATCATGCAAAATCGCCCGTGCAGCACCCACGATCGTTCTGTTCTTCTGCTCAGCAACCCCGTTCTACTGTGGGTTATGTGGAGCTATGAGCTCTCTTCGAATCCCTTCTGCGTTGCAGAAGTCCTTGAACTCGCCAGAGATGAATTCACCACCATTGTCACTCCTAAGAGCCTTCACCTTCTTCCCCGACTCCTTCTCAACCAGTGCTTTGAACTCACAGAACTTTCAGTATGTCTCGCTCTTCTTCTGCATGAAGAAGATCCAGCACTTTTGAGAGAAATCATCAACAAAGATCACATAATACCTGTGCTTTGCTATCGAAGCTACTGAGAAAGGTCCACACACATCTGTGTGAATTCTCTCAAGGATCATCGTGGCGCGACTATCCTTCTCGTGAAAGGTGGCTTTCACAAATTTTCCCAAAGTACACCCCTTGCACTGATCTAACTACGCAAGAGTGCCTCTAGGAAGCCCAGTAATAATCTGCTGCAGTATCTTCAAGGCTCCATGGTGAAGGTGACCCAATCTCCTGTGCCACAGCTCGCCATCATCCCGGCTCACCAATCCTTCTGCCTTGCATGCCATTGCTGCACAGGCATCTACATGCAACTGATAAAGGTTCCTGACTCGAACCCCTATCTTTCGAGTTTCTCCAGTTGTCTTACTGCGCAGGAAGGCCTTTCCCTCGCTGAAAACAACATCATATCCCTTGTCTTCTAACATCGCCACATAGATAAGATTCTTCTTCAATCCTCGAACATGCATCACTTCCTTCAATACGAAGGGTTTACCAGAATCCCTCTCAAAGGAAATGGTACCGATACCGGTCGCACTATATCTACCATCATCGCCTATCTCGATGTGCACTCCAAGATCTTTCTCCTCCAGATCAGAAAATAAATCTCGATCTCCTGTCATGTGAAAAGACGCACCACTGTCCAAGAACCATACTGATCCCATCACACTTGATACCAAGAATGTGATCAACGAAAAATCAAGCTCAAACTATGAGGCTAAGGCCTCTCCGGCTACAGATCCAGCAGCTTGCTTATTTTTCTTCTTCTGCAGAAAATTTGTGGCATAATGTCCGTGCTGGTGACAGTGAAAGCACTTCACCTTGGACATGTCTTGCTTCTTACCTTTCGCACCAGAATGAGAAGCTTTCTTGTTCTTCCCCTTCTTTGCTTTTGTAGCCAAAGCGCAATTTTCTTCATCGGTTTCCTTTGATGAAGGTCTGTCCCTAGTATTCCACCTGATCTCCTCCTGCACAAGATCTGACCAAAGTCTCTCCCATCCTGGCAATTTCTCTTGACCATTGACAGAGTCCTGATAGGAATGCCAACTCTTCAGAAGACCAAGGAGAGCCAAGCTCACCAAGTCCTCATCATCGACAGTCACCCCCACACTTCCCAGCTCATCCCTGCACTGAGTGAACTTCGTGAGATACTTGGGCATATTGTCTCCCTTCTCACACTTAATGTTTCTGAGTTTATCCTTGAGCGCCAACTTCCTCTAGTCGCTCTTGCTTTGGAATAAATCTGTCAACGCTTTCCACATCAAGTATGGAGAAGCCTTTCCATGCAGGTTGGACACAATGTGATCCTTCATGGCCTCCAACAGAATCCTTCGACACTTTGTTGTCTTCTTTTGCCAAGCATCAACTTGAGCAGTATCAGTAGGCTTTGGGACCTCAGCCTCTATGAACTCCTTCAACCCATTATCATCTAACACCGCCTCCATCCTGTCTTTCCATGCAATATAATTCGAGCTGCCCTCAAGAGCATACTCCAATCACAATCCGTTGAAAGACATTTCAACTTTGACACCAAGAAAACACTGCTGCAAATTCGAATTCCACCAGCTCAAAACTCAACCGCTTCTGATCTAAAATTCGTGAGAACAAAGTATTTCTCGTACAGAGATTGACTGTATGGGCTTTTATCAGATATCTCACCTTCCAAAGGAAGGATGAATCCAGAGGCTACCTGGCCCGATTACAGACTCTGCCTGAAGAAATAAAATGTAAACACTTTCTGAATAATAGATCTGATGATCAACTCTGCTCTGATACCATGTAGAAATTTTGAATAATATGACACTTATTCACAGAGATTATCCCAATTACATACTATTGTGGAATACATGCATAATACATAACCTCCTCTACGTTGATCATCAATTTTGCAGAATTAAAAACAATGAAACATCAATTGCATGCGCGCATTAACACAGTATGTAACCTGGGGAAAGCATACAGCTGAAAACCCCACACTATCTGTATATTATAATGATTGAGAACATGTAACAATACATAGTACAATACTCCTCACAAGTACTCAGTACTATCTCCACCTGTTACACACAAACTAGCTCAGATCTGAATCAATCACAGGTTCAAATCTTCTCCACTGCTTGCCTGCCTCCACTGCGTAATCCTGCATGAGAATAATGATGAATGGCTGATCCAAACTCGTATTTCCTTGGCTGAACCACGCAATCCTCATTGGAATTACTCAATCCATTGATTGTGCAAGATCTCATGCACAACTATAGTCACAACTGATAGCAATCTCAACCTATAACACCTGTCTCCACTGAACTGTCCATGCATTGAGTTAACTGATGTATTCTTTAGTTGCTTTATGAGTTAATAATTAGTGAATTAATTAACAGTTAATTCACATCACTCATCACTAGTGTATTCTGCAGTTAGACT
Organism: Pinus tabuliformis; assembly: GCA_031772625.1. Lineage (NCBI taxonomy): Eukaryota > Viridiplantae > Streptophyta > Pinopsida > Pinales > Pinaceae > Pinus > Pinus tabuliformis. The sequence continues at coordinate 1,390,134,472 of CM062818.1, read as the reverse complement.
AAATACAACTAGTTCAACCAAGTCAAACTGAACACAACTCCATCAACTCCTCAATCAACTCCACCAAACTCAATCACATGAGTTCTAACTGAAGTCCACCATGCAATAGCTCAACTGACTCATAAGAAAAACGTATTTCCTTCTGACAGCTGCATGTGCCACATCCGTAGCTCGAACTGAAGTGCTCCAAGAGGATAAGATAATGTTTATAGTCCAAATATTATTATGAGCTAATAATATTCGACTGTTCTATTTTTAGCCTGGCAATCTAAAAATAGAAACCGCCCATATGTCTAAAAATAGAAGTCCATCTATTTTTACCAACATGACCAATCATCCACAAATAGCATCCTGCAACTCATAGACCATGATCCATATGTCTAAAAATAGACATAGTCTAAAAATAGACTTCGCGCCAAAAATAGCCTATGGGCCCACTTAGTGAAGGCGACTTCTTTCCACTAAGGTCCATCATCTTGTTGCATTCTCAACAGGAACGAGACTGTTTCTTCATCATTTCATTTCAACAGGTGTCAGTCATGTCACCCTTGAACAAAGCACTTAAAAAATGAGTCTTTCCTCCATTGGTATGGGACTTAGTTTGACTTTAGGGAAGCCAAAACCTTGTTCTTGAGTCATTCCTCCACTAGTTGGTTAACTCTTCCAATGATATGGAGAATTTGTTGATGCCTCTTGCATCAAAAACTTATACAAATTTATTTTATGTTTCCATAAAGTCACATCAAATTCGTGCTTTTGTTAAAGGGAATTCAACCTGTTGTTAGCCATTCTATGGTGTTTATTGACTCATTTATGTCAGCCATACCCGATCTCTCAAGTTATTCTCAGTATCACATCAATTACTTACTCCTTTAATCATGTTAGTTAAGAAGGTCCCCATTGACTTCTTGCTAGCAGGTCTGCCCTTATAGACTCTGAAAAATTTCTCTAAGAGTAGACCTAGAATCGCAACCTAACCCTATTTACATCATTGATAGGTGACCTTGTGCTCAACATCGATCAATATCATGGGTCTTTGTCTGAGTGATTTCCCTTGTGTTCAACATTAGCTTACATTATCACACATTGGGATTCATGCATTACTTTGGTTTCCATTCGACCCTATTAGTGGATTCCTTGCCTCTATGTCAGCTTTCATTATTGGTTGGTTCAAAGGATTTCTTTCGTATACTAGCTACATTTTGTGCACGCCAGAAATGTACTTCAGAATGGTTACTTCATCTTTATTCATTCAAGTTCTTCCAAATTATTGGCATACGGGTTACGCTCATGTTGGTTAATGTGGGATGCCTTAATGCCTTCCTTCTAGCAGATATTTTCCCATCGACTCCAACTCATTACTCTGGGAATAAGATCTAGAGTCATTTTTCCAGTGCCTTAGGGTTTGCAGTCATCAGTGGAAGACTACTTCGTAATCGATAGTGAGAATACCTCAATGTCTCCTGATTGGTAAATTATTTCAAGTGTTCGACTTCAACACATCTATTCACACTTGTTAGTTTGTACCAGGGTACCTTGAAATTATTTATCATCATTGGTGAGTTGTCTCGTATTTTTTAACGGTATGTATCAATGACCTATAATCAAACTATTTCTCACATGATCGACTTCAACTCATTTATTCCCATGGTGTACAAATGTACCATCTATGGTCGAGGAAGACCTCGAGTTGTGTCAGCATCTTGGTTCACTTGACAACTCCTTTAGTTTTCTGTCAGTGACACCTCTCAACTCTATATGTTGTAGACGTTCTCAGCATCATATTATCTGTTGGCACCCGAGTTTATGTTGTACCACTACTCCACTTATATGATTTGGTACTTTTATGAGGATCAGTTATGCAACATCATTGTTCAAACATCCTTCTATGTGATATTGAGACATAGCTATGCTATGTTCTCTCATGGCTATAATCTAATGATCCACTTTGCATTCTTCAACTATTTTTTTACACTTATGTATACGTTTTGGATCCGTATTATACTTGATCAACAGACATTCTTTATTACTATTGAGCATGGGTATGCCTGCCTTAGACATGAGTTTTCTTTCTTACTCCTTCCACATGTATTTGATGGGACAGAATCTGGTGATCTCCTCCCAGGTTTTCGAATGACTCCTCTCTCTATACTTAATATATTTCATCCATTATGTTTCCCTCTAACCTCATATATTGGGGGCATCTGCTTTAGCATCATTCAACACTCCTCTAAACCTGATGCTCTTTTATGGCCCTAGGCAGTCCCTTTACCCGTGCAAACTTGACTTTATATTAAACAACTATATTTCAAATTTCATACGTGACTCAGTCCACACAAAAACACGTACATACGCAAGTCCCATAACATTATACCTATGTATACATTTTTAAATATGAAAAAATAAAATAAAGTGTTATTTTTCGTGCAGGTTTTACGGGTTTTAACAAGAACCTACCTACAGGAGCTTGTAGCCTAACTTAAATAACTAATTTTAGGTGGTATATATACACCCCTTAGGTAGGCCTAATTCATATGACGAGAGATATCAACATTATACTTGATTTCCCCTAGATCAAGTCTACTTTTCCCATGGATCCTACACTCCCAGTCTCTAGGAAACCCTAGATTCCCTTGCAAAGATGTTCAATCTCCTTATCTATCATCTTCTTGCATCTATTAGAGAGGTTGTCTTCATGGATTAGGTCAGACAGATCCGAAGGAAGGCTTCGCCAATGCCTTTGGCCTCGATTAGGTTGTATCTATCATGTACTTATTGTTATTCATCAATAAAGAAGCTCATGTCTTGTTCTCGATACATGTGGTCAAAATTAGCCGTTACAATATAGCCGTTGGAGTCTCTGCACACTCTATTTAATCAAGCTAAACCAGATCAGTTCTTCAACTTGTCCTGACGATGAACCACACTGGTTGGTTCGAAACGCGTCGACAAACGATTGATTATGTGATTTTGCCGAAGATTATCTAAACACATGTGGTCATCTTATGAATGATAGTCTGAATTGGTATATATGATGATATAACATATTCTTATTCATGAACTTTGAATTATATTTTTTGTATATGCTTCTGTGATTTATTTGCAAGTCTGTACATCTTGGAAGAAATAGAGGGTTTGGACCCTACGGAAACATCTTCAAATGTATGACCCTTAGGTACATCTCTAAGTCGAACTTTGACGATTCAAATGTTTGGCAGGGTTGATTGAGTGTTCTTTGTTGGTTGGTTTATTCTTCTCTGTTGAGGCTTTCAACCCTTTCCTTAGGGAACTTTTCCCACCAACATATTGAAAATAGTTATCCCGACTTTCATATTCTTTGCATAATCATGCATCTCGAAGAAATTCTTCATACCAACCAGTCATGCTTCTACATCTTATGGTTTATTCAACTCTCCATAAAACGTAGGAGTCTTGGCTTTATTGAACTCATCTGGAAAGACTTCTCTCTCCTCCTATAAGGATAATAACAGTGATGACCATGATATCTCTCTAAACCAAAACTGGAATAGAATGCATAACCACTACCTCTCTTGTCAAGTGTATCCATCCCTCTACTTGTCTGACTGTGTCATCCATGTCTGACTTGTGTCCTCCATGAGACCCACTACTATATGCTATATTAGTCCTTTCCTCTTGTCCATAGCTAATTTTTGGTTGTCCCTGTCTCTACAAACTTGATAAACTCTAAAGGATCACTGCATTGACCTTTGCTTGTTTTTCCTGAGCTCCAACAAGTCTTTCCTGTGACTAAATTATCCTATCATTATATGCTTTGCAACTTCGGATGTTTACCTTTAGACTTCTTAGCGTTTCTTCTAAATCAGGAGAGTACTCATCTCCTTGTTGCTCAATTGATCTATAAGGAGAGTCATGTGACTTGTAATCGACCATTTTGCTCGTCATATTTGATCTTCTACTTCCTGCAAACATGTCATGTTAGATAAACCAAATATAAACATAATCAAAAGCATACCTTTGTGAAGTTTAGGGGAGGCTATCTCATTTGCACAAATCAGTCCAGATTAGCACAATATGTGTATATCATTGTCAACATCAACACATACCAACATCATCATCATGATGCAAACTACAACAATGACCATCACAATGCATTCACAACAAACATATTGACAACTAACATGCATGCATAATAATCACATCTAGCCCATCCAATCCAAGTGTTTGAACCTAGAAGCTCTGATACCAATTTGTAACCGCCCCCTTCCACATTCACCCAGATCCACAAGATTTCCAGGGTAAACATGAGATGGGTGTCACTATGACATGACCTTACCTCCAAGTTCTAGTTAAGGAAGTGGGGCCTACAAACTAAACACATACTAACTTCTCACAGGGACTACAAATCACTCAAGAGCTGGACAACCACCCCAGGTGATCAGTCCTTAAGCCGGAACCCTGTTTCTTTGACCTAACATCCCAATCACACACATAACAAGGATAGGGTGTGGTTATATGCCTCCAACCGTCGCACACTTAGGCTTGCTTCCATGCAGTTGTGAACTAAATCTTTCAATTCTAAGCATATGGTTCCAGGATTTGTGCCACCTTTTCAGGCCGACCTCCAGACCACTACCCATAATTGCCTGAGACTTTCCAGAATGCAATGAAAGGTAATGAAAAATCCACTCAATCAAAACTCAAGCAAGAACTTGAGCCAAAGGTGCCTAATCCATAACAAACATTTCGTCAAACATATGACAAGCATGTAAGCTACAGGTCATGAATGCATATCTAATCATAAACTAATAGTATGCATCTGAGAGTCATTGAGAAAGCTCTAAACCCTCTCTAGCTAGTTTCTACAACACTTGTTATTCCATATATTCATCAACCATTCGATAAGTTAACAAATCGTGAAAAGAGCCATATATAGAATACATCATATAACCAGTAATTACCCAACGTAGAAACCATGGCAAATGAGCCATAATGTCAACATCATAACTATTACAAATGCTCATAAATCACAATAGGAAAATAACTCTTATTAACATATGAAATTTCCAACCAAGTCAAGGACTTCCACGTACCACCCAACCACAGATTGGGCAGAACCAAATCTCTCTTTCAACCAATCACCCACACGTCATATTCCAAGCATGAATGCGGGATCTCATGGATTAAACCAAAACAAAACCAACCAAGGCTTCCAGAGGCCAAACCACCTCAACCATCATCCACAATGATGGTCCAGAAATCACTAACATCAACTAGTTTGGTCTCTACCCAAGTTTTCTAGGGCTTTAGGAACTAGTAACTCAACCCACAACCTTCCAAGGTTCCAGAGCATTTGTTCCAACTATGACTCCATGGACTAGTAACTCAACCTACCAAAGGCTCCAGAGTGTTTGTCCCAACCAACGGCTCCAGAACTAGTAACTCAACCCAAATTGTTCCAGGGATCCAGAGCGTTTGTTCCAACCCACAACCATAGGGAACATGAGCACCAATCAATGAAAAAACAAGTGGAAAAATTCACAACACCATGACTATCCAAGAAATGGAAAGGAAAGGCTAAAACCACTGCCAATCCATGCAAATATCCATGCCAATGACAACACGTAACTAAAGAATCACATGTATATGCCATGCATCCAAAAATCAACAAGGAAATCATGCATGCAATCTATTACCTGCAAAGCAATCCAGTTGTAACTATTGATCCAATTGTTCCCTTACACTCCCTTCCTTTCCTTTTTCTTCTTTCTCCAAATCCAAGTGAAGGCCAAAGTGCTCCAACAATGCTCTAAGTGTGCAAGAGTATGAGAGAGCAAAGCTATATATATATATATATATATATATATATATATATATATATGTATGTATGTATGTATGTATGAACTGATTCTTTGAAGCTTTTTTATCATTGAGGCCTCTATTTTCTTCATTTTTCTTCTAATTTCTCTTGCATGCAAATTTTTGTCTCTTTACCTTCCTTTTCTCCAATTTTCCTTTATTTTCATAATTAAAATGCCAATTATTGCCTCTTTGCCTTTCCCAATTTCCATAGCCATTAATTAATCACAAGGGATGTCCATCACTATGTTTTGCCCAAAATTCATCTTGGAATACCTGTCCCATGACCTTGGTCTTATTTTATTTACATATAAAATCAACTAGGGTTTGTTACAGTAAAAATAATGTCAATCACAAATTACATAGAGATTTATCCTAGAAATCCAAACTAGGAAAACCAACTAATTGTTTAGAGTTGCATCTCTAATTTTTATCATCAATCAACTTCATTGTTTACAATAAAATATATATGATCTCGTAGCATCCAAAACCCATTATCCATTAACCTGGATTAGATTTTAGCCATAAATCCTTGACTGAATTATAAATTCATGGGCTAAACCACCACAAGCACAAAACCACTAAAGATGAAAATTGTGTGCCAAAAATTGCCAAAAATGGACTTAAAAGATAGTCCATACTTTTTTTTAAGACTCCACCACCCATGACCGCCCCACTATTCTGAGTGCATGTGCACCATGTGTGGATCTAGTTGTGCAAAAAATATAACACATACCCAACACTCTCCCACTTGTTGCTTTTTTTGCATAAAGGGGGTCATCGGAGTACACAATCAACATTATAGGGAAATAATGCCATTGTTTCTCTAAATCAAGTGAAATTATCAATGTTCATAGACTTTGTTAATGAATCTACAACATTCTTTGAAGCGTCCACCTATACCAACAACACCTTCCCGTCTTCACTATCCATATGGCCTCACATATAAAAATAGTGATGTTTTGCATCATCCTTCATGGTCTCGTGGAACATAAGAAGTCCTATTGCAAGGTCACTTGTTGTTCCTATCATCAAGAAATTCATATTTCTAAATATTATGTTTTCCCTACTTAGTATTGTCCCTTCTATTCTCTATTGAATTATAATTTTCACTTGTGGCTCGACTGAACTCACTTCTTATGTTAATAGGGGATGATTCAAAGAGGGGATTCTACCAACATGCCTCTCCAACATTTTCTATGGATTCAAATGACTCATCCAATCTCATGTGCTACAATAACCCTATTATTGTTGAGATATCTTCACCTTCACAGAAGCCATCCTCCACATCACCCTAAATATATCCACTAACTAAAAATCACTTTTATTTTCATTCATGCCTTCACCACTTCTAATCAACCATTGGAATACAACATTCTATTCAATAAGTTTTAAATCATATAAAATAACGCAATACACACAAAAATTCTTAATAAATAGAGAAGTAAAACAATGGTAATCACGTATTATACAAAAATTTACCCTCGAAACTCAAAATGGGAAAACCAACAAGTTGTTCAGAGCTTGTTGACCCCCAAAATGCACACTCTTAAGTATTTATACTTAGCAAAATTTCATGTGTGCAGAAGGAAATCCCCACTCTTTGCTCCGCACATCCTTTCTCCCACACATGCTTCCCCTTTTGCACAGTTGTTTCTCCACACACGTCCCCACCTTCACACATAATTCCTTTCGCACCTCTCACTCTCACACATCTCTATCATACACAACACTCCAATCCACACACATGCTACTCTGACAACTACACATAATTCATCCCACACCTCTAGTTCTCGCAAATCTCCATCGCACACAACACTTTGCTTCTTTCACATGCTACTCCATATAACTACTTCCCTTCCACCTATTCTTTCTCACACACTTTCCCACTTCGTACTATTAACTACCTATATGCCACGTATCATAATCATAAATATTTCATAGCTTAATATTCATTTCAATCCATTAAATCTCCTTGTAACATATGGTACTAATATCAAGGTATTAAAGGTGAATCAACCTCCAAACTAAATGGCTGAATTCTTTTTAGAATTTCAAAATTTATCTCCACCATCTCCCATAAATGGTGGCTTTAATCTATAAAGTTTATATTTAATTAGCCAGTCCCAGCTAACAGAGTTCACACACAAGGGAGTAACAACTGGTAATTGTACAGGAAAATGAAGAATTTTCAGCTAAGTGGCATTGAAAAGGTTGGTGATTAAGCATGTATTTCTAAGTACAAAAAAAAGATGGTTGGCAAAGGAAGGAACCAAACAATTTGCAGTGATACCTTCAACTCACTTTCCCATTAAGATAAGAGCTTTCACTAGTCGACTTCATACAAGTGGTATATGAGTTTGTCAATCTAGTAGAAAAACAATAACAAAATCTGGACGATTGGATTGGCAAACACTAGATGTGTTCCATAGGATTTTTATTTCAAGGAAATTGTTTATCTTTGTGCAAAGAATTTTGATCCAAGAGCGATAATGATCATGCTAGGAGTAAAGAAGAACCCAATTCCTCTCATTCCCAAAGGAATTGGTAGCTTAAATATCCCTCCTAAAGGATATTTAAGCTACCAAAACCGAATAAGTTACAAAAGTTGTTGAAAGCTGACAATTTTTTGGACTCCTAAGTAGACGAGATGAACACCATTCAAGAATTTATTTCACTAGCTTCTCAGGTTCCTTTTTAAATTTCCTTTCTAGATATTTCTTTATTTATAGATCCTTTTCATAGACTTTTATTGGCTTTTCGCTCGAGTGATGGGGTGAGAAATTGCAGCCAATGTCCTGGAATCCATATTTTATGTTCTTTATTAATCATATAAAATATATTCTCTATTCGATTGGGCTGACCTTATTTCAAATGAGTCAGCTTTCCAGTTAGTCAATTTGTCCAAGACCCACAGATATTTTTATGACCTATTTGATAACAACCCCTATGTCAGCCATGCTTTTCATGCCCCACCCCATAAGGGTAATTTCAACCCCGATGAGGAACCAACTTAGTTCTAGTATCTAATACTATAGAAACACAAAGCTCCTTTTCATTTTTTCCAAGTCCAAGATTTGTTTGTGAAGGAAGTCAACTACATCATGATTGGACGAGAGCCCACTAGAATATCAGGACAAGCCCAAGCTTTCCTGTGGGGTAAAGGCATCAATGAAGAAAGAGAGAATAATGCCATGACTCAAATATATGGATATAAATATAAGCCATTATTGCGACCCAAATTTGTTGTAGATAAGTATTTTGTTTTTGAAGTTTGTGGACAATATCACCCATGGTTAATTTTATTTGAGCAAAAGAAGGAAAAAAAATTCATTTCCTTGCCATTTATTGTTGGAGAAGTGACTATGAAGAATGTGACCCACCTTTCAGAGTTTGCTCAATTTTTAAATTCTTTTAATATAATCGAAGACAAAGTTGTTCAAAGTTATGATCCAGAAGGTACAGTTTCTAGGCACCTGACTACAGTTAGATACAACAATCTATTTAGAAGAGTTGCATAGGAAAGTAGAGAAAGTCACATTGGCCCATCTAGAGACAAAGAATTGCCAACACATATTGAAGATTTTCTTGAAAAAACTAGTACAAGCATGGGAGGAAGATACAAATAATGAGGCAAAAATCCCACAGAGCCTCCTCCAACCTCCACACCCTAAAATTTCTCGTGTTCGTCTTCAACTCAAAAAAAATAAAAAATGCTACCTCAAGTGGAATATAGAGTAATGATAGGCTCTTGGGTGGCAGATACGAGGAAGAACCCCCTCCCAAATTCACCCCATAAAGGTCACACACTACGTAGTCGACCAAAGTTAGAGGTTCGAAGGAAACACCAAGTGTGGAAGAAATTATGGATGTTGAAGTTGATAGCACTGCACCACTTGATTGGGTTACTACTCATTTAGCTGAAAATCAAAGAATGATGGAAGAGATTGATGAGGAGACCACCACTTTTGATGATCACCCTGTCACCTTTTAGAATGCAAGTTATGACAAAAGTAATAAAAATTTAAAAATTGAAAGGGTGAAAGTTCAAAATAAAAGAGTGACTGGTCAAATTCAAATGGACATTGATGTTTATAAAGTTGGAGCCACAGGGCTCATGAAATTGCATCAAACCACTGGGAATCATTGACTCACTCTATCAAAGAATAGGAAACAAAAAATATAAGGCTTAAAAAGAAAATAAAAGAGCTAGAAGAAGGTCTTAATCATGTTCATTTATTCATGACTCCTCTCACCATACATGCACCAACATCGACAGTATCCAACCTTGGCATACCCCATAGAGTTAAAAAAGAAACCCACCTCCTAAATGGATTTAAATCCTATATTTTCAGTAATATATATAAAAGATTGAAGATTATTGAAGATGCATGGGTAGTAGCTTCCCATTTGAGATATCTAGCATAGAGAATTTCCTCCTTTAATGATTGGGTTAACAAAGACCTTGAGCATGAAAATAATTTCGTACATAATGACCTATCTACTTTCATTCAGAATGTCGATTCACTAAGTGAACTACAAAGATCTCAACAAAATCTCCACGGGCCTAAAAGACTAAAGAAGATCCAAGCTAGATGGTCTGCAAAAATCAACATACTAGAAGAGAATAATTTTGAATGCAACAAGATTAATGATATAAGAAGTAATGCTTTTTTCAAGGAAATTAAAATTTTTGATGATCTGCATAGTCCCTACATGATAAGAGACTCTGGGTTAATTCCCAAAGACATATTGAAAGCTGATTTGAATGATCTAAAAGAGTTAATGGGATCATAATTCGACAATATAATTGATTTTACTGAGGAGGAAATTAAGAAGTGGTTGGTTATTTTTGTTAATGTTAATGAAGATCAGTTTGTCTTAGTTGCAAAATTATAGGAGGAGGTTCAAGAAATTGAGGAGGAGATATTCAACCAATGTGTCAAAATGGACATCACAACCCCTTCGACGAAAGATTATATCCAAGAATGGCTAAAGTAGTCCCTCCAAGAAGTCATCAATCCAAATTAACTATTAACCATTTATTTTAACAACTTCAACATCAACAATAAAAGGAAGCGAAAACTTCAACACAGAGAGTCTCCATCCCTCCAGATTTTTTTACTAGTTTTTTTGTTCTTTAATCATTCACTTTTTTCTTCCTATTATTTGATCATCCAACTTTCTTGATTTTGTTATCCATCACTTGCGTTGATCCTTGAATATATTTCATATTTTTCTTCCAAGTACCCTATTTATGTTATGGTTCATGGAATTCCATTCCCAGTCCCCCTTCGGGACGAATGGATATACCTTTTCGATTAAGTGTTAGGACTTTTTTGAATACTTTAGCCATCGAACATTTTAAAAACTGAAATTTGTAATATTTTTTACTCTCGCAAAGATCCCTTTCGGGAAGGCAATTCATTTGTGATTAAAAAACTTATTTGAAGTGGTACGAGTCTTGTGAGTGTTTTTCCCATGCTCTTTATGATGTTACTTGAATGAAATCAATTTTTAGCTCCTTATATACAAACTTTGTTATCTCATGTCTACCTTTTCATATGCTTCAACGATATTTTCTTTTTGTGATGGAATGGATGGATATCATATTTAAATTCAAATTTGTATACCTTTGTTGTTTCTTTTCCTATGATATATGAGAAAAACACTCGATCCACTCATAGGTGCACGTTTTAAATGTTTTAACTATATTTCAACTACTGGAGTATGTTCATAAACCACCTCTATAAAATGTAGAGGACTCGTTGTCAGGCCCTAGGAGGTTGAATTTTTCCCTTAACCAGGAAAAAAAGAAATATTAACAAAGTTGCACCTATGATTTTTTACATTGATCAACTTCATTGTTTACAACACAATACATATGATCCCATGGCATCCAAAACCCCTAATCCATTAACCAGTATTAGATTACAACCCTAATTCTTAACTATAATTTAAAAACCATGGGTTGAACCACCATGCACCACAAAATCACGAAAAGAAAAAATCGTGTGCCAAAATCCACCAAAAATGGAATCCGCACCCAAAAATAAAAATAAAAATAAAATTCAAGGGCTTCACCTCCCTTATGATCCCCTGTTGCACCCAATCCATATAGATCATACATGGGCCTAGTTGTGCAAGGAATATAACACATACCCAACACCTTCATCTCCTCTATCATTGCTTCCTTTGGTGTGGGATAAGGTTGTTGCCTCTTGCACACTACCCTCTAATAGTGTCTCTATATCTTCTACATGAACTTATTATAGTGTCTTTGTCTCTTTGACATGAAAATCTTGGTGTCTCCATTTCTTTTACAAGCACCTCTTGCACAGTCTCCATGATAATTTATTCTCCTACTATCTCTCTCGTTGTTTTCTTACTTACTCCACTACTAGTTTCTCCCATGTCTTCTCTTCTTTCCTAATACTATCAAATTAGACATGTGCATTGAGAGGGGCTTATGTCGACATGTTACCAAGCCACGTCTATATCATCTCTTTCTCTATGAATAACATTTTGATCCAATGTGGTGCTTATTATAAAAATATACCTCTTGGCGACCTCAAATTCATGTTCAACAATGCTAAAAGAGGTATTTATGTTCCCTTGCTTGACTCTTATAAACTATAAATTAATCGCTTGAGTCTATTTGTTGTTTGGAATTTTTAATCTTCCAATAGTTGCATGATTTGACATTACTAGTTATGAGAATGTCATAAGGTATTAATCTTCCTCTACCCTCCTATCCATCCATGTAGCAAATCATAAACTTCAACGAAAATTATTTCATGTTTTCCATAATACAAATTCCCATCTCTTTGTGCTTTAGGGTTGATATATAGCAAATTCTAAGTTTTTTTTGGGTGAACTCAAATTCCTTCTCAGTCATCCAACCTTGCTTCTCCCTTTACAATGGTTTCTATGACATATCCATGTTTTCTCCAATATCTTTGTCTTATCCTGATAATGGCATTGATTGTTGGCAATAATTTTTAGACCTAGGATTTTTAATTTATACCAACAATAAAGTAATTAACATTGGCCTATTCAATATTCAATTATGAATAAGGTCTCACCCCATGTGATAATGATACTTAATGAAATAGGATTAATCATAAATAAAGTAGAATATCACATGTACAATAACCAACATACATTCCATTACATACTCACATTAATATACTTATAAAATAAAAGGGGCGAAACTACCTCATATTCTTGCTCATTCAATGCTTGAAATAAGTTTGTACACCAATCAAAGGTTTAAATCCTTGATTTCCCTTTCCTTTTTCTCTTATAGACTTTATAACTAGATATATGTAAGTTCCAAACCTTATAAAATAAGGAAATGAATACAAATATTTTTAATAAACAAAAGAAGTAAAAACAATTGCAATCACATATTACATAGAGATTTACCTTGGAAAACCAACTGATTGTTGAAAGTCGTGATTCTAATTTTTATCATCAATCAAATTCATTGTTTACAATACAATATATATGATCTCACTCCAAAACAAATAAGCCATTAAATTGGATTTTATTTCAACCATAGTCCTTAACCAAAGTTACAAAACCATGGGCTAAACCACCATGCACCACAAAATGGCTAAAAGTGAAAACCATGCGTTGAAGAGCACTAAAAATAGAGTAATAAAACCACCCCATTTTTTTTGGTTCTCTGCCCCACCTATGACCCCCTGTGTGCCTGGCACATATGAATCGTGTGAGAAGCTAGTCTTACAAAGAATATAACACACACATGTTGGGTCTCGAAATTGTCATTCATTTCCATTACACTTTCACTATTATGTCCATCATATCACCTCCATTTCACCTTCATTTCACTACCATGTCACTACATTAATCTCACTTTCATTATCATTGGGTCACATTGATGTTTTTCCAAACTTTATTATTTCTTAGCCTTTTTAAGTGAATGTGTGGTTAAAAATTAGAAAATAATGTGCATATGCTTATACCTAACAAGTGGGTTGAGATTGTTGACATGTGTAGGTCAAAAGGAGGCTTCTAAAAAACCTTTATGTGGCACCCTAAGGCTAAATTCGAATTTGAAGTGGAGAGGGTCATGGGATCATGAGGATATGTGTCACATTTCTTATTTATATTGAAACTCTAAGAAGACATGTGTCTTATCATTTCCTATTTTGATTAGAACTCTAGAGGTATAGAGAGAGAATCGTGGACTCTCATTAATGAAATGACTTCTCATCTTTTTGTATAAAGAGGAGATCTCTCTCCTCCATTTGGTAGTTTTTTTGGTAGCTTTGGAAATTTTTGGAGAGATTTGTTGTACTTTGTAATTTTGAAGAATTTGAATAAAGCTGTTAGGCCCCTACACTTTGATGTTCTCAACATGGAAGGATATGTGAAGTAGATGTCATGGAGCATATTAGAATGTAAGGTAGAGTAGATTTTGTTTCGTAGTTTTGCTTTGATTTCATTCAAGTATGTCATTTGATTGTTTTCAAGTTTTCAAGTTCAGATTTTCCATTCATGCAAGTGTGTTCAACCAGTTGATTATATATTTATCTAACTGTGTAATCTATGCTTAGCAAAATAGTCCAAGAAAGTATTTTCCAATTGGTGCTTGGAGCATTAGAGCACACAGTAGATTAGTTTTCCTTTACATGGTTTTTTGTATTTGCTTATTAGATTAGTCACTCATTACATAAATGGATATTTCCAGAACCTTTCGTTGATGGTTTATCCTCAAACTAATTGGTGAAATGTTGAGTTATGAATGAGATTTCTTGTTGTTCAATGCCTTTTCCTTCTTAGTGTAGTCACTCATGATATAAACAAATATTTCCAGAGCCTTTCATTGATGGTTTATCCTCAAACTAATTGGCGAAATGTTGTGTTTATGAATGAGATTTCTTGTTGTTCATTAGTTTAGAGTTAGATAGCTTAATGCCATTTTCTTATCAATTTAGTAACTCATGTTGTAAGTGAATATTTTCGAAAGCCCTTGGTTCACTAAGTGGTGAAGTATTTCATTTATGAATGAGTCTTTCTCTGCATTTTTATGTTTACTTTTTCTTAGAACAATGAAGTATTGGATCCCTCCAAATGCTATCACAAGGAGGTAGTTCTCCCAAAATTGTGTAGCAAAGTGATAAAACACTTCATTTAGATGTTATCATTTTTGCTTTTATTTCATAGACATTTTGTCGGCTTAGATTAATATAACTGTTCAAAGTTTTTATTTGTTTCATTTTCTCCTTTTTTTTAGAAATTAGATTCTAATATTAAAAGTCATTTGATTTAATTGTCCATTAACATTTAGAGATTTCACCTAGAAGCATAGCTTTTCTTTCTTAGATTAATTTCCTTAAGCATAAGAAACAAAACCCCCAAAAACAACATAAACTATAAAACAACGAAGTAAGAGAAAGGTTAACTAAGCACATATGGTGCACCATACTTCATCAGTTTACAATACCCGAATTAATAATTTATGTAGAGCAATTTAGGACACTAAATTGACTAGACAATTTGGTGTCGTTGCTAGGGAAGTGTAATTAGGAGACCTTATTTCTTACATGTAAAAAAAAATTAATTAATAATTTCTCGAGTATGCTCTCCTCCTGCACTTTGTGTGATTTGGAGGAAAAAAAAAAAAAAAAAAAAAGAATTTTTGTGTTAGAAAAAAAAAAATAAATAAATAAATAAATTTCATCATTTCATTTGATTCAATGAAAAACTTTAATTTCAATCAATTATTTTGCTTAGTAAAATATATATGTATATTTTTAATTTTTGAAAATATAACATATGTAATTTTATTAAAAAAAAAAAAAAAAAACCTGCAACTCATTTTTAAAATAAACTACAAAGCCCTGGTAAATATCTCACACTTGTTCAGCAACAACTCTATGGAGTTAAGTAAAAATGCATTTAGAAGTGAGTTTATATCATAATGATGGTGGGATATGCATTTTTAAGTGGCGTCGTAAGGGAAGCTTACATAGTCTGAATCGCCAAATCTGATCCCAAACAAAATCCATGACTTTGAAATCGAGACAGAGCGCTGGCAGCCACAACCTTCATATGTTGAAGAGATCTCGCCAGCGGCCAAATTCCAAATTGCAAATGGTGATGTTTAAATTCTAGAGAACATGGGCCATTTAAATAGGGCAAACAAAGTTGTTTTAGGAAAGAATAACGAAGATGCGAAGATGATAGAATTTGTGAGACGTCTTTGCAATCTTGACTTGTCGTTGTCTAATTCCAAGCTCTGAAGGTCGTAGGGAATTGCAGCCATCCAAACTTCCTCATGAAGATAGAACTTCAATAATGGAACAAGCTCACCAAAATTAACTGATTTGTATGTTGTGAAAACAATTTTTTTTCCTCTGAAATCGATTTTACAGCCGAATGCAGTAATTCACAAAAACGCAGAACAATAAAAACGTCAAACTTCAACTGCACGATCCGGCCAAATGAAGACGAATTAGGAAAAAATAAAACATGTTTTTTTCTGGGGACAGGGTCAATTAGATAACCCAGAAATCGTTTTAAGAAATTCGCAGTGGTTTGGGAGAATTTCTCAGTTCTCTGAAGCCCATTTTTGCATGTTGTGTGAAGAAAAACGGAATTTGAATTGATGAACAGGCTGATTGATTTAAATCGGCTGCTTGGAAAGGGAAATTCTAATTTGATTATGTGTTGGCATTTAACCTTACTCCACCACGTCTCCCACCTTTAATGCCTCTCGTCTTTAATAAACTCATACTTCATTGATACACCTGTTTAAAGATTAACTCCATGACGTGACTCAGTTAGATACGACTCTTGAGTATGGTGCTGAGGAAGGAGGATTTCCACTTCATCTTTATCAAACTGCACTTACATCTAGGTTGGATTATATGCTTTGGTTTCACTTCGCTGAGATTGATCCAACCATTAATGCTCTTGGGTAGCGAGCATTTGACATCATAATAAATGGCGAATAGATATCTTTAAAGAAGAAGGGAGCTTCATTGCACTTCGGTGGCAGTATACTATAAGCAATTTAAGTAAATCAACAATTAGCATAAAGCTATCATACAACTCTTGTCATAACTCAACTGGATCTTGGTAGCCAAAGTTGAAGGGATATTTCATGGGAAGGAATAAAAGGGGCAATATTTTTTCACTGGGGCCTTCAAGTTTGTAGAAAAATCCCATAATAGAAGGATTCAAAATTTGCTTCCCAAATGATGAATTGATTGACTTCCAGCTTAGAAGATTGAATATTACAATGTGTATAATATAAAAGGCTTGAGGTTATTGATGATTAAGAAGACGAATTCCCTTTTATTTGAAAAAAAATAATAAAAATAAATAAATAAATTTGAGTCAATGAAATGAGTAGGTTATTTGCTCACTTTTCTGAAGGTATCGATTAATTTTGGACTGATGATGAAAAATGAATGGCTAACTTTATGTTCAAGATTTTTAGCTATAGAAATTGTTCTCCAATTCCGCAGTTGTTCTAATTCCGCAGCTAAACATCAATTTGCAGCTGAAAAACCTCATTATACAAATCAGCCTAACTTTCTCATACGAAATCAAATTTCAATGGTTCAAGTGTCGTTGGAAAGATCTTGACAAGATCCACACAATGAGAAATCCATCATCAGAGTTTGAAACAGTAACTAATGAAATAAATTGCTAAAAAGAAACAACAGTTAACTTGAGGCACTAATTCTGAAGCAGGTTCCAGGAGGAAGGACAAATGACTACAAGTGAATAGTGTCTCTCTTAAGAGACCAATTTGTTTCATAAGAGGATGACCAACAACAAAGAGGAAATATGCTAATGCAAAATCAGATCCAAACATTTGCAAAAATTTCAGATACTATTGTCTCCATCACATCCATACTCATAATAAACCATTCACATCATTTCCCTTCATATTTTCCATTTACATTCACATACACTTTCCATTGTTTTTTCACTTCTAACCCACAAATAAAAGCAAGAGACTCATTTACATGCTTATTTCCCATTGCCATTACTACTTTCCATTGCCATCTTCCATTTCCATTTTCTCTTTCATGTCTTTTTCATTTCGCAAATAAACCCTGCTTCAATGCAAATTATTGAATCCATAGTCCTTTGAGTCTAAGTTCCTTGCAAAAACGCCTTGAGGCTTGCATGTCTTAATGGCAAGTCCTCATGCCAACAAACAATGGGAATACATTAATGTCCCTTGTCCATCGGATCTTCTAGGTGGCTCGACATTGGCAAAATTATTCGTGCCTAGCAAGATGTGTTTGGGCATCTTGACTCTCATTGTCATCAATGGTGAGAGTTCTCGTGTTGACTAGTGGCATCCATTAATGGCCACTAAGTCAACAATTTCCTGCTATGTTCGACATTAGAACATCTCTTCACATAGTAGGAATTGTGCCAATGAGTTTTGAAGACATGAAGACTATTATTTTCAGCATTTTGGAGCAGATATAAAACAGATCAGCACTATTCAGCAGTAGATTCAGCAAGTTTTAGTAGAAGCAATAAAAAGTCATCTTGACTCTTTTATCCATGACTCTTTTTGTCCAACCACTTGAAGAAGAATATGATCAGAATTTTGTAGCCACCACACATACAGCTCATCCATTTCCAAAGGGTAAGTTAAGTTACGTCATTTTCTAACTTTTGACCATAGAATTCCATAAAAAGCTAGAATGATAATTGTTGGAAAAACATTTCTCTTCCTCATTTCATAAAATTGCCAATACCATCAGTTGGGGGAGGGGAATACATTCATATTCATATCTTTCCATGTTCATATCATATTCAGAAGTCCACATACTTCCAAAATATATTAACTATTACATTGTTATTATGAGCATATAATGGTCTTCTCAAAAGTGCTTAAAGGATAATTGGATACAAACACAATCATGGTTGTCACACAAGAGCTAACCATCATGCAATCCAATAAGGATATACTTTGCAACAATAATCAAAATATCATTATGCAAAGTTCAAAGATCAAAATAGAATGCAACAACCAAATATGGTTGTAACAAAGATCAAAATAGAATGCAACAACCAAATATGGTTGTAACACAAGAACCAACCATGTTGCAATTCAAGTAAAACACTTTGCAAAAGTATGAAGTTATCAAATGATATCATGCAAATTTAAGCCAAAGCTCAAAGATCAAAAAAATTGATGTAATATATATTGCATGAGGACATGTAATAGCTTCAGTTGGGGGGTATGTTGGGTCTTGAAATTGTCATTCATTTCCATTACACTTTCACTATTATGTCCATTATATCACCTCCCTTTCACCTTCATTTCACTACCATGTCATTACATTCATCTCACTTTCATTATCATTGGGTCACATTTATGTTTTTCCAAACTTTATTCATTCCTAACCTTTTTAAATGAATTTGTGGTTAAAAATTAGAAAATAATGTGCATATTCTTATACCTAACAAGTGGGTTGAGATTGTTGACATGTGTAGGTCAAAAGGAGGCTTCTAGAAGACCTTTATGTGGCACCCTAAGGCCAAATTCGAATTTGAAGCGGAGAGGATCATGGGATCATGAGGATATGTGTCACATTTCCTATTTGTATTGAAACTCTAAGAAGACATGTGTCTTATCATTACCTATTTTGATTAGAACTTTACTGGTATATGGAGAGAATCATGGACTCTCATTAATGAGATGACTTCTCATATTTTTGTATAAATAGGAGATCTCTCTCCTTCACTTGGTATTTTTTTTGGTAGCTTTGCAAAGCTTTGGAGAGCTTTTTTGTACTTTGTAATTTTGAAGAATTTGAATAAAGCTCTGAAGTTCTCAACATGGAAGGAGATGTGAAGTAGATGTTATAGAGCATATTAGAATGTAAGGTAGAGTAAATTTTGTTTTGTAGTTTTGTTTTGATTTAATTCAAGTATGTCATTTGATTGTTTTCAGGTTTAATAGTTTAGATTTTCCATTCATGCAAGTGCGTTCAACTGGTTGATGTAGATTTATCTAGCTGTGTAATCTATGCTTAGCAAAATAGTCCAAGAAAGTATTTTCCAATTGGTGCTTGGAGCATTAGAGCACACAGTAGATTATTTTTCCTTTACATGTTTTTTTGTATTTGTTTATTAGAATAGTCACTCATTACATAAATGGATATTTCCAGAGCCTTTCGTTAATGGTTTATCCTCAAACTAATTGGCGAAATGTTGAGTTTATGAATGAGATTTCTTGTTGTTCAATGCCTTTTCCTTCTTAGTGTAGTCACTCATGATATAAACAAATATTTCCAGAGCCTTTCGTTGATGGTTTATCCTCAAACTAATTGGCGAAATGTTGTGTTTATGAATGAGATTTCTTGTTGGTCATTAGTTAAAGTTAGATAGCTTAATGCCATTTTATTATCAATTTAGTAACTCATGGTGTAAGTGAATATTTCCGAAAGCCCTTGGTTCACTAAGTGGTGAAGTATTTCATTTATGAATGAGTTTTTCTCTGCATTTTTATGTTTACTTTTTCTTAGAACAATGAAGTGTTGGATCCCTCCAAATGTTATCACAAGGAGGTAGTTCTCCCGAAATTGTGTAACAAAGTGATAAAACACTTCATTTAGCTGTTATCATTTTTGCTTTTATTTCATAGACATTTTGTCGGCTTAGATTAATCTAATTGTTCAAAGTTTTGATTTGTTTCATTTTCTCCTTTTTTTTAGAAATTAGATTCTAACATTAAAAGTCATTTGATTTAATTGTCCATTAACATTTAGAGATTTCACCTAGAAGCATAGTTTTTCTTTCTTAGATTAATTTCCTTAAGCATAAGAAACAAAACCCCTAAAAACAACATAAACTATAAAACAATGAAGTAAGAGAAAGGTTAACTAAGCACATATGGTGCACCACACTTCATCAATTTACGATACCTGGATTGATAATTTATGTAGAGCAATTTAGGATTCTAACTTGACTAGACAACACCCAACAATAATACTATTATCTAACCATCCAAACATCTAAAAACCAACCATTTTCCCTTCATTACATTTCTTACATATCAATATACTTAGAAATAAGTTGCAATCCTAGCCACCTCAAAGTCATATTTCTATCTCAATGCTAGACAAGCACATTGACTCTAAGAATAATTACAATCTCAAACTATAGGCTAAAGGGGGTGTGTGACACAAAAATCAAGGTGTGTATGCTAAAAAAGAGGCATGCATCAAAAAATTATAGGATGGCGCGGTAATACTTCACTAATATCTACATCATTACCTCCACATCGTATAAGATGATGGTCTTTGCCTATTAATTGAAGGAAGGATAAGATCCCAAGACAAGGAAAACCCTAGCCATGTTGGTAGCTAACATGATCGTGTATAATGGTGACATGTGTACAACCCAATGAATATAAAAAATGCCACATTCCCCCATACAAGCAAAAGTAACTCCAAGAAGAAGAGTTGTGATGCCAAAATTCATTATAGGAGGAAATTACATTAGAGGGTTTTGTTGGCAACATTTAAAGCATTTGAGAAGAGTATGACGGGGTAGATATAATAGCTTTATGCGAGCCTCTTGACCTTTCAAGGAGAAAGAAATCAGTAGGAAGAGGTAAAAAAGAAGCAGGTCGAAGATAAAAAAGAAAAGAAAAGAGGGAGTGTTTTTGGTTGTGAGTTTGCATTGAAAGTATAAATATTGGGACATTATTTGTGTATCATAAGATATATGAAGACTGGGAACATGGAGCATGAGGATGAAGAGGGGTGTATTGGCCTATCTGTGGCAAATAAAGACCATCTCATGTCCAAATTACGATCTGCTGACCATACCCAATGTGTAAGGATGCACAAAACTATTTATCTAAGAATATATAGCTTGTATCTGTAATCATCCTCGAGCGTAAATAAAATCCAAACAAAGTTCAATTCTTGTTGGCTTCCTAAAATAGGTGTAAAGGTAAAATATTTGTGTTGTTATTGCATTTATGACTTTTTTTTTTAGAAATATTTTATGCATTTAATTACAATATGTAACTATTACATGATAACAATTAATGCATAATGAAATAGAAAATAGAGAGAAAGAGAGAGAGAGAGAGAGAAGGAAGCTTAGTTCCATAAGATTATTTAAAGTCCATTTTGGTGAATCAACTTGGCCACAAGGTTGGAAACACTTGGTGAACACTCATAGTGGATAGTAGAAGAGTGGTGAGTCATTGTTGCAGCTCTTGGGAGAAGTTCATTGCAAAAAAATGTGGGAACTTCTAATGAGGAACAACCCAGGGAAGACCCCAAAGAAAAGTTTACTTAACTTGAGCAAAGCATTATTGTACTCACCAATATGGTGACATGGTTATTGGTCATGAGGGATGAAGAGAGATACGAGGCAAGGACTTGGTGTAGAAAAATAAAATATAAAACAACCTAATGATTCGTGTAATATTTTCTCTCTTCCTTCATGGTCACCAAAAGATCTAAAATTATGTTTTTTATAGATGTTGACCATGCTAATGAAGTAGAATGTGATGTAACACCTCCTGATATATGTAAAGTGATGCTTAATGATCTCTACTCATAGGATAGGGATGCAACCTTACATAGGAATGAGAACAAATATGGTTGAAGGTAGTGACCCTTCCTAATTAAAGCATGCAAAGGCATAATCAAAATATTATTTGTAGTTGCAAAACAAAGGCATGCTAATTGAGACATGCTAGAAGCAAGAAACCTTCACAACTTATGTTGGATTTGGATAAACAAATGGAGGCCATGTACATCCATCTTTTCTATCAATAAGATTTTGGGGGTCCAAACCCTTCCATTGAAAAGGTGTGATAGAAAGTGGATCATTAACAAATAATTTATTCTTCTTCTTTTTTTACTTGGAATGAAAGCATGGGAAACTCTAGAGTACTTCCCCACTTTTCGTGGATGGTAAATTGGGTAAACGGCCAGCCCTGGTTATGGGACCTCGCCCTAAGGGAATTTAAGAGAGTCGAACCCGTGATCAACAACAACTAGCAACAATATCAAAGAACTTCACATTTGGCTCTAGACCACTTGAGCTAACCCTTAGGGCTATATTTATACTTTACTTATAAATGCATGTAAGCATAATGATGTAAAATCCTCTACATATGATTTAAAACACATAAAACATGATGTATAACATAATTTGTGTTATGCACTAAACAACTTAATAATCATAAGTAAACTATTATGGATGAAGTTTATCACTAATAACATAAGGCATCTCATGACATTACAAACATAAGGTAACTGTGGAGCGATAAAAAGGTGTCTTTTGAACTCCTAATTACCTTCACATTAATTATCAACCCAGGGACGACTTTTTATTTCAAGAGTGTACTCAGTCTGAGGCGGCTATTTACTCAAGAGTAATGTTTTGTAGTATAGTGCTTAAAAGCTACAAAAGTAAATGGCTGCATGTCTATAACTTAACTACTTCAAAAGGCTAAATCACACCAAGCATTGCATCAGTCGAAGGTTCGGTAGAAATAACCCATCCTTTTCATAACTGATGAGAACAAATCCGAGGTCTGGGAGCTAGGTAGCAGATGTTGGGGCTCACTACAACCTGAGATCGTCCTTGATGAATATAAATGAAACGACAAGTAAAGGAAATAACGATGAAATAGAACAGCACATCAGCCAAGGGTTTGGTGGCAATAACCTATCCCTTTCATAACTGATGGGAGCAGATCAGAGGTCTGGGAGCCAAATAGCAGAAGCTGACACTCACTACAGCCTGAGTCTATCCTTAAGAAATGGCAAGTAAATGAAACAACAAATCAACAATCTTGAAATAGACCAGCAATTGAAATGGAACATCAACTAAATATGAATGTACAACAATCCAAATCAAGCACGCAACACACTTATCATTAAAAGGGATAGTAATCCGAGCTTCGATACAATATGCATGAATCACAGTGATAAAGTAACAACAATTGTAACGGAACATCAATCCCGAATAAACAACAGTCACAATTTAAGAATACATCATACAGTTGTACCGATTTAGGAACATACAGCGCAGTTAATCTGTAATCGAATGACAATCTGTAAGGAACAACAATGTTATATCAATTATCAACAGGAACAACAATGCGATACAAAGTTAAAATGATAACATAGCATTCCTGTTGCAGATAACGATAGTATCCAATCAAGTATATCTAATAGCGTTGATATGTAAAACAGTAAAGTGCATCAGATTACTGAACAAAGTAAAAGAAAGAAATCAAACCACACATGAAGCATAAATACAGCAGCAGTGTACTCCACCAGAGGCTGGGCCCTTAGCCGCCAGCAGATGCTGTTGGGTTACTTCAAGATCAAAGATGAAATGGCAACTAGATTTATATTAAAATATCAAAGCAGAGTTACAGTGGATTACAACAAGAAATCTCTCAATCTCTCAGCCATTATCCATTCTCTCTGCCATCCTCAATTCCGAATCTCTAATTCATCCTCAATTCCATCATTCGAATCCCTCTGAAATCACCCCCCTCTCTGATCTCTGTTCTGATTTAAATAAAGAGAGATCAGAGAGCAGTTACAATCAAGATAAGTACAACATGATTTCTATTACAAAATTAGATTGTTTTCAACCAATTGATAAACAAGAAAATATATTTCCATCCAGCTTTCAACAAGAGCAAGACGAATTTGGCTTTGCAGCTGAGATTTGGAGGACGACCGCAACAACAAATCTGAGAAAATCGTGCTCAAAGAACCCTGCGTTTCTCTCAGTACAAGCCGAATTTGGGCAAACCGTTCTTTAAAAAAGTTAATTGGGTCCGTTCTGGACAAAACCCATGTTCCGGATTTTCCAGATTCTGCTTCATTTGCTTAGAATCTCACTTCTTATTCCAACGAATTTATGAGTTGGCACTTTTAATGATCAAATCTTCAATCTGGAAATTATCTTGGAGGCTAAAAATGGTGAATAATGTTACAACTGATTTATTAAAACTATCATTGATAAAATCATGCATAATCATCAATTTATTAGAAATAAAGGAGAATAAATAATATTCATCCATAGAAGCATAAATCATCATAAAATGGATTTATATAATAAATTATAATAAATGACATGATGAAGAATAGTAGAAATGGGTGGAATAAGTGTTCAAAAGTGATAATAATAATGGCATATTAACGACCCAACAGTAACTACACCTATGTATCGCATAAACATGAAACTTAGATAATTACTTTCTTACATAAGCCACATTATCTCAAATGTATAAATGAGTCCAATCAACCCTGATTAAGGAAGTTGACTCAATTAAATCAATAACAATGGGATCTAAAATAGGAATACAAAGGGCTAAGAATGTGGGGCACTACATACACCCACCCTTTAAGAAACTTTGTCTTAAAGTTTTATTCAATACAAAAAAGGGAAATGCTCACATGTAGTCCTTGTGTCTACCCATGTAAACCATCTTGAATCCCAAAAGGAAACATATCCATAAGTCAACATCTCTAAATAATAGCATATTGGGACGTTACACAAGCATAATGATAATGAACCTAGGGTTAGGGTGGCTATAGATATTTGAAGTGGAATTCAATCGAAGCAGGGATGACATGGAAGGATAGGCGAAGATTAATTCCAACTAAGTTCATTTATTGTTCCTCCACCAAACTTGGGATTGTTGGATCTGGTGAACATGTCCATTTCCCTCTATGGATGTGGTGGACCCTAAATGACTATTGTTGGGCAGAAGGGTGTAATAACCCCTTCTCTCTTTGTATTCTATTTGATAGTAGAGTTGCATGTGGGTTAGAAGTGTTTATACGGTTCATGAAGTTTAGGCATCTTGTTTTGAATTGTTTGAACGGTTTGGATCGTCCTTGTGAGTCTTGTCTTCTCCCAGAGGGCAAGATTGTTAAACTTGTGTGAGACAAGTGTGTATACCTTTATGGGCTGATCAATTATGCCATATTTTTGTAGGTTGTGTGTGCATGGTCATCCTGATATTATTTTTCATTTGATATGGTTGATTAGAGTGATGAGTGGTTGCATGCATATATGGTTGATGAGTTGTATATTTATTCGATGCATGGAAAAAGAGTTCGATTAAATGAATTATCGTTATCATGTATATACATATAATATTTGATCACAATGTGTGTTTGGACATACATGTATACATGTATCAATTCTTTTTGTAGGTAATATATCCACGGGGAAACATCCTAGGCACTCCATGTCATTCTAAGGATGGTATCAAGGGTAAACCCTATATTCTCCAAGAAAAAGTTTGATCCAAACTTAAACAAGAACACAACAACTTATATATATAGTCATAAACACAGAGGTGCAATAGAAAAACACTTACTTTCATTAATAGAAAAATATTGAACTATGCTTACAAACAGAATGGAAATAAGATAGCTCAGACGATAATAGCTTATCTCTTATAAGAGATGTGGTGGCTACATGCCTCTGAACTGTGTTACAATGAGGCTCAAGGGCCTATTTATTATTGGAAAACATGAGAAAACCCTAAACAACCAAAACCCTAACCCGAGGAGATGTAACACCGAGAGTTTGTGGGCCTCGTTGGGGTTAGTTGGGCAACCAACTTCCCGGGGTTGTAACTTGGTCATATTATCTCTGTTTGGTGCGTATGATACCTTGTTAGAAAGTTATCTCTAAGTACTATAGGTTTCTTTGCAGGCCCCCACCTATGGCTATGGATTTATCATGGACCCCAAAAAACGTCGTTTAGGGGGGTCAAAAGTGCTCTGGAAGTTCAAGACCCGAAAAACTGCTAAAATTAGTAAATGTTGAAATGAACAAGGAAAAAAATGAAACTGACCGGGAGGTCTAGGTGGAATAGGTGGGTGGTCACCAATATCCACCTAGATCATTCCTCCCCCCTTAGGAAGAAATGGTCCCCATTGTGTGCAGAGACTTTTGTTGAACCTAGTCCCTGGTGAACCACTTGCACTGGTGAAGGAGTTGGCCTACTTTGACAACTCGATATAGTTGTATCCTTTGTTGGAAAGTGTTCTTGATCTGTGTGTCGATGATCTGATCAATTGTGGCTTGTTCCATTCAATCTAGGTTGAGATATGTTCGTGTGAGTTGTTCTGCAATGTCAGATGTGTCCAACAATGGTGGAAAGTATGGCCTAAGGTGATCTACATTCAACACTGGGTGAAGACCAAGGAACCCTGGGATGCTGAGCTCGAAGGCTTTGTCACCGATGACCTTGGTGATGGTGTATGGCCCATATCGGAGCGGGTGAAGCTTGTGGTGGGGTCCAACAAGGCGCTCCTTCTACAAATGTAGCCAAACTTTATCGTCCACTTGGAACTTGTGCGACACTTGATGTTGATCATGGCACTTCTTGTACTTAGCATTGGCTATGTCCAATATGTCATGGACTATTGGTGGATGTGTTGAATGTGATTAATGAAGCTATTAGCCCTTTCATCTTCAGACTAAACATGAGCCAAATTTACCTGAGTGGTGGCAAATGGTATGGCCACATCAATGGGGCATAATGGATGAAATCCCAACCCTACCCGAAAGGGGTTGTGGCCTATTGAGCTGTGGAGAGCTTTGTTGTAGTTGTGTTGGACACAGGGGAGACTTTCATCCCACGTGAGTGGATGCTTCTAGTTGTACATGCGCAGAATGTGTACGATCATCCTGTTAACAACCTCTGTTTGGCCATAAGTTTTGGGATGGAAAGCTATGGACTTATTAAGTTTTGTATCCAACATCGATTAGAGACTTGACCAAAATGCACTCAGGAATTTGATGTCTTGATTTGAGACAATGGACTGTGCGATCCCAAAGTGTACCCATACTCGCTCAAAGAAGAGCTTAGCAGTGGCCTCTGATGTGATAACATGATGGCCATTTTAGAGAATCTGTCGATGACCACAAAAATGCAATCATTGTCATGCTTAGTAGAAGGAAGGCCCGACATGTAATCCATGGAGACAGATTCCCAAGGCCAACTAGGAGTAGGTAGAGGAGTATATAGGCCTTGCTTCTTGATTGTTGGTTTGGCAATGGCGCAAATGGTGCAAGATCTAATGTACTTCCCAACATCCTGACGAAGTTTCGACCAATAAAAATACTTTTGTAATACCACCACTATTTTCTCTACTCCAAAATGTCCAGCGGCTCGACTATAGTGTGCCTCCCAAATCATCTTGGCACACTCACTTGAAGGAACACAGATGTATCCCAGGTGGCATAATAGTGCATCCTGAAGGTGAAAAATTGGAACTTGCCTCCCTTCCAGGTATATGCTGTCAAATTATGGATCACTCTTGTAAAGATGCGGCCACCCCGATGTCTCATGCCCACAGGAGTCAAGCATAGTGATTAGCGCCATGACCGGTGGTCGACTGAGGCAATCAACAACATTATTGGTGCTGCCCTTCTTATACTTAATGTTCAAATGGAATTGTTGCAAATAGGTGGACCATTTCTGATGGCAATCATTCTACAACTTCCCTTCTGTCTATATGAACTATAGAGGTCGGTGGTCTGTGTGGATTACCGTTTCCTTCCCCATAATGTAATGTTTCCATTGACGGCAAGCCTGCACAATGGAATACATTTCTTTTTCATAAGTGGGGTACTTTCGAACTGTGTCTAGAAGTGTCTCATTGTGGTAAGCCACTAGATTCCCATGCTAAGTAAGAACCACACCAATAGCATAGTTGGAGGCATCTGTCTCAATCTCAAATGGTTGTTGTAGGTCTGGTAATGTGAGCACTGGTGCAGAACAGAGGTGATTCTTCAACTCGGAGAATTGTTGGGTTTCCGACCAAAAAAAACTTTGCTTTCGCTCTGGCCTTGGGGACTTGACTTAAAGGCCAAGTGATATGAGAGAACCCCAACATGAACCTACGGTAGAAATTTGCAAGACCCAAAAAGTTGTGGAGCTCTGTTACAGTGGTTGGGGCTAGCCAATCCTGAATGACTTGTATCTTGGATGGGTCCACATGTACACCCTGCTCATAAATGATGTACCCCAAATATTGAACCCAGGCCAGGCCAAAGGTTCATTTCTCCAAGTTAGCACACAACTTGTGTTGGCACAGGGTTTGAAGGACCTTTCAAATATGGTGGAGGTGTTCTTCCTAACTCTGGCCGAAGATCAAGATGTCATCTAAATACACCACCATGAATGCATTGGTGAAGGGTTGCAAGATTTTCATCCATCAATATCATGAAGGTTGCAGGGGCGTTCGTCAATCCGAACAACATGACCAACCATTCAAAAAGGCTTTCCTTGGATTTGAAGGCAGTATTCCACACATTAGAGGGTTCGATAGGCACCTGGTGATAGCCTGATTTTAAGCCAATCTTGCTTAAATATTTGCCCCCGTTAAGCTAGTCTAGAAGGTCGTCGATCTGTGGGATTGGGTACCTATTCTGGAAAATGATCCTGTTCAATGCATGATAGTCAATACAGAGCCTCCAGGTCCCATCCTTCTTTTGTATCAATACAATCGAGCTCCTAGAAGGTGATGAGCTTGGCCTGATGTGGCCTTTTTGCAGCAGTTCCTGAATCTTCCTCTTGATCTCATTGTTCTCCAGAACATAGAGTCGATAGATCTGTCCATTCGGCAACTGCATGCCCGGGGTTAGATCGATGGATTGCTTGACCTGACAGTGCAGAGGTACCCCTATGGGTGAGGTGAAAATATCCCTGTACTCCTCCACGACCTTGTCCATCTATTGTTGTTATGCAGAGGAGCCCTGCCTGGAAGCCGTGGCCATAACCTTCTTCTTTCCCTGGGGGCGAATCATAAGGAAAACAAATTTCTTGGTATGGGAAATGATCTTACTGCATTGCTTTGTAGTGATTAAAGAGATGGCGGTAGGTGGGGCTACCTCTGATATCCTGTACAACTTATTAACCAAAAAAATAATCACAGAGCGTGGTCTAGACTCATATACAACATGTCGCTTCCACAAGTATGGTTTTCCTAACAATACATCACAAAATTCAAGAGGAGAAACGTCACACAATACCTCATCCAAGAAGGGCTTGATGTTGCAGGGAAGGTGGCACTGCTGGCTGACACGAAGATCTCATCCTTAGTGGAGCCATCCGATAGTGTACAGTTGTGGATGTGCTATAGTCTTTAGGCCTAACCACTTCATGACCTCTATTGAAATGAGGTTCTTTTGGATCCCGTTGTCGACAATGAACTACAATGGAGAACCCTTCACCCACATCTATGAGTGGAAGAGGTGTTCCCCCTCCTCTGGATCTTCAGGCTCAATCTTCTGGATCTTGGTGATGGCCATGGCGGCATTAGGCTCCACATCAATGATTTGTTTCCCTTTGTCAATTCCCTTATTGAGTTGTAATTTAGAGTTAGAACCTACGTCTAATTCGGAAGCCTTCAGCTTGGCCACTAGTGGTTGCTTGGCCCAACACTCACTTGTATTGTGAGTGGAGCTCTTATGGAACTCACACCATTTTCCCATGTCCTTCTTCGTCTTCGGGGTGTTTTTCTTTGCTTGCAGCTTCGGCAGGCTAACCTAGGTAGCGCTGCATTGGATTGGTCCTTTGTTCTGTGGTTTTGGGGTGCCTTTTCCTTGCTTTGGATTCGCAGATCCAAAGTCCCGCTTCTTCTGTTTAAAATTTTGCTCAATCTTGACAATGTACCAATACGTTGTGTCAAGCGAGGAAATGTCCAAGAACTCCATCTCGTCCTAGTTGTACTTATTTAGACAGTTGCAGTACTTGAGCACCAAATGTTGGTCAGTATCCTTGATACCCAACTTCATGCGAAGGGTATGCAAAGTATTTTTGAACTCTGGCACATCTTGGTTCCTTCCTTGCCATAGCATGGTCCACTTTATGTATTTGTCTTCATAGCCCCCGACAAGGTAATATTGCTTCTTGATGGCATCTTGAAAAGAATTACAAGTGGGTGTGGCTAAAAACAACGAGGGTTCATGATGCAACGAAAACAATGGTTTAATAAAAACCCACAATGGATCTTTACAACCCCTTTAAATATTAAAGCTGTGCTTTAATCCTTCTCGGGACCCACAACCTTTGGAAAAGGCTTAACAATGCTTTTCTGCCTTTAAACACATATATGGGGTTTTGTTACCGTAGATCTAGATCTGGACAATCCAACGGCTCAGATCGAATCGCTAAATCGCGATCGCAAGTGTAAGGCTCCAACTATCGTGCTATTCCACAATCCCGATGCGATATCGCTATCACTATTGGTGGTTTGCAATGCCCCTTTTTAATATGTATATATATATATATATATATATATATATATATTTCGCTCTGATGGCCCGATGCGATGCCAATCGATGATCGCAAGTCGCAATGGTTGGGTGCCACTTCCCTTAAGTGATGTGATATCACACCGGACCCGATAGCTCTCAACACTCCAATTTATAAATCTTCAAGTCCACCTTCTTTGAATCCGCTAAGTGTTTTAGCGCGATTTCCTTTGGAAATGACTCTCGGCAATTCGATAAGGAAAATGCAAAGTGCCGATGCGATTGGGTTCTATGAACCCAATGGAAATAAAACTCCACCCTATAACTGCCCGAGGGTCGGATTCACTGTTTAACTACGTTTTAGCTGATACTTAGTTTTTTTGGATATTTCTACCTGCGGAACCAAACGATGCCAGATTTGCCTTAATCACAGGAATTCCTATTATTAAGAATAAAAACACAGGGCCACAACCACTTCAATTGAATACATGGAAAAGAAAACACTCAAGCCTCCATAGGCTCGTCATACGATTATGCACACAAAATAGGGATTTTATCCACAATAATAACACAGGGTCTCGGCCTTGGCCATATTACACAGGAAAATGACCTCTGTTTACACAAAATACAGTCCACACACACTCTCTAAGCTCTCGCTCCACTCAACAATCCTCTCTCTTCCTCACTCATTACATTTTCCTATCTTTTATCACTCAAATAATTCCTCTAACAATATCTAACAACAATCTTCTATTCTCAAGAGATCTAACATCAAATCCTCAATTTCTTAGCTCTCCTTAACACCTATGCTAACAACTCTATCTCTAAATCTAAAATAAGATAGTCTCTAACTTATTACAATAATGAATTATAACAAATTGCTTGAGAGATCCAACCCTCTCAGTAAAAACCGGTTTTGATCCAACAGTCAATGAATTTCACCCTTGTTTAGCCACAACATGTGAATAAGTTTTCACATTGCTAGCTAATCCCGATGCTCTTGCATCAGACTCCCGGGGAAGAAAAGACTTGTTCTTCAATCTGTCAGGACTTAATCCATATTTTTGTAGTTTAGCTATTGTCAACCATTTGGAATCTTCTATTGGCTGCTCCTTCCACTTGACTAGATACTGGAAATATGTTTTCCCTCTGGTTTTCTTGGATATTCTTTGATCCAAGATAGCTTCAACTTCTTTCTTGACTACTTTTGGTACCTGTTCCTCCCAGTTCCA
Source organism: Pinus tabuliformis (assembly GCA_031772625.1). Taxonomy (NCBI): domain Eukaryota; kingdom Viridiplantae; phylum Streptophyta; class Pinopsida; order Pinales; family Pinaceae; genus Pinus; species Pinus tabuliformis. The sequence goes on along the minus strand of CM062818.1, from coordinate 1,390,102,115 downwards.
GTTTGAACTTCATCACCTATCTCTTCTTTCTGCAACTCTGTTTCTGCCTCTCTGAATGGATATAAGTCTGCAACATTAAAAATGGGGGATATGCCAATCCCTTCTAGTAACTCAATCTCATATGCATTGGCTGAAAATTTCCTTTTAATTTTACAAGGTCCTATCTTCTTCATTTTCAGCTTGTTATAAGTTTTAGTAGGAAATCTCTCTTTCCTCAAATATGCCATGACTAAATCTCCTACTTGGAACTCCTTTTCTCTTCTTTTCAGATCTGCTCTCTACTTGTATTTGTTGCTATTCTCCTGCAATTTGCCTTTGACTTCTTCCTGTAATCTCTGCATCTGTTCGGCAAAATCTTCAGCACTTGCACTCCTGGCTTCCTGTTTTCCCAAATCTCTAATCTCATACACTCCTCTCGGATGCATTCCAAAGACAATCTGAAATGGACTCATTCCAGTGCTTCTGTTTGGTGTATCATTATAAGTGAACTCAGCTTGAGCTAATGCCAAATCCCACTGTTTGGGATTCTAATATACTAAACTCCTTAGTATATTCCCCAAGCTCCTGTTCACTACTTCAGTTTGTCCATCTGTCTGAGGATGGTATGCTGAACTAAAATTGAGGTTAGTTCCCAGTTTCTTCCAAAGTGTCCTCCATAAATGCCCCACAAATTTGGTATCCCGATCTGATACAATACTTACAGGTAAACCATGCAATCTTACAATCTCTAAAAATAATAAATTAGCTATGTGGGTTGCATCACTAGTTTTCCTACAAGCAATAAAATGTGCCATTTTAGAAAACCTATCTACTACAACATAAATAGAATCGTTTCCTCTTTAAGTTTTTGGTAAACCCAGAACAGATTCCATGCTAACTACATCCCACGGTCAATCTGGTATGGGAAATGGTTGATATAGTCCTGTATTCTGATTCCTTCCTTTGGCATACTAACATACCCTGCATTTCTCAACAAACTTTTTAATATCAGTTTGCATTTTCGGCCAATAATAAAAAGCATTCACCTGAGTGAAGGTTTTATCTTGTCCAAAATGACCAGATAACCCTCCACTGTGCTTTTCCTTGATGATGTTCTCCCTCATGGAACATTTGGGAATACATAACTTGTTGCTTTTAAATAATAGGCCTCATTGAATGAGGTAGTCCATCCACTGACTTCTGTTATGGTTCACTGGATTCTGAACTGTTGTGTAGATGTCTCTAAAATCCTCATCATCCTTGTACATTTCTATCATTTCCTCAAAACCTACAACACCCACTTTAAACTCTTGCAAAATAAAACTTACCCTGCTCAATGCATCTGCTACTTTATTAGACTTACCACTCTTATGCTTTATTACAAAAGTGAAACTTTGCAAAAATTCTACCCATTTGGCATGCTTCTGATTTAGCTTTGGCTGGTTATTAATAAATTGTAAAGTGTGATTGTCTGAATATAAGATGAATTCTTTAGGCAGCAAGTAATGCCTCCACTTTTTCAATGCCTACACAATAGCATAAAACTCCTTGTCATAAGAAGAATATTTCTTCTTTGCATCATTCAGTTTCTCGCTGAAATATGCTATTGGCCTTTGCTCTTGACTCAGTACCGCACCAACTGCTACTCCACTTGCATCTGTTTCTACTTGAAAGACTTTCTCAAAATTAGGCAATGCTAGGATTGGCTTGTCTGTTATCTTCTTTCTTCAGCAAACTAAAGTTTTTGTCCACTGCTTCTGTCCATCGAAATGGCTGATTGACCTCCTTGATTGTCTCAAGGATTGGTGCACAAACTTGACTAAACCCTCTTATAAACTTTCTGTAAAAACTAGCAAGTCCATGGAAGCTTCTTACCTCAAATATGCTTATGGGAGTAGGCCAGTTCCGGATTGCTTGTACCTTCTCCGAATCCATCTTCAAGCCGTCTTCGGAAATTGCAAATCCCAAGTACACCAACTCCTTCTTCATGAAACTACACTTCTTCAAATTGATTAGTAGTTTCTCCTTCTGTAGAGTTCTCAGGACCAACTTAAGATGTTCTAAATGCTCCTCTTTACTTTTGCTAAAAACCATAATATCATCAAGGTAAACAATGACAAATTTACCTGCATACTCCTTCAAGACTTCGTTCATTAGTCTCATGAACGTGCTAGGTGCATTAGTGAGCCCAAAAGGCATTACTAACCACTCATACAGTCCACTATTTTTTTTGAAGGCAGTTTCCCATTCATCGCCTTCCCGAATCCTTATCTGATGATACCCGCTCTTCAAATATATCTTAGTAAACTATCTGGATCCACTTAAACAGTCCATTAAATCATCCATTCTGGGCAAAGGAAATCTGTACTTGATCGTTATCTTGTTGATAGCTCTGGAATTTGTGCACATGCGCCATTCTCCTCCCTTCTTTGGACTAAGTACTGTTGGCACAGCACACGGGCTCAGACTCTCTCTGATCAGCCCCTTGTCCATCAGTTCTTGTACTTGCCTTGCAACTTCAGCGTTTTCCTGAGGAGTTAGTCTATATGCAGCTTTATTGGGTAGACTTGCCCTTGGTATTAAGTCAATATGGTGGCTAACACTTCTAACTGGTGGTAATACATTCGGTAATTCATCCACAATGATATCCATAAAATTATCTAACACAACTTTAATTTCTTCAGGAAAATCATTTAAATTCGTGGACGTTAAGATTACCTTGGGCCTCCCTACAATAGCGAAGTGCAACTCCTCGCTTTTGTCGACCTCCTGTAGCAATTCTTTACCACTTATCAACATGATATTATTTTCAGGCAATCCTTTATCAACATCATTCTTCAATGGCAATAACGTGTGCTTGTTTCCATCCTTCTCTATGGTATATGTGTTCCTTCTCCCATCATGAATTGCTTTCCGGTCAAATTTCCATGGTCTTCCCAATAGTATATGACATACATCCATGGGCATTATGTCACATAGGATTACATCTTTGTATGTACCTATTTGCATCTCAACACTGCACTGTTATGTCACAATGACTTGATGGCCCTTCTGCAACCAAGACACTCTGTAGGGTGCAGGATGTACTGTCTTCGCTAACCCAAGCTTATCCACCATCTCTGTGGACACAAGGTTATCAGTGCTTCCACTGTCTATGATTACCTTACAGCACTTACCTTTTGATTTACAGGTGGTTTTGAACAAGTTCTTCCTTTGTGCAGGTTCTCCAATTTCCTTCTCTGCTCTAAGCAAAGTTCTCCTAAATAGCAATGATTCACCTTCTTCAAGGGGTTCTTCTTTCTCCTCAAGTCGAGGTGGTTTTGGCTTTGCCTCAGCCACATTTGCACCCCTCTGGCTTGCTGATTTGTTATGAGGACAGTCCCACGACATGTGTCCCCATTCTCCACAGGTATAACACCTAACATCTCTTCCTCGCCCTCTTCCTCTGGGCACGAATCTTCCTCTACTAGATTCACCCCTCTGTGGTGATCTGCCACTTGAGCTTCCTACTTCATGCTGATGCTATGTTCCTCTGGATCTGGTAGCTCCTCTTCCTCTCACTGAGCTCTTTCCTCTGTTCCTTTGACTCTGTTTCCTCAATATTTTCTCCTCTACCTTCAGACTTGCTTGATAGGCATCCTCAATAGTTTTCAGACTTAACAAGCTAATCTCATCTTGTATCTCATACCTTAACCCATTTATATATCTAGCTATCTTTTCCACATCATCTTCTACATGCCCTACTCTAATACTTAATCTATAGAATTCTTCTGTATACTCCTTAATAAACATTCCTTTCTGTTTCAAATTTTGCACTTGTTTAAAAAGATTCAAATGATAGTCTTTAGGCAAAAACTTGGCTTTCAGTTTACTTACCATTTTATCCCATTGCTTGATCTTAGATTTTCCTTTCCTCATTCTTGATGTTTGTACCTTGTCCCACCAAATGGCTGCATGACCCTTCAATCTGGTGATTGCAAACTTCACCATCTTATTCTCCTCAACCTCTTCATAGTCAAAGTACTGATCTATGGATCTGATCCAATCTATAAGCTCCTCCGCATTCAGACTCCCTTCATACATAGGAATCTCCATCTTGGGTTTGCTTCCTACTTTTGCCAGCATCTTGATGACCTTGGTAGTTTCATTGTCTTCTTCTACTTCTCCCACATCTGCAGCAGATTCTTCTGAAGATCTCTTAGCTCCATCATTAGGTGCTCTCCTTTGGGCTGTCTCCATTGTCTCCATTCGTGCACGCAAACTCCACACTTCTTCCAACAAAATTGCATTTGGTTCTGGTCTTCCTCGATCAATTCCTCTCCTCAGTGGCATCTTCGCTGCGAACACCTCTTGCTTCTACTCTGATTCCAAAAATTGATGCAGCGGAAACAATGGTTTAATAAAACCCACAATGGATCTTTACAACCCCTTTAAATATTAAAGTTGCACTTTAATCCTTCTCGGGACCCACAACCTTTGGAAAAGGCTTAACAATGCTTTTCCGCCTTTAAACACATATATGATGTTTTGTTACCGCAGATCCGAATCTAACCAATCCAACGGCTCAAATCGAATCGCTAAATTGCAATCGCAGGTGTAAGGCTCCAACTATCGCGCTATTCCACAGTCTCGATGCGATATCGCTATTGCTATCGGTGGTTTGCAATGCCCCTTTTTAATATAGATATATATATTATATATATATATTGCTCGAATGGCACGATGCGATGCCAATCGGTGATCGCAAGTCGCAATGGTTGGGTGCGGCTTCCCTTTAGTGATGCGATATCACGCCGAACCTGATAGCTCTCAACACTCCAATTTATAAATATTCAAATCCATTTTCTTAAATCCGCTAAGTGTTTTAGCGTGATTTCCTTTGGAAATGACTCTTGGCAATTCGATAAGGAAAATGCAAAGCGCCGATGTGATTGGGTTCTACGGACCCGATGGCAATAAAACTCCACCCTATAACCGCTTGAGGTCCGGATTCATTGTTTAACTACGTTTTAGCCGATACTTAGTGTATTTTGGATATTTCTGCCTGCGGAACCAAACTACGCCATATTTTCCTTAATCACGGGAACTCCTACTATTAAGAATTAAAACACAGGGCCACAACCACTTCGATCGAATACATGGAAAAGCAAACACTCAAGCCTCCATGGGCTCGTCATACGATTATGCACATAGAATACAAATTTTATTCACAATAATAACACAGGGTCTCGGCCTTGGCCATATTACACATGAAAATGACCTCTGTTTACACAAAATACAATCCACACACACTCTCTGAGCTCTCGCTCCACTCAATAGTCCTCTCTCTTCCTCACTCATTACATTTTCCTTTCTTTTATCACTCAAATAATTCCTCTAACAATATCTAACAACAATCTTCTATTCTCAAGAGATCTAACAGAAAAATCCTCTATTTCTTAGCTTTCCTTCACACCTATGCTAACAACTCTATCTCTAAATCTAAAATAAGATAGACTCTAATTTATTACAATAATGAATTATAACAAATTGCTTGAGAGATCCAACTCTCTTAGTAAAAACCGGTTTTGACCCAATAGTCAATGAATTTCACCCTGTTTAGCCACAACATGTGAACAAGTTTTCACATTTCTAGCTAATCCTGATGCTCCTGCATCAGTTCACTCTTGTCCTTTTATTCATAGTAGGTTTCCCACAAATCCTTGATGTGTGGGGTGACTTTAAGAAGTGAAAAAGTAATATTTTTCCGATTGGAAAAGTCATGAACTAAAAAATATCCTTCCAATAAATTGAACCATTTATCTATGCCGTCTGCATCTATCAAGCCTTCGAATATGGGCATATCAAAGTTAACTTGTACCTTAAAAGGAGTGGTGCCTCGAGAGTGGCTGTTGGATGAATATGCATCGCCTATGGGTAGCTATCGAAGGATCTGGGCGAAGTTATCCATGATCGCGTCCCTTTGTCGCTCGAGGGATTCCTCGATTCCTCGAGCAACATTTTGAAAGGATCTCCTACCCCCTCATATCACTTTTCTTTCACCATGGGAGGTCGTCGGGTTTTGCAAGGCTGATCCTGCAATGGTTCAACGAGATCAAGCCCTAACTCCTTATACCCTGACCTCGTTGGGGACATGCAAAGAAAAACATAGAAGGAGCAGACCATTATAATACCATTGATTCGAACTTAAACATGAACAAAACAACTTACATATATAATCATAAACACAGAGGCACAACACAAAAACACTTCCTTTCATTAATAGAAAAATACTAAACTATGCTTACAAACATAATGGAAATAAGATAGCTCGGGCGATGGTAGCTTATCTCTAAGAAGAGATGTGGTGGCTACATGCCTCTGAACTATGTTACAATGAGGCTCAAGGGCCTATTTATTATTGGAAAACATGAGAAAGCCATAAACAACCAAAACCCTAACCCCAAGAGATGTAACACCAAGAGTTTGTGGGCCCCGTTGGGGTTAGTTGGGCAACAAACTTCCCGGGGTCGTAACTTAGTCATATTATCTATGTTTGGCACATACGATACCTTGTTGGAAAGGTCTCCCTGAGTAATACAAGTTTCACTGCAGGCCCCTACCTATAAATATGAGCTTGTCACAGAACTAAAAAAAAAAACGTCGTTTAGGGGGTCAAAACTGCTCCGGAAGTTTAGGACCCAAAAAACTGCTAAAAATAGTAAATGTTGAAATGAACAAGGAAACAGATGAAACTGACCGTGGGGTCTAGGTGGAATAGGCGAGTGGCCACCAATATCCACCTGGATCAAAGTCTAAGGCAATAACTAGTGAATATATCATATACAACTCATCAATAATCAACTCACTAAAAGCAACATGCCACATGAAGGGACATGAACTTGAGCGTAGAGGGTAGTATTTTTCCTTGCAACACCTTAAGCTACACTTAACTGACATATATGCATATATCCACATGCACAAACACATATATTTCTCTCTATATATATGTATGTGTGTGTGCACACACACTCTTCTTGTTTAGAAAAATTGGATTATTTTAACCCATTGCTCACCTTCTTATGCTTTACTTTTAAAGTGCATGCATTGAAAGTTCTAGTATCGTTGATTTTCATAGCAATGAACATGAACTTAATGAATCAAGTTGACTATATAACAATGTAATAGTACATCTCATATTTAAGTTAAATCTTACAAACGAACGTCGTTGGCAATGAATATAGTCGTGGATAATGTGAATAAATGAATGGAAGAAGACAACTATAAAGATAAGTAGGTGTAACCCATGCCTTATTAACAACTCAACAATGTTGGTACCAACTATGAATGGCTTAGAAATGTTTCAAAGTATAAACAAAAATGAATTATAAGGGAGGTAGGATTGAAAAGAAAATTAAAATGAATTTGTGATGGGGAACATCAAAGAGATAAGATGATTATAAGTTCACAAAACATTACAAGTTTGACTGTGTATTGTTTGTTGGAGTTTGGGTTCAATGGGCATAAGTTACGATGGGTTCGACAATATTGATGAATAGAGTTGTGGTGGGTTCAACAAAGTTAGTGTGCACTCAATAGAGTTAGTGTTTGTCAAAGTTATGGTTCAACAATGCTTTGTTTCATCTAAAACGACTTGCACCAATTTTTTTAGTGCGAAGATTTTATATAGGGATGCATGAGTTTTGTTTCAGAGTATTATCAATCCTACAATAAATAAGTGGTGAAGTACTTGGTGTTATGTCAAAGTAAAAGTTTATATCGCATATGTGGTAGCCTTTATTCATTTGGAGTTACTTGAGATGTGTTTTTGTAAGAGTTGAGGTGACTAAGATCTAGGATTTACAAAATGTTGAGAAATCTAGCTTGCTTGAAGGATGCATATGCTTATGGTTTATGGAAAAGGAAAATAAGTTTTCCTTTTGACTAGTAGTGGAGAGACAAAGGTTTCCTTGCCTTATCACTAGGTTCTCGGAGGTGTGGCAAAGCCGAGAGACATAACATTGACTGGACATTTTAGTAGAGTGAAGCCATCATTGTCTAGTATGATTGAATTGGAAAGGAATGATTAGCATTAACATGAGGTACAATCAAAATTTCACCCTTATGCAATGGTTCTTTTGTTTTCTCTTGGAGGATCCAAAGGGTAAAGAGTTGGTCACCTCGAGGGGTTCACGGTTGTGTGCAGAAACTAACCAATTATGCTTATTCTATTGGAATGAACAATTTAACTTTTATAGGATGAGAGGGATATTCAATTATTGTCGCTTTGCTTCACAAGGCTACCCTTTAACCAATAGAAACAAAAGATATTTAAAACCATGGGATATTCTCTTGGTACATTCAACACGTGACCTTAGAAACTCTTTAGATGGGAGAGGTTTATCACTTCTTGATTCTAATGGACACTAACGCGGGGTTGTAAGACAAAAAATGACCATAGATAGTGGCAAATATATGAGGGTTCAAGGTATCAATTATGAAACATTATCATTTTAGTGTAAATATTACCAAAACATAGGGCATATTATGTGTGATTTCCCTATAAGAGATCTCTTTAATAAGCATCAAGAGGAAGTGGTCATTTCACCAAAGGCTTCAAAGTTGGCTTAGAAATATAGGGCAATGATTGACCTTCTTAGATCTCTCACCCTGACCTATGGGTTTCCAAGAGCTCATCCTTTGATCCGGGGTGAAGGAAACATCTTTGATGATTTTGGGAGAGATATAAGAAAGCTTGATGTTTTTACCTTCTCATGGTAAGTATAATACTTGGGTGGATATTTTGATTTTGGGATAATACTCTCTGTTGAAATATTTTCTTGGAGAGCTATAACTGATTTTCAGATATTCTTTCCTCCCAAAGATTGTTATTTGAAGGCAGAGTGGAGCATATGGAGTTGAAGATGTAAGAGGGGAGGATATTCATATTCTTTGATGCCACTTGAGAAGTATGTTCTTTAATTTCATAATGAGGATCTTGCCATTGTGGACAACATCCTTGGTACTTTAGCATATCTAAATTTTTTGTTTGAGCAAATCCCCATATTGGAGGGGGATATAAACAAGGATGTTTGAAATGATGATAAGGAGACTTGGAAGAAAGCAATTAACATATGAGAGTTAGTAGTGGAGGGTGACCTTTAGTTAGGTTTATTCCTACCCCATGCAAGTTTATCATTGTCAAAATTCATGAAATCACGCCCAAATCTCTTGCCCCTCAAGTTAGCATAGTTATAATCTAAAGGAAGGGAAGGAGGAAAGATTCATTCCACGTGATCTTTCCCTGTTGCATCATAGTGTTTGAACTCTGTGGTTGTAAAGAAAAAGATTCAAGTGGAGTTTTTTCTAGTCTCAAATACTCTGATAGACTCCTTTGATATTATGGGTTTTCTTTTTTAATCCTTGATCTAATTGGACCATTGGAATTCAAGGTTTTATTAACATGGCATTAATAGGAGTGCATCCTTACTTGCAACTTGATGAATGAGAAAAACACCTAATTGTGAGTATTAGTGTCCATGTGAATGTTTTCTAATAGTTTTTTGGGGATTTGAACCCCAACTTTTGTATCTTTCCATCACACTAATAAAATTTAACATTTTTCATATATATATATATATATATAGATAGAGAGAGAGAGAGAGAGATATTTTACTTGTAATTTATATTATAGCATATTGTTTTAATTTGTAGAAAGCATGCACAAGCTTAATACATATCTTACACTCAGAGAAGGATGAAGTGCATCTCCATTTTACATTTATCACAAGTTGCCCTTTATAAGCGTAAAATATTATATTTGGTTATAAAACAAGTGCTACATAGTAGCTAATCCGACCGCTTAGTTTAATTTAGGTTTTATCGATTGGTAAATTGAGGTATTTTGTTAATTGTAATTATGCATTTTTTGCAGATATGAACAACTTTGTTACTAATTTCATTTGTTGAAAAGTTTTCTTCAAATCATGTGAATAACCCAAAATTCAAAAGCATTTGACATGAGTAAAAATTCACCACCTTAGTAACTAAGAGAAATATATTTTAGGTGGTCAAGTTTTGTCAACTTAACATGATGTTGTAGTTGCATGTTAACATCTTAGACATTAAGAGAAGATAGATGAATAACATTTAATATTATAAATTTATTTTTATTTAAAAATAAATGAACAATTAAATAAATATTCAAATAAATAATGAAGCATATAATTAAATTCAAGTTATTAATAATATGATTGAAATGGTCCCAAAGTTTTTATTAATTTGATTTTTTAAATTTAACTAGAATTTTAGATTTATGAAAATTTATATTTTTGTTTTGTATAGTTAATTTATGATAATAATAAAAAAAATAGTTATTATAATATTGTATAATTGATTTATGAAAATAATAATAAAATGTTAATAAAAAATAAACATTAATAAGAGATAAATATATATATATATATATATATATATATATATATATATATATATATATATATATATATATATATAGTTTATAAAGTTGAACTTATAAATTAAAAAAAAAAATCACATAAGGTCACAATAGGATAATAACCAACCTGGATCCATCTTAACATCGGATCTATCAAGCGCCGAGAGAGATCAAATCTCTCGATGTGCAAAGCTATTTTTTGAGTGCAAAACTTGAGGTAAGGTTTGCACCTTGAGAGATTTGATCAATCTCAGTGCTTGATAGATCAGGTGTTAAGATGGATCTAGGCTGGTTTCAGTTGTGTGCGATCACACAAAATTTGTTGAACATCTAATTATTTTGATCATTTTAAATATGCTAAATATGTCTAAGATTAATTTGGTCAATTTAATTTAAAATTGCTTAGTTACCTCAGTTTGTTGAGATGAGAGAGACTGTTAGTAACTTGAATGATGAAAAATGATGAAATACAAATTTTGAGTGCAAAGTGTCAATGTAACAATTTTGATAGATAGAAAATGTGAATACTAAGAATATAGTCAATTACAAACAATCTTCATTGCAATCAATATGAAACTATTTTCTTCTAGTGTTCTTATTTGTCAAACCTATTAGTTTTTCCATTTTCTCAATCATATGAAAAGAGTAGTTGGAATCATAGACCATTCAAATATTTAACTCAACCTATTGCAGTAAACAACATACCTTATCTCTGTTGCTCTCCAATATTAATAGTAGTTTTCTCGAAATTCAATCATTGTGACTTATGGAGTGTTAAACCCCAAATAATTTTCAATGGTAGTTATTTTCTATTACCGTGTTTGAATGCAAAGTAATTAACAATGTTGAATGATGGAAAATGAGAATAAGAAGAATGTGCCCAATTATAAATAGTTTATAGTCTCAAGAAGCAAACATTTGGGGTAAGCAAACATTTTATTTAGGATGAAAATTCAAGTATTGTATTTATGGTTGAATAATTTTTATGTGCTTACACTAAGAGAGAGTGTGTATGTTTTGGGGGTGAGAAGGAGAGACAAGGGGAGATAGAGATATAGATGCGGGGGGGAGAGGGGAGAGGGAAGAAGAGAGAGGCAAAGACGAGGAGGGAGGAAGAGATATAGATATGGAGAGATGAATGTTAGAGAGAGAGAGAGAAAGGGAAGAAAGAGAGAGGGAGGGGAAAGGGAGCGAGGGAGAGATAGATAGATAGATATGGAGAGAGAGTGTGTATGGGGGCTGAGATAGATAGATAAAGAAGGAGAGACAATGAGAGATAGAGATATAGATGGAGGAGGTAGAGATGTGTTTACACTGAAATCAATGCACACTATTAATCTAATTACTTTGAAATTAATGCACATCATACATCTTGTTGCATCAAATCAGAAATCAACATCTACACTAAAATCAATGCATCCAGTACAAACAATCAAATAGGATTAGAAATCAAAATCTATACTGAAATCAATGCATCTAGTGCAAGTGATCAAATAGGATTATAAATCAATATCTACACCGAAACCAATGCATCTAATGCAAGCAATCAAATACAAGTAGAAATCAACATCTACACTGAAATCAATGCACCTAGTGTGAGGTATTAAATATGATTAGAAATTGACATCTAAACTAAAATCAATGCATCTAGTGCAAGCGATCAAATAGGCTTAGAAATCAATATCTACACTAAAACCAATGCATCATGTGCAAGCAATCAAATAGGAGTAGAAATCAACATCGACACTGAAATCAATTCATTTAGTGTAAGGTATTAAATAGAATTATAAATCGACATCTACACTGAAATCAATGCATATAGTGCATGTGATCAAATAGGATTAGAAATCAACAACCACATTAAAAATCTAAAATATTCATGACTTTCTAGATCTAACTTTTATGTATGTATTTGTCTCTGTGAGACTCTTTCTTCTTCCCTCTCTCTCCACCTTCCATTATGTGTTTATCTCCCTCCCCCTCTCCTTCTCTCTCTTCCCCTCCCTCTCTCCCCCATCTCACTCTATCTGCCTCTCCCTAACTTTCTCTATCTTTCTCTTCTTTCCTCTCTCCCCCTGCTATCTATATTTATACCTCCCTCCATCTCTCCTTATTTGTCTCTCTATCTCAACCCTATAAACATATGTCATGCTCTCTCTCCCCCCCGCCGCCGCCCCCCCCCCCCCCCCCCCCCCCCATATATATATATATATATATATATATATATCTCCCTCTTCCTTTCCCTCTCTATCTCTTCCCTTCTCTCTCCCTCTCCCTCTACCCCCTCCATCTATATCTCTATCTCCCATCTATCCCTCTTCCTCCCTCCCTCTCTTTGCCTCTCTCTTCTACCCCCTGCCCCGCCCCATCTATATCTCTATCTCCCCTTGCCTCTCCTTCTTACCCCCAAAACATACACATTCTCTCTCCATATCTATTTATCTCTCTCTTTCTCCCTCTCACTCTCCCTCTCTCTCTTCGCCTTCTCTCTCTCTCTCTCCCTCTCTCTCCCTCTCCCTTGTCACTCCCTCTCCACCTTTCGCTCTCTATCTTTCTTCCCCTTCTAACTCCATCTCTCTCTCCCCCCATCTCTCTCCTCTCTCTCAAGTCTTCTCTTTTTTTCCTTCCTCTCTCTCCCCTTCTCTCCCACCTCCCTCAGTCTCTCCCCCCATCACACACACATTCTCTCTCCACCCTCCAACTCTGTCACTATCTCCCTCCCTCTCTCCTTCTCTCTCTCCTCCTCTCTCCCCCCTCCATATCTATGTCTCCTTGTCTCTCTCTTCCCCTTCTTTCCCTATCTTTATCCTCTCCTTTTCTCTCTCTTCCCTCCCTCATTCCATCTTCATCTCTCCCTTGTGACTCCCCCTTTCCCCCTCCAAATCCATCTCTCTCCCTCCCTCTCCCCCCTCCTCTCTCTCTTCCTTTATCTCTCCCACTGTGTCTCTCACCCATATCATGCACTATCTTTCCTCTATAATTGTTAATCACTTTGCTTTCTCATCGCTTGGATCCTTGGTTATAACATTTTTGCTCTTACATTTAATTAAAAAATGTCATAAAATTAAATTAAATTAAAATATTTTTATTTTGAAATAAGTTATTGTTTTTTGGCATGTGGTATTGATAAGCCATGGTATTGGCCCATGGTATTGTAACAATTAAAATTCTAGATCCATAACATAATAATCCAAAGTCTAGATGGCCCATGGTATTGATAAACCATGACAATAGCCCATGGTATTATAATTTTCTTCCCTCCTCTCCCCCTCTATCTTTGGCTTGTGGGTATTGGCCCATGGTATTGTAACAATTAAAAGTCTAGATCCATAACATAATAATCCAAAGTCTAGATGGCCCATGGTATTGATAAACCATGGTAGTAGCCCATGGTATTATAATTTTCTTCCCTCCTCTCCCTCTCTATCTTTCTCTTGTGGGTATTGGCCCATGGTATTGTAAAAAACCTACTTAGAAGTTAATAATATCCATGGTAAATATTCATAATTAAAAATCTTGTCATATTGTAAATATTAAGTTTTTATGCGCTTATTAATTAAATTTATAGATGGAACACATCTATATTAATTGTTACAAATATATTGATTACATAAAATATAATATTACAATATTATATGTTACCCAATATTTATAACCATCCCCACCTAATTAGTAGTGGCCACGCCTGGGGAGAAATACTAATTAAAATGTAATATTATTAAATTTTACCTAATATACACCCTATCCTAAATATTAAATTCTACTCAATATTTCCCCTCACTCTCACTCCTACTGATTTTATTGAGCACCTTCCATTATATTGAATTTACCTTTCTACAACTAAAAACAACAACGAAATACAAATTTACATACAAATTTACCTGATTATTATTATTATTACAAAAATGCCACGAAATTTACTTGGTTATTATTACAGGATATGTCCAATTGAATCTTTCGCTTCCGAATTGGAAGGAGTCTACTTGGTTGCTTGGGTAAAATTTAGAATAGAACTACATAAAAGCACTCTTTGGGGTAGACAAGCCTTTGGCATTTGACATTTTCAATGATTTGGCAATATGGAGTCATGATGAATTCATTAATAAATATAAACCTAATTGATTTATTCGATTCAATTTAAATTTTATAACTATGTAAATATTAATGATAAATAATAATGCACAATATCTTAAGCATTATTATGAGTATAATAAACAATACCTTGTTTATTATACTCATAGATTCGTATCACTGAAGTGAAATTTTTGCTTGTGTTCATTTATACAAACTACTATATTTGTGTGTGTCTAATGCTCTTATTGGGAAGGGCAATACAGTATGCAAGTACTAGGCAATCATAATTAATGTAGAATGAAAAGGAAAATCGAGATAAAATATGCAATTCCATAAAATTAATTTAAGTTTGTACTAATAGATGGACTTGGCCATAAGCTAAGTGATCATGGGTCATATTGTTAGATCCCAAGTTCCAAAACGTTTGGTGAACAACCCATATGGTAAACACTCATTATGGATACTAGAGGAGTGGAATGCCATTATTACAAGGTCTTTGGGACTGCTCTTCTTTGCAAATCCCTCTGGAGGGGCATTTTTGGCACCAACCCCTGGAGTGATATTATTCGCCAAAAATATCAAAAAGGCAGAGGCATAGAATTCTGGTTCAGGTTTGATTCCATTGGTTCGCAGCAAGGGTCTGCTATTTGGCTCAGCTTCAGGCGGATCCAGCGATATTTTCTCAGCAACCTTAAATGGAAAATATTCACAGGCTGGAAGATTCTCATTGGCATTGATTCCTTTGCAGGCTTCAAGGGTAATCTTCATGTTCCTTCTTCTATCCTTTTTCACCTCCACAGATCTGGCATTTTCTCATGGGATAAAGTTATCAAGGATTGGAGAGGCCCTTCTCCCGTGCTTATGGACGCTCACGACATCGGCATTCCTCAGGATTTGTCCCTTCAATGGGATATTCTCAATAACTCTCTCCTTCAGGGTGGAATAGCGCGCTCCGTTGATGAAGACCATTTGGTTTGGTCCTTATCACTCTCTTCCACTCAAGTAAATGTCAAAGACATTTATCTGGACCTCATTTCAAAATCAATCAGAATGAATAGACAGTGTTTTCCTGCACTCTGGTGGAATCTAGGCTGCCCCCTCAAAGTGACTTTATTCTCTTGGCTGGTGTTCTTCAACAAAAATTTGACATGGGAGTCCTTAAGGAAGCGCTCCTGGCATGGGCCCAGTAGATGCGCCCTCTGCAAGCTGGAGGAGGAAACCAATTTTCATCTGTTTTTCAAATGTCCGGTTGCCCAACAAATCTGGTACGAATTAGCACTGCTTTTCTCCTTTCCGCATCTTAACTTCATTTCTGTTGATGCAGCCTATGCATGGTGGGGAAGACAGGATGCTGCCCTTCGTCCAATCCTTCCCATCGCTATATGGAGCCTCTGGAAATGGAGGAACTTAAAAATTTTTGAGGACTCTAATCTCTCCTCCATATATGTTCTATCTCTTTTCTCTGCTCTCTATTCTCCTAATCGCTGAAGCAGACCCTCTGTGGTTTTATTTTTGTCTCTATTATCATGGCTGTCTCTGAAGGCAATCTCCTTTTGGCATTTTGCTCATCCTTTGATGCATATGTATTCTGACCATCAGTCTTTCTCTCAGGTGATCTTGTAACCAAGCCTTCAGAACTATTCTGAATATCTCTCTCTCAGACGATCTTTTAACAGATCCATCAGTTCTATTTTGTATATATTACCTCAATATAATATAAAGCTTTTCTTTCTGAAAAAAGAAAAAGAAAAAGAAAAAGAAAAAGAAAAAGAAAAAGAAAAAGAAAAAGAAAAAGAAAAAAGAAAAAAAGAAAGAAAGAAAAAAAGGTCTCAGAGAAGAGCAGTGTTATACTCGTAACACAATTATTGCTTTCAAAGTAAGGATTGAGTAAAAAAAGAATATATAAAACAAACCAAAAGTGAGCCACCTAATTATTTAGACAACATTGACTCTTTTTCTTCATCTTCAAATATTCCACATTTTTTTTAACATAACATAGTTACACTATTTATTTTAATAGCATAAACATGGATAAGTTGGCCTTAAACCCCTTTGCATTTCCAAATAAATGAATAAAAATATTAATATGTATAAACACAAATTGCTTCCTTACCTAATTATAATTATTTATTTATCTATTAATAAAACATTCACAGGAGTGCACCTTTACTTGCATTTTGATGAGTAGGTGAAAGTACATAACCAATAGAGATAGAATAGTTCCTCATCACATGTTGGCCTTTGTGAGTATTTAAAACATATTATATTTTTTCTGCAGTATGAATGTTTTCTAATAGTTTTTAGGAACTTTAACTCAACTTTGTGAGCATTTAAAATATATTATAGTTTTTCTAACTAGGCTTGGCCTAGGCTGAGGCTAACTCCAATGTTGGATGGAAGAATGATCTGTTCACCAATGGGATGTTATCACCAGTATTGTGCAAAGCTTAGTCGAGCTTGGATGCAGATAGTTTAATTCCCCAGAAAATGTCTCCCATTCTCAACTTATCCCTATGAGATTTGAACCAATAACCTAATAAAAACCAAACCCAGATCATTATTACGCCTAATAAGTATAAAACGTATTATATATTTGTTATAAAGAAAGCACAAGTGGATGTAGACTTAGAAATGTTTTATTTTTCACATGTCTTTATGTAAAATTTTAAATTTGTTATAACACGAGCAAAAGTGAAGATAGAGGGGTGTTTTTGTTTATAACACGAGCACGTCTTTCCTGCACATATATGCTTAGCCAATGTTTCTGACTGACAATTTGATTTGTGCCCTACAGGGAATGGATGGACCCCGTTACTTATTTCATTCAATCTGAGTCCTGTAGTGTTTTTCATCCCGGTCTTTTAGCATTTTCTTCACCTTGGCTCCAGTGTCCCACTATAACTCACAGCATATATGTTTCACAGGAGTACATTGTAATACGTTTAGACATTGTAACTGGGTTTTATTGGCATGCATTCAATCAACTCATGTCCCTCTATGAGAGGCCCTGCACAACTAAAAAGGTCGACCACATTATCTCACAAAGTATAGCAGTGTTCAAACTGACAGAGGAGCCTTGTTTGACAATCTCACGAACGGAGCCGGAGCTGTGTTCAGTATAAATATAGCAAATACGGCGGAGCGCTAGAGCCCTTTAGGTAAATGTAATGCGAATCTCTGTTGCATACAGTTCTTTCAATGAATCTCATATTTTTTTAGGTTCTGTTGAATGCACTCTCTATAGCCCATGAATAGCAATGAAAATGGTAGTTTGTCTGAAGTTTTGCATACCAGTGATTGTAATATTAATTTCTTCACCCTCCTACAATTTTCCCAGCCGCCGCACTGTTCACGACCTGATCCGAAGCACTTTGTCTTTCGGGGTTCTTGGTAGTGAACAGACTCCAGAAAGCCACTCTCCACTTTGGGCTGCGAACAATGCTCAGAATTAGGGCTTTTTCTTTTGGCGATTAGTATAACGGAAAAACTGAACGCCCCATTATGATCAGCCACTTTTAATAGTATATGCAGGGAGATTGTAGGCCGAGGACAAGGAGGAAAAGCTCGAAGCTCTAAATCCTGGAGGTTTTTAGTGAGAAATTTGAGAGGTTTAGAAGAAGACTCATTCGCCTCGGAATTGCATTGTAGTGCCCGCTAAATCTTAATTATCTGGTGCAAATGGCTGGGAACAGCACGCCTTTCATTCCCAAGGTAAAATTCTTCCGAATTGTCAGCATTAGATCTCGAATTTCGAGCTGGGAATTGCGTTCCAGAGTTTGAATTTGGGGTTTTGTGGAGGGTTTTAGCGTTAATTTTCCAGAGTTTGAATTTGGGGTTTTGTGGAGGGCTTTAGCATTAATTTTCCAGAGTTTGAATTTGGGGTTTTGTGGAGGGTTTTAGCGTTAATTTACGCATTTTACCCATCCTTTGCCACAAATTCTCAGCGTTTGTGGGAAATTGGGGATGAAAAATCTCTTCTTCGGAGAAATTAAGGGTTTAAGGCCGAGAATTCAGAGAATTCGCCATTTAAATGTAACCCGTGACTCCATTGGATGTCTGTCCATTTGGCCGTTGTGAAATTATTGTGAATTTATTTTTGCTATGGTTCCAATTCTGCTTCCCTTAGTTTAGAATTCAAAGATTTTTGCCATCGGTTGTCTTGTCCATCTGAAAGCCCGAGAATCTAATATGCAAGGTCCTCATACTCTACAAGATCATTGATCTATTCTACAAGTTCTACAAAAGAATGCACATAAGCTTGCAGTGAACCAGATTGTTGAATGCATATGATGGGCAGCCTATAGGAAAACCCGATATTGTATAAGCTACGATAGCGTTACTCCAAATTAATTTAAAGCTAATCAAATATAACCCCTAAAACCTTCAAAGATGTTTAACTGACCAAACTCATGGGGTTCATAAGCTGTAACCATCTACTCAAAATTATTTTTTATAGACTGCCCTCGCCGAGTGTGCAGAGTGATTATAGAGATTTAATCCTGCAAGCTTATCCTTTATTTCAGGAAAAGAAGTTTCTTTTTAATGTTGTAAATTGAAATCAAATTCATAAACAAAAATGTTCTGAAACATAAAGATAAATTACTTAAATTCAAGGATGAGAGTTTTAATCAACAATGAGATTTTGAAGGTATGCGATATCATTCTAATGCATGGTAGAGAATCTAATTATTAGTTCTCCACCAAATAACCAAGGCATTTGCAAGGGATGAATCCAACCGAAATAGAAATTAAGAGGGCATTACTTCAAAGCGAAGGTTTCTATTTTCGAGTTTCCCAGAAAATTTAAATAAAATTCAATTTGTGATTTCTGGAATTGTGATGGTTTATTATTTTTATTATTACAATAATATCATCAAAGTATACCCTAATGTATCTTTGTCATTTCCATTACGATGACCAGTTAACCGTCGCAATCAGAGAGAAGAAAAACAAAATTCCAAAAAATTATTAATTTGTTTGTATAAAAAGGAACATCTTCTGAATTATTAATTTATTGGTATAAAAAGGAACATCCGTGAATAAAATGTTAAATCTTTTTGCATATGAGATCTATTTTTTGCTTGAAAATTCACTTAGTGCGATGGAATAATGGATACAAAACACAATTCGTCCTCCTTTCTGGGATAAATTTCATATGTATTTGCCTTTTTTATTATTTGTTGACACCTAATCCTCTGCGATTGGGTGAATTTGTAATGTGAACAGTCATCAGAAGATGAACTGAGTAGTCACATTCTTTGTATATAACAATAGCTACCTAATGAAATAAATCGAATCAGTTTTCTGCCCAACTGGAGTTACTCCTGGCCTGACATGGTATCAGAGCCAGTTCTCAAAATAGTTGTAACTCCCTTCATTTTTGCTATTGTGGGCTGTACGCTGGTCTGAGCACTGTCCACTGAGAGCTGTCCTCTGTCGTTTTGACCTGAGCTCTGTCCTCAAACGCCTTTGTCGTTCTGTCCACTGAGCGCTGTCCTCAACGCCTCTGTCCTCACTTCTCCGGTTTTTCGTTGTGATACCGGTCTGCCTTACCGTTTATTTTTTTTGAAAACCATAGGCCACCGTGGAAGCGGAGCATCGAATCCGGCGGATACTTCTTGCAGAGTTATTCAATTTTCGGCCTTCTTGCAGAGAGGTATTCATTTTTCAAATTTTTTTCATTGAAAGGAATATGAAGGACGCTCTCCAGCTGCAGTCAAACTCCAGTTCTCCAAGCGATTCAAACTGAAGATTTGAAGCTTACCACTATCTGAAGAAGCTTGCTAGCCGAGACATTGTACCCCTGCTCGAAGTGACTTCAATCCAATCAAAGGTTAAGAGTATTGTTTCATGTGTGTGAGGACGTTTCTTTGCATAACAGAGGAAAGATTGACTGTGTATCTCCCATACCATTGGTTCTCAAACAGTTGCAATACCATTGTTAACCCCGCAATACCGTCTCTCCAAACCACGCTGTTCTGTGATACAACGTTGTCATATTTTATGAACATTGTTATATGGTAATGGTATCGATTGTGTTATGGTATTGGTATCTTAAGCTCGTCTGTTTGAACACTGTCCCATATGTTTTAACGCTGTCTATTGAACGCTCGTTCTGATTTATGATACCTTAAGCTCGTCTATTTGAACGCTGTCCCATATGTTTTAACGTTGTCCCATATGTTTTAAACGTTGTCCGATATGTTTTTAAACGCTGTCCCATTGTTAAACAATATGTATACATTACTGTGTGCATCTCTTAAGAGTGACTTCTATGAGCAGTCCTAGACGCATGTTTAGTACACACTTGTGGCTAATGGTTTTAAAGCCTTAAAGCAGTGGAAAGATTCGGTCTCCATATTTTTAACGCTGCCATATGTTTTAACGCTGGAAGGAAGTCTTGTTGCGTGGACTCTAATTCTCTTTGTCAGGCACTTTGGAAGAGCACCAGGTGTTCCGCACAGCCACACTAAACCATATGTTCGATCATAGGGTAGGAAATTTGAGATGGCTCGTGGTAAGAGAAACAGTCGTGGCTTCAAGGTCTTGAGAATCAAAGGGATTTATGGTGATCTTTTTAGTCTTTTTAGTGAACTTTGAAATTGTAATACCGTTGCTGCTCCAACTTTGTAGAGCTCGCGGTTGATGCCGTTGCTGCTCCAACTTTGTAGAGCTCACGGTGAATGATTGATTATTTTTAAACAACCAAAATTATTTCCCACGAAATTTTTTTTGAGTACAATTTCACTGTATATCAGCAGAAGTTTTTTTTATCAGCAGAAGTATTATTTTTACAAAATGCATTCAATCATCTCTATGGTAGGAATAATTCTCGCTGGCAAGGAGAACTATCCTGAATGGTCCCGGATGATAAAACACACCCTCATTTTCAATGAGTTGTGGAAAGGAGTGTGTGTCGGAGAAGGAGACAATGACCCAGTGCAGCCTACATCAGACAAAGAGCTCGTCATTTGGGAAAACAAGAATAGCAAAGCCTATGCATTAATCGCAGCATCTGTAAATGAAGAGGTGAGTCGCCATATTTCGTCATATTCAACTACCTTTGAAGCTTTACAAAAGATGAAAGAACTCTATGACTCACATTCTGCACTTGAAGTTGTTCAACTCATGATTAAACTCTTCACTCTTGAACTGAAAAATAATGATCCTCTTGCTCTTGCATCTGAAGTAAAATCTATAATGCATGATATCAAATCCACTAAGGTTGAGCTGGATATCCCTCTTATTGCTTTTCTCAAGGCACTCTATCCTACTTACTCCAATTATCTTGAATCTTTACAAGCAAATGGAAATCTTAAAGATATAACCTTTGACTCTCTTGTGAAAAAGTTTGCTGAAAGAGAGAAAGCCTTTGGAAAGAAGACAGCCCCTGAATCTTCTGAAGAGACTGCGTGCCTTGCTCATAAAGAAAAGCATCCTGCTCAAGATTCTACAAGAGGAAGAGGTGGATGAAGAGGAAGAGGAAGATACTTCAGAGGTGGGGGGGCAGACATTCTCAAGGAGAAAAGGCAGACTTACATTGCATTCGCTGCAAAAGAAATGGATGACATGATCCCTCTACATGCAAGCTACCATGGGACAAAATTGAGCAGAAAAGAAACCAACAGAAAGGTAAAACTGATGATACAGACAAAGGTAAAGCACCTGAATCCGCTCACTATATTGAGGCACAATGTAACATTGGAGTAAATGAAGATTTGTTTAATGCTTCACTTGCTTCTTCGAAAAATGATTGGTTGCTTGATTCAGGAGCAACCTGTCATATGACTCATAGAAAATATTTTTTTGAAGATTTCACTGATAATGTTGATGGAGCAGTATACTTTGCAGATTAGTAAAAAATCAAGCCATCAGGGCTTGGCACAATCAGGCTTAAACTGCCTGGTCTTCCAGACTTTCTTCTGGATCATGTTCTATATCTCCCACAGCTCAAGAGAAACTTGTTGTCCTTGGTCCACATCCACCAGCAAAGTCACTCCATTCATACGTTTGATGGCAAGCTTGAGGTAAGAAAAGCTTCTGACCACTCACTTGTCATGAGGGGAATAGAAGAAGAAAGACTTCTCAAACTGCAAGGAACCTCTGCTCATGCACAACATTTCTCATATATTTCTCATCATGAAGAAGGTACACTTCCATCAAGTTTATTATGGCATGCTAGATTTGGACATTTAAACTATGACAATCTCCGCTTATTGAAGAAAAATGGTGTTGCTGTTTTGCCTACAATTCCTAGGAAACATAAGCAATGTGATGCTTGCATTCTAGGAAAGCATAGCAAACAGTCTTTTCATGATTCACATTCAAGAGCACATAGGAAGCTTGAAATCATTCATTCAGATTTATGTGGTCCAATGCCTATTCCTTCTGCAAATGGAAATAAATATATCATGACATTTATTGATGATTACACCAGAATGTGTTGGGTTTATTTATTGAAGAACAAATCTGATGCCTTTCAAACATTCAAGAATTTTCATAAATGGATTGAAAATGATGCACAATCTCATATTGGGTCTATTCGCACTGATAATGGAAAAGAATATACATCAAATGAATTTGAAAACTATCTTCGCCAACATGGGATCAAACATCAAACAATTGTGCCTTATAATCCCCAACAGAATGGTGTAGTTGAAAGAATGAATAGGACAATCTTGAATATGGTACGATCCATGCTTTTCTTCAAAAATGTAAAGATAATGTTTTGGGTTGATGCTGTTCTATGTGCTGCATATATAAAGAATAGATGTCCATCTAATGCTATAAGAAACAAGACTCCTTATGAATTGTGGTATGGACATGTTCCTTCGGTAAAACATCTCAGGGTCTTTGGTTCCACCTGTTATGCTTTGATACCAAAGGTTCATAGAAACAAACTTGGTGCTAGAAGTCGTAAGTGTATCTTCCTGGGGTATTCAAACATCTCCAAAGCATACCGCCTCTATGATGAAGTAAATAAAAAGTTTGTTGTATCTAGAGATGTAATTTTTCTTGAATCATCCAAATCTGACAATGTTGTTGAGCGGCAACTTGATCGCTTGGATAGATTTGCAAAAACGAAATCATTTCAAGAATTTGATAATCAGATTCCACATCTTGAAGGGGGGATTCCTATACTAGATCAACATGTGGATTCTTCTTCTGAAGAACACTCTCCCCTGACTAAAACTCCAACAATGGATGATGCTTTAAGTGATGTAATTGATAGAATTGGGAGACTCAATCTTGATTCAATCCCAACTCAATCAACAAAGCAGCCTGGACCATCTCAGAAAGGTCCCCCAAAGCCGCTGACAAAGACACTTGAAAGTGTTCATCCTGATGAAATTGGAAAAACAGGAACCAGAAATTCAAACCGACAAAATGGAGGTGATGTAGATGACTTTAATTCACCTGTTGATATGGATGTTTCTTATGATTGTGAATTGAACTTGTCTACAGATTTTGAACCAACTTCCTTCAAAGAAGCTGCTTCTCATGATAAATGGAAAGAAGCGATGCAAAAGGAGTATGATGCCCTCATAAAGAACGGCACTTGGAAGCTGGTTGATCCTCCATTTGGAACCAAACCAATTGGCTGCAAGTGGGTCTACAAGAACAAGTACAAAGCTGACGGCTCACTTGACAAGCACAAAGCTAGGCTTGTGGCAAAAGGTTTTGCACAGAAGGAAGGGGTTGATTATGAGGAAACTTTTGCCCCCACAGCAAAATGGGCCACCATCCGGACACTCTTTGCACTAGCAGCTCAGAACGGTTGGAAAGTCCATCAAATGGATGTAAAAACTGCCTTCTTGAATGGAGATCTAAAAGAGAATGTTTTTATGTCTTAGCCTGAAGGATTTGCTGTGAAAGGACATGAACAAAAAGTATACAAACTTGTGAAGTCCTTGTATGGCCTCAAACAAGCACCGCGAGCCTGGTATGAAAAACTAACTGAGCATCTTCTGAAACTCAACTTCAATCATTTTGATCTTGATGATGCAACTTTATTTGTCAAGAAAGTTGGCAAAACAGTTGTATATCTTGTGGTATATGTAGATGATCTTTTAATGACAGGGAACAATGAAAGCTACATTGCATCCATAAAGAAGGAATTGGGGAAAAGTTTTGAAATGACTGATTTGGGCTATGTTCATTCTATCTTGGCATTGAAGTAACCCAACATCCAAAATCCATATTTCTTTCTCAAAAGAAATACATTGGAGATTTGTTAAACAGATTTGGCATGACAGAGTGCAATCCTCTTTCTACTCCAATGGAACAAAACTTAAAGCTCACATCTATTGAAGGAAAGGAATTTGAAGATGCAACAAAGTATAGACAACTTGTAGGAAGTCTCATCTACCTCACTACTACCAGACCAGACATTTCATTTGCTGTTGGAATCCTCTCCAGGTTTATGCAAAAGCCTTGTGAGGGACATTGGTTTGCTGCAAAAAGAGTTATAAGGTACTTGAAGGGAACTCAAGACCTTGGAATCAAGTATACACAGGTGGACGACTTCAGCTTGATTGGATACTCTGATTCAAACTTCGATGGAGACAAAGAAACTGGGGTATCTACTTCAGGATATGCTATGAGTCTTGGATCAGGAGCTGTCTCTTGGAGATCACGCAAACAATCAGTTCCAGCAGATTCCACAACAGAAGTAGAATACGTGGCAGTAGCTGAAGCAACGAAAGAAATTGTGTGGCTCAGGAAAATTCTTGAAGATTTGCAGGTAAAACAAGTACAATCAACTCCACTCATGATTGATAACACCTCTGCAATAAAGTTGGGAAAGAACCCAAAGTTCCATGATCGCACAAAGCACATCAATACTAAATATCATCTGATCCGACATCATGTTGAGGCCAAAACAATCCATCTCCGTCATTGTTCCACAAATGAGCAAATTGTAGACATCTTCACCAAAGCGCTTGGAAGAGAAAAGCCTGAAAGATTCAGAACGATGCTTGGACTCACCAACATCCCTTCAGATTAAGGGGGGAATGTTGACACCTAATCCTCTGCGATTGGGTGAATTTGGAATGTGAATAGTCATCAGAAGATGAACTGAGCAGTCACATTCTTTGTATATAACAATAGCTACCTAATGAAATAAATCGAATCAGTTTTCTGCCAAACTGGAGTTACTCCTGCCTGACATTATTATCTAAATTTCTAGATATATATGCATTTTTTGTTTTGTTTCTGTTTCACTGTTTTTATGGTTTAGCAAACGTTGTGAGTAAGCATAATCTTATGCTTTGTGAGTAAGCATAATGAACATGCATTTAGCAATGGATTTTATTTCTCGAGATTTTCTCAAATCTTCTATTCCTTTGGTGTATTTTTTCATCAAGATTTCTTAATTTTTAATGTTTATTTCTTTACATAAAACCATTTTTCATTACATGAGACAAGAAACGTGTGAGATTTATTTCTTCATTATTGAAATACATTTCAGTTTCTTTGTCTTTACATATAAACCACTCTTCATTATTTTCACTTTGAATGAGTGGACAAAGTGGATCCATTTAACAAATTTGTGTGGACAACTTTCTTTCTTCTTGGTAGAGTATTTGGATTTTGCTCTATGTATGTGCATAATTCTTTCCAAAGGCAATTTGTTTGTGTAATTGGCTTGCTTCTCCCTCCCTAAGTATTGAATGCGGTTGGGTAGAGAAGCATTGTCAAATGGTAGGGGATAGTCATGGTGGTTATTGCCTTGGTCACTAGCAAGCTTCGTAGATGCTTGGCCACCTATAGAGGTTTCTTGATTTTGGGTAATTAACTTACTCTAAAATGAAATAAGACATTCAATGTGTTCCATGTAATATAGATATAAACAAAACATCTAAAGAAAAGTAATTGCACAATGATCCAGTCCAAGAAAACAAGGTTTTCCACAAACCAATTAAGCCTTTCAACCTTTTCGGCTTATTTGCTTATATCAAACATTTGTGCAGAGTTTCAACCAATTAACATTTCATTGAGTATGTGTTTACAAATCATTGATTTTGGGATTGTTAAATTATGGTATGTTCTATGCTTAGAGCAGTTTACTACCTTTCTTCTTATTAGCCACAGATTAGCAATCACATATATATTAAGTAAAGTGCAGATAGAACATTAAACGATCAACAGAAAACAAGCCAAGACAAGAGATGCAAGATGTGGTGGCTAGCCAGGGACAAACCCCAATGCGGGGAAACCCTTTGATCAAATCTTCTTTTATCTTCAATAGTTCAGCAGAGAGAAATAGTACAAATCAGAATTTTGTAATTTTATATCAGCAGCAACAAACCCTAGATCAACAAAGTCAAACTTGGTCAAATGAGCTGAAATTGACCTCCAATATGCTTGGTCAATTTTCGGTCAACTAGCCCTCGAACAACCTCAAGAAGTAGCCCTTGAACAACCCCAAAAACACAGTCAAACTGTTGTTGACTGAAGTCAACTTGTTGCCAAAACTAGGGCAGTCAATGTTGGTCAAACCTGTGGATGGATTGCCTCGATTTTTGTGCCAAAAACTGCGGCCTGCCTAGGAGAGGCAGCCACACCAAAACCGCACCCTTGATGAGTCAACGCTTGGTCAACATAGGTCAAAGATGCCTTCAGCTGCCTCAGTCAAACTTGGTCAACGCAGTAAAAAATTTCTGCGTCCTCTTTCAGCCTGCGTCTTCTTGCTTTCCATGTGTGAGAGATCCTCTTCCTTGTGTATACCCAATCATACAAGGAGAGAGAGAAGAATGAGAGATGATGAGATGATTTGAAATGAATCAATCTCACTTGTATTTATATGATTTGTGCCACACATTTAGTCGCTGGCCGACCTTGACAATTTGTCAAGTAATTACAAATAAATTCATATCTCCATCAATACTTGTCGGAATCGGATGATCTTTAGATCAATCCTACACCTTTCGACAAGAGGAATCTAGGAAGAATATCAGCTGTCATAAATGAGGTGACCCACATGGAGTTTGGCCCCAGTTGCCAATTATAACACTCCCTCTCAACTAGGGAGAACTCCACCTGCAATTCATTTGACCGTTGCTACTATCCCAACCATCAAATGCACTGCTCTGCACTGCTTTGCTCTGCTCGAACTATGAAGAAGAAGAAATGATCGAGGATGTATCATACCATCCTCCACTGACCCGAAGTCAGTCTCAGAGTGTGTCATACCACTCTCACTGATCCCAGATCAGTATCATTGATCCCAGATCAATGGAGGTCATCCTAGCATAGGGAGTATGGGAGATACAACGATGCATCCATCGATAGTACTACTAATGGTCCCTAACCCTATTTCCCTACTCATTGATCAGATGAGAGGTACTTCCCATGAGTCCCAGACTGCATGGGTAGGATGCCTCGACAGGAGAACTAATCATCTTGTCCACAGGAGAACGAATCATCCTGTCCAATAGTTGCCACGGAGAACTAATCATCCTGTTTATAGTCGCCACGGGATAACTAATCATCCTGGCCCACAGGAGAACTAATCATCCTGGCCATAGGAGAACTAATCATCATGTCCTACAGTTGCCACGAAGAACTAATCATCCTGGCCCACAAGATAACTAATCATCCTGTCCTACAGTCGCGACGGGGTGTCACAGGGGAAGGTTGAACCTTTCACCTTGTACATAGTGCACCACCAGGGGATGGTGAGTCGCCCTGTGGTCGCATGTTGCTCCAAGAAGTACCCCACACCCCCCTTGGAGCTCCTAGAGCTCAATACATCATACTCGACCCTCATAAGAGGGTCTTTGAACGACATCAAGTCGTTCTCGGAAAGTCAAGAATTTGACCTTTCCCAGGGGTTTTGTCAAAATGTCGTCGACTTGTTCATTTGTATTGATATGTTGGAGCCTTATTGCTCCTTGTCGCACCATATCCCGAATATAGTGGTACCTGATATCAATATACTTGGAGCGATCATGAAATACGGGATTCTCCGATAAACGAATCCCGCTTTGGTTGTCACACAGGATCACGGTGGTATCCAATGTAAATCCAAACAACGCACTGAAGAGCTTTCGCAACCAGACCGCCTCACAAGAGGCCCTACTAGCAGCAATATACTTTGCCGCGATGGTGCTCAAAACCACCGACTTTTGCTTTCTGCTCATCCAAGATATCGAGGCAAATCCCAAAGAGAAACAGCCCCTGGAAGTGCTCTTTCGGTCCACCACACTGCCTGCCCAATCTGCATCGATATATCCATGTAGTCTCACATCTCTGGTAGTATATCTCAACCCATGAGTGATTGTGCCACAAAGATATCTCAACAGATTCTTGGCACCAATCCAATGTGAGTGGTGAGGCTCAACCATATGTTGACTCGATGTGTTGACTGCAAAACATATATCTTGACGAGAGTTCAGCAAGAACATCAATGCTCCGATGAGTTGATGATACTTGGTAGCATTTTCATAAAATGGGTCCGGCAGCACTACCGCTTAACTTCTTAAAGTCAAGCTCCATCAGGGTAGTCACGGGCTTGCAGTGCACCATACCGAATCTCTCCAATATCTTCACTACATATTTTCCTTGAGATAGGAAAATCTGCCCTGGCTTCTGCTAGACTTCTAGTCCTAGGAAATAACGCATTAATCCTAGATCCTTCATCTCAAATCTAGAAGCCAACTCCCTCTTACATTTGTGAATGAGAGGGTCTGCACTTGTCAGAAAGAGGTCGTCAATGTACAACACCAGTATGAGAGGATTGTCATCTTCAACATTAAAGTAAAGGTTGGGGTCGGCTTCACTCCTAGTGAATCCCAACTTCATCAAGTAGCTATCGATCCTCTCATACCACGCTCGGGGTGCTTGCTTCAACCCATAGAGGGCCTTCTTCAACATGCACACATGAGATTCTCGATCATGAATCTCAAATCCTTTGAGTTGCTCCACATAGACCTCTTCTTTGATCGAACCATGCAAGAACGCGGTCTTGACATCCATCTGATGTAGGTTCCATCCTTGCGAAGCAGAAAGAGTTATGATCAAGCAGATGGTGGTATATCGGGCAACAGGTGCAAATATCTCGTCATAGTCTATAACTTATGAGAGAAGCCGCAAGCGACAAAACGAGCCTTATACTTTTCTGTACTTCCATTAACTGCATGCTTTATCTTGTAAAGCCATTTCGAAGTGACAACTGCTTTGTCTTGGGGTCTGGGGACCACATCCCAGACATCGTTTTTCATGATGGACTCATATTCCTCAGTCATAGCATCCTTCCATACTTGATGCTTGACAGCTTCTACGAATGACGAAGGCTCATTTTGGATGATTGTGCTCATGATGGTCAAGTATCCCTGATACCTGGTCAGCTTCTTACTTTCCCGGAAGGTTCCCCTGGGTGCTATGTGCCCTTTAGCATCATCAAGTGTCCCCCTAAGCCATGAAGGCCTCTTCCTAGAAGAGGAAGGCTCTTGCGGAGGGGGATCAATAGGATCCATAGGTTCTTCCACATCGGGCATCGTCTCATCTTCCTTTTCCTTTGGTTCCCTGGTGTCAGCTTCTTTAGATCCCCTTTGAGTAGGAAGATTGTCAACTTTGCTAAGAGCCATATCTTCGTCAAAGGTGACATCATTACTAATCTCGATTTCCCTTTGACCAACCACATAGATTCTATAGCCCTTAGTGTTTTCGCTATAGCCCACAAAGATTATTTTCTTTCCAGATGCACCAAATTTATTCCTCATCTCCTTCAGCACATGAAAATATATCGAACTTCCAAAATTTTTAAAATGAGATATGTTAGGTTTCTTACCAGTGAACATCTCTTCGGGAGTCTTAGAACTCAATGCTTGATGAGGGCATCGGTTTTGCACATATACGATGGTATTCACAGCTTCGGCCCATAGAAACTTTGGAAGTCTTTGATCGTGAAGCATAGCATGGACGACTTCCACAATCGTATAATTCTTCCTTTCCGCCACACCATTTTGCTCAGGAGTATATGGTGTTGTAGTCTCCCTCTTAATGCCAACCTCTTTGCAAAAGTCATGGAATTCATTGGATTCATACTCAGTCCAATTATCAGTCCTTAAGATCTTGATCTTCTTTTTGGTTTGATTCTCGATCAAGGCTTTGAAGTGATGAAACCAAGTGAACATTTCATCCTTTTTTTTCAAGAAGTATATCGAAGTCTTGCGAGAATAATCATTTGTAAAAGTGAGGTAATATAAATATCCTTCCAAAGAGTTCACAGGCATCATCCCAGATATGTCTGAGTGAACCAACTGCAATATATCGGAGGTCTTGCTTTGGCTTGAGGGGAATGGTCCCATTTTGAGCTTTCCTTCGGCACATACAGGACATACACGTTCTCGCTGTACTCGGAACTCGGGCATCCCTGTCACCATTTGTCTTGCAATGGGTAGAGCTTTATAATGAAGGTGAGTAAACCTCCAATGCCATAGTTTGGACTGAAGTGATGTGTCATAATACATGACACCTAGCGGACTTTGTTCGACCTGATATAATGAATCGACTCAAAACCCAAGAGTGAAAGCTTCCTCACAATTCTTTTTCCATACACGTACCTTGCCATCGATGAAGTATACCTTGTAGCCTTTGTCCTCCGTTGCCGAAACAGACACCAGGTTCTTTTTGAGATCAGGTACATATAGGACTTCTTGCAAATGAATTGTATTACCCTGATTCAATTGAAGAGTGACATTCTCTACGTCTTTCACGGGATATTTTGTATTGTCCCCAAGAACAATTTCCAGGTTGGTCTCCTTTTCTATTAGATTGGAGAGAGCTTCCTTGTAACCAGTGAAGTGCCTTGAGGCACCACTATCAATAAGCCAATTTCCCAGTGAGTTCGGGGGAGCAGTAGTAGAGAGGGTTGCTGGTAGGCAATATTCATCTTGCTTATTGTTAACAACATTAGATTCATACCTGGAGTTTCTTGCCTTTTTGAAGGGTTGTCCTCTTCCTTGATTTCTGACATTTCTTTTACCTCTGCCATTGGACCTGCCATTCCTTTAATTGCCTTGAGAGTGATTTTGGTCACCGTCATGGTGTGAATCCCTTTTATCAGGGCACTCCCTCACATAGTGGCCCATTTTGTTGCAATTGTAACACCGACATTTTCTTCCACCCTTAGATCCAGCCTTTCCTTTGGATTTTAGCCCCAGAATTGTTTTTTCTTTGAGCATGAGAAGAAAAGGCAAAGGGATGGCCTCTAAGTGTGGGCATTTCTTGCTCTTCCATCCTTGTCTCTTCTTGAATTCATCTAGCCATCAATTCCTCAAATCTTGGGATGACATTATCGTTGAGAAGAGTAGTCCAGTCTATCATAGATTTCCTTGGAGGTTGTCAGCTCGGTAACATAGGCCATTAGGCACTTGTCGATAGAGTCCTGGATGATCTTCCTTGCTTTGACTTCTCCCTTGGACCACTTTCTTTTGGCAGTAGCGGATGCATTTGATGGAGGCACAACAATATTGCCTCTCACATGGTCCAACACTTCCTGATCTTCTAAAGTCAGATCGAGAGACATCTTCCATCCGTGATAGTCAGACTTCTCACAGAGCTTGTCTTTGGCGGGGAAGAGTGTTGAGGACCCCATGAAGTTTTTAGGATAGCCTTGCCAACCTTCTCTTCGGTGATTGCTCTTGCTCTTGCTTGGGCTTTGTCTTCACCTCAGCTCTGATACCATGTTAAATTATGGTATGTTCTATGCTTAGAGCAGTTTACTACTTTTCTTATTATTAGCCACAGATTGGCAATCACATATATATTATGTAAAATGCAGATAGAATATTGAACGATCAACAAAAAACAAGCCAAGACAAGAGACACAAGATGTGGCAGCTAGCTAGGGACAAACCCCAATGCGAACCCTTTTATCAAATCTTCTTTTATCTTCAATAGTTCAGCAGAGAGAAATAGTACAAAATCAGAATTCTGTAATTTTATATCAGCAGCAGCAAACCCTAGATCAGCGAAGTCAAACTTGGTCAAAGGAGTTGAAATTGATCTCCAATGTGTTTGGTCAATTTCTGGTCAACTAGTCCGAACAGCCTGAAGAAACAGTGCTTGAACAGCCCCAAAAACACAGTCAAACTGTTGTTGGCTGAAGTCAACTTTCTGCCCAAAACTAGGGGAGTCAACACTGGTCAAACCTGTGGACGGATTGCCTCGATTTTTGTGCCAAAATCTGCAGCCTGCCTAGGAGAGGCAGCCACACCAAAACTGCACCCTTGATGAGTCAACACTTGGTCAACACAGGTCAATGATGCCTTCAGCTGACTCAGTCAAACTCGGTCAACACAGCATACAATTTCTGCGTCCTCTTTCAGCCTGCGTCTTCTTGCTTCCCACGTGTGAGAGATCCTCTTCCTTGTGTATACCCAATCATACAAGGCGAGAGAGAAGAATGAGAGATTAGATGATTTAAAATGAATCAATCTCACTTGTATTTATATGATTTGTGCCACACATTTAGTTGTTGGCCGACCTTGACAACTTGTCAAGTAATTACAAATAATTCATATCTCCATAAATACTTGTCAGAATCGGATGATCTTTAGATCAATCCTACACCTCTCGACAAGAGGAATCTAGGAAGAATATCAGCTGTCATAAATGAGGTGACCCACATAGAGTTTGGTCATAGTTGCCAATTTTAACAGGGATCAAATCTCACAAAGTAATTATATACCCGCTTTTCAAATTCCTTCAAGCTTTTGAAAGTAAAACCAATGAATTATCAATATAATTTTACCATAATAAAAAACAATTAGAAGGCCTTTAGCCAGCTCAGATTGCTCATCCGTTAGGCTTGAACCGGCATCTCTTCTAGAGAAATTCAACAATTCCAATTTAATAATCCTATTGGCCTCTCTATGTACCTTTTGGGACAATTGCTAGTTCTAGCAGTAGAAAATTATCTTTCCAATGTATTACATGGCAGTTAAGCATCTTAGATGGCTCTATCATTGGTTTCGAAGGGAGGGTTTATACTACAGGGTTTATGACTGCAAGTTTTCGAACTCGGAACCGAGCCGGAAGGCTACTTAAATGTTGGGCATTTTCCTGCTGGCCGCATTGAGTCAGCTGCAATCCAGCCGAGGCTAAATTTCTCAACTCTGTGCAAGAGATGTCATATTATTGTTAGAATTTAAATGAAATTGTTGACTATGTGATCTCCATGTCCGTGCAGGGCGGAATGGGTATTGAGGAAGAGAATGAAGACAAACAGGAAAATGTTTGCTGCGAGAAGGTAAGTGTACTAATCTTTACTATTCGTATTACATGTCTATGTTGGTTGAAACCTTTTTAAATCTTATTTTGTTTGTTATTATTATGTTTTTCCTGCAAAAAATGGAAATGTTTAAGAATGGCATGTTCAATTTGTCGAAATGTGTTTGAGTTAGTTGGAAATAACTGTGAAACATATTTGCTGTTAAAAACGGCAGTGGAAACAGAAGCTTATTAAGTCTGAAAATGGAAGAAAGATGCTCCGACAAGGTATACGTATCCTGGAAGATGGGATTCAGAAGACTCGAGATGAAAGTGAAGCTCTTAAAAGAGGTATGCTGTCTCCAGAGAGTCCACTGCTTAACCTTGTTTTTGGAAATAATGTGTGTTGAGTTAGAACTAGGAGATATGTTTTTCTGATACGTCCGTCGTTATGATTTGAAAGTTGAAATCCACAACTTTCAGTTTGTTTAACTAGCAGTTAAATCAATACATTTTTCATGAGTGCATTGCCACAACCAAAACGTGTGCTATTACTGGGCAATGCGCATGTTCAAAGATGCAATATTTCTTTACTTATTTTTACTTCTGTTTTTGTGTGGGAAGTTGCTTAGAAAAACATGTCCCAAAGCCAGGGTTGCACCGCATAACATGGTCTTTCTTTTGTTCAGATGCTGACTGTCTGGGGTTTCTATTCTGCCAGAATCATCTGGGACTTGCACCTGGCCTTATCCCTTTTCTTAGTCATGCCATTTGTGTGGGGCAGACCACAACAAGAGTGGAACACTGGCAGATAGCTTAATAGTTAATGCTTGTGAATACTCCATCGACGTTGCCAACGAACCAAGGCCCTGTTGGCAAAGCTGCAATCTGTAACACGATATAATGCTCTTCATCAGAAATTTATCTGTTTACGGCCAATAGATGGATGTTCATCGGATCATCATAATACCCTTCATGACAAAAGAGTGCTGTGCCAACAAGAATAGGACATGCCAAACTCTAATCTGATGCATATTCAATAAATTCTGAAAAGAATCTTCGCCTCAAGACAAGTCAAAACTGTGCCTGGTGAGAGTATACTATCTTGACTCATAGATAAGTGGAATAAGCAAGTAAATGCAGTACCTGGGCCATAAGCATGTCTCCCGTATATGACAACCACAGGCCTGAAACAGATTCATTTCCATCCTAATATAAGCAAGGATATAAAACTTCCCACTTCACTGACCATTTCCCTCGTCCCCTTCCTAGTTTTTGCCTGCAAGTATGCCTGACTTGTATGACCAATACCGAAGTTGCAAGGGAATGTCTTGGTGGAGACTAGGAGCTTGATGATGTTACCGTAGATCTCGTAAGAGATGCATCTAACGATTCTAACCAAATACCTTGGTAAAGAGGCAGATTCTTACAAGCATTCATTCTCTAAACATCCACAATGACCTCAGAAAAAATATGAATAGAAACTTGCCTGAACATATCCCTATACAGTGTACAGCAAGGAAAGTGGTTTTTTAAGCTGCTTGTGCAGACCTAAAAAATTCTGCCGGTGCGAACCACCAAACGCCACGGTGAGAATGTGGGTGCCTAAAAAACGCGGAGTTATGCCTGAGCATTGATCTTTGCCACTTCTAACCAAAATGTTTAAGGAATATCTTCTTATTAATTGGCCATACACACTTTGTTATGGTATAGTGCAAACAGAAAAAAGGAAAAGCATCTCAGTCGTAACAAGGTGAGACCTCCAAGCTCCCCCTCTCGCCAACACTTTATTAACCACCACATCATCATACCTCCCTGATTGAGGGAAGTCTGGCTGCTGACGTTCACTTTTTTCTATGCACCTCCATTTTTCATCAGTTTTCCCATCGATGTGTTGGTGAGTAGCTAGAAATGTGGCCTTACAGGGCTCTCTGTTACTTGTGGGAGGTTTTTGAAGCGCTGTGGCAGATATTGAGAGTTTTTGAGTCCATGCTTTAGCCAACATTGAAAACAGATATGCTAATTCATCTTGTTCTTCACTGGAATGCATATCCACACAATCTTCAAGATCATCTTGCCTGGTTGGGTTGCTGCATTATCTCAGTTTTATGATTTATCTAACTAATACATTTTATCATTTATGCTGATTAAGTGGTGGCTTTGTCTGCTCGTTTCAGTTTTCTATCCCACTTTTATTTATTTTTGCAGACTCACTATCGCCGAAGTAGTTTAGAGGCAGAGTTCTAAATTTCTAATAAACAAAGTGTCAAAGAAGCCCGACAACCAGGCATATCTGATCTTGATCCTAGGCTGCAATTGCATTTACTCATGCATTTTCACTCTAGATTTGCAAAATATCTAGGAAACCCAGTTCTCTTTCAAGCATGAAATGGGGTCTTTGCTGGTTGGCTGTTTACTGTGCAAGTGGCTAGTTTTCTTTGGATTTGTAGAGTTAAACAGAAACTTTTTCTTGCATTTCATTATTCTGATTTGACATTATTATTTTGAAAACTACTAATGTGCTTGGATATTTGTGATACTTAATATATCCCAAGGTGCTCACTATGTTGAAAATCAAATTTATTAATTTTTCTTTTAATGACTGACAGAACTTGAAAATGAACAAAAGCGGGCAGAAGTTGAGAGCAACAGGGCACAAGAGGAGAGGAGACTCAGGCTGGAACTGGAAAATGAACACGATTCTTTGAAGATTGAATTGACTTCTGTCCTGAAACGTTTAAGTGATATAGAGAGTACGAAGAAAATCGAGGTGGAACATGTAGAAGGTGAGAAAGTTAATGCCAATGAAGAAAAGAGATTGAAAGAACTTCTGGAAAAAGAACGACAAGCCACAGAATTTGAGAGGAAAAAGACGGAGGAAATGAAAAAGCTGGTGAATACAGAGAAGAAAAAGGCAGTGGAAGAAAAGAAACGTGCAGATGCAGCAAAGAAAAACGCTGAAGAAGAAAAGAAACATGCAGAGGCTGCACAGAAAAAGGCTGAAGACGAAAAGAAATATGCAGATGCAGCAAAGAAAAAGGCAGAGGAAGAGAAAAAATGCACCGAGATAGAAAGAAGAAAGTTTGAAGAAGAGAAGAAACGAGCAGATGCAGAGAGGAAACGGGCAGAGGATGAGAAAATGAATAGGGAAATGCTAGAAAAAAAGCTCCAACAGGCAGAGCTGGAAAGACAAAGAGCAATGGAAGGGAGAAAACATGATGAAGCCAAGGACAGTGGACCTGCTTTACAGGAAAACATGGATAGGGAGAAGTCCAAGGTGGAAAAGAAATTGATGGAGCAATTGAAAAAAGAACGCCAACAGTTGAAGGCTGAAAGGAGAAGGGCCGATGAAGAGAAATCCCGAAGGGAGACATTAGAGAAGGAACATTCTGTGTTGATGGAGCACTTGGGAAAGAAACACCAACAACTAGAGGCCGAATTAAAAAGAACTGAAGAAGCAAAAACACAGAGGGAAACATTAGAGAGAGAACAGTCTGTTTTAAAAGAGGAATTGGCTTGTGTTACTCAATGCTTGAAGGCTCTGGAGGGCCAGCTAAATGATACCAAAAGAGAGGTTGAACGTTTGCAAATGGAGGTTTGGGCAATATGTACATTTTCTTGTTTTTCATTTCATTTTATAATTTAGTTATCAGTTTTGTAGCCTGATTTAGTTTTCTATCTAGGATAATTTATCTTTAAGTTCTTTTTCTCGTTGATGATGCTTACCTTGTTATTTACAAACAAATGTTAATGTTGCATTAGCTCCAAAATATAAAAAAAATTTGTATTTTTTAACAAACTTAATGGTAGAAAATGGAGGAATGTAGTTTCAGCAAGCACCTAGGCAACTATCTTTCTTTTTTCCTATGGAAAACCCTTGGCACTTTTCTTTATTTTATAGATGGTACCTAGTGTAAACCTTTTGTCATTGATTATGGTGCTTGACGCAGTAGGGATATTTTGTGAGGCATGCAATAGAGGCAGCCTTCCCGAGGGATTGACTCAAAGAACTCAACCACTCAAGCTAGCCTACTAGATTATGAAAGCACTTGTGCAACTGTCTTTCTTTTTTTCAAGGAAATTATCACAATTTCTATTTATAAAGAAAATGAAAATTACATTTCTTAGGTGTTTTAAACTTTTTCATACTTAACAAAAAAATAGATGCTACTAGAGCATATAAAATAAACAGGGAAGTATAGCTTTCCTACAACTAACAATGTATCATAGTAATAGGCATTCAAGCATGAGCTAAGTTTGAGACTAAATAGAACTAAGATTGAAAGAAGTCCTCAATCCGACCCTTTTCTCCCTTCTTCTTGACCTCAATCCAACCCCCTAAAGAAGAATTCATAGGGCTATTTATAACTTAGAGTACATATCAACACCATTCATAGTGGGTATCATTTCCTTATTAGAATTAGAGATTTTAGATTCATGTAGTCTCTTATTCCCTCTTGATGGAGCTTCCTTAAGGACTTCCATCCTGTAATGTCCCCTACGAATTAATTGCCAGGGGAGGACGAAGTAGCCCATCCAACCCTATATAGTCTTTGATAAAGGAAAAAACCCAATTATCCAATGTTTGGGGCAACATTGGGTAAATTTTGGGGTAGTTGGGGAAAAAACCCAATGCCTCACATTAGAGAAAACCCCATGAAGAAATCTATAAATAATGGAGAGTTGGAATCATTTTGGGGTATCAATTTGGATTGAATATCTTTGTTTTCTTGAGTTGAGGCTCTGAGGGTTTTAAGACCCCTTTTTCTTGATTAGTTTTGGTGGAGGTGATCCCACCCTAGTGAATCTCCTTGTCTAGTTTCAATGGAGATGATCCTACCCTACATAGACACCTATTTTCCTTGTTTTGGCACAACATATTTCTTGGAGCAGTTTTAGTGTGGTTTTGGCACATTGGGACATTCTCTATTCAATTGGAAGATTCGGTCTGAGGCTTGTTAAGGACAGTAAGATCTACGACTTGCTTGGAGGACAAATCTACGATTAGTGGAGGCCTAAGTCACATGACACGATGGCATGAAATGTTAGAAAATCAGAAAGACAAAAATATTTTCTTATACTGTATAATTACTTGTGATGTTCTTGACTTCTTATTAATTTCATTATCTTTTCTTTCTTTTAGTTCATCAAGCAATTACCAAAGCAAAAGCACATAAAACAATGGACACTAGATATAGGCTCACAACGATGGCAAAACCCCTCTCTAGGGGAAAACCCAATTAGTAATTCTTCCTTCAATATTTTTTTGGAGATATTCCAAGACTCTAGACCTTGACACAAACTTTCCTCCACACCAAGTCAACCTTCCTTTTCTCTTGCAGATGATCCTACTTGACCTAGTAGCAGCAGTAGCAATAGCAACGCTTTTTTCAACCCAACAACTTTGACCTTGCTTTGGAGACTTTGATCTTCACTGAAAGACTTCGATCATCACATAGGAACTTCGATCTTGGCCCAATACAACTTCCTGAGGCAGCAACACCCAACACCAACAACTTCAACCTATACTTTGATCTGGCAGCAGCAACACACGACAACTGGCTACGACATCAACAAGAGAACTTCGATCTTCCAAACCAAGGCACGAGAGAGAGAGAGATAGAAGCACCAAAATTTTGATTTTCCTCTTTTCCTTCTCTTAGACCAAACTCGCACTTCCTTTTCCTCCTCCTTCTATTTCACACTTTTTCCAACTTCAAGAGATATCAAACTTGCTTGTGAGAGTGTCCTTCAAATGGAATTCGAACTGCTTCATTTATAGTCCTTTGGTGAGGTCGAATAGCCCTCTTTGAG
Source organism: Pinus tabuliformis (assembly GCA_031772625.1). Lineage (NCBI taxonomy): Eukaryota > Viridiplantae > Streptophyta > Pinopsida > Pinales > Pinaceae > Pinus > Pinus tabuliformis. Next base: position 1,390,062,592 of record CM062818.1, on the reverse strand, counting down.
GCCGACTTGATCATCTTAAGGCCGACTTGGTGTGGAGACAACATATTTCATATTTGACTCAATACTCAACCTTTTTACATGGTTCAAAAGCCCAAGAAGGGTCTTTTTAGAACTACAATAACTCAGAATAACTCCTAGAAGTCCTCAATGGGGACTTTGACCTAAAACATGATGACCTAAACATGAAACCCATGCTTTAATAATAATAATAATAATTCTTTTATTTATTCTTTTGACAAGTACATTACAAGATGACTCAAATATACTAAATGAAGACCGAACCTCGTTACATTTTCCAACACTCCCTCTTTACTATTGAGGTATTCATCATATACAAGTACAAGGAAGATCTCAACTATATGAACCATTAAGAATTTTTAGGCACCGCAATGCCATGGACTAGATTCCTGACCAGGGCAATCTATCCAAGTGGGAATAAGATGGACTCAAGCTTTCAACCTCTCTAGGTACCATCAAGCTTACTTGCTAACCATCAACCCAGGGATCCAGGTGTGTATCCAAAAATAGAGCTCTATAACCAACACCACCTTTTCCAACTTCGGGACCTAGACATCAACACAAAGTGTCGGCCAGATGTCCTCCTAAGCAATGCTTCACTCACAAAGCCTCAACACTCCTTCATCCAACAAATCAAGGATAACCAATCTCTCCCAATCAAACTGATTGGTAACCAACATGCTATCAAAACCTTCGAGAGATTCACATGTACAAGCACAATCCTAATCAATAATATACTTTCACATGTACTTAATCAAATACAAACCTTCGGGGTCTTTCAGACAACAGATGTTGCTTCTCAACACATTAGGACTATCAACCGAATCTTTAACAGAAGATTCCTCAATCATACATTTTCCTGTCCTACTTCATATACATCAACATATGTTCCAAAAAGTATTCTCCAATTAAAACTAAGCTATGCCCTCCCTCTCAATCAGGGAGCTTCCCTTTATCCAGGCTCCCTCTTAATCTAGGGAGATCAACTTTACTTCTACATCAGAGAATCTTTTGTGGCTTCCAACCATCTCATCAAAGTTATCATCACCATCACTATTCACATCATGCTTATCACATCAACGAATACCTTCACCATCTTGAAGATTTTGTACCTGCACAACTTAGATAGCATGTACCACCAAATCTATAGAAGCATGAAGTTAGCCATATCAAAATCTTATAATAACGGGAGCATTTCAATCAGAGACCCAAACAAGAGACACATACTCTTCAACATCTTGCTAGGGACTTTGTCATAAACCCTTGACTACTTCATAACAACTTTCATTACATCTAGGGTTTCAATGTGATAAGTTTAGGTATGTTCTATGCTTAGAGCAATTTATTTCAATTTTCACAGTTAGCTCAATATCTTTTCCAGATTAGCAATCACATCAACATTAAAGTAAACTGCAGATGGAACATAAACATAAATCGCAGAAGACAAGCCAAGACAAGAGGACATGAGATGTGGCGCTAGCCAGGGACAAACCCCAATGTGGGGAAACCCTTGATCAATTCTCCTTATATGTTCTTCAATAGTTCAACAGAGAGAGAGAGAGATAGTACATTCACAACATAAGTCAACACTTTGACTTCTCTACATAAGAGCATAGATCATCTCTAAAAAGATGATACATGAGATCAGTTGAAGACATGCTGCTTCAATTGATTCTCCAAGGTGACTCCTTCACCTATCATCGTGTTGCATCTTGTCATCATGCTGCACCTCATCGTGCTGCACCATGCTGCACCCATCATCACAATGCTGGACCTCATGACTGGTGCACCTAACGCTGCACTATTGTCCCATGTGCCATGGTTGAATCATGTTGTCATACAACATATCTCATGTGCTTGCCACAACTATCCATGTTGTCCATGCTTGCCATACTGCACCATGCTTGCCATGCTGTCCAAGCTTGCCATGTTGCACCATGCTGTCGATGCTTGCTGTCCCATTGTGCCACTGCTGCACAATGACATGGTAGTCCCATCATTGTTCTGTCTCATCATGCTGCTGTCCCATTGAACATTGGGGCACAATATCATTGTTGCTAGTACTGCTGTCCCATCACGGCTTGTTATCTCAATATACTTACAAAATCCCAACATTGTTGTTGTCCCTACAATAACGTAACATACTTATGCTGCTCCAAATATGTATGTACCATTGCCTAGCTATCCTAGTTGTACTGCTGCACTGCTGTACCTAACAGTCATGCCTAAAACACTGTTGTTTTGGGCATATGGCAGCCTTGCTGTTTTTCTGTCCATGCATCATGGTTCTGTTATCACCCCAAGAAACTCTCCTAGGTTGTATCTCAGAGATGCTCGGGAACATTACAAACTCAACAAAATGTTGGAAATGGATGAATGGAAGGAATGATGCATATTCAAGCCAGATAACCACTTCTACTATGCTTAACTCCAAACATGGGTGAACACCCCCAGACTACAAGACTTTAGACCACCAATTACTCACAGTTTGAGGATTAAGTGAACGTGGAGAATACTAACCACACCAGTAGATGCACAAGACCATGTGATGGCCAATTGCAACCAGTAAAGAGGTCTGCAAATCTATTTCCTAATGCACAGACAGGATGATAGCTCTCTGGCACTAAGTAAACAGAAACCCGCATAACACATTCAATGATACATACTAGACTTCAACACAAATGTGGGATGACAGCGCCTCTAATGCTAAATACCAAGAGCACATGAACAAATGCATAACAGGCACAGCCTAGAACAGAGTAGAAATGGAAAGTGAGCAATTAACAACAAAAGAAGCTTGTATTAGCTGAAAATGAAGACCAGATGTTGCAAGTATCACAATAGTTACAGTCTCCAGAAGTTGAACCTTACATCAAAACAACAACCATCAACCCTCATTACATCTTGTTTCTGGGTATATATAGAGGTTGATTACAAAGCTATTCTGTTGCTTAATGCGTGGAGGGGTCATAATTGGCCACCAACCACTTTAACTCTCTGATGGAGTCTCTGCTACACTCTGCTAGCTTCAATAAATTAATTTGACATTCTCTGATGCTTTGTTGTACTCCTCGAGCAGGTGGAGTGTAATATGGAAGACATTCCATAACTGATAAATGCCTTTAACTGCTCGAGGCTGGTCCTTTTCTTCTCGGCCACTCTGCTCTTGAATGCAGTTGTTGAAGAGTAACTGCGCTGGGTACAGGTCGCTGGCCACCTTCGTCCTTCGGGAGCACAGAATGGTTATGGACGTGGATAGTCGGGAAGGATGGAGAAGGGAAATCGGCCGTTGGATCGCAGAGATGGACGACAGGGATCTCTTGGCACGGAGTACAGGGCGGAATGGAGGCAAAATGATCGTGAGCCGTCAGATCTGGTAGATGGACGGCGGAGATCGACTTACAGGAGGTATCAGGAGAAAACATGAACGGACAAACGTGGGCCGTCGGATCGCGGTCGGGCAGATCCGACGGCTATCGGGTAGAAGATTAGCGCGGGAGATAACACGCGGGGACGGGCGAGACGGGCGGTAAGCAATATTCCCCGCACCGCTTTCGGAGGATGGTGGTAAACGTACAACGGGCGCGCGATCACAATCATCGCGCGACACGTGGCGGATGTGACGGGGCCAAAACCACTTTCCCCGCCAGTTAACGAGTGGGCAGTTCGCGGGATCGGGAGGTGCAAATGTCGTCCGATCACAGCGGAGTAGATCGGACGGTGTGGAAGCGGCTGTGCAAGTTACTCGCGGTGGGGACTGTTGGATCGGGCGATGTGCGATCAACGGCTGCGATTGCGGCGGAGGGTTATATGGGTGCGGTTTCGTGGGTTAAGCGCCCGGGGCTTAAGGAAATACAGGTTCATGGTGAAATATAGGTTCATGCCGATTTTTGAAGGAAAACAGGGCTAGCGGGAGGGGTATGGGAGTGTGAACGAAGTGAAGGGGCAGGGGAAGAATGACAAATGTGAGCCCTCTTAGAACAACAGCAACACGGCCAGGCTTGCTTATGACTTCCAAATATTGAAAAATGTAGCAGAGCTAACACTGGCTCCTTCTGGGGATGAGATCCTCCCTGTGAGGTCTCAAGAACTTGCAGATCAACGCCTTTCCTATGAAAAAACAAATTTACAAAATTTCCTAGTGTTCCATTGGGCATGGAGTCTGACTGAACCTATACTAAGACTGATAAAAATCAAATTTTTACAATTTTAAGGCCAAAAGACCTTAAATCACATAAATTTTCAGAAAACGCCCATTAACTGGGCCATCAAAAACTGCTTCTCCCCCCATACTTTTCAGTATGAAGGTGTTGTTCCCTTGAGTCTGAGAAATGATGAAAGGCCTTGTCCAGAAAGCATCAAACTTCCCATGATTGCCTTTCTTTTCCTTCAATGCATCCCACTTCAGAACCAAGTCTCCAACCTGAAAATTATCTGATTTTTTCTTTTTGTCAAAGGCTTCCTTGATCTTCTTTTGATGTGCTGCAGCCTTCTCAACCAGCTGTTCTCTAATCTGATGTACCTCTGCTAAATCAGTGATCCTTTGTGCCATGTCTTCTCCCTCATTATGTTCTTGCAGGAATTTTGCTACAGGGAGAGTTAACTGAATTGGAAACACAGCCTCAGTGACATATACCAGCCTGAATGGAGAATTGCCTGTGGATTTCTTAACGGTCACTCTGTCAGCCCACAGTGCATACTTGAGCTTAGAATCCTAGTTCCTTTTGTTATCTTCCAACAACTCTTTGATTATCCTTATCAAGCTTTTGTTGGAGGATTCTGCTAGACCATTGCCTTGAGGATAATATGAGGTGGAATGAACCAGCTTAATGCCCATTGAATCACACATTTCCACCAATTCCTTTGCCCTGAAGGCTGCTGCATTGTCTGTGACTAATTTATGTGGACAACCAAATCTGGTAAAAATATTTTCAATTAAAAACTTCATGACCACATTATGATCAACCTTCCTGGTAGGGATTGCTTCAATCCACTTAGTAAAATAATCAGTGGCTACTAATATCCATCTGTGCTAGCCACTGGAATGTGGATTGATTTCTCCAATGAAATCCAAGCCCCATTGCTGAAAAGGTCCTTTTGTATGTATTGGTTTTAAGGGCAGGGACTTCAATTGTTGTTTCCCTTCAAATCTTTGGCACCTGTCACAAGATTTAACAAATGAAAATACATCAGAAAACAAGGTGGGCCAATAGTACCCAGCTCTGAGGATCTTATGGGCAGTGGTTTTCCAATAATGGTGTCCTCCACACATGTTGGAATGAAACTGCTGCATAACTTTCATTGACTGTTCTTTGTCCAGACACCTCAAAAGCACTCCAGATGGATCCCTCCAGTAGAGCAGATTTTCATGGATACAATATTTTGCTGCCCTAAGTTTGACAGTTCTGACTTGACTTTGAGTAAGGCCTGGAGGAATTTCTAGCTTCAGCAAGAATTTAACTATTGCAGAATACCAATTACAAGAAGCTAGATTTTCAGCCAGTGTCTGATTCTTTTCTGGTTCAGCTGCTTCCTCTTTTTCTGTTTGACCATTTTCTGAAATTGAGCCCATGAGGTTTATGTTCATTGTTCTGCAATTTTCTTCAGCTAACAACCTGGCAAGACCTTGACCTCTGACAAGTTTGGTGGGCTTTAGTTCTATATTAAATTCAATTAACTTTGCAATCCATTTAGCCCTTCTTCCATCAGCATCAGGTTGTGTTAAGACACACTTGCAGCAGTTTTATTGCAAGTAGATGAAGAAGGCTCAGAGCATCCGATGGTATTTTTCAGCAAAAACTTAAGGGATGCTGAACTGAGGTATGACATTATTGAGAAACAAGCATATGCTCTTATCAAATCATTGAAAGCATTCAGAGTTTACATTTTGCATTCCAAGATAATTGCATATGTCATCTCTAGAAAGATGATACATGAGATGAGTTGAAGACATGCTGCTTCAACTGATTCTCCAAGGTGACTCCTTCACCTATTATCGTGCTGCATCTCGTCATCATGCTGCACCTCATCGTGCTGCACCATGCTGCACCTCATCGTGCTGCACCATGCTGCACCCATCATCACAATGCTGGACCTCATGACTAGTGCACTTAATGCTGCACTATTGTCCCATGTGCCATGGTTGAATCATGTTGTCATAGAGCATATCTCATGTGCTTGCCACAACTATCCATGTTGTCCATGCTTGCCATACTGCACCATGCTTGCCAAGCTTGCCATGTTGCACCATGCTATCGATGCTTGCTGTCCCATTGTGCCACTACTGCACAATGACATGGCAGTCCCATCATTGTTCTGTCTCATCATGCTGCTGTCCCATTGAACATTGTGGCACAATATCATTGTTGCTAGTATTGCTGTCCCATCATGGCTTGTTATCTCAATATACTTACAAAAACCCAACATTGTTGTTGTCCCTACAATAACATAACATACTTATGCTGCTCCAAATATGTATGTACCATTGCCTAGCTGTCCTAGTTGTACTGCTGCACTGCTGTACCTAACAATCATGCCCAAAACACTGTTGTTTTGGGCATATGGCAGCCTTGCTGTCTTGCTGTCCATGCATCATGGTTCCACCATGCTCCATTGCCTAGTTGTCCACAACATCGCTGTTCCAATGCTGCCTTCGCTGCTGCTTATGTGGTGACTGATTAGGGCATTTGGCAGCCCTTACACACCCAACCAAACAACCCTTAAAATCTGCCCAAATTAGCCCTTAATTAATGCAGTTGTCCTCCAAGGGAAGGCTGTCCCCTTCGCTATAAATTTGGGCAGCCTTCTAGCCCTTAATAATGGCTCTACCCTCCTCTCATTACAATGGTATCCTACAACTCTTAGAACAGGCTTGCGACAACCTTTCTAGAGGACTGTTCCATCCTCTACGAGCCCTCAAACAACTCCCTTTCTCCTCGGCCTTCTAGCAAGATACTTGGCCTCCTTTCATCCCTTCAGTCTTCTTGAAATGGCTTCAGAACAACCCTATTTCACCCACGCTGAATTGCCTCTTCTTGCTGCGGCCCTAAGCTTCAAACTTCGGCCTTTCTCCCTACAAGAGCACCCAAACAACCTCTCTTTCCCATGCTGTCTAGGGCAGCCTCTTTCTTGGCTGCGTAGAGGCCAACATATAGGCTAGGGCTTCTTCTTGATAGCTTAGATACTAGGGTTGTCCTCCTTGTAGCGTTAGGGCTTCTCACTTCACTACGTCTTCTAGATTAGGGCAACGTTCTTCTTCTTGACTACGGTTAGGGCAGCCTCAATCCTCCAACGTCTAGGGCTTCCACTCCTAGATTTCTCTTCCACTAAAACCCAAGACAAGTGGAGAGAAATCAAGACAGAAGTGTATAGAAATGACTATCACGCCATCTCCTTTTATACTAAAACATTGAGCACATGTGGGGTATATTTGGTTGTTGGCCAACCTTGACGAATTTTCTTATAACACAAATAAATTCATAACTCCATGAATACTTATCAGAATTGTATGATCTTTAGATCAATCCTACACCTCTCAATGAGAGGGATCCAAGAAAAATATCAGCTGCCATAAATAAGATGACCCACATGGAGTTTGGCCTTAGTTGCCAATTTTAACACAATGTTTCTTCCAAAAGTATGACATACCCTACCTAAAATATAGCAAACCCTAGAAACAATTCAAACAAATATAGATATACAAGGCATTTAACAATTGTCATAATTCATATGTTAGACTTCCTGCCAGGGTTTCATACAAATCCTAGATTTCATACAAGAGAATTAATCAATCAAAACCAATCGCAACTTAGTCATCAACATGACCAACTTCCACTAGGGTTAGTTGCAGACCCTAGATTTTCCAATCAAACATCAATACCAACTAAACCTCAGATTTCAACAATCTTACACAAATCTCAAATTATCACATTGTCATCATACATCAAAGATTTTCACTTCTACTAAGGTTTAACTTCAAAACCCTAGAATTTCACAAATACTATCATCCTAGAGAAACAAACTTTGACTAGGGCTTAGTTTCAAACCCTAGGATTCATGATCACCGATTAATAGGTCAACTCATACATCTAAGACTTCATCATCATGCATAGCCATTTCATATTATGTTTTAGTCAAACCCAACTTCACAAATATCAATAAGAGTTAGACATACAACAAACTTGATTAGACTACACATTCCAAGGAAATCATTTCTAAGACATTATAAGGGTATTGCTTACACATTCCACCAAACCCTAATGAGTTAGGGTTTCAATATAAGAACATAGCAAACCCAAAATTACCAATACTTCAAAGGTTCGGGATTTTAGACTTTATCATTCAACCCTAACAAGTTAGGTTTTCCTGATCATACCAAAATCCCAAACATGTCATCATCAATAAAAACTTCAAATAGCATACCCTTAGGTTAGGGTTTCAGACATTCGCATTAACATACCCTTAGGTTACAGTTTTCTAGAGAACCTATCTAGGGTTCTATAAAATTAATTAAGAATATGAGTGGGGTAGATTTATCAAGTGATGAATCACCCAAAATAAGAATCATTATGATTCAATATAGCTAGACATAACAATGTTAGTAATAGATTGTCAAATGAATAAACATTTAAAGAAATCAATGTTTTGTAGTTTAAGGCATACCTTTGTTTCTTGACAAACCTTATCTTGGGTGGCTCTCTTCCATACTCCTTGAGGATATAGCAAATGTTTTCCTAATCAAGACAATAGAGGGAGAATGGTTATAACCAGTGTTGTTAAAATCGCGATAAAATCGCGATTTTATCGGAAAATCGCGATTTTTTCATCTTGCCGATCAAATCGCGATTTTTATACGAAAAAATCGCCTACTTTTTTTTTGCCGATTTTTACTGAAAAAATCGCGCTTTTTTCAAAAAATCGCGATTTTTTCGAAAAAAGCGCGATTTTTAACGAAAAAATCGTGGGGGATCAGGACAGCATAGTTTTATAACTTTTTTTGGGTTTTTTCATGCAATGTTTTTTGAAAGAAACAAATAATTTTTGAGTGGGGTAGCTTAATGATCAAGTCTAGGCCCTAGTATGGATATGCTATTCATGGTAATGTTAAATTCTTAAAGTAAAAGTGACATTCTCCTTAATCTTCATTTTCATCCTTTTACTTAAATTTTTAACATTACCATGAAATGACTCAGGATGTTTGAGAGTGGTTCCAGCCTCATTGGATTTCATATGGAGAAAGTAGAATTTTAGATTTCATTTAAAATCCAGCAGACTTATCAGTTTTTCAGGATTTCAGGATTGGGAGATTGTAATGTTTCCAGGTGACACCACCTGCCCGGGCTACCCCTGCCACCAGTAGAGGACGTGGTCTACCTCCTATAGCTCCTACTTCTAGTTCTTCAACGTCTAGATCACATCAGACTCCACTGCCATTTCCACCTGCACGGGCACCAGCATCTACATCTAGAGGGAAAGGGAACGCTGTGGCATTTTCTCGCAAGAGGGGCAGAGGAAATCAATAGGATTAGACTTTCATTTTATTGTATATGACATTATGACATGATGAGATACATTATCATATTTTTTGTTGATATTTTGAGGCTGAGTTGGGACTTACTATTCAGGACATGATTCAATGTTATGTGTGATTTTAGCGCTAGAAATGATATTAAACATCTTATATATTAGTTTTTTTATCATATTTATGTGTCAATGTATTTATTTTATGTTGTAGATGGTTTAGATATTAAAAAAATTGAAAAAAAATGAAAAAAATGAATATTTTTGTGCCAAACGATTTTTTCCCGCTTTTTTTCCGATTTTTTCCCGATTTTAACGATTTTTTCCGCTTTTTTCCCGGCGCCGATTAAATCCCGATCGCGATGTGTGCAACACTGGTTATAACTTATTAGTATTAATATAATCAAAACTTAAATAAGTACATGAAACCAAAAACTGAAAGGAATGAGATACTTAGCTTTGGGAGATGTTGGGGGCTCCCTCCAAAGCTTGAGGGATACCTATGAACTTATAAAAACAAAAGAAAAATGTCTTTTCCAAAAACATGTTAAATACCTATAAATTCTATAACATCAGAAATATAAAATAATATATCTAAGACTACAAGCAAAGAACTTAGTAGTGTAAGTCCCTTTTGTCAGATACTTCGGGTTTGGATTTCTTTAGATCTTTTTCTTCAACAATGTTAGCATGATCTCTATCTCTCTTCTTATTCTTTGGATTGTTGGGACAATCACTCCTGTAGTGACCCTTCTTATGACATTGATATCATTCTACTTTGGACATGTCTACTTTCTTCCTTGGTCCTTTTGATTTCTTTCCTTTGTGTTGAGTAGTGTAGGCATTTGAAACTCCTTTAGGATTGGCAACTAGTGAGATCCTTAATTCTTCTTGACTGCAGGCAGTCCATAGTTCTTCAAAAGTGGGAGCTTCCTTCCAACTGTCAAGTCCTGCAACAAATGTGCCCCAAGTAGGTGGCAATCCTAACAGAGTAGTGATCACGAGTTCTTCTTCCAAGACTTGTAGTTAGAGGCTTCTTCAAGTTTGTTCTCTCCCTTGATTGTGTTAGACATTGTCTTTGAAGATAGTAGACTTCTTCCCTTGAATAATCCTTTTGAATGATTCCTTGATCAAGTGCTTGACACTGCCTTTTCCCTCTTTCTTCACCAAAGCTCTGATGCCATGTTAGAAAATCAGAAAGGCAGAAAGATTTTCTTATACAATATAATTACTTGTGATGTTTTTTACTTCTTATTAATTTCATTATCTCTTCTTTCTTTTAGTTCATGAAGCAATTACCAAAGCAAAAGCACATAAAACAATGGACACTAGATATAGGCTCACAACCAGGGCAAAACCCCTCTCTAGGGGAAAACCTAGTCAGTAATTCTTCCTTCAATATTTTTTTGGAGATATTCCAAGACTCTAGACCTTGACACAAACTTTCCTCCACACCAAGTCAACCTTCCTTTTCTCTTGCAGATGATCCTACTTGACCTGGCAGCAACAACAATAGTAGCAACACTTTCTTCAACCCAACAACTTCGACCTTGCTTTGGAGACTTCAATCTTCACTGAAAGACTTCGATCTTCACATAGGAACTTTGATCTTGGCCCAATACAACTTCCTGAGGCAGCAACACCCAACACCAGCAACTTCGACCTATACTTTGATTTGGCAGCAACAACACACAACAACTGGCTACGACATCAACAAGAGAACTTAGATGTTCCAAATCGGGGCACAAGAGAGAGAGATAGAAGCACCCAAATTTTGATTTTCCTCTTTTCCCTCTCCTAGATCAAACTTGCACTTCCTTTTCCTACTCCTATTTCGCACTTTTTCCAGCTTCAATAGATATCAAACTTGCTTGTGAGAGTGTCCTTCAAATGGAATTCGAACTGCTTCATTTATAGTCCTTTGGTTAGGTCGAATAACCCTCTTTGAGGCCGACTTGATCATCTTAAGGCCAACTTGGTGTGGAGACAACATAATTCATACTTGACTCAATACCTAACCTTTTTACATGATACAAAAGCCCAAAAAGGGTCTCTTTAAAAGTACAATGACTCTATTAACTCAGAATAAATCCAATAAGTCCTCAATGGGGACTTTGACCTAAAACACGATGACCCAAGCATGAAACCCATGCTTTAATAAGTCGTATATATATGTGTGTGTTTTGACAAGTACTAATAAGATGACTCAAATATACTAAATGAAGACTGAACCTAGTTACATTTTCCAACATAGGACACGGAGGACACATACATACAAGTATTTGACATGAGACACGACGACCTTGGAAACAGCACACGGGGGATACACACTATATATATATATATATATATATATATATATATATGTTAAAAAAATATTGAAATATAGTGACATTTCCTTTATTTTTCATTTTCATCCTTTTACTTAAATTTTTAACATTACCATGAAATGACTTAGGATGTTTGAGAGTGGTTTCGACCTCATTGGATTTCATATGGAGAAACTAGAATTTTAGAGTTCACTCAAAATTCAACAGACTTAATGGTTTTCAGGATTTCATGGTTTGGGGGTTTGCAATGTTTCCATTTGATTCTATCATGCATGAGGGTATGAGATTGGTGTTTGATCAAGAGCATGAAGCCCTTTAAGAACCTTGATGTTGGTGGCATTGATTTTTGAACTTTGTTGATGTTGGTGGTATTGATTGTTGAACTCCTCTACCATGGCCTTAACAAAAATCTACCCTTCACTCAAAAGAAAATAATTGGTTAGGGATGCTAAGCTTTTTCTACCACATTATAAGGCCGAGGAGATGAACCCTTCACTCAATCCAAAATCACTAGTTAGGCATATTAAACTTTTTCAATATCTATCATATTATAAGGTTGAGCAATCCAAGTCTGAATACTTTGAGCGAGGTGATGTTTATGTATCCCTTGCTGATGATCCCATTTTTAGTAGCGCGAAATCAATGATGAGTTTCATGAGTGATCATGTTGATCAATGATTTGTAGTTTTGATGTCTATTTCTGTTGCTACTACTACCACTACTGCTAAGGTTGCAGAGGAGTTTTAGGAGTCCTCAAACACTCAGCCAGATTATTTATGTAGCTCATGTTGATGATCCCTTGTCTAGTAGTGGTGATGAGTTTGATCATGATGAGGAGTGATCATGTTGATCACTGATATGTAGACTTGTAGTAGGCCAGTGACCCCATAGCTTATAACATTGTTTTTGGACTCTAGAGGCCATTTAGAGCCTCATTGATTATGTATTTTGTTGTTGATATGTATTGCACTCGATGCCAATTTGATATATTCACCTTTACTTGGTATATAAATGAGCAAACTTTGCATATTTGATCTCTATTGTTTTGGAATCATGGTTTTAAATCGTAAAAATAGTTTTTTTCATTAAAAACTAATTATTTAATGTATTGTTTTAATGACCGATGCATTGAGATCTGACCAACCCTGGTTTGAGCGGTTCTGGATTGATACCCAGTTTGATAGGTGGACCGGTTCCGCTTTTTAAAACTATGGTTCATTGTTCATGATATTAGCAATTGTTCAAGCACATAAGAAACTAGAAATTTAGAAATATCATGATTGATAAAATAAAACTAGAAATTTAGAAGTAGAACTTCGATATTAAAACCATAAATTGCAGATTTTTTATTAAGTCATCAAAATGAACATGTATTACATAGATATCGAGGGAATGCCACTGGAAAATACAAAATAGGTTAGATACAAAATAGGTAGGAATATCATAGCTCGACATTAGTACTGGTCATGACTCACTAGCCGCGACCCTATCAATAGTCCAAGTCCTCCTCCGTGTCATAATCACCATCACTACCACTGCCATTTGATTCTGCTCCATCCCCCTCCTCTATGCCCCATCAAAGATCTGCTGCTGTATTTGTTGGCGTGGAGGAGGAACACGATTATGTAGCGTCCATATCTATGTGAAAGTTCTCCCACAAAATCCTCCTTTTGCTTACTAATTGATAATAGTTGCACACTCAACATTATTCCTCTAACGAACATACACAAAATTGACAGGAAAAATGAAAAAAATCAAGACGTGATGCTTTTTACTTTGGGATTTTAGTGGGACATGCGTCCTAAAATTGGGACACGTTAGGGCATGTGTCTGACACAACCCAAACACATGTCTTGATTGCTAACATTGAAAAATGTGTCATACACGTTTTATGGGTTGTGTCATGTTTGACACATTAGATACGAGACACGGGACCCCTAAGGGGCATGTCTTGTGACTTAGGCGAAGGCATAATTGTAGCTTGTTTAGGCACCATACCAACCAGTAAAGGATCCACATTCAATATGAAGCCTATATCTAGAAAGAAACATCTTGTATTCGACCCTCCTAAGGTTGTGAATTACCACAATATGATGACTAGACCCTATGCAAAGGTAAACTAAGTAATTATGGGATAGATTCTGTGATATCAGTGACCTTGCCAAGAGTGACACTGTGACATTGTTCAATGCCAATAGTCTGAGCCAACATCTAGTTTCCTTAGGCTGCGACTAGCCATAAGCGGAGGAATCAAGCCCAACTGCAACTCGAGAATATGTTCGTGAAGGTCTCCTGAAGCCAACAACCATAGTCCCAAAGCTGCGGGTTATCTCCAAGACCATTCGAATCCTGTGTGTCAGGCCATGCAGTAACTCTCCAAAGGCAGAAAAACTGATTCGTATTTTATTCCATAGGTAACCCATTGTTATATACAATAGGGAGTGATTGTTCAGTTCATCTCCCAATGGCTGTTCACCTTCCCAATTTATTTATTTACATAAAATTCCCAATCATGAAGATTAGGTGTCAACATTCCCCCCCTTAATCTGAAGGGATGTTGGTGAGTTCAAGCATCATTCTGAATTGTTCAAGCTTTTCCCTTCCAAGTGCTTTGGTGAAGATGTCTGCAATTTGCTCATTTGTGGAACAATGACGGAGATGGATTGTTTTGGCCTCAACATGATGTCGAATCAAATGATATTTAGTATTGATATGCTTTGTTCGATCATGGAACTTTGGGTTCTTGGCCAACTTTATTGCAGAGGTGTTATCAATCATGAGTGGAGTTGATTGTACTTGTTTTACCTGCAAATCTTCAAGAATTTTCCTGAGCCACACAATTTCTTTCGTTGCTTCAGCTGCTGCCACGTATTTTGATTCTGTTGTGGAATCTGCTGGAACTGATTGTTTGCGTGATCTCCAAGAGACAACTCCTGATACAAGACTCATAGTATATCCTAAAGTAGATACCCCAGTTTCTTTGTCTCTATCAAAGTCTGAATCAAAGTATCCAATCAAGCTGAAGTCGTCCACCTGTGTATACTTGATTCCAAGGTCTTGAGTTCCCTTCAAGTACCTTAGAACTCTTTTTGCAGCAGACCAATGTCCCTCACAAGGCTTTTGCATGAACCTGGAGAGGATTCCAACAGTAAATGAAATGTCTGGTCTGGTAGTAGTGAGGTAGATGAGACTTCCTACAAGTTGTCTATACTTTGTTGCATGCTCAAATTCCTTTCCTTCAATAGATGTGAGCTTTAAGTTTTGTTCCATTGGAGTAGAAAGAGGATTGCACTCTGTCATGCCAAATCTGTTTAACAAATCTCCAATGTATTTCTTTTGAGAAAGAAATATGGCTTTTGGATGTTGGGTTACTTCAATGCCAAGATAGTAATGAACATAGCCCAAATCAGTGATTTCAAAACTTTTCCCCAATTCCTTCTTTATGGATGCAATGTAGCTTTCATTGTTCCCTATCATTAAAAGATCATCTACATATACCACAAGATACACAACTGTTTTGCCAACTTTCTTGACAAATAAAGTTGCATCATCAAGATCAAAATGATTGAAGTTGAGTTTCAGAAGATGCTCAGTTAGTTTTTCATACCAGGCTCGCGGTGCTTGTTTGAGGCCATACAAGGACTTCACAAGTTTGCATACTTTATGTTCATGTCCTTTCACAGCAAATCCTTCAGGCTGGGACATAAAAACATTCTCTTTTAGATCTCCATTCAAGAAGACAGTTTCTACATCCATTTGATGGACTTTCCAACCGTTCTGAGCTGCTAGTGGAAAGAGTGTCCGGATGGTGGCCCATTTTGCTGTGGGGGCAAAAGTTTCCTCATAATCGACCCCTTCCTTCTGTGCAAAACCTTTTGCCACAAGCCTAGCTTTGTGCTTGTCAAGTGAGCCATCAGCTTTGTACTTGTTCTTGTAGACCCACTTGCAGCCAATTGGTTTGGTTCCAAATGGAGGATCAACCAGCTTCCAAGTGCCATTCTTTATGAGAGCATCATACTCCTTTTGCATCGCTTCTTTCCATTCATCATGAGAAGCAACTTCTTTGAAGGAAGTTGGTTCAAAATCTGTAGACAAGTTCAATTCACAATCATAAGTAACATCCATATCAACAGGTGAATTAGAGTCATCTACATCACCTCCATTTTGTCGGTTTGAATTTCTGGTTCCTGTTTTTCCAATTTCATCAGGATGAACACTTTCAAGTGTCTTTGTCAGCCACTTTGGGGGACCTTTCTGAGATGGCCCAGGCTGCTCTGTTGATTGAGTTGGGACTGAATCAAGATTGAGTCTCCCAATTCTATCAATTACATCACTTAAAGCATCATCCATTGTTGGAGTTTCATGCAGGGGAGATTGTTCTTCAGAAGAAGATTCCACATGTTGATCTAGTATAGGAATCCCCCCTTCAAGATGTGGAATCTGATTATCAAATTCTTGAAATGATTTCGTTTTTGCGAATCTATCCAAGCGATCAAGTTGCCGCTCAACAACATTGTCAGATTTGGATGATTCAAGAAAAATTACATCTCTAGATACAACAAACTTTTTATTTACTTCATCATAGAGACGATATGCTTTGGAGGTGTTTGAATACCCCAGGATGATACACTTACGACTTCTAGCACCAAGTTTGTTTCTATGTACCTTTGGTATCAAAGCATAACAGGTGGAACCAAAGACCCTGAGATGTTTTACCGAAGGAACATGTCCATACCACAATTCATAAGGAGTCTTGTTTATTATAGCATTAGATGGACATCTATTCTTTATATATGCAGCACATAGAACAACATCAGCCCAAAACATTATCTTTACATTTTTGAAGAAAAGCATGGATCGTACCATATCCAAGATTGTTCTATTCATTCTTTCAGCGACACCATTCTGTTGGGGATTATAAGGCACAGTTGTTTGATGTTTGATCCCATGTTGGCGAAGATAGTTTTCAAATTCATTTGATGTATATTCTTTTCCATTATCAGTGCGAATAGACCCAATATGAGATTGTGCATCGTTTTCAATCCATTTATGAAAATTCTTGAATGTTTGAAAGGCATCAGATTTGTTCTTCAATAAATAAACCCAACACATTCTGGTGTAATCATCAATAAATGTCATGATATATTTATTTCCATTTGCAGAAGGAACAGGCATTGGACCACATAAATCTGAATGAATGAGTTCAAGCTTCCTATGTGCTCTTGAATGTGAATCATGAAAAGACTGTTTGCTATGCTTTCCTAGAATGCAAGCATCACATTGCTTATGTTTCCTAGGAATTGTAGGCAAACCATCAACACCATTTTTCTTCAATAAGCGGAGACTGTCATAGTTTAAATGTCCAAATCTAGCATGCCATAATAAACTTGATGGAAGTGTACCTTCTTCATGATGAGAAATATATGAGAAATGTTATGTATGAGCAGAGGTTCCTTGCAGTTTGAGAAGTCTTTCTTCTTCTATTCCCCTCATGACAAGTGAGTGGTCAGATGTTTTTCTTACCTCAAGCTTGCCATCAAACATATGAATGGAGTGACCTTGCTGGCGGATGTGCACCAAGGACAACAAGTTTCTCTTGAGCTGTGGGAGATATAGAACATGATCCAGAAGAAAGTCTGGAAGACCAGGCAGTTTAAGCTTGATTGTGCCAAGCCCCGATGGCTTGATTTTTGACTGATCTGCAAAGTATACTACTCGAACAACATTGTCAGTGAAATCTTCAAAAAAATATTTTCTATAAGTCATATGACAGGTTGCTCCTGAATCAAGCAACCAATCATTTTTCGAAGAAGCAAGTGAAGCATTAAACAAATCTTCATTTACTCCAATGTTACATTGTGCCTCAGTATAGTGAGCGGATTCAAGTGCTTTACCTTTGTCTGTATCATCAGTTTTACCTTTCTGCTGGTTTCTTTTCTGCTCAATTTTGTCCCATGGTAGCTTGCATGTAGAAGCATCATGTGATCCATTTCGTTTGCAGCGAATGCAATGCAGATCTGCCTTTTCTCCTTGAGAATGTCTGCCCCCCCTGCCTCTGAAGTATCTTCCTCTTCCTCTTCGTCCACCTCTTCCTCTTGTAGAATCTTGAGCAGGATGCTTTTCTTTATGAGCAAGGCAAACAATCTCTTCAGAAGATTCATGGACTGTCTTCTTTCCAAAGGCTTTCTCTCTTTCAGCAAACTTTTTCACAAGAGAGTCAAAGGTTATATCTTTAAGATTTCCATTTGCTTGTAAAGACTCAAGATAATTGGAGTAAGTAGGATAGAGTGCCTTGAGAAAAGCAATAAGAGGGATATCCAGCTCAACCTTAGTGGATTTGATATCATGCATTATAGATTTTACTTCAGATGCAAGAGCAAGAGGATCATTATTTTTCAGTTCAAGAGTGAAGAGTTTAATCATGAGCTGAACAACTTCAAGTGCAGAATGTGAGTCATAGAGTTCTTTCAGCTTTTGTAAAGCTTCAAAGGCAGTTGAATATGATGAAATATGGCGACTTACTTCTTCATTTACAGATGCTGCGATTAATGCATAGGCTTTACTGTTCTTGTTTTCCCAAATGACGAGCTCTTTGTCTGATGTAGGCTGCACTGGGTCATTGTCTGCTTCTCCGACACACACTCCTTTCCACAACTCATTGAAGATGAGGGTGTGTTTTATCATCCGAGACCATTCAGGATAGTTCTCCTTGCCAGTGAGAACTATTCCTACCATAGAGATGATTGAATGCATTCTGTAAAAAATACTTCTGCTGATAATAAAAAAAACTTCTGCTGATAAAAAACTTTTGCTGATAAAAAACTTATGCTGATAAAAAACTTATGCTGATAAAAAGCTTTTACTGATAAAAAACTTATGCTGATAAAAAGCTTCTGCTGATAAAAAAAAAACTTATGCTGATAAAAAGCTTCTGCTGATAAAAAAACTTCTGCTGATACAAAGACTTCTACTGATGTACAGTGAAATTGTACTCAGATATATTAAAAAACAGAGGTATTATTTATTTTGTCGTGGTATATGGGAAGGTGTATATGGAGGAGGCTTAACGTATATGGGCAATTTGGTGAACCGAGTTATATGAAGGCCTTAATGTTAAATCCAGCTTTTGCACTGGTTTCAATAAAAATCACCCCAAATTCCCGAGATTTTGCATCACCTTCTTCAATTGAGACTTGCCTTTTGTCAACGAGATCTGTTTTGTTTCCAACAAGCACAATAATCACATCACTACCTCGCTCTGTGCGTACTTCTTCAATCCATCTCGCAGTGTTGAGGAATGACTGTCGGATTGCAACATCATAAACAACGACAGCAACAGAAGAGTCTCGAATGTAACTTGGGATAAGACTACGGAATCGCTCCTGGCCTGCAGTATCGCTCCAGGTTGGAGAAGCAAGGCTGAGGCCAAACCTATGCTCTAAGTCTTCCACTTTCAGCCAAAGAACACCCAACCGGAGTATGATCTTACCCGGATGTGGATGAAGACCCACGTTGAAGAAGCGCCTTCCCACTGGGTAAGGCTGAGAGCCACAATTCTCTGATCTGACAGAAGAAACGGAACAAACGCCTGAAAGAGAGTAAAATAATGTAATAGCTGAGATATACCAAACAGCGCCTCCAGCTTCAATGCATCAACATTCAATCCTTCATAATATTTCATGCAGATATGGAGGCCAGCAGCGTGGAGAGAGCAGCGTATGGAGGTAGCAGCATAGAGAGAGAAACGTATGGAGGCCAGTAGCGTGTGGACTATGTCAGAGGAGTCATGGGAGGTTACAAAAATTGGTAGAAAATGCAGGACAAACTGACAAATTTCTGAGGAAATGACAGAAGGGAGTTACAATGGCAGATAGAAGCCAAAAATGGTGCTGGCTCTGATACCATGTCAGGCCAGGCAGTAACTCTCCAAAGGCAGAAAAACTGATTCGTATTTTATTCCATAGGTAACCCATTGTTATATACAATAGGGAGTGATTGTTCAGTTCATCTCCCGATGACTGTTCACCTTCCCAATTTATTTATTTACATAAAATTCCCAATCATGAAGATTAGGTGTCAACACTGTGCAATGAGTTTAGGGTGATATAGTAGATGATAAATTGATACAACATAATTAGTATAACATTGTTATAGTACTGATTTACAAATTGCTAAATACTGCATATCAACACTGTATTGGGGAATTATTGATTGGATACACTCGTTGAACTGGGCAAACAAAAACCTAAGTTGTTGTGCCTAAATTATTGGTTGGATACACTCATTGTATTGGGCAGTTAGCCCTAAGGTGTTGTGCTTTGATTGAAGTATTATATTGCTGTGGAGATCCTATATTCATGTCTACATAAGAGATATTTACTATTGTAAGGAAGTATATTGTTGTTTCATAATCCTTCTGCTATATTTGGAAACAAGAAAAAAACCTAGTCAAGTAGAGCCCTAAGGGTAAAATTTCCTTAGGATATTATAGTGGTATTAGCGCTGCGCATCTTGCCAACTTGTGAGGATATGAGCCTTGTATGCTTCCAACAAATACAAGCAATGTTACAATAAGAAGACCGAGCATCACCCTCCGCGTAGCTATGGGGGATAGGGAAGAACGAGGAGGACCAAATCTCAATAATCTCTTACATGTGCTAATTCATGGGCAAACAAAATAACTAATTTGCTAGTGCAAGGGAAACAATAGATGGCCTAGGGACAACAACAAATGATGTAGCTCATGCAACCCATAAGTAATATTGGTAATAATGACTAATGGTTTTAATGTTGGTATAACAGGACCAAGACTGAAGGGAGAAACAACCATAATCTTGTTCCCATCAATACTTTTGCATAGTCTAATGCCAGGGCAACCAATGGAAGTAACCATAGACCCTTACTTCCTCGAGTTTTGGATAGTCAACTAACTGCAATCCAAGAAGTAACAAAGCAGGATGGACTCTTTAATGAGTAATTTCAGGAGTATGTAGCATTAGAAGAAAATACTCAAGCAACCATATCGTTCTAATAATACAACATCAAATGCAAAAATAGACCCATGGAACAATGAAATCAGGATTTGATGTGCAAGGTAGGAAAGCTTACGCATCTCCTCCTTTGATGGATCATCTAAATGCTTAGCAAGAGATTGGGTACAAAAGTTGGACACCTATTTCTGACTTAATCCCATGCGGGAAGTGGGCACTATCTGATTTGCCACATTGCACTTGCAAGGGGAGGCATAAGAATGGTGGTACCATGAACTGGTCATCTTGGGGCACTCCAACATAACCTCTTATGTGGACTTCACCCAAAGGTTGCTAGAACATTTTTATCGGAAGGATCCTGATATACACCTTAGAGAAATGGCACAACTCAAACAAAGCAGATCACTAGAGGCTTACATCGCAAAGTTCGAACGGATAACAATCATGGTGACAAACATATCCGAACAAAGGTTAATTATTATTTTCACAGAAGGGTTAGCCGAACCCCTACATGGCTGGGTCAAGCCCTTCAGGACCACTACCTTGCAAGAGACCATCACGAAGACTCAAGATATGGGAGTTGCAACACCAAAAGTGAAAACTCCACCCATACCACAAATCTCTTTGATGGAGGAGGACATGAAGACATCTTAGAAGGATGAGACCAAGAAGGATTGTTTGGATGAAGAAACTTGAAATAATCTTAGAAGGAAGAAGCTATATTTCACTTGCAAAGAGGCATGGGAACCTGGTCACCGATGTTTGGGAAAGGAAAAAATTCACTACATTGAGGTAGTGTCCGATAGTGACAATGAAAATGATACAACATGGGCATCAAGCAAGGAGCCTAGCATTTCTGAAGAAGCACCATCCCTGGAAGAGGCTAAGGGAGATAAGCAACCACATTTGAGAATTGAAGGTGGTAGCATTGCCACTCTCTCAGGAGGCCCTAAATCTCACACCTTCAAAATCAAGGGTGTTATATGAGGACAACAAATCATAGCATTTATTGATTTTGGAGCAACTTACAACTTCATTGATGCAGTCATGGTGGTAAAGAGAGGCTTCCCTGCCCAAGAATTTGAAGGTTTCAAAGTGAGGGCAATTGATAGATATCATATGATATGCACACAGGTAGTTCCGCGTTTGAGCATCACATTAGACAAGTATACACTTACTAATGATTTTTATGTGATAGAATTGGCAAATACTAATGTGGTGCTGGGACTACACTGGTTGTACTCATTAGGGAGATTTGCCCTAAATCTCACACCTTCAAAATCAAGGGTGTTATATGAGGACAACGAATCATAGCATTTATTGATTTTGGAGAAACTTACAACTTCATTGATGCAGTCATGGTGGTAAAGAGAGGCTTCCCTACCCAAGAATTTGAAGGTTTCAAAGTGAGGGCAGTTGATAGATATCATATGACATGCACACAGGTAGTTCCGCGTTTGAGCATCACATTAGACAAGTATACACTTACTAATGATTTTTATGTGATAGAATTGGCAAATACTAATGTGGTGCTGGGACTACAATGGTTGTACTCATTAGGGAGATTTGCCCTAAATCTCACACCTTCAAAATCAAGGGTGTTATATGAGGACAACGAATCATAGAATTTATTGATTTTGGAGCAACTTACAACTTCATTGATGTAGTCATGGTGGTAAAGAGAGGCTTCCCTACCCAAGAATTTGAAGGTTTCAAAGTGAGGGCAGTTGATAGATATCATATGACATGCACACAGGTAGTTCCGCGTTTGAGCATCACATTAGACAAGTATACACTTACTAATGATTTTTATTTGATAGAATTGGCAAATACTAATGTGGTGCTGGGACTACAATGGTTGTACTCATTAGGGAGATTTGCAATGAACTACTAAGTGATGGAAATGGAATTCTGAGACCCAAATGGAAGCAAGGTAGTACTAAGAGGCATGACCAATGGTGGCCCCCGAGTTGTAACAACTAAGCAAATGAGGTCATACCTAGGCAGGGCAGAGTAATGTGCATGGGGCAGCTTGTAGGAATGCAAGTTCCAGATCGCCAAATAGCAGCTTACAAATTTATGAGCTGGAATGCAAAGAGGATGTTGAACATGACATATGCACATTCTTGAGAGATTGGAGAGCCCACCTCTTAGTAGAGTACTCCAAAAATAAGTTTGCCTGCGAATTGTTGGACGGACTCATCCATGATGATAGGTACAAGGTAGAAGATGAGATCATCTTCTATGAAGATCAGATATATTTTGTCCCTGAATCTACACTTAGGGAAAAGCTCATTAGAACTACACATGACAAACTAGCTGAAGTCACATTGGAGCTTCACCCTCAAATCAGGGATTGCACAAA
Source organism: Pinus tabuliformis (assembly GCA_031772625.1). Classification (NCBI taxonomy): domain Eukaryota; kingdom Viridiplantae; phylum Streptophyta; class Pinopsida; order Pinales; family Pinaceae; genus Pinus; species Pinus tabuliformis. The sequence goes on along the minus strand of CM062818.1, from coordinate 1,390,039,370 downwards.
TATGGAACAGACAGTTGGCAAAAATAGGTCAAAGACTGGTGACAAAGATCCCAAAGAAAATCTGATCGCAGCAGCAAATTCTCTTGAATTTGATGGCAGTCTTATAAAGGGAGGGAATATAAAACATACTGGTTGTAAGAAGCATCATAAAAAGCATGGAAAAAGGTATGTGGCAACATAAATAAATAGGGAAAATGTTGTTTTATGTAAGAGCCATTGTTTACAGAATTTAGTAGCGAAGGCTGTTGATTTTCTAGGAGGGCCTCATGCCCTTGAACTATGTGCCAAATTTTGTTATGGGATTGATGTTGTACTCAATGTCTACAATTTTGCTGCAATTTGCGGTGCTTCAAATTATCTTGGGATAACATATGCTATGGAGGAGAAAGATTTGGTCCATAAGAATGAGAAGCTTTTCATCTCAGGAAACAAAAATGAAAACAATTCGCCTACAAGTGATGTGAAGACATCAATAAAATTATCTCCAACAAAGATAATTTTAGAACTATGGAAGATTGCTGCTACACTAGGAGAAGTAAAATTTACTTAAGCAGTGGCACTTAACTGTTTTTTTTTTACCTATGATCTAGTAAGTGGGAGCTGTAGGAAATATTGGGGGGGTGAATCAATATTTCTTTTTTCGACTATTGTTTTGCCAGTTAAAACATATATATACAGAACACAAGATGAACAACAAGAATAAATGCTTTTGTTAATATAAACTGTGCAGTAAAATAGATACAATATATAAGTGGTTGCAATCAGTTGCCAGGCACCAACTTGGACTTTGTGAGGCTCCAACCTCCAGAGCTCCAACTCTATTTCGCCAAGGCACCAATCTTGGACTTAGGAGCACCAACTCCCAAGGACTTCTATCCTTCTTACTTCTGAGGCATCAACCCCAAGGACTCCTATTCCTCTTACTTCTGAGGCATCAACCCCAAGGACTCCTATCATTCTTACTTCTGAGGCAACAGCCCCAAGGACTCCAATCCTACTTACTTCTGAGGCAACAACTCCAAGGACTCCAATCCTACTTACTTTTGGGGCAGCAACCCGAAGGACTCCAATCCTACTTACCTGGGGCACCAGCCCCAAAGGTTCTGACCCAATCTTGTCAAGGCACATTTGATAGTAATGTTCTGCTCTCAGAACTCTTCTCTACTGAGTTCTGTCTGTTCATAGCTTCACTGTAGTCTCCATGATACAACATTAATGACAACTAATCCTCTTATGAAGGAGTCTCCAATAACCTTCATGACCTCAAATAATGTCTCCATACAGCTTTAGTGAGTCCACTGTCAGCTGCACTAAGCTCTGCATAAGAACCAACTTTCTGTTCCAAGCCTCTGTTCTATCAGTCACAGTAAATGCTTCAGGCGTGACTGCTTCTCAATGTTCTATGCTATTTCAATCTCTTACTTCCCAGAAATATATTCACATATGCTTCATTGCCAGTGCTTGCTACTGCTCCCTTCAAACGGTGTCAGATAAAACTCTATTTATTTGCAACACAGAATTGTTCTTCAGAATGCATTTTGTACCTGATTAATTCATTGCTGGTCCTTCGTCCTCCTTCTGTCCTGCTAGACCTTCAGCTTCCTTCTGTTCAGCTGGACCTACGACTTCCTTCTGCTCAGTTGGACCTACGACTTCCTCCTTTCTTCCGGTTCGCCAACCCCACTACATCAAAACAATTCTCTGTTATAACACCCGATATACTTGACCTTTTGATTTCTCCTTGCTCGCTTGAGCTTCCGCTTCCTCAACGCTCGTTTGACTTTTTGGCTTCCCTCCTCGGTTGCTGTAGTTTCCTCTGTGCTTGCTTGCTTCTTCGGCTTCCCGATCCTTTGGTTGCTTTAGCTTCCTCTGCCTATTCGAATTAACCAATGCTTCACAGGACACATTCAAGAGGAAGAGGGGCCAAATTACAATAGAAATGATGCTTATTAAAAAGTATCAGAGAGGTTCTTTTTTTTTCAAGTTCACGAGTCGTGAACTATTATTTCTTCGTAATATAGATGCTCGAGATCAATCCACTAAATGAAGCGTATCAACTCATATATATATATATATATATATATATATATATGACTTTTGCAAATCACCAAAGGACACGTTCCTTGGGAGGAGGGGCCGACTTATGAGTTTTTCTCATTTAAAATATATAACTCGGAGAGTCTTTCATTATAGACTTATTGTTCACGAAACCCATATAAACGCAGTATATCCATATGGCGGTACCACATGCCACGCCATCCTTTTATCGCAATTGTCACTTTCGGAGGTTCTTCTATAAGTTGAGCCTAAAACATTGCCGAAGGCCGATACCAGATGCAATATTATATTAAATTGTTTATAATAGGTCCGTCGGGTCCACATCTCTATCACAATCGGCGGGTTAACACATAACATGGCCAATTCCCCTTCTGCCGATGGGACGGATGCGACATGATATTAAATCGTAATTAATATACCCGTTGGGTCCGCAGCCTTATCGCAATCGGCGCTTTCATGTGGCAAGGCTTTATAGCTTGTGATATAGCGACGGACGCGATATTACAATAGGCGCGATATAATAGGACCATCGGGTCCGCAATTGTATATCGCAATCGGCTGTTTCAATGTGGCATTCCGTTAAGACTTATGATATTGCGGATGCGATATTTCAATAGGCGGTTTATAATGAAGCCGCGGGTCCGCATGTATTATCGCAATCAGAGGTTTCGGGGATGACAACCCTTCATAACTTGCGATGCGGTATTCCTTAGCAATCCTCCACCATTGATCTCTTCAGATCTAATGGTCCCGACTTAACCCGGTTAACATTGAACGCAGATACACAGAGTCATGACTCTCCGCTCTTTGCTTCTCGCTCCTATGGCTTACGATATGTTAACTCCTCTTATATTTCTTCGATATTTCATGCGATATTACTGTTAACTCCTCTGTTAACACTGTTTATGCTCCTCTGCTGTTTTCCTCCTTACTCCTTTGATACCGCTATTTATGCTCCTCCACTGCGTGTTCCTCTTTGTTTCTCGTGGCTTCTAATGACCTCTTTGGTAGCTCTGCTCTGATAGCTCTTATGGCTTCCGATATTCTCTCCAATGGCTTGACTGTCTTGCCTTTCCTCTGGTTTCCCCTCATGGCTTCTTGCTCCTCTGATGCGCTGCTCCGATAGCTCTGATTCTTTGATGGCTCTTGATGGACTCTTCCTTCAATATCTCATGATATGGCTCCTCTGTTAACTGCTCTTCCGTTGGCTTCTTCTTGGCTGCTCTTGTTCTGAGCTTTCAATGAGCTCTTTTGATGGTTTCCAATGTCTTTCCAATGGCTTCCCTGATGGCTTTGCTCCTGTTTCTTCATGGATTTTCTCTGCTTCCCCTTGGCTTCATATCATCATCTAGTATCTAGAATATTGCCATATTGACATCAATGACAACCTAGGTCAACAATCTCCCCCTTTGTTATTGATGGCAATATTCTTCTTCTCTCCCCCTTTGACATCAATGGCAAAGGAGTGCTCTGAGACTCCCCCTATCAAACTGCTTCTATTCTTTATGAATGGTAGATCTTCATGGGTCTGTTACACCCCCTGTCATATTGCTCTCATTTTTACTCAAGATAGAAGGATTGATGCTTTATCATCAATTAGCACATTATTCCCTCTTCATGTCTCAGAACTACTTTATCATGGCTTCAACAATGCTTAATGATGCTCTACTTCAATGCTTTCAATCAGATTGCAAGTAGCCATACACCAAGTGTCCAAGTCCAGGCTTCCATGCTTCAATCCATATTGCCGTCTCCATAGGTAGAATTGAGAGACCTTCATAGTCCGAATCGCCACTGAGATTATCTTTCTTGCTGTCTTTCTTCAGATTTGAGTTCCTTTGTGTCCCTGTGCTTCTCCTTAAGTCACTGCCATCTAGTATTCAACATCATTTCATTTGGATGAAATGGTGAGAGGTTGTGCCACACTGTTGCTATCTTTTCTAAGTGATCTGTATCGGCTTAAGTTATATTTGACTGCAGAACATTGTCCTTTCTATGAGCCATCTTTCCTTGTGTTCTTGTACATATCTTTGCATGTTATGTCTGCTGCAGATTTAGATATCCAATTTGTGAATGTTTTTTAAAATACAATTGCTGATTTGCATCTACATGCAATGCTTCAGTTTTGTTATACACTGCCAGCTGCTCTTACTTCAAACTCTATTCCAGATGTATCTATTTGTTTGAAGATTGCCTCTATTAGTGTCCAGATTTTCCCTGTTCTCGCATTAAATCCCTGAGTTAAGACAACCATAGATGTTTGCCCTATTTCTTGAGTATTAGATGCCCTTCTCTGTTGTTCCAAATACTACTTAGAGATTAAGTGGAAAGCATAGTTAACAACAGTCCAAAGAGTGGTTACAGGATCATATTCTTCAATGGAGTACCCCTGAGAAATGATCTTTATCATAGAATGGTTGTTAATATGGCTCAATCAAGGATTTCATAGGGACCTTTTCACTAATAGCGTCTGCAATAATGATCAAGAATCACAGGCTCCCCCTAACTGTATGCATCATTCCTTTTGGCAAAGTCTTCCCATCAAATGCTTAGATTGTCAAAATTCAAGCCAATGACATATGCTGTTGGCTGGAGAGTTCAAGGGACTTTCGGATTGTATTTGCTTCCTTCTCCATATTTGTGTAACTTTCTTCTTTTGCATGGTTCTAGCTTGTGTAAGAGCCTAAGTTAAGTTACAATCACGTGCCATGTGACCAATGCTATGACACTTTAAGCATTCTACATTGTTCATGAATAAGAATTCATGATTTCTTCCTACAAAATTGTTTCTTGGAGATTGTTGGGGACCATAATATCTATCTCTATGAGATGGTTGGGGACCAATATATCTATCTCTATGAGATGGTTGGGGAACATAACATCTATCTTTATGATATGCTTTACAGTCTTTTGGCATGTGACCAAAGTTTGTACAAGAATAACAATAACCAAAAAATGAACTTTGGTACCTTGGGAGATGGAGCTTTCCTTGATGTACTTCTGAAGCCTTTCTGCCTTGAGATCCTTTGATGATAACCATTGCCTCTCGCATCTTCGACATCATCTACATTTCTTCTTGGAGCAGGATTTCTTCTTGGAACAAGATTTCTTCAATTGTAGCCTTGATTTTTCTCCTTGCCTTTGCTGGAACTGGGAGCATGACCATTTCTTTCTGGCTTCTTCACATCCCTTTTGTTTGAAGCATTATAATTCTTGTTTCAGGATACATCTGCATACCTGAGACCTGATTTATGAAATGGACATCTGTGATAGCTGAACATGTCATCCAAGGCTTGAGAGCTCTTCAAGATTTTGTTCATCCCTTCAACCTTTGTTCTGAGGAAGAAAATCTCTTCTTCCAATCTTTCACACTCGTTATTCTTCTTAGCAAGTTGTTTCCCAGTTTCTTCCTTGATATGAGTAGCTTGATCTTCTTCTATTTTAAGGGAGATGATATTTGACTTCATTTTGAAGATTTCTTCATTCTTTACTTGACTGCTCTCCATTTCTTCCTTGATCCTTGCGGATTTACATGTTTCAGCCTTGAGAGGCTTAATGCTAGATTTTAATTTGAAGATTTCTTCATCCTTTGCTTTCAGTTGACAGATCATGGTGTTTCTTTCCTTTCCTGCTTCATCAACTTGTCCTGCTATGGCTTCCAATGCTTCCATGGTCTCTTCAGCTCCTTGTGCTTGTTTCCTTGCTTCTTGTAGTTGAGACTTGAGAGAGGAGACCTCTACCTTGTACTGACCAATCTCTTCTTCAAGTTTGTTCAAGCTCTTGTGCCTTTGTTCAAGTTGACTTGACAAGGTATCTTCCTGATTCTTTGCTTTATTCAACTCATTTGTCAGGGATATGACTTCTTCATGAAGCTTTCTTTTACTTTGATGAAATTCCTTCTTAAGCTTGGCAAGCTCTTCATTCCTTTCTTGTACTTGAAGCTTGATGAGGTCAACTTTCTTCCTTGTTTGATCTTGGTCACCAATTAGTGCTATCTTCTTAATCCTCATTTTCCTTTTTCAAATTGTTAATGTCTTCCATGGCAGTGATAAGTTGAGCGAGGAGTTCTTCTACAAAATCTTTTTCATTCTCTTCATCTTTTAGGGCTGCTTTGGTCTTGATGACATCATTCTCATGTTTAGCTTCTATGATGGGTTCTGGATTTCCTTCTTGATTTCTATCATCTTCTTGATTGATGGTCATGGTCAATGCCCCTTTGGAGTGAAGGTCATGAAGTTTGTCCCATATACCCTTTGCTGATGAATATTTTCCTAGATTGTTCTTTACAGAATCAAGTAGCCCATTCAAGATTGCCTTCATTGCTTTTGCATTGTACTCCTTGGATTCTCTATCCATCCTGCTATCATCAATCACTGATTTCCAGATTTCAATGCCTTGAGTCTGTAAGAAATTCCTCATTTTTGCGACCCATATATTAAAGTTCCCATTGAGCCTTGGAGCCTCCTCAAATTGATTGCCTTCTATTTTAGCAGTAGAGGGAGACATATCCTTAGGAGGATTGGAAATTTTCTTCCTTCACTTCGCCATTTGTGTTCTAAAGATCAACCTTCAAGCTGTTAAGCTTTGAGTGAAGGTACTAGCTCTGATACCAATTGTTGGAAATGTTGAGGGGGGGTGAATCAATATTTCTTTTTCCGACTATTGTTTTACCAGTTAAAACATATATATATAGAACACAAGATGAACAACAAGAATAAATGCTTTTATTAATATAAACTGTGCAGTAAAATAGATACAATATATAAAGTGGTTGCAATCAGTTGCCAAGCACCAACTTGGACTTTGTGAGGCTCCAACCTCCAGAGCTCCAACTCTATTTCGCCAAGGCACCAATCTTGGACTTAGGAGCACCAACTCCCAAGGGCTTCTATCCTTCTTACTTTTGAGGCATCAACCCCAAGGACTCCTATCCCTCTTACTTCTGAGGCATCAACGCCAAGGACTCCTATCCTTCTTACTTCTGAGGCAATAGCCCCAAGGACTCCAATCCTACTTACTTCTGGGGCACCAGCCCCAAAGGTTTTGACCCAATCTTATCAAGGCACATTTGATAGTAATGTTCTGCTCTCAGAACTCTTCTCTACTGAGTTCTGTTTGTTCATAGCTTCATTGTAGTCTCCATGATACAACATTAATGACAACTCATCCTCTTATGAAGGAGTGTTTACAACTCTTTATACTGCCCACATAGAGTCTCCAATAGCCTTCATGACCTCAGATAATGTATCCAAACAACTTTAGTGAGTCCACTGTTAGCTTCACTAAACTCTGCATAAGAACCAACTTTCTGTTCCAAGCCTCTATTCTATTAGTCACAGTAAATGCTTCAGACGTGACTACTTCTCAATGTTCTCTGCTATTTCAATCTCTTACTTCCCAGAAATATATTCACATATGCTTCACTGCCAGTGCTTGCTACCGCTCCCTTCAAACGGTGTCAGATAAAACTTTATTTATTTGCAACATAGAATTGTTTTTCAGAATGCATTTTGTACCTGATTAATTCATTGTTGGTCCTTCGTCCTCCTCCTGTCCTCTTGGACCTTCGGCTTCCTTCTGTTTAGCTGGACCTACGACTTCCTTCTGCTCAGCTAGACCTACGGCTTCCTCCTTTCTTCCGGTTCGCCAACCCCACTACATCAAAACAATTCTCTGTTATAACACCTGATATGCCTGACCTTTGGCTTTCTCCTTGCTCGCTTGAGCTTCCGCTTCCTCAACGCTCGTTCGACCTTTTGGCTTCCCTCCTCGGTCGCTGTAGTTTCCTCTACGCTCGCTTGCTTCTTTGGCTTCCTGATCCTTTGGTCGCTTTAGCTTCCTCTGCCTATTCGAATTAACCAATGCTTCACAGGACACATTCAAGAGGAAGAGGGGCCGAATTACAATAGAAATGATGCTTATTAAAAAATATCAGAGAGTTTTTTTTTTTTTTTGGTTGCAAGTTCACGAGTCGTGAACTATTATTTCTTTGTAATATAGATGCCCAAGATCAATCCACTAAATGAAGCGTCTCAGCTCATATATATACATATATGAATTTTGCAAATCACCAAAGGACACGTTCCTTGGGAGGAGGGGCTGACTTAATGAGTTTTTCTCATTTAAAATATATAACTCGGAGAGTCTTTCATTTTCTTTCATTATAGACTTATTGCTCATGGAACCCATATAAATGCGGTATACCCATATGGCGGTCCCACATGCCACGTCATTCTTTTATCGCAATTGCCACTTTCGGAGGTTCTTTTATAAGTTGAGCCTAAAACATTGCCGATGGCCGAAGGCCGATACTAGATGCGATATTATGTTAAACTGTTTATAATAGGTCCGTCGGGTCCACAACTCTATTGTAATCGGCAGGTTAACACGTAACATGGCCAATTCCCCTTTTGCTGATGGGACGGATGCGACATGATATTAAATCGTAATTAATATACCTGTCAGGTCTGCAGCCTTATCGCAATCGGCACTTTCATGTGGCAAGGCTTTACGGCGTGCGATATAGCTACGGACGCGATATAATAGGACTATCAGGTCCGCAATTGTATATCGCAATCCGCTGTTTCAATGTGGTATTCTGTTAAGACTTATGATATTGCCTATGCGATATTTCAATAGGCGATTTATAATGAAGCCACGGGTCTGCATGTATAATCGCAATCAGAGGTTTCAGGGATGACAACCCTTCATAACTTGCAATGTGGTATTCCTTAGCAATCCTCCACTGTTGATCTCTTCAAATCTAACGGTCCCGACTTAACCCGGTTAACATTGAACGTGGATACAGTTTACACAGAGTCATGACTCTCCGCTCTTTGCTTCTCGCTCCTATGGCTTACGATATGTTAACTCCTCTTATATTTCTTCGATATTTCATGCAATATTACTGTTAACTCCTCCATTAACACTGTTTATGCTCCTCCGCTGTTTTTCTCCTTACTCCTTTGATATCGCTGTTTATGCTCCTCCGCTGCGTGTTCCTCTTTGTTTCTCGTGGCTTCTAATGACCTCTTTGGTAGCTCTGCTCTGATAGCTCCTATGACTTCCGATATTCTCTCCAATGGCTTGACTGTCTTGGCTTTCCTTTGGTTTCTCCTCATGGCTTCTTGCTCCTCCGATGCGCTGCTCCGATAGCTCTGATTCTTTGATGGCTCCCGATGGACTCTTCCTCCGATATCTCATGATATGGCTCCTCTGTTAACTGCTCTTCCGCTGGCTTCTCCTTGGCTGCTCCTGTTCTGAGCTTTCAATGAGCTCTTCCGATGGTTTCCAATGTCTTTCCAATGGCTTCCTTGATGGCTTTGCTCCTGTTTCTTCATGGATCTGCTCTGCTTCCCCTTGGCTTCATATCATCATCTAGTATCTAGAATATTGCCATATTGACATCAATGACAACCCAGGTCAACAGGAGCAACAACTATTGCATGATGTTCCCCACTAGCATTATGGTTATTGTTCTGCTAGAAGAAAAAGGGGGTGTTGGTTTGTTTGAAATGGCAGCTGTGAGGATTGAAGGAAGTTTTTCATTTTTGGAGGTTGAAGAGAAAATTATGTTGAATTTTGTAGCTATGGTTGTTCTGTATATTGTACAATTTGTACTTGTAAAGATAAAATATAAATTTATTTGTGATGAAAGAAAAAATATATTTAGGATGCTCTTCATGGCCTTTTCAAAAGTGGGAAATTGAATTTTTAAATTCGTAATTTAGACACCACAAGATGTAAAGTCGGCCTACATGTGATCAAGTCGGCTCTGCCCCAATAGACATCCAATTAAACCCCTTCCAGTGCATATAAATAAGTGATTTGTCCTCCCTCCAAAGGCATCTTTTGATTCACACACAAGACATATAGATCTCCAATTTCAAGCGAAGGAGGACAAGACTAGAAGGCCAAACAGAAGAGGAGAAGCCAGCCAAATAAGTGAAGAAGAAGTCCGAGATTTCTATGACATAGAAGAGGAGAAGCCAACCGAATTGCAGGTCCGAATTTCTTCTCTGACAGTCTGAAATTCCTGTGGTATAATCTCTGTGAGAAGGCTGAGTTCCCTTTGGCATAATCTCTGTGAGAAGGGCCGAGTTCCTTGTGGTAAATCTTTGTGAAAGGGCCAAGTTCCCTGTGGTGATTTCTCTGTGAAAAATGGTGAAATATCTATGGTTACTCTCTGTGCAAAGAGGTCGAAATTTCAGTGACTACTATCTGTGGAAAAGGGTCAAATCTTTGCTGTTAAGACAGAATTTTAGATCTATGTTGTAGATCCCTTTACCAAGGTGGCTAAGGAAGATTATAAGGGTTTTTGGTGGACAGTCTTGCTGACCTTGACTGAGCTGGTCAAAGAGGATTTTTGTGGACAAGTGAAGGAGGCTGGACTTGGCATCTCGTGGATGTGTTGTGGAAAGCATCTTGCTATGCTGGTAAGTGTGACCTTGACCTTGTCTTTGATGTATCTCCTATTGAACTGAATATTTCTCTAAGAAGAAGGTTGCTAGGCTTTTCCCCAAGTGGGTTTTCCCTGGGTAAACATTGTGTCTCTCTTGTGCATTGTGATCTGAAATTTTTGCGAAGACTTTGGCATTGGAGGCCAAGGTAGAGTCATCCCTAATAAGAATTAGATCATCCACAAACTGTATTTGGGTTAGTGATTGAAGCTTGAGTATTAGAAGTGGTCAGTCCATGTGACCAGTTGCCTAAGCTCCTTTTGCTGATTCTGTTCCTCTTTTTGTTTTGACACTGCTCTTTTCTGTTCTCTGATTCTGTTGTGCTTCTATTTCCTAAATGCTATTTTCTGTTGCTAGTTGTGTCTTCGAACTTGAGCATTTGATGGTTTTTTCTTTGTATTTTTTTGTATATTTGCCTAATATGAATGTGAATTGTATTTGAGATGTTTCACATAGGAAGAACTTTTATTCTGTAATATAGCCCTATATTAACTTATACAACCATAACATGCTTCTATAAATGAAATATATTTGCACAACTTGGTAATGCTATATTTTTGATTAATTTCTTCTATGATATTATTCAAGGATTTTCTGCTTTGTTGCCTATTTCTGTGAACAATTATAATGTTCCACTTGGTTTGTACATATGTTTTAACGTCTAAGCTACCTTATCTCCTTTGGCAGGCTGATGTCACTTGTATGGACAAAAGGAATCTTCCTCAAGGTAAAACACCTGGCAAAACTGCTGCTACAAAGCCTAGTAGGAGGGCACGAGTGGGGATCAAGAACAATATCCAGGGAAATTTTTGTTTGAACAGTAGTAGTCTGGGAAAGGAATCTCCTAGTGGGCCATCTGAATCTGAAGGACCAAATCCAGGTATTAGTTGTCTATTGGAGCCTTCACTTGGAGGTTCTGTTGAAAAGCAAGTGCAAACTTCTGTGTTGCATTCTACTATCACATCTTTTTCTGATGGGCGGTTGGTGGAATCACAGGGTGGGGTTGCAGTTATTAGTTCTGATTCATCAAAAATGAGGAAGCATAAGAAGAACCGAGGATTGGATGTCTCAAGAGGGTCATCGGCAACTGCTGAACAGGTCAGTACTCAAGTGCTGGAATTTCCTGAAGGCCCTAGGATACAAGAGGGTGCAATAAATTGCAATGAAAAGAGACCTTTTCTCTGTAAACAAAGGAGTGATCTTAACAAAGCTCAAAAAAGCGCAAGTGAAATTCTTACCCATAAAGGAACTAGTGAAGCATTGAAGAAGCAGAATAGACCAGAAAATATCGTGGATTCAATTGCACGTTTGTTTAACAAAAAGAAGAAAACAGATTTAATGATAGAAGAAAAAATAATAGCTTTGAGAGAGGCTTTGAGAGTAGAGCAGGGGGCACCACGTGATGGCTTGTCTTCAAAAGTAAAGGAAAGTAAGCTTATTCACAAAAGGAAGCGTGAAACCGCAAAAAATTTATCACCAGAACCAAATTTTGTAGAGGTGATGGAACTCAATGATCAGAAGGTGCATGAGTCCAAGCTTGAGCAAAGCACAAAAGAAGATTGGTCAGGTAATTATTCTCGAGTTCATGTGTCAAACCAAGAAAATGAATCACAAGAAGATGAGAGCCATGTTAAGCTGCAGACAGGTAATAGAGAAATGCCAGAATTTGTTAGAAGCAGACTATCATGTGATCGGGCTGGGACAAGAAGAGATAAGGGGGCTGGTAACTTGGTTGAGGTAGTCTTTAATGAACAAGCTGATACAGAATCTCTATTTGATTTTGATATCAAGAAGATGTTACAGCTTGATAATGAGTCCGATGAAGAACTTTACGTGCAAGCTACAGAGTCCTTACTGTCACCTACTATGCCAGAAATGTCCTATATGGACCTTGAAGATCTGGCAGGTGAAAATTTTGATCCTTTCTTGGAAGAGACATTATATGATGACATTGATTGGCTTACTGGTAAAAATTGTGATACTGATGTACCTGAAACAATGAAAGGTGTTTGTAGCCAACTGCTTGATGGAAAAAAACCATTTGAATTGGACAGAGATGCTGATGAAGAATGTTACTTTCAAGACAAACAAATCTTATCATCACATACTTTGCCAAAGCCATATGAAGTTCTGAAACAACTGGAGGGCCACTGCTCTAATCTGTCCTGTGAACACGCTCCATCTCAGGTTATTGTTCCTTTTACCAGTGGAGGCTGTGACATTGGGGGATTTAAACATGACATGAGCCAAAAGTTTCATGGAACTGCAGCTATTTTGGATAATAGTTTGTTGCTTCATTCAGTTGGGGAGGATGATAATCGTGGCAATATAGATGAGGTAAAATGCGGCAAATCATTTGGAGTAGAAATGGACGAGTATGCTATAGAATCAAATTTGTCTCAGTATCGTCCAATAGATCCTGAGAATAACAGAAGCAATAGCAATAAAAGGAGAAATAATTTGGGTAGTCAAAGCGATATTGAGCAGGTGAATGGACTTGAAGAGAAAACTGAAGATCAAAGACACAGATGCCATTCAGTGAGTTGTGAGGAACAGGTCATAGAAGTAGCGAAGATCCGTGAAGCTCGAGAGAAGAAAAAAATTGCTGACTTCTGGATTCTATCTTCTTGCTTTCAAGATGAAAATAATTCGAATAGTATGGATGCACTATTTGGCCCCTTTGCGGAGGACCTGCTTAGTATGGATGCACTTGTTACTTCATTGTTGGAAACTTTACACTCAACTATTTCAAATTACCATGGTGAGCAAACACGAACTATAGCTTTTGAATGTCAAAATTCAGATATTTCTGAAAAAGCTGACAGGAAAGTAGAAAGTCAGAATATGCATCAGGATGCATCTGCAGAAGTGAATAAATTAGATGTGCCAGTACATGAGAATCGATGCCAGTTATCTAGTCTTAATGATACTGTTCGCGCTCTTGAGCTTGTTGCACAATATCTGGTATGCTTTTCTTCCTTCTTTTTTCATACCTACATTTTCTCTAACTGTACTTTTTCTACTCTAGCATTTGCTTTATGCTCCTTCTGGATATGACTTGTATAGAATTTTTTTTAGAAAAAAGACTAGGAACATGCACTACCATTTGGGTTCGTCTTCTGAAACTGGTATTATATTTACTGTAGAAGTGGTTTTAAAATATTGTTCACCAAATTATCTTCTAAGTTTCAGTCTTCTGGGCTAAATAATTTTTAAAATTTCTGGTCTGACAGTAAAAGTTTAGTTTGTGAAGAACAGCTTTACTATGGACTGATAGAATTAAGAAACTTGAAATTGACTGAGTGGCGTTGAATCAGGACCAACACTCTATGGATCATAAGATTTGGCCCACATCATTATTGCAACAACAGAAATAAATTAATTCCTTAAGTATACTCCAAAATGGATAATATTTAGTTTGTGAAGAACAGCTTTACTATCCAGAATTAAGAAACTTGAAATTGATTGAGTGGTGTTGAATTAGAACCAACACTCTATGGATCATAAGATTTGGCCCACATCATTACTGCAACCACAGAAATAACTTAATTGCTTCGGTATACTCCAAAATAGATAATTTTGAAATGAAAAACATTTATTAAAATCAGTAGAAGAAATTAACCTGCTTGATGATGCAAGATCATTGAAGGAAATCTGTTAAGGGCGTGCTTTTGAAACCATACAACTGAAGAGAAGTAGAGGGTCGATTCAGTTGATCCTTCAAGTGATCATTTTTGTTGACGTGACTTGGGAAAATTCTCTGCCAGTCTTTAATTTTTTTTTTCTGTTGTTAAATTTCCATGAAACTCTGCAACTACTTAGATGAATAACTGCAAACTGAAACCTAGTTTACTTTCTCAGGAAACCCAATAGGGAAAACCTGCTTCCTTGATGTGGTATTTTATTGATTGTTCTTGAGCAATTGGATCTATTACAAAGCAATTTGTTTTTGAGAAGACGTTCTGCTTCTTCTCATAAATCTCAGCTGATACAATTGATCGCAGCTTGCTTTGATCACTGCTTGATCTCAGACCTCTAGCTCGCAACTGTTCCTCTGCTGCCTCCTTGACTTGCCCTTGTAATTCCTTATCCCAGCTCCTATTCTCTTGCACACTTGGCAGCCCTATTTCCTTGCACAAATCCTCTATTTGCTAACGAAGTCTGGCCCTTATTTCTTAGAGCAAGTCCTCCTATTTCCTTGTGCACTTTCTGCCTTATATTTTTTCAGGAAACCAGTTCCTCAAGACTGTGCACAATTAATCTCCTAAATTCTAGCGCACTTGTGATCTCCTTTGTCTTAGGACATAAGATCCATGCTCTCCACAATCAAAGATACTCTCACAAACTTGTGAACTGTTTTGTCTCACAAACCTTGTGCACAAAGTTATGATTTCCTGTGCCTTCGTCCTCCTATTTATAGACCCAATTCAAACATGCACGGAGGCCTATTTCTATTTTAGAAGTTGAGTTCTGATTAAGAGCTAACTGAGAGTTCTTCTCATCCTTTCTCCAATCAACACTGAAGTTCTTAACTCGTTCTCTCTTCAATCAACACTGAAGACTAACTCGCTGTAACTGACTTGTAACTGCTACCTTGTTCTGTAGTCAAACTGATGAAGACTCCACTTAACTGAAGCTCCAACTCTATTCATGCTAACTTGATGATTATTCTAGTACACTGGAAATAACTCATCCTAATTGAAGTCTAACTCATGAGCTCGCACCCATATTGGGAGAAGGACAATTCAAGGTCTTCAGTGGCTAAGGTACAAGCCAAAAGACCTTTTCGCGCTACATTTTCAACACTCCCTCTTAGCGAGGAAGGTACTTCTAGAAGAATCTGGTCTACCTAGATCTATCTTCAACACCACCACATTATCCGCTGCTACAGCTGCAACTGCTCCCTCTCAACTAGAAGACTTCTCTGCTTCCTGATGTAGAATCTGATTTGAAAACCTGTCACTTCCAACCACGCTCCTAGGCTTCAAGTCTATCACCTTAGTCATAAGTGCCATATACACAACGTACATTTGTGGTTGCTTACTCTGCTTTAATGTGGTACTAGAAGGTCCAACTCTCTCCTGATCACCCTTAAACAACTCATTTGCCCACTTGGCTCGAACTCTCCTTGTACTGGGAGTTACTGATTGAGTGGCTACCTCCACTTGCCTTGGTCTCTTCTCCTCATCATCTTGCTGGTCGGCTCACTTGCAACTAGCCGAGACATAAATTGTGATATTGGCTGAGGCTCTTTCTTGGGATCTCTAACTTGCTCTTGCTTTAAGGACTCCCTTAGAACATTGCTCTCCTCAAACCTCATGTCTCTACCATGCGCATTTCCTCCCTTCCCGTTCAAGGTTGTCCCTATCTCAACCTGTAGGAGATACAAATTCTTCTTCCTCACACCTATTTGCTTCTTTCATCTAGAAGCTAAGTGCTTGAGGTAAGCCTTACTTCTATTGAAGATGATATCCTAACCCTTGTCTTTAAGGGTGGCTATAGAAACAAGGTTCTGCTTTAGGCATGGAACATAGAGGACATCTCTGAGGTAGAGAGAGCTACCCGACTCCCTCTCAAAACTGATAGTACCAACTCCCCTAGTTGCGTAGTTGCCATCATCTCCTAGCTCAATTTGAAACTGCATGTCCTCCTTTAGGTGGCTGAAATACTCCTTGTTCCCTGTCCTGTGGAAGGATGCTCTTGAATAAATATACCATATATTGTTGTCTCCTGAGCTTTCCATCCAGGCTATCAATGAGAAATCTTTCTCGAACTAAGCAAAATGGCATCTACCTAAAGTGATGCAGCCATATGATCTTTACTGGACTCCTTTTTCCGATCAGGACTCTTAGTGGCATAGTGTTCGAACTCATGGAAATGGAAGCACTTGATCTTGCTTAGATTTTTCTTCTTCTTCTCACCCTTCTAACTAGACTCAACCTCTCCTTGATCCTTCTTTCCCTTGGCTTTGCTACCTTTGAATGCCAGGGCAAAGTTCTCCTCGTCCTCTATTGGAGTTGATCTCCCAGATCTTGTCCCTCTTTGGATCTCTTCTTGAACAAAGTCACTCCATAGCCTTCTCCAAATGGGAATATTCTCTCTGCAAGACTCACAATGTCAGTCACGCCCACTCCAAATAGCTCATCCCGAACTTAAGTGACCTTTGAAAGATATGTGATAATGGGCTCTCCTTTTCCCATTCGGATAATTCCTAGTTTCTTATTGAGAGCAAGCTTCCTAGCATCACTAGAACCTTGATATAGATCTAAGATGGCTTTAAACATCTCATATGCTGTCTTCATCTCATGGAGATGAGGGATAATATGGTCTCTGATCCCCTCAAGAATGATCCTCCTTGCCTTGGTGTCATTGTTGTTATGTTGGTTCAATTGTTGGGCATCTTGAGGTGGCACTATTGCTTGCTTCAGAAATTCTAGCACCCCATTATGGCATTATCTTCCAACACTATTGATATCCCCTCCCATGAGCAAAAGTTTGAGGTTCCCTCTAAACTGTGATCTAACCTTAGTCCTTGGAACACCTTACTGCTATCCAAAGAACTGCTTTGCTCTTCAAATTCTAGTGCAAGACTCTTGCTTGATCTGCGCTCTTCACTAACTGGTAAATCTAGCGATGGTCTTTATGTTGATCTCTGCTATGATACCTTGTTGAATTTCCAAAGGACACTGCTCACAAACAGATCACATATCAATACACGAGTATTCTTGACGTGGTTAAAATCCTCAAAGAGGGAAACAGTGCACGACCTGAGCCAACGCGGCCACTTCATGGAATTTATTAATGAAAAGAAAGAAAATTTACATAAGCTTCTTTCATGAACGATCCCCGAACAAATGGCACTCCATTCTCTTTAAATAGAGATCATGGACCAATCAGGGGTTAAGCCACGGATCAAGTGTTGGTAATAGTAGTACCAAGGAGAGAATGAACTGTCAGATCACTTCATGTCTAGAACATATTGTGACTATCAGATTGTAAGTTACAAAAAGTACATACTAAAGAAACACACTTTATCTAGCTATACATTAGACCAGTTATACTTAATTATTTCCTATGTGTCAGAATATCCTAACATCCCCCCTTATGAACAACTTGGGATAGGATTGAAGGATGTATAAAGATGACACAATAGGAGAAGGAAGGAGGCACTAAAGCCTATCCCCCCTTAGTGACAACTTCTTGAACTCCAACCATAAATCGAAGTTTAGTAAACTTCACCTCTGTGAGAGCGTTTGTAAAGATGTCTGCAACTTGATTATCGGTTCAACGATATTGCACTTAAGAACATGGTTATGAATGAGCTTTTTGATTAAGTGCATGTGTAGTTCAATGTGTTTGCTGCGCTGATGTTGGAATGGATCTTTGCATAGTTGAATGGCACTTTGATTATCACACCAAAGTGTAAACTCAGTGAAAACTCAATGGCAAGTATTCAATGCTAACACAGTGAAAGGAAGAAGGATGACTTGATGGAGGTAGTCTCAAGTCTAGATTTTAAGGGTCTTGGTCGTCGCAACTTTTGGATCTACTAAAGGAAGAATTTGTGACTGGGTTTTCCCCTTGAGGGGGGTTTTGCCCTGGCAACGTGCCTATATCTTGTGTTCACTTCTATTTGTTGCTTGGCCTTAGTCTTGATGATAAGAAAATGTAATTCGAAAGATCAAATAATAATAATGAAAAACATCACAAGATAATGTCATAAGAAGAGAAATCATTTAACTGCCGCTCCTTGGATTTGTCAACATGGTATCAAAGCTATGGTCATGATCAAAGGCAGTTTGAAA
The DNA here is from genome assembly GCA_031772625.1 of Pinus tabuliformis. Classification (NCBI taxonomy): domain Eukaryota; kingdom Viridiplantae; phylum Streptophyta; class Pinopsida; order Pinales; family Pinaceae; genus Pinus; species Pinus tabuliformis. The sequence goes on along the minus strand of CM062818.1, from coordinate 1,390,021,048 downwards.
ACCACTTATACATCTTTGAAGTATTCTTAGTGATGTCACAATAATGAATTTTGGTATACATTGGTATGATAAGTATGGATCAGTTTCAGAAAGAAGAATTCATTGACAACATCTTAGAAGTGTGGTAAGGACACCACAGGTGTTGGTTCAGTATAAAAATTATAGTGAGACAGTTCAGAAATTGGGTGATCAAGTTCAACGCCATACAAGTTCAGTGCATCCTCAGAAAACCAATTTAGTAGAAAGTTCAGAATGGAGTTTCGGTAAAATCAAGTGACAAACTACTAAGGAGTGAAATTCAGATCAACTTCAGTGATGAATTTGTGTGAAAAGATCAGTATAAATCACAGTCACATTCATAAAGGAGAATTCGGGCTCTGTGATATATGGTCAAAGTACTAATATGTATAAAAATGAAGCATTGCTATTAGTAAGATCAGAACAATATCTTCTATCTTACACTCGTTGAAGAAATGGAATTTGGTATAACTGCCTGTGGAGATCTATCAAGCTCAAGCACAAGGTAACAACTCAAGAAAAATCAAGTATTTAACAAGATGCATTTGCAACACTTCAAATAAGGTATGTAATCACAAGGTACATTTATGAGCTTTTAGATTTCTATTAATGATCCTTGTTTATATCTAGTCTAGGATTAAGAGTGTTCTCTCTAGATAACATATTAGAACCTTAATCCTCTCCCTCTAGGATTTACAAGTAATCTAGGATTCCAAGTAAAAGTCCTTGATTGAAAGAAAGAATAACTTCTCATAGAATTCCATCCTCCATGACTATGTAGGAAATCTAACTTAAAAAATTAAATCACGTTCTTGGGCAATGAATATGTTAATTCTCTTAACTTGATAACTGTTTGTGTTACCTTTTACTTATTAGCTTTGTTTGTTATTATTCAAATGTGCAATACATCAAATAGCTACCAAAACAATAAGAACAGTGACACAATATATAGGTTGCAAGCCAGGGCTAAAACCCCTCCTCTTGAGGGGAAAACCCATAAATCTCTTCTTATCTTTCAGATCTTTCAATTGACGAATACCATGACCTAGACTCAGACAAATACTTTCCAAGATCAAGTTTACCATGACCTCCTGTTGCAATATCATTGACCTCCTAGGAGATTCGAAACTCTGCTCCCCTGTAACTGCTGCTGCTTCTCTAGCAGACTTCGATCTCCCTCTAATAGCCTTCCTCTTGACTTCGCTTGCCTTGACTTGAGTCCTAGGGCTAGTAAGATGCCCTAAGAGACCTTTGCTTGCCTTCCCTTCTCTTTTGCTTCCAAAATTGAACCCTAGAAGATCCAACACAGAAACCCTAACTTTGATCTCCCAGAAGAATAGATAAGGCCCATAAACACTTCGACTTCTTCGACTTCCTCTTCTTTGCACTTCCTTCTTCGACTTTTCCTTCTGTTTCTTCGCATAAGAGATGAGAGAGTGAGTGATCCAAATGGAGGACGAGTTCCTCCTATATATAGGCTTCTTCAAGGATGGACGTGGCTCTTCATGTAGGCCGACTTGATCTTGGAGGTATTTTGACACTTTAAAGACAAAATAATTTTTTCTTTACAATTTACAATGTGCCCATAGGGTCTTCAATATATGAAAATGACTCTTATACCTAGGACAAACCCTAGAAGCACTCAATGGGTGCTTGACCTATAAAATAAAAGAAGTTGAACAAGAAACCCATGCTCCAATATAATAATATTTTTTTTTTCATTTTATATTTACAATAATACATTTTATACTTATGAAGATCGAACCTAGTTACACATTTTTCAACACTCCCTCTTAACTAGGGAGGTATTCATAAGAGGTACATGGTCATTCTCAATCTGAGGAGATCTCATAAGAAGAGTCGGATTGGTCTAGCATCATATTAACCAACATTGTCACATAGTAAGGCCTCGGCTAACAACTCTATCTCTCCACAAGATCAAAGCACAATGTTGGCGAGACCAATGATGTGTAGACACCATCATCACTGTCTCCCAAGGTAAATACTCAACCAGGGGTTCAAAGAGTATCACTTCCCATTGGACTATTCTTATCTTGGGTAGCTAATCCTCAAAGAATATCAGTCCACGACTACTCTTGTCTTGAATGCCCTACCACATTCTCAAAGACTATCGAATGCCAGATGGTTATCCAATCCTCCATTCTATCTTCACAAGTGAAGACAAGAATGTAGTGTCTATCTCTTCCTCAATTAGGGAGGACAAATCCCCCAAACCAATTTTGCCCCTTAAGTATACAAGCTTCTTGTTCGGAAGTGATTTTGTCAATATGTCAGTGACTTGTTCATCAGTGGAGATATACCGTCGCTGCAACACACCATTTTGTACTAGCTCTCTAATATAGTGATACTTGTTATTGACGTGCTTTGTCTTTCCATGAAACACTAGATACTTAGACAAACGAATGCAACTAGTGTTATCACAAAGTATCACTGTAGGGTTCATCGGTCCTTCAAACAGGTTGGATAGTAACTTCCCCATACTTCTTCTTTGCTTACTTCACATGTTGCAACATATTTAGCCTCAACACTACTCAAAGCAATGGTGTCTTGCTTTGTGCTCATCCATGAGACTGTTGAGGATCCTAAACTAAAACATCCTCTCTTAGTGCTTCTTCCATCTTGTTCACTACCACCCTAGTGGGAATCTGTATATCCAATCAATTTGACATCATTCCTTCTATCATATTTCAAACAGTAGTTGATGGTTCCTTGTAGATATCTCAAAATATGCGTTGCTGCTATCCAATGATCATGCTTCGGTTCCACTTGGAATTGACTGAGTACATTTACTGCAAAACATATCTCTGGTTGAGTATTCACCAAGTACATCAATGAGCCAACGAGTTGTCTATACATGGAAGGATCCACAGGGCTTGATTCAGAACTCCTTAGTCTCTTCAAGTTTGAGATCATCAGAGTGGTCATAGGTTTGCAGTCCATCATGTCAAAATCCTTTAGAATCTCGATCACATACTTTCCTTGACCCAAATATATTTCATTCGGTCCTTACCTGACTTCTAGTCCCAAATAGTAATGCATCAGCCCAAGATCCTTCATGTCAAATTCTGCTGTCGGTTGCTTCTTACATTCTTCAATTCGACCTTCTACACCTTTCAAGAGAAGATCATCTACATACAAAGGAATAAATACAGGTTCATTATTTACAACCTTAATATAAATGTTCGAGTCAGCAAAATTTTTTGTGAAGCTTATTCTCTGTAGGTATGCATCCATTCTATCATACCATGCCCTTAGTGCTTGCTTGAGGCCATATAATGCTTTCTTCAATCTGTGAACATATGCCTTCCTATATTTGACTTCGAATCCCAATGGTTTTTCTATATAGACTTCTTCATATATATTGCCATTCAGAAACGCAGTCTTGGTATCCATTTGGTGGATGTTCCATCCCATCGATGTTGTCAGAGAGACTAATGATCGAATCGTCGTATATCTTGCAGTTGGAGCAAATGTTTCTTAATAGTCAATGCCTTCAAGTTGAGAGAACCCTCTAGCCACAAATCTTGCTTCATACTTATCTAAACTTCCATCAGCGGCATGCTTGATCTTATATATTCACTTGGAAGTAACAACAAATTTGTCTTCGGGTCTAGGTACGATTTCCTAGACTCCATTCTTCATTATAGATTGATACTCTTCATTCATGGCATCCTTCCATTCTCGATGTTCTACAACCTCTTCAAAGGTGGATGGTTCTGCTTCTATTAATTTTGTCATGTATGCAACATATCCAAAATATTTCTTGGGTCTCTTACTTCCTTTAAATGATTTTTGTGCTGCCCCATGACCTTCTGCATCAAGTAGTGTGGATTTCAACCAATTAGGTCTTTTATGACCACGGGTTTAATAGGTTCACTTGGCCCTTCTTCTTCATGGTGTGATCCTTCTCCTTCCTTGTCAACTTCCTTCTCAAATATCGGAAGTTCTTCGTTATCAGAATCTATGGAAGTTCTTTTGACTTCTTGAATGCTATACTCTTATCAAATATGACATCACGACTGACTTCAATGTGATGTCTATCTTTCATATAAATTGTTAATTTTAGTTATGTTCTATGCCTAGAGCAATTTTTTTCAATTTTCATAGTTAGCTCAATATCTTTTTCAGATTAGCAATCACATCAACATTGAAGTAAACTGCAGATAGAACATAAACATAAATCGCAGAAGATAGGCCAAGACAAGAGGACACAATATGTGGCGCTAGCTAGGGACAAACCCCAATGTGGGGAAACCCTTGATCAATTATTCTTATATTTTCTTCAATAGTTCAACAGAGAGAGAGAGGTAGTACATTTACAACAGAAGTCAACACTTCGACTTTCTAGATTCATCTCTACATTAGATCAGTTGAAGACATGCTGCTTCAACTAATTCTCCAAGGTGACTCTTTCACCTATCATTGTGCTACATCTCGTCCACACGCTGCACCTCACCGTGCTGCACCATGCTACACTCATCATCACAGTGCTGGACCTAATGACCATGCCTAAGTCACCGGATTTGCCGTTTTTAATCCATAAAATTCGAAATTCGCCGTATTTCAAGCTGAAACGAATATGTTCGTTCAAGTTCGCCGTATTTCATGCCGTATTCGAATTTTTGTCGATTAAATTCGCCATTAAAATCGTTTAGATGCGTTGAAATTCGTTTAGATGCGTTAAAATTCGTTTTTTTTCGCGCCCGCGGGTATGAGTGTTGCTGTTTTAGCCTTTTAGGTTTCATTGGTTTCGTTGTTTAAGTTTTCATTGCCGCAGACGCCATAGACTACAGTCTACAAGACAGAGACTACACGGACACCTTGACGGGCTCGGGTTTCGTTGTTTAAGTTTTCATTGCCGCCGCAGACGCCATAGACTACAGTCTACACCTTGAAGGCTTGACGGGCTCGAGTTTTTCCAGAAACAAAGAAAACTGCCGCGTGCTATGCCTGTAACTGAGAGGCATTCAGTCCTCTTAATCACTTGATGTAACCAAAACTGCTAATGAAGATAAAGGCTGCTGTTCACTCTTATTTGATGACTGTTTACTGTTCTATTCGCTTTGATGGTTACATCATATTTTGGTTGGTGATCAAATGGTATCTTTAGAAATTTTCATTATTTCTTTGTCAATATGGTTGACTCATTAGCAATTTTCATGTGCTACATAACTTGCTGATTTTTCCTATACATTTCAAGCTTTTCATCAAATTATGCTTTGACTCCATTATTAATATAATTTCTAACAATAAGATAGTCTTTATAAGTGTATAAATCTGCCCTCTATCTTTAATATACATTTTTTTTTTCGAATTTCTATATGTCGAATTTTATCGAGAAAATTTGAGTTGCCGAACTTTATTCGAATTTCAAGGTCCTCGAACTCGAACTCGAACTCGAACCTGGTGACTTAGGACCATGCTATGCACTTCATGCTGCTATTGTCAATGTGCTGCTCCAATCACTGAGCTGCTTTCATCACGGATCTGCACTCCTCACGCTGCACCATGCTGAGCTTGCACTATGCTGCATCCAAATGCACGCTGCACACATCAAGCTGCATTGTTGCTCCATGCATCACCATGCTTGCAGCTGTTCATGCTTTACCATGCTGCATTTCTGTCCCATTTAGACATGCTATACCTTAGCACGTTTGGTGTACTAATGTGCTCAATTGGCTCCATTAGGCTGCAAGGAAAACTGATCCAAACTGGTCAACTCCTTTGACCCAACATCCCTCCACCAAACACTGCTGTCAATTGTTTGCACTACTATTTGTTGCACTCTTGGTTAGGGCACTTACTACAGCCCTAGTTTCATCCCACTGTCAACAAACTAACCTTTTAAGGGTTGCTGCATACCCTCAGAGGTCTCCTCCTCACCCACGCTACTTGCATAGGATACTGTCCACCCTTGACAACCCTCACGTAGCCTCTAGCTGTGTGCTATGGCCTGTGGCCTAGCACAATAGATTGATGTAGCAATAGACCTCCGAAAATGTGCTCAAACAACTTCCAAACAACAACGTATTTGACCCTTAGGAACTCGGCCTAACAGTGATCCTTCTCGGCCCTCTACACAACAAACTCGGACCTTGTTTACATCACTGTTCCAGCCCTAAAACAATCCGCACTTGCCTCAGCCAGTGGGCCTCCTGTAGCAGACTTCGGATCCCTTTCTTCCACATTTTCTAGACTCCAAAACTCCTCTTCTCTTCTAGGCTTCTGCGGCTAGGGTATATCCATACCACCCTTAGGACAACATATAGGCTTCTCCATAGGGCATCGTAGGGTAGCGTAGACCTTAGGTGACGTAGGAAAAAACTACAATACCCACAGTATGCATATAAAATGCATAATCTCATTTATCCCAGGAATTTCAATGACCTTCCTGGTCAAACCTTCATAGATTAAGGTTTAAGGCCCCTTAATTGAATCTCATGCGAAACGATTCAACAACTAACCCTAGTCTGATCCTTAGTTAATCCTGTTTCGCGGAACCTTATAACTCAACCCTTCAACCTTTATAACAACTCTGGTTAATTCTATACTTGCACATATTAACCAAACCCCACTGTACGTGCCAACTCACCCTTTATCGCAATCGTGGAGTTTCAAAGGACTCAATAGAATATGCATTCAAAACTCTTGATTTGCGATATGCGATTGCCCTTTTCCACCGTTGATTTCGTCCACCAGATCAACGACTGTCGCAATATAGCATCACACCAACATGTGACTTAATCGCATTCCTCTCCTCGCATGCGATATGCGATAACACAAGTGGACTCCAAATAAAATAAAACCGCGCCTATAACCTTCTCGGGTCCGCTCTCCACAAATATAATCACTTCAATCTCCACCGTCGATCTTACCTTTAATTCGAAGGTTGATGTCTTCTTCGATCAACAGAGTTGCTCGTTGATCCTGCGTCGTAGATCAAGACCCATTTGATCCAACGGTCCACAATGATATCGCACATACCACTTGCACGACGTTTAACCGCCTTACGGAGCCGATAAGGATTATACAACCTTAATCTATAAATGTTCAGGTCCGCCCTTGAAGTTAACGTTCGATCTCTTTACGGCCCAATATCTGTTGGATGACGGAGGTCATCAAATCATACGATCTGCGGCCCTTCAACTAGCATGCGGGTTAATTACAGGTCTAATACCGTAGTTGATTGTGACATAAGCATTGACTTCTGCGATCGACGGCTAAGAACAATTGCGGGTCTTCAACCACGATCAAGGCACCCCGTACTCTCTACCCCCGCTGTGGTTACTAATCACCGTCGATCTGACGGTCCAGATCGATTCTTGCCTTTCACCTTCCGCAAGTACTTAGATTTAATCTCTGCCGTTCATTTCTTTTACTTATGTGGCACAACTTAATCTTGGTCACCCATCGCCTTCAGCCTCGTTCGTTGATCTTTAGATCCAACGATTCCTGTGCATCATTACCTCAGTTCTTCGTCCTTATCTTTACTTTGATTTATGCCGTTCCTTCAATGTTCCTCTGTGGGTTTTGGCTTTCTTTAGGAAACTAGTCTTTCGCTATTCTGCCACACAACTTCCTCCTTAACTCCGCTCGCGCCTTTGTGCTTCCTTCACCTTCACTGTAACATTAAAGGCTTCCTCCTGTACTGTCGGTGTGTACAAAGCCATAACACCTCTCTGTTACTCTTCTCTGTATTTCGCCTCTGATTCTACACATGCAACTTCTGTTACAGAGAACGAACTTCTAGTTCACACAGATTACAATTAAATTACTCCATACACACACATAAACTCAAAATTGAGTTGTTTGTATTAATGAACAAGTATTTACACAGTTTCTTCTCTCAGGCCTGATTTCCAATATCAGTGGCCTCTGTTTCACGATCTGCCCGTAGGCTTACAATCAAACCTCTAACTACTAACTTGACTTGACTAACTAGCTAAACCCTGACTATGCCTTTTAGGCTTACATTTATAGAAAAAGATTCTACAACAAATTCTTGGTTTAGATCCATAATCTTTTCAACAAAATCCTAAAATCTCTTCCTTATCTCTAAGGATCCTTTCTAATTCACAAAATCATGAACTAACTCCAAATCTAAGTTTTACAATTAATTCTCAAATCTCTCAATCTCTCAACTATCCTGATTCTTTCATGTTCTCCTACCTTCGAGAAGATTTACTAATATGCCTCACCATACTCAATTAAATCCCTATTCTAGCTTCTCTCATTAAAATCACTGAAAACCTTAATAATTACATTAATTCAAAACATAGGAAACCAACTTCCTTGAAAACACAAGACACCCTATGTCTACTAAGATACAATGATATTATTGAGCTGAATGCTTTTGCATCACTAGGGCTTGATATGACAACGGTTAGGTCTTCTTAGGATCTCGGATAGGCCTCCGCTATACAGCGTATAAGAACCTTGCTTCAACTGCAAATATATGATTGCATTAGACCTTCTTTTGCTACGGCTAGGGCATGACTAGATCCCCTTTAACTGCGGCTAGATGTTCCTCTCTTCAACCGCGTCTAGGGCACCTTGATTTGCTGCATATAGAACCCTTTCTTTACTGTGTCTAGGGCTTCTCCCTCTTGATCTCCCTAACCACTAAACCCAGACGAGTGGAGAGAGATCTTAGGAGAAGTGTATGTGAAAAATGGCTCTCAAGTCATCTCCTTTTATACTAAAACGTTGAGCACTTGTGGGGTTTATTTGGTTGTTAGCTGACCTTGACGAATTGTCTTATAATACAAATAAATTCATATCTCGATGAACACTTATTGGAATCGAATGATCTTTAGATCAATCCCACACCTCTTGATGAGAGGGATCTAAGAAAAATATCAACTGCCATAAATAAGATGACCCGCATGGAGTTTGGCGCTAGTTGCCAATTTAACACTCCCTCTCAACTAGGGAGAACTCCATCCACTGATCCATTTGTCCGACTGTACTATCTCTGCCATCAGTGCCTTCACCTTGCATTGCTCAGCTCTGCTCTGCTGAACCATGAAGAAGAAGAATTGATCGAGAATGTCTCATACCATTCTCTATTGACCAGAAGTCAGTTTCATATGAGGAGAGTGTGTCATACCACTCTTACTGACTTGAAGTCAGTTTCATTTATCTTAGATCAATATCACAAGAGAGTGTCTCAAACCACTCATACTGATCCCAGATCAGTTTCATTGATCCCAGATCAGTTTCATTGATCCCGGATCAGTTTCATTGATCCCAAATCAATGGAGGTCATCCTAGCATAGGGAGTACGGTAGATACAACGATGCATCCATCGATAGTACTACTATGGTCCCCAACCCCATTTCCCTGCTCATTGATCAGATGAGAGGTACTTCCCATGAGTCCCATACTGCATGGGTAGATGACTCGACAGGAGAACTAATCATCCTGTCCAGAGGAGAACGAATCATCCTGTCCCACAGTTGCCACGGTAGAACTAATCATCCCTGCCCACAGGAGAACTAATCATCCTGTTTCGTAGTCGCCACGGGGTGTCATAGGGAAGGCTGATCCATTCACCCTGTACACAACGCACCATTAGGGGAGGGTGAGTCGCCCTATGGTCGCGTGTTGCTCCAGTAAGGATCTCAAGCCCCCCAGAGCTCTTAGAGCTCAATGCTTGCAATATGTAGGACCCTTATAAGAAGGTCTCTTAACGACTCCAAGTCGTTCGGGAAAGTCACAGATTTGACCTTTCCTCGGCTGGGGCTTTGACAAAATGTTTGTGACCTGTACATCAGTCTCAATGCGATGGAGCCTCCTTGCTCATTGACTTAGCCTATCCCAGATAAGGTAGTATCTGATGTCTATCTGCTAGAACAATCATCGAATACGGTATTCCTCAACAATCGAATCCCCCCCTGGTTGTCACAGAGAATCACAATGGTATTCATTATGTGTACACATGTATTCGGTCTCGGCGGTGCTTATAGCAACCGACTTTTGCGTCCTGCTCATCCATGATATCGAAGTAGAATCCAAAGAGAAACAACCCTCAGAAGTGCTCTTGCGATCCTCCGCACTGCCTGCCTAGTCAACATTCGAATAATCATGCAGCGTCTCATTTCTGGCAGTGTATCTCAATCCATGAGAGATTGTGCCCTCTTATAAGATTCTTGGCACCAATCTAGCGAGGCTCAACCATATATGAGCTCATCATGCTAACTGCAAAACATATGTCCGGACGGAAGTTCACGAAGAACATCAAAGGCATTTCCCAAATCTGGTCCGGCATCACTACCACATAACTTCTGAAAGTTAAGCTCCATTGAGGTAGTCACGGGCTTGCAGTTCACCATTCCCAATCCGGAATCCAACTCCCTCTTACTTCTGCAAATGAGAGGGTCTGCACTTGTCAGAAATAGGTCGTCCTCAGAAGGTGCCAGCATGAGAGGTCTATCATCCACAACCTTCGAGCAATGGTTTGGATCGGCTTCACTCCGAGTGAATCTCAGCTTCATCAGACAGCTATCAATCCTCTCATACTATGCGCAGGGTGTTTTGCTTCAAGCCATAGAGGGCTTTCTTCCACCTGCATACATGAGATTCCCGATGAATCTAAAACCCCTCGGGTTGTTCCAAGCTTGTGGACCTGCTACATGAGGGGAATGGTCCCCTTGTGATATTTTCCTTTTGTACATCTCAGACATGTACCTTCATGCTCTTTTTGAATTCAGGCATCCCAGTCATCATCTGACTCACATCGGGTAGGGCCCCACAATAAGTAGATCTCCGGTGCTATAGATGAGATATGTCAACTGACATGGTCCCCAATGGACCATCCTGTAACTTCGTACAAATAGCCAACCCTGAACCCATGAGTAAAAGCATCTTTGAAAATTCTATAATCAAACACGTACCTTTCCATCGATGAATGCCACCCTGAAACCTTTGACTTCTATTGCCGAAATGGACACTCGGTTCTTCTTGCGATTAGGTACATAAAAGAGATTTTGTAAATGAATCGAGTTACCCTCATAGTCGTAATGATTTGAGAAGCAACATCTAGAACGACCTCGAAGTTTTGTATTTGTTTATGAATATGTGAAAGTATATTATTGATTGGGGTTGTGTTTGTACAGGTAAATCTCTTGAAGGTTTTGATAGCATGTTGGTTACTGATCAGTTTGATCGGGAGAGATTTGTTGTCCTTGATCTACCGTATCAAGGGGTGTTGAGGCTTTGTGAGTGAAGCATTGCCTGGGAAGACATTTGGCCGACACTTTGTGTTGATGTCTAGGTCCTAAAGTTGGAAGGGTGGCATTGGTCATTGAGCTCTGACATGCACCTGGATCTCTGGGTTGATGGTTAGCAAGTAAGCCTGATGGTACCTAGAGAGGCTGAAAGCTTGAGTCCATCTTAGTCCCACTCGAATAGATTGACCTGGTCAGGAATCTAGTCATGGCATTGCGGGCCCTAAATTGTTGAGAGACCAATGGATAGATTGCCCTGGTCAGGAATCTAGTCCATGGCATTGCGGTGCCTAAACTTCTTTGTAAATTATGTGTTTTGAGATCTTCCATGTACCTCTTTGATTATATGTAACTATGAATATCAACCTAGTTAAGTGGGAGTATTGAAGAATGTAACTAGGTTTGGTCTTCATAATTGTACTTGAAGTCAAAATGTAATATATTTGTCAAAAGAAAAGCAAAATTAATTTTATTATTAATTTAATTGACTTGTTAAAGCATGGGTTTCATGCTTGAGTCAATTGTCTTAAGTCAAGCCTCCATTGTAGGCTTTAGGATTATTTATTTTGGTCAAAGTCAATTTGTTTATTGGTCAAAGATTCCTCCATCAAGCCGTCCTTCAAGACGACTTCAAATAGATCATTGTCTAGTCGACTACATTCAAGTGAAATCATGTCGGCCTCACCTAAAATGGAGTCACACCGGTTCAAGCTATCATGTCGGCTTATTTCAAGAAGGAACAACTATATATAGAAGCCTATACCCTCGCTCCACAGTTTAGTCAACAAGCTCGCATAAAATCACAGAAGTTCGGATCACAGAGAAGAAGTTTTGGTGTAATCTTAGAGGAAGTTTCGGTGCCATTTATAGTAAGAAGTTCGAATTACAGAGCTTGGATTTCATAGATGTTTTTGTGTCACTACAGGAGTCGGATTATTCACAGAGATGATTTCAGTTGTATGCCAACCACAGTTCTATGCTATCACAGATTCAATACTCTCATAGTTTAGTACTCCACAGTTTTGATGCTACTACAAGACCACAGTCTCGGTGAAATTAAGGGTTTGGTGCCACAACAACAAGAAAGGTTCGGTGCCACCACAACAAGAAAGGTTTGGTGTTATCACAATGGGAAGGCCTCGGTGCCACCATAGAAATGAAGTCTCTCGTTGCTATTACAATGATAAGGAGATATTGCAGTGATGATGTCTCAGTGAAAACTCAGTGGCAAGTATTCTATGCTAACACAGTGAAAGGAAGAAGGATGACTTGATGGAGGTAGCCTCGAGTCTAGATTGTAAGGGTCTTGGTCGTCTCATCTTTTGAATCTACTAGAGGAAGAATTTGTGACTAGGTTTTCCCTTCGAGGGGGGTTTTGCCCTGGCAGCGTGCCTATATCTTGTGTTCTCTTCTATTTGTTGCTTGGCCTTAGTCTTGATGATAAGAAAATATAATTCGAAAGATCAAATAATAATAATGAAAAACATCACAAGATAATGTCATAATAAGAGAAATCATTTAACTGCCACTCCTTGGATTTCTCAACAAATTTGACTAGCAAAATTGCTCTTTACTTGGACTATATCTCAGCTCCTTTAAGGTCTGCTATACCTTACTGCAAAAACCCTAGCTGCAGTCACATGTGAGATGATTGACCCAAAAGCAATGCTAGTAGACTTTGATCTTCTTCTCGTTCTCTTTGCCGTTCAAGAGGCTCTCTTCCTTTCCTATTCACACTTGTCTTCTTGTCTTGGATGCTTGATGAATGATCTCGAGTGAGGCTGAGTCCTCCTTTATATAGGCTCCTCTCCCATGCTATTAGGCTGACTTGACATCATTCCTAGGCCGACATGTCTTCTTGATAGGCCGATTTAATTGATGCACATAGACAAGGTCTTGGAGGGTCTTTTTGACTCTATCTTTGACTCACATAATTTTTCCTACAATATGTAACATTCCCCAAATGGGTCTTCCATACATGACAATGACTTAATGACTTGTAGACTTAATGACAAGCCCTAGAAGCTCACAATAGCAGCTTGGCCTAAAAGTAATTGTTTTTGAACATGAAACCCATGCCTCAAGAACAACAATAATAAATTTATTTTTCTCATCATGCCAAATACATAAAATCATGATTACATATGTCCTTATGGAGACTGAACCTAGTTACATATTTTAAGAGTGATCTGCTCTTATGAAGCACTGAGTTGCTCTGCTTTATACAATCAATTCCCTGGGCTTTGTTGTTCAGAACTATATATGTTATTGGTTATATTAGCCAGACAATACTGGGTGAGGTTTTTCAGTTACTGATGCCATTCCTTCCTAGAGATCATCAAATATATCATTACCATATCAAAACATCTCTTTAAGATATGTGATAGGTCCAAAAAATGTTATGCAAATAATTATGTAAGGTTGCTATAAATAAAACTGGCAAGATCGGATCATATTGGTTCTAATTTGCTTCCTTTCAAATATACCTACTACATTTGTTTGAGTATTTGTGCTCTAAATGCCTTCAATCATAATATTTCAGGAACAATTGCCGCACATGTAGCACGGATAGAACTCAGTCTAGACTCCTGCTTCATCTACATAGCTACTAATATGAACATTGAAAACTATTCTAATCTCTTAATCCTTGTCTCTCTCTTCCTGGGCAGAAATTCTGGTTAAGATTTTCAGGTTATTTTCTTTGGGTAATGAATGCTCCAGTATTAGTAATCATTTTTTATCTATTGCATTGTCTTCCTTTGTTTCCATTGTTGAACTCAATTTAGTTAGAAAAATATTTATTATTTAGAGAAATAAACTAGTTTGATACTTGTGAGTTGCTTAGTTCAACATGTAGGATTTGGTTTACTATTAAGATGTTGTAGCATGGAACGTTCTTTTGTCAACGAAGCTGCAGTGTATTATAATTGGATTGGCAATAGGACTTGTGAGTTGTAATCTTGAAGGTTGCAATTCAAAACAAATTGTTAATATTTAGTATTTTATATCATTGTATGTAGTAGAAAAGGCTTGTGATTTTTACTGGGGTAGAATATCTTTATATTTATCCTGCTATGGCTTATCATGTTTTGGACTGATAATGGACTTATTTGATTTATGGCATAAGGGATGGGATTGGACGTATAATGAACTCATACCTCATCTCTGGAGAATGGCTCAACCTAATGTACCAGAGGTGCTCATAGCAGCTATTTTTATGCTGCTTGGCAATATTGGAAGGTATGTATTCTTCACTTGATGAATCATGATGTAATGTTAACTTGCTGTTTGTGTGCCTGTTTATATGGTGTGAGGTTTTGCTTAGACTTTTTATATCTGGTGTTAATTCTTAAGAATGTCAGTGCCAAGATATTAGCCTGTTACTGAAGAATAATAGTTCCTATTTTAACGTTTTGCAGATTATTAAGCAACTCTGCTCTGTTTTCTCAGATGGTGTTCACTGGTATAGTTTATTTGTGTCAATCTCGTCCATATTATTATTTGACATATGACAGTGATTGTTCCTTTCTGATCATATAGATCATAAGTCTGTCCATCAATAATCCTTTTACTGATAGTGTTTTGGGCTTATATTATGTATCATGGACAACTCCTGTTTTGCTGGAAAACAATTTATTGGCTAAAGTGACATATGGAACATGTTTCAAACATTAAGGCCTGCAATGGATTTGAGCAAAGCAAAATGATGTAGTAACGGATGTAGGTATTTCTCTCCATCCATGAGTCACCACATCAAGGTACAATTAAGCATTTTCTACCCTGATCATTATTATAGAGGAATCAGAGAGACAGTTTTCAATAGGAAAGACTGAAAACTTAAAAGCCAATCCATTTTAGTGAAAGAATAGGTAAATTGATTTTACTGTGAGAGAGTAGAGAATTTTTTACTTTTAATGGTGCAAGTGGCACAACACTCATGAATGTCAAGAGTTATAACAAGATATCCTCGCTTCAAGAGCAGGTAAATATATTTTACTGCGGAGTACAAAGAGAATGATGCACATTGATGAAATGCTGAGATTGTGGAAATATCAATACGGGCATGTTTGTCACCCATAAAACATGAGGAATATTGAGAATAAAATGAAATTTCAGAAGCAAAAAAAAGAAAGTTGGGAAGCATGCATGTTATCTATGAAGTTTACTTTTTGGTGAGAATGATTTGATCTGTGGAGTTTGTTGTGAATTCATGCTTTATTTGTTAGATGATAAGCTATGTATTTCAATTTTTGGTTGAAATAATACACATTAGGTAGGCTTAGTTGCATTACGAAATTGTATGTTGTAGCATTTGGGTTCTTTTTTGGAGGTTGATTTCAATTTGCAACCATATATTATCTATGTTGCATGAGTTTCTAGAATGTGGGAATGCGTTTTTAGAGTGGTTGGAGTAGACCCCCAAATTTTTCATGGGATGGCCAGTTTGGGACGACAATAATCTATCTATCTATCCATCTTTTTTTCCAAGAAAAACCTCACGAGCAAACCTAGGGATGCTTTCCCACATTTGTGGATGGCACCCGTAGTAGACACTTCGGCAAGGAAAATTTTAGAGGCTAAAATTTGCCATTTGATTAATTTTTCATTTTTTTTTTTTCCAAAAATGATTGGTCGCTTTCCACCTTTTTCTGAAAATGATATTTCCAAATTCTACAAGATAAAATCATTTTACTTTAAAACTCACCAAAATTTCTATAAACTTATGAAATCCTTTGAAATTTAAATATCTTTACAAAACTATTGCCAAACATTTGATAGTTGGCATTTTCCCTTTCTCCAGTTTCTTATCATTTAAGGCAGTGAATATATGACAAAACATTGATTAAATTTTGTTTCGATCTTTTTGACAAAGGTCTATCTTGCCGATCTTTCAGAAGTTATTTATAAAGTGTTCATTGAGATAATCAGACTATTCCTATACTGTATGCTTACGTATACCAATGAGATCCAATTCCTTGTGCAATTTTTTGGGGGTTGTAAGAAAGCTTTAATGTTTAATTATTCAAATGCCCTTTTCAGGTTTGGTGTTGATTATGATGGACATGAGCATCGTGGTGTTGAAGAGCTAAGATGTAATCTATCGACATTTCTTGATCTGCACTGTATGAACAAAGGCATTCGGCAATTTCCATTCTCATCTCAGCTAGCTGCAGCCCAGTCCTTATACGAGCTTATTTCCGTAAATATAAAAACAGCAAGATCAGATCATACAGAATCTATCCCAGAAAGTGCTGGCAGGGGAAAAGCTCATTTAACTCACTTACAGATTCTAGGGAAATGGTACAGTAAATTGTGTGCAGAAGAACAGTTGACGTGTCCAGAATATTTGAGAGCATATATCTCCGTTTTCACAAGTTGATTGTTTTATCCAATTTGTCTTAAATTGTGTTATTTTCTTCTACAGTGTCTGCCAAAGTGCATAGCTGGAAGTAAGGCATACTTAGAGCCTTGTAATGTGCTGCACTTCAGTGGGAATTTCTGCATGTGGGGACTGAAAATATAGTTCCTGAGATAAATTTTAGTTGAAAAAAGTGCGATGTACTTTTTGAGGCTGTTAATCCCACCCAATTTTGTAAGGCTGTTAATCCCACACAATTTTGTACTATATTTTTGTCCATTCTTTTTCTGCTGCTGCAGGTTTTAATAAGTCACTTCTGCTGCAGGTTTTAATAAGTCACTTCTATCATGGAAGTATTGTAAGGTAAATTGGTAAATATAATACAAATCAATCTATCTATGGAGTTGTGTTATAATCGTCATGACAATGCATGGATAGTTGCAGTGGAGACAACTGTAACAATTTTCCATTTATCCTTTCATTTATTTTTTATGCATTGGAAATTTATTGGATAATTGGTATCAAATTATATATATATATATATATATATATATGTTATGTTCCTAAATTTGAGTACATATCGTGTAAGTCAAAGGCAGTGTTAGAAATTACACTTACATGAACCCAACACCTGGTAAATTATTAATAATTGAACAAATACATGGCTAAGTTCTTAACACAAAAATTTAACGGAAGCAAATTACAATCTGAATCACATACTCACAAACAACAATTGTATCACATAAAAACATATTTCTACTTAACGAATCAGCTCATTAATTAAAATTTCGAAACTTACTTGGGCTCCTGTCCTATGATGATGGCCCAATAAAATTTCGAAACTTACTTGGGCTCCTGTCCTAGGATGATGGCCCAATTGAGAAATTACAGATTACAAAAACCTCTGGATCTGATCCGACGGATGTGTTCTCACTCACAAATCTAGATCTCCAATCCCTCTGCTTTCTCTCAGACCCAACTCACTCATTGAGATGTTGCCCTCAAACTTCTTGTTGTTGTGTGTCTTCTCCTCACCTTAGCCTCACCTTAGCCTCACTTTTATAAGTTTAAATTGAGCCAAAACCTTAATCTTAATGCTAACCCTATTCTTAAAGTCATTGATAGCCGAGATTAGGTCTCGCCTCATTTGAGATTAATGGCTAAGATTAAAACTTATTCACTAAAAGAAATAATTCACTCTATCTTTTTTTTTATTTGGGCTCAATAAGGCAACATATTATTATGTTTTTTCCCAAGTTAAACTTAGGCTAAGTTACATCAATAACTTGCTCAACCTAAAGCAAGTGTTCTAAAGGTGATATGCAGGTGTCTTTTGCACGCCTCGACACAAGGCTTGTGCACCTGCACAAGCTCTAAATTTCAACACTCTTAGCAAGGGAGGTACTTTTGGAAGAACCTCTTCTACCTGGATATGTCTCCAAGCCCATTTCAGTTTCTGTAGCTGCTCCCTCTGACCTCGAAGTCTGTCTTGCTACCTTAATTGAAACCCGAGATGAGAACTTTTCATAACCAGCCATGCTCCGAGGAGTCTTATCACACTCTTGAGCATCTATCAATGTCTTATCATACCGAGTCTGCTAGCAGTGCTTGAAGAATCACTCTTCTTAGTTAGTTGGGTCCCCTCAGTAACTTACACTGATCTTGTATCTAAGATCCCCTCAAATACACTTGTTGGTTCCAACAACTTGTAAGATTGCCCCTATCTGATGCCAAGCACTACTGCTGCTTCCAAGGTCGCTCCCTTTGGATATAGAAGAACCTGTCTATCTTGAACAAAATACTATATCCATCATCCTCCAACGCTGACACTGAGAGCATCTGTACCATCCACCCTGGAAATCCTCTTAACTATCCCTGGAATCTAATACATCCAACCTGCTTTACTACATGTGTGGTGCCAGCTCCAAAACTCATATGATAGTTTGGGTTCATCTATGAAACACTGTGGAGCACTGACGTCATTCTCATTATGTGATTGGATGTTTTACTATCCACTAGACATAACCCACTGTGTTCATACACAACAATACTACTGTTTGAAATACATGCAACAAGGGAAAAATCTTTCTCGAATTTTTTTGTAAAGCCATCAATCTCAGTGGATGCTATTGTTACTGCGTGCATCTCTTTTTTCTTCTTGTATGGACATTGACTCAAATAGTGACCAACTTTATGACATGAAAAGCACTTCACTTTGCTCATGTTCTTTTTGGAAGCAAATCCCCCACTTTATTTTAATTTTTCCCTTTGCAGCGAAAGCAACATTTTTCTCATCATCCCCATCATCATATTGGCCTGCATTTTTGGAATGTCTCATTGTCTCTTCCTATAAAAAATCATCCCACAATCTATCCCAACTGGGCAGATTTTCCTGTGCAACAATACCATTAACAAAGACATCCCATTTCGAAGGAAAACCACTCAAGGCTGATCTAATAAACTCTTCATTATCAATAGTTTCCCCTAATGTTGCCAAATCACCTATAAGTTGAGTGATCTTGGCCAAGTATGTTGCAACTTGTTAGTTTCAAACATCCTGGCATTTCTCAGATTCTCTTTCAATGCAATTTTTCTATTTTGGCTTGTACTGTGGTATGGCTTAGTTAAGGATGCCCACATCTCAAAGATATTCTTCTTCTTTGCCACATAAGGTATAATATGGTTTTTAATGGAATCCAAGATTATTTTCTTCGCCTTCAAGTTCCTTTTATTAAACTCAACCAAGTAGGATTTGTAGGAATAGTGACAACCTTCTTTATGTCCCACATCTCCCGCTCCTCAAACAACATAACAATCAACTCCTTTCCTAGGATGAAGTTTCCTGCCCCATCCAACCTATCCTCATAACGCATGCCAATAGCCATCACAAACCCAACTGACATATAATAATTTTCA
This sequence comes from Pinus tabuliformis, assembly GCA_031772625.1. Classification (NCBI taxonomy): domain Eukaryota; kingdom Viridiplantae; phylum Streptophyta; class Pinopsida; order Pinales; family Pinaceae; genus Pinus; species Pinus tabuliformis. The sequence goes on along the minus strand of CM062818.1, from coordinate 1,390,001,506 downwards.
CTTCACCTTTTTTATATATTATCTAGTTGACTCACTGCCTCACTCCGACCTGCACCCTGCTGCTTAGAAACCCAACCACCATTTGAATTTCATTTTTCTGTAGTTACGACCAACCATAAAACCTTGTCGACCTTCAATCTACAGTCAATGCGCTGTTGTATGGGCCTTGTAGTGTTTGTCACACACTACAGTAGCACTCGTTTCTCTTGCTAATTGTCAGATCAACCTCTGCAAAATTCCCAAACTGTGCCTTCACATGATCTCACGATCTGCATGTCATGGTTGTAGTTTGTAGGTTACGCCGCAGTTGTTTCCACTCAACGGTCAAATCATTGTGCTTCTTGTCAGCGAATCGACAATTACCTCCACTGCAGTCTCGAGTTAAGCCTTGGATTTTCTCTGTTGGCTTGGTCTTTGTCGAAATCTCGATGTTTTTCTGTCAGCGAGTCATTGGCCGTTGCCGACTGAGTGATGGTTGCCAGTGATTGTCTTTCCTAGCGGCTATTGGTGGTTGTCTTGCCTGGAGGTTGCTAGCGGCCACTCAATTTCCTGCTCAATCCACTTCTTACACTCCCTAGATCAATGTTTCCTTATTGGAAGCTTAATTTTGCCACTACAACCAAACCTGTGCGATGTTTAACAACCCTATGTTATTCTTTGCCTGTCGCCTACAACTAGTGACAATCACTTTTTGGCTCCCTTGTGCATTGCATCCTCTCTCTCCCGCATTCTCGCATGCCACAATCCTTTGTCGTTGCGACTTGATCTTTCGCTGTGTCGCTGGTCGACCGACCTGTTGGATGCCCTAGTAGTCACTGGTGGGCTCAGACCTATCAACCCTAGTCAATGGTTGGTTGCTCATGCTGTCGACCACTTATGACCAATCTATGTTTTTATTTTATTTATCTTAAAAAAAATCATGCCAATCAAAAGAGATTCAACGCGAATAAAAAGAAACATTTTCCGCTTGTTAAAGAAAAACCTTGGTTCATATAATCCCAGTTAAATTTGGCTTCGACGATTCGATACGACCCCGACACCTACAATTCCGAGATCGATTAAGAGCTGGTGCTCTGATACCATGTTAGAAATTACACAAACCAAACACAATATTTAATTCCCAACAATAAATAAATGAAAAAATACATGGCTAAGTTCCTAACACATAAAGGTCAACAGAAGAAAATTATGATCTGAATCACGATCACAAATAGATTTTTGTCCAAGATATCAGTGCTTCATTAATTAAAATTCTGAAACTTACTTAGGCTCCCATTTTGGGATAATGTCTCAATTGAGAAATTATAGCTTACTGAAAAACTTTGAATCTGATCCAACATATTTTCTCTCTCTCGCAGATTTGGATCTCTAGCTAGTCTGCAATATCTTAGACCAAACATACACTCACTTAGATGTCACTCCCATCTCAAAGTGATTAGCAACCAAGATTAGATCTCGCCTCATTTGAAATCAATCACTAAGATTAACACTTATTCACTGAAGTAAATAATTTACTTTATCTATGTTTTATTTTCGTTGAGTAAGCCAACATATTAATATTAGGCTAAGTTACATGAACAACTTGCTCAACCTAGACCAAGTATTCTAAGGTGATACGCGGGTGACTTATGCACACCTAGACACAAGGCCTATGCATAAGTTCTTGTTAGGCCCTTATACTACTAGTGTAACCCCTTATTGTTATTAGTACAACCCCCTTATTATATTGTTGTACCCATGTAGTCCCTATATTGTTACTATTGTGCCCCATAAAAGCCCACTATTGTTCTTATTGTGCCTTTACATTATTATTGTTATGTCGGCTCTGATTATATTATGACCCCTTAGACTCTTATATATATAAAGGAGGTCTTGTCATTTGTCTCATCCAAAAATTGTTCATTTGTGTAATGTAAAGGAGGTTGCCTCCTCAAAGACGCTGAATTTTAAGGCGTTGATCTATCTTTTCTATCTTTTTGTGCGCTGGTTTTATAACATTTGGTATCAGAGTTTTGGATTCTAGGGTTTTCGCTACTCCAAACAGGTCGCCGTGGAATTTTCGCTATAACTTTTTTTTTGCGACGTTTCAGAAGTTAAAAAGAAAACCCATTTGAGAAGAAATCTCGCTGAACCTCGGGTCTGAATTTGAGAGCTTGTATCACTATATTTTCGGAGATATGATCCGAGTAATTTATAGTTTGTGCAAGCTCTAGAATTTCATCTAAAACAGGTTATCGTGGAATTTTCGCTATAACGTTTTCGCTACGAAGTTTCAGAAGCTAAAACAAAAACCCATTTGAGAAAAACTCAGTGTGAACCTCGGGTACGAATTTCAGATCTTGTCTCGCTATATTTTCGGATATATGATCCAAGGAAGTTAGGGTTTTTGCAGACTCCCGAATTACATCTTAAACAAGTGACCTTGGGAAAATCGTTATAATTTTCTCTCTGACCATCAGATTGAAATTTCGTAAGAAGTTACAGAAAGAAGACAGACTTCAGTTTTTTTGTGTGTCTTTTTAAGATCTGAAGGTTAGAACAGTGACATGTGGCACGTCATACAAGTTTGCTATTCTGAAAAGGTGTCTAATCAGGTCATTGGGATATTGTGCATAACTCTTTCTTGGAGAATCCAATTTCGATCACACTGGTGGCATTGGAAAGAGGACGCAGAAGACTACTACAGGTCATGATTTTAGAGCTGGAAGATCCAAAATTACAGAGGTACAATTGTTTCAAGATCAAACGCCTAAAATCAAGAAAAAGCGAGATGAGGAAGTTTGATACTACATATGGAGAAATATTTTGATCTACATGGTGTACCACTGTTACAAAATGTATGTGTTACATCTAACTATTTAGAATTGAATCAATTTTTATGGTATAGAGGGTTTTGTTCTCGTAAACCACTTGTCACGTGGTCAATTTTCACGGAGGAAATGATAGCACATTAGGAGGATACAAAGAGAAACACCTTCTTTAGCCACTTGATAAATATCAAACAAAAGTGTTCAATGGCAGAGCACATTGAGGGAAAATGATATTCCAGAGAAGCAGAAGATTGATGTCTCCATAGGGACTTTAAAGGATAACATTCAACATGAGGTTCGTCCTTGGGAACTTGATTCATTGGAGAAGGCATTCAGGTTGGCAAGAAAAATGAGAAGCAAAAATATGGAAACAAGAAATTCTACCCCACAGTTATAAACATGGAAGTGTTGTTTCTCCTAGCCTTCCACAACCTACAAGGGTGACACCACAACAATTGGAAGAAAAAAGAGAAAAAGGGATTAGTTACAATTGTGATAGAAAATTCACTAAAGGTCATAAGTGTGCTGAGAAATTATTTTACATACATTATGAAGATGAGGAAGAAAATGATCAAGAAACATCAAAAGAATAGGATATACACCAGGAACCAACCCCAGAGAAAGACGAAATGAATCCGACCATATCTTGTAAAGCATTGGCAAGAATTACCATTGCTCAAATTCTCAAGATAGAAGGACATATCAAGAAGAAAACGGTTCAAAAAGTGAAAGATCACATCGAGAAAAAAGAAATGAATCCAACCATATTTTGTAATGCATTGGCCAGAATTACCACTCCTCAAACTATCAAGATAGAATGACATATCAAGAAGAATTTTTTTCAAGAAGTGAAAGATCACATCGAGCATCAAGAAATGAATCCGACCATATCTTGTAAAGCATTGGAAGAAATTACCACTCAAACTCTAAAGATAGAAGGACATATCAAGAAGAAAAATGTTCAAGCAGTGAAAGATCACATCGAGCATCAAGAACAAGTTCTCCAAATTTTAAAGGATAATGCCACTTTGGTGCAGAATCGAATAAAACAATAGGTAGATCAACATCGAAGTGAAAAATGTTTTGATGTAGGTGATTGGGTATTTTTACGGCTACATTTCAAGCAAGCTATTTATGAGAATGAAATGTTGGCAATACCACATGCACTTAAGAAATGGCGACCTTACCTGATGGGAAGACACTTCAAGGTAAAAATGGATCATGACAGTGTTAAATATATTTTAGAACAAATATTATTTTTAGAAGAACAAAAACATTGGGTCACAAATATGATGGGTTATGACTTTGACATCATCTATAGAAAAGGGAAGAAAAATTTTGTTGCAGATGCACTCTCAAGAAAGGATGAGGATGTGGAAGCATTGTTTTGTGCTATTTCTATTATCCAACTAGATTGGATAAACGAAGCAAGGGATTAATGGAAGAAGGACGAAGAAGTGTGGCCACTCATTCAAAAGTTGCAGAAGATCCCAATTCAAACAATATTGCAAGAACTTAAGAGGAAATAAAAATCATATTGGAACCTGGAGCAGTCATAGAAACAAGAACTTGACAACGACGAAATCAATCAATTTCAGAGTATCTCATCAAGTGAAGAACTTACCCGCTGAAGATTCCACATGGGAAAACAAGAATTTTATATAGAAGCATCAAGAACTACTCAAGCGTTGAGGACAACACTTTTTGAAGGAGAGGGGCATGTTAGGCCCCTATACTATTAGTGTAGCCCCTTATTATCATTAGTACAACCCCCTTATTATATTGTTGTACCCATGTAGTCCCCATATTGTTACTATTGTGCCCCATTAAAGCCCACTATTTTTATTATTGTGCCCTTATGTCGGCTCTGATTATATTATGACCCCTTAGACTTATATATATATATATATATATATATATAAAGGAGGTCTTGTCATTTGTATCATCCAAGAAGTGTTCATTTGTGTAATGTAAAGGAGGTTTCCCCCTTGAAGACGCTGAATTCTAAGGTGTTGATATATCTTTTCTATCTTTTTGTGAGCTGGTTTCTTAACAGTACTTCCCTAAGCTACAAGCTTCAACCTCTCTCTTAGTGAAAGAGGTATTTCTGGATGAAACTCCTACAACTGGATTTGTCTCGAAGCCATATTAGTATTTTTAGCTACTCCCTCCGACTTTGAAGCGTGTCCTCCTACCTGACTTGAAACCAAAGCTAAGACCCTGTCACAACTAGCCATGCTCCAAGGATTCCTATCACACCCGTGAGCATCTATTAATGTCATATCATACCAACAAAGTCTCCTAGCAGTACTTGAAGAATCACTCTTCCTAGTCAACTATTCCCTCTCAGTAACTTACATTGATCCCATATCCAAGATCCGATTTGATACACCTGTAGGTTGTCTCAACGACTTGTATGTTTGTCCCTGTTTGATTCCAAGAAGTACTGCTGCATCCAAGGCCACTCCCTCAAAATATAGAAGCACTTGCCTATCCTAGAATAAAGCACTATATCCATCATCCTCCAAGGCTGACATTGAGAGCATGTGTACCATCCACCTTAGAAGAAATAACATCTTTGTCACCTCCAGAAATCGTCTTGACTGTATCTGGAATCTAACAAATCTAACCCCCTTTACTGCATGCATGGACTAGCTCCACAACTCACATTGCAGTCTGGGCATGCCTATGAAATAATGTGGAACACTGACTTCATCATTGTCATGTGACTGTATGCTCTACTGTCCACTAGCCATAACCCACTGTCCTCATACACAATAGTACTACTATTCAAAATATAGGCAACAAGCCTAAAAACTCTTTCCCAAATTTCTCTGTAAAGTTTTCAATCTCAGTTGATTTTGTTGTCTCCATTTGAGTCTCTTTCTTCTTCTTGTTATATGGACACTAGCTTGCATATTGACCAGTCTTATGACATGCAAAACACTTCACTTTGCTTATGTCCTTCACAAAAGTAGATTCTCTACTTTACTTTACTTTTTCCCTTTGTATCAAGAGAAACATTTTTCTCAGCATCCCATCATTATGCCGACCTGCGCTTTTCGAATGTCTTCTTGTCTTTTTTTGTATGAAATTGTCCCACATTCTATTCCAACTGGGCAAATTTCTCGTGCAACAATCCCAATGAAAAAGACATCCCATTTCAGAGGAAAGTCACTCAAGGCAAATCTAACCAAAACTTTACAATCAATAATTTCCCCCACTGTTTCCAAATCATCTCTAATCTCAGTGATCTTGGTAAAGTATGATGCAACTGCATCAGTTTCAGACATCTCAACGTTTCTCAGTTTCTCTTTCAACATCATTTTTATGTTTTTCTTTGTACTCTGGTATAGTTTGGTTAAGGATGCCCACATCTCGAAGACATTATTTTTACCTATCACGTGAGGTATCATATGGTATTTAATTGGATCGATGATTATTTTCATGGCCTTCATGTTCCTTTTATTAAACTCAACCGAGTAGGGTTTGTAGGAATAGTGACAACCTTCTCTTCAATGTCCCACAACTTTTTCTCAAACAACTGAACAACCCTCTCCTTCCATGGGCTGAAGTTTCTTGCACCATCCAACCTATCCCCATAACACAATCTTGTATCCATTGCAAACCCAACTGAAGTACAATAACTTTTACTTCACTATTTTTTTTTTTTTTAAATTTGTTATCTCATTGACCCTCTGCCTCACTTGGGCCTGCACCTTACTGCTTGAAAACTCGACTTCTATCTATGCTATGTTTCTTTGTAGTTACGACCAACCATTAAACCTTGTCAGCCTTCGATCTGCAATTGGTGTGATGCTATGCTTTGTCATGCAACAACAATACTTGATTCTCCTGCTAATTGTCATATCGACCTCCACAAGATTCTCGAATTGTGCCTTCATATGATCACATGATCTACATCTCACGAATGCAATCTCCAGGTTGCAGTTCAGTTGTTTCCTCTCAGTGGCCAAATCACTGTGCTTCTTGTCAGTTGGTCGATGTGTTTCCTACAATGCAATGCCGAGCCAAGCCTTGGTATTTCTTTGTCAGCGTAGTTTGTTGGAAATAATGAGGGGTGGTGGGGGGGGGGGGTGAGTCAATATTTCTTAGCAATTAGCAATTTATTAATATTTTTCAGAGCATTAGTTAATCTTGAGTTACTATTATTATTTTTCAGTAAGAGAAGTAAACAACAATGAAAAATAGAGACAGTATGCACAAATTTTTTAGGTGGAAAACCCCCTTGGGGTAAAAAACCACCTAACAATTTTCTAATAAGTTCGTTAATCTTCAGCGCCAACTCAAAATAAAGCTACAACTTCCTGGAACTATAGAAAAATATTCTTCTCTAGCTCCCACTAGAAGGGTGCCCCAACGCCCCAGTTTTATCAGCGGTTAGCTGAAAGAATACCCCAACACCCAAGTGAGCCACAACTCATCCTAGCACCACCCTACCACTTTGAAGTGTTTACAAGCCCCAACCTGAAGGTGAATTCATTCACTAACCTAGCACCACCCTACCACCCTGAAGTGTTTACAAGCCCCAACCTAAAGGTGACTTTATTCACCAGCCTAGCACCACCCTCCAACCTTATAAAGAGTGGATAAAAAATATGGACTCCCATACCAGGGGCAATGATCCACGTGATTTTCAATAAATGATAGACAATACTTGGACCTACCCTTATCCCAAAGAACTTGACAGTAGAATAGAATCTCCCTAATAATGCATTTACAACTCTAGGCGATTTGACTCTTTTTAAAAAATGGCCTCTCGTAGCAGAGATAATGCCCCTAGTTACAATGATTTGACTTTTGACTTTGACAATGCTTCACAATATATAGACAACCGTTAATGATGGTTTTTATGTATTCAAAGAATGTCTCGTTGCAATGCTTCCTTTAAGAGAATGATTTGACACTTCAGACTCTTGAATGCCTGCGTGGTGTTGTCCTTGAATCTGATTCTACGTGCATGCAAATTTCCCAAACGAAACTGATTTCCAAAGCAAAACAAAGTACCATTTGCTTACTTGTTCCTACAAAACAAGTGAGTATAAAAAAATGAATGTACAAAATTGAATGATTCAAAACGTACCTAAATTGTGCTTGAGACTTGCTTATTATCATTTTGTTCTTGTATTTTTAATTAATGGAAAAACCTGTGAGCAATTTTTGAAACCGACGTTTCAGACTAGCTAGGTGAGTCCATCATCAGGGTAATGAGATCTGTATTTTGAGAAGAGAGAGTCAAGAAATGAGAACCTATTAATAGAAGGATGGAAAGATAACCTAGGGTTGGAGAGGTCGGCTTGATTTTCCTCAATTTATTAATAAATGGATAAAAATAATTTTAATTTTGTTTTAAATTATATTTTAATTCAATTTTTTTTTTTTTTTAAATTTTTAAAACTATATTAAAAATACAATTAAATTACCTAAATTAATTTAACCTACATTAAAAATAAAATTAATTTAAACTAAATTTAAAATAAAATCAATTTAATTAATTAATTGAATAATTAATTAATTAAATTAAATTTTAAATTTAGTTTAAATTTTAATTAATTAATTAGTTGAATTTAGTTATTAATCTATGCATATATATATATATATATTTTAATTTATTTAATTAATGAGCTGTAAATGGTGTCCTAAGGATGAATTTGAGGAAATTAGAGTTACTTTAATTTGTTCAGCAAGGGTTTCCTAGGAAGGACCTAATGAATGCTTTAAATTCTAACTAGACCTTACCACAAATCGTGAAAACTATACAAGAGTTCTAATAACCTTTAATTACACATTTTATGTAGACTCTAATCAATGTGATAGATCTTGACATAATTATGTGACAGTGTTTAATGCAGGGTGTGTGTGACAAACTTTAATGCAAGGTGTACGACAAATTTTAATGCAAGGAATGTGCCAAATTTATCATAAATGTATGACACACACACACAACTAGAAAAAATAAACTATTCTCTGTAGTGGAATGCCTTAAGATCCTTAGAAACATATGCTTTTATGTACAGAATAGTCCTAATGCATATCCCCACAAGATCTAATACACATGCAACAAGAATATGACACAAGACTTTATACCACAACCCTAATTACAACAAGACCTATACAACAAACTTAGAATACAATGCCCTAGTCTTATTGAAACAAACCTTAAAGAAGACTAAACAATAAACTGGTTTACACCTCACACGTCAAGAATACTCACAATTTTATGTCTTGATTAAACCTTCTACATACCTCACGCTTGAATCAGGTTTGTAGATGATACCTTTAAGAGCTTGGATGGCCTTCCAACTGGTGCTATCTCCTCAGTGGTTGTTGATTGATTCTTTTCAAACTTTATGCACCAAACATCATTCAAATGTCACAAATGTTTCTTTAAAATGTTATTCGCTTCCCTCGAATGAATGTTACATGCTACGGTTAGGTATTCATGTATTGATTGAGAGCTTGAGTAGCCTTTCAAACACCTTGCTGCCCATAAAAATATTTTAAGAACCATACAGGTCTTGGTTCATCAAGATAAGAGCTCAGTCCATGATCATTAGGTAAAGTCAACATAATTTAGGCGTTCACTAGCCTCTAAACAACTTTGCTGCTCCTACTCTAGAACTGTTGCAACATACGGTGCCATAAAAGGAGATTCTACAGGTCTTGGTCAAGGCATACGATAGTTCAAGTCATAAAAATCATTATCCAAACAACGATATAAAAACCTTCCTCGCACCACCACAAATCTCTGTAATTAATCTTTAATGAAGCCTGAATTTCAGAGGATACTTCCTCCTTTTATTATATGTTAAGCACTTCCATTCATTTGTGATATAGAGAGTATTTTTTTATATTAATGGGTGATCGTTTAGGATAAGAAGAGTAAGGCTTCAAAAGTTGACCGTTGGGTGTCAAGGAGGCGATATTTTCAAGTATGTATCTTTTTATTCTAATATAAGTGGATCACTTTAATATTCCTCCTAATATTTGTATTAATATTTATTGACTTAAATTATTTCTTATTAGTGACATATCCTTAATAACTCTTAATAAAATCCTAAAATATGACGTTAATAACAAGCAAACCAATGATTGGCTTAACGCATATGATCGAACCTAAATTGTGAAGTCAATGATTGATTTATTCTCTTTGGTTCTTCAAGTTATGTAAATAATACGTGGTGAGATTACGGTGATCAACAATGTCATATATTGAAAACTGTAGGAGGAGGTGTCATGTCACTACCCCTTGGGGTTTTAACCCACAAAATTGGATCTTCAACTTCAACCTCAATTTTCTCTCAAACCTAGAGGAACCATGGGGTGCACCATATATAAACAAAAACATCTCATCAAGGGGAATCTTTTTAGAATTATCCTGACACAAGATTCCATGAATTTCCATGTCAAATTTTCCATCGAAGATCGGGGTAGCTCCCAGTGCTGCTTGGGTCTACATCAATGACAACCACCTATAAAAAATCTCCCCCTTTGGCATTGAAGGCAACACAAGTACTCCCCCCGTGATCATAAATCCACTTGACACCATGCTTCTAACCTTCCTACCGCTTTATCTCCCCCTTTGACATCAATGGAAAATGGTAACTCCCCCTGATAACCTACCTCTCCTACAAACCTGTGACCTGCCTTAACTCCTCCTTTATTCTTGACTAGCTAACATAATAGTCGAATGGGAACTTGGGAGAATTCTAAGATTTTTGCAAAGATACTCAAATGCCACAGTAAAGGTTTGGTAAATATGTCAGCGATTTGTTCTTTCGTTGGCAACCTGTTCTCTAACAAAATGGTACTTAATTAGACATCTTTCATTTTTTAATGCATCACAAGATTCTTGGAGTTACTGATCGCGCTACGGTTATCGCAAAATATTGAAATGAGCTCATCAAACTTCACTTGAAGATCGTCCAAGGTTTTTTTCATCCAGAGGACTAAGGTACAACAATCTTTTGCTACTATGTATTATGATTCCGTTGTGGATAATGAGTTTCAATATTGCTTCTTTCTCAACCACAAAACAAGACAACCACCTAGATAGAAGGCTGCTCCACTAGTGCTCTTATGATCATCAACACTTCCTGCCCAATCTCCATCAGTATAAGCTTTGATGGTTAGCTCATTTCCTTTAGGATACCATATTCCATATTCTGTTGTTCCCTTAAGATAACAAAAAATCATTTTTACTGCAATGGCATGGGATTCCTTTGATGCTGCTTGGAATCTTGTAACTTTCCTAACTGCCTGCATCACATCTGGCCTAGAAGATGTTACATATAAAATATTACCAATCATAGATCTATACATCGTCTAATCCACATCTTTGGATGAGTCATCTATGCTCAACTTCCAACCTGTCAACATTGGGCTGAGAACTGGCTTGCAATATTCCATTTGAAGTCTCTTCAACATTTCCTTAATATATTTGGTTTGACAGATAAAAATTCCTTTGTCTTCTTGAGATATCTGATATCCCAAAAAGTATGTCAACTCACCAAGTAGTGACATCTCAAAATCACTCTGCATATTTGCAGCAAATTTTTTACTTAACCTATCATAATCACTCCCAAAGACTATATCATCCAAAAACACTTCAATAATCATTAGACTATCATGTTCAATCCTTACCAAGGTTTCTATCTACACTTCCCTTCTTGAATCCTTGCTGTTGTAAATACCTGTCAAGACGAGCGTACCATGCTCTGGATGCCCGTTTGAGACCATACAATGCCTTCTTTAACATGCAAAGATAATATTTCTTTTCAGTGAGGGAAAAACCCTCTGGTTGTTCTATGTATACTTCTTCTTCTAATTCTCCATTTAGAAATGTTGATTTCACGTCTATTTGATAAACTTTGATGTTTCTCGAACATGCTTAAGCCAAGAACATCCTGATAACTTTCATACTAGAAACGAGAGAAAATGTTTCTCGAAAATCAATTCCTTCAACCTATGCATATCCTTTGCAAACCAACCTTGCCTTGTTCCTGGTAACCTATCCCACCGCATTTAACTTGTTCTTGAAAACCCATTTTGTCCCAATGACATTTTTACCTTTTTGTCTTGGGAGCATTTCCCAAGTGTCATTCTTCTCAATTTTTGTCATGGGAGCATAGCAGCTACCCAACGTTCATCTTGATTTGCTTCTTCAAAATTGTTTGGCTCAAATGTAGCTAAGAAAGCAAGATGGGCTTGTTGTGGTACATGAAGCTGTTGATTTATTCTAGTTCATATTCCTTCATTGAGATCCCCAATGATATGATTTGATGGATGATTCTTTTGATACCATTCTTTGGGGGCCTTTGTGGGTGCTTCTTGTTCATCTCTTAGCTCTTCCTGGTTGGTATTTGTTTCCTTATTCAGTTGTGCTGTCCCTAGGACTTATTATTTGACCTTTTCTGGTTCTGACTCATATATCTTTGATTTTATTGAGGAGATTTCTTCATTAACCTTTGAGCCATAATGTTCATTAAATGTTACATTGATGCTTTCAACTATTTGTTTAAGTCCCTGATTTTAACATTTATAAGCTTTTCTTTTGCGTGAATAACCAACAAAAATAACTTCGTCTACTTGAGAATCAAACTTTCCTATTTTCTGATCTTCTATTTTAATGTAACATTTGCTTCCAAATACCCTAAAATATTTTACATTTGTTGGCCTTCCTTTCCAAAGTTTGTATGGAGTCGTATCACAATTGTTTCTAAGCAAACTTCTGTTCAAAATAAATACAACTTTATCAACTGCTTGAACCCAAAATTTTCCATCTAATTTTGAATCATTTAGCATTGTTTTGGCCATTTCTTTTACAATTCTATTCTTCCTTTAACAACTCCATTTTGTTGCGGTGTTTTGGCTGTTGAGAAATTCCTTTTTATTCCATTTTCTTCACAAAAATGCTCAAATTATTTGGAGGTAAATTCACCTCCGTTATAAGATCTCAAACATTTAATATTACAATCAGTTTCATTCTCAACTATTTCCTTGTAGATCTTGAAACATTTGAATGCCTATGACTTTTTCTTCAAGAAATTAACAACCGTCATCCTGGTATAATAATCTATCATTAGCATAAAATATAATTCACCATTCAATCCTTTAGTCCTCATTGGTCCACATAGATCAATATGTATTCCAATTGTTGTGATTTGAAGTGTTCTTTTGTCTTGAATTCGACTTTTGTCATCTTTCCGTGTCGACAATGTTCACATACAACATTGGTTGGTTTTGAAATTAATGGCATCTCTTTCATAACTTCCCTTTTGATAATTCTAGCAAGTTTTTCAAAGTTTATATGTCCCATTCGTCTATGCCATAGCCAATTATTATCTTATTTTTCTAAGAAACATCCTTTAATGACCTCATCCAAGGTGTATATGTCATTTGGAGCTCTATTTGCAATAGCCACAAGTTGAGCGGATTTTTATTTTCTTATTTCACATTTCTTTGAGTCAAATAACATTGTGTGTCCTTGATCACACATTTGACCTACATTTAGAAAACTATGATTCTTATTTTCAACAAGAAGTGCATCTTTTTCTATAACATCCTTGTTTCAGGGCTTGGAAATACTTGTTACTATGACATTTGAAGATCTGTCATTTCCAAAGGATAATGTTCCATATTTTCCTTCCTTTAAAGATATAAATTTATTCCTATATCCAGTCATATGTGTAGAACATTCGCTATCGACATACCAACCATTCCTTTTACTTTGAGATTTTAACGCAAGAGCACACATTTCAGTTTTCTTCTTCCAGACTTGTTCAATCTGATTATGTTGTGATTCCCTTGAGAGGAGCATAAATGTACAACCCTTAGCCAAATGTCCAAAGTTTTTGCATTTATAGCATTCTACTTCATTTCTTAAATGATCAAATCTATTGTAATTTTGGCCAAAGTTTTCTTGCGAATTTTTGGAATAGACATTCCTAAAAGATCTTCCAAAGTTTCTTTCATAAGTACGACAATCTATAGCTTTATGACAAAAATTTCTACATGAATAACAAAAGCCATAAAAGGTGGGTTGATACCTGAGAGGAAACCTTCTTCATGGAATCATTTTCCAAGAGCCTTCTTGTATATCTTGAACCTTTGATTCGGTTGGGAAACATCCTTGCTTGGTAGATCCTTTAATAGTTTCAACATAGGTTTTCTCTGCATTTTCCCTTTCGGTCATAAAGGAGTTGGAACCCATTTCAAGGATTTCTTTGTAGCATAGACTAGTCTTGTCATTGTATCACCGTTGGTTGTTGATGAGCTCATCCAAAGTTTTGAAACTCTTAGCAAATTTTTGCAAAAAATTTCTCCTTTTTACTTCCTTTTGGAGAGATACTATTTTGGCTTCTAGTTCTTCCCTTGCTTCATTTCTTTGTTTTAGCTCGTTCTTGAGTGAATTTTCAATCCTTTTGGCTTCTTCTAACTTTATTTTGAAGTTAACGATTTCTTCTTCATTCCTTTTGTTGAGATTCTTTACCTCCTTCAATTCGGCTTCCAGAGAACATTTTTCCTTTCTACATTGAGTTCATTTATCACTCTGACAACTTCGTTTTGAAATTCAATTTCAGTCATTTCTTCTTCTTCATCTTCTTCTTTGTCAGGTGTTTCCATCTTGTCATTATTAGAAATAACTAATACTCTTTTTTTTTTTTCTTTTTCACTGTCACTTTCTTCTTTAGATTAGGAACTATTTTCCTTGGAGAGGAAGTTTTTCTTAAACCCTCTCTTCTTACCTTGGTTGTTGAAATTTATTTGAACCTTATTTCCTTATGTAAATGCTTTATTCTTATGAGGAAAATTAGCAACAAAATAACCTATCTCACCATAGTCAAAACATACTAATGAAAGTTTTCCTTTATACTTACTTGTTCCTCTTTTCATTTTCCTTGTAATGTACACAAATTCTTCATCTGAAAGTTCTACTTCTTCTTATCCCTTTTTTGCAACAACTAGATCTAGGTTTGGATACCTATTTGCCCTTCCAAATATTCTTGGATGCTGTGAATGTTGTTTGTATATTAAATGAACCGTCTTCTTAGTCAATCATCATTTCATAAGCTGTAAGTATCCCATGTATTTCGTCCATACTCAAGTTGCTTAAATCTGATCTCTCTTCTAAGACCAAAAACTTGGGATTAAATCTTGATGGAAGAGTTCTGAGTACTTTCCGAACAATGACCTTTTTCTCAAATTGTTCTCCTAATCCTTCCAAGGCATTTGTTATTTCATCTACACGTTGAAAGTAAGTTGCAATGTTCTCATCTTCTCTCATCCTTAGTTGTTCAAATTGAGCTATGTAAATTTGAAGTTTTGCTTCCTTGACCTTCGAGTCTCCTACATATATAATTTGAAGGTTGTCCCATAGCTCCTTAGCTATTTTAGAACCCAATACTATAAAATAGACATATTTAGTGAGTCCGCTTATATTAAGATCCTTTGCTTTAGCATCATTTACGATATTTTTCTTACCTTGTTCATCTTTTGTTGCTTTATAGCCTTGCTCGACAATTTCCCAAACTTCATATCCTTGCACAATTAAATGAACCCAAATCCTTCTGGTCCAAAGTGAATAGTTATCTCCATCAAATAGAGGAACTCTATTCTTGGTGTACTCCATGATCTCCTAGTTTTTAAACTGTTACTGAAGGAACTGAGCTCTGATACCAAATGTTGGAAATACTGAGGTGGGGGTGAATCAATTATTCTTAGAAATTCACAATTTATAATATTTTTTCAAAGAATTAGTTAATATTCAATTATTATTATTATTGTTCAGTAAGAGAAGTAAAAAGAAATGCAAAATAGAGACAATAGGCACAAGATTTTTAGGTGGGAAACTCCCTCCAGGTAAAAAACCACCGAACACTTTTCTAATAAGTCCTTTAATCTTTAGTCCCAAATGAAAAGAAAGCTACAAATTCCTAGAAGTATAGAAAAATCATTCTTCTCCAGCTCCCACTGGAAGGATGCCCCAACACCCAAGTGAGCCATAACTCACACTAGATCCACCCTACCACCCTGAAGTGTTTACAAGCCACAACCTAAATGTGACTTCATTCACAA
Source organism: Pinus tabuliformis (assembly GCA_031772625.1). NCBI lineage: Eukaryota > Viridiplantae > Streptophyta > Pinopsida > Pinales > Pinaceae > Pinus > Pinus tabuliformis. The sequence continues at coordinate 1,389,985,598 of CM062818.1, read as the reverse complement.
ACCTAACACCACCCTACAACCCTATAAAGAATGGATAAAAAAAGTGGACTCCAGTACTAGGGACAATGATCCATGTTACAATTATTTTCAATAAATGATAGACAATACTAGGACCTACCCTTATCCCGACAAACTTGACAATAGAATAGACTCTCCCCAATAATGCCTTTACAACTCTAGGAATTTTGACTCTTTTTACAAAATGGGCTCTCGTACTAGAGATAATGCCCATAGTTACAATGATTTGACTTTTGACTTTGACAATGCTTCATAATATATATACAACCTCTAATTCTCGCTGTTATGTATTCAAAGAATTTCCCGTTGCAATGCTTCCTTTAAGAGATATTGATTTCACACTTTAGACTCTTGAATGGTTTCTTGGTGTTGTCCTTGAATCTTCTTCTACTTGGATGCAAATTTCCCAAATGAAATTGATTCCCAAAGAAAAACAAAGTACCCTTCACTTACCTTTTCTTGCAAAACAAGTGTGAGTATAAAATCATGAATATAAAAAATTAATTATTCAAAAAGTACCTGAATTGTGCTTGAGACTTGCTTATCATCATTTTGTTCTTGGTTTGTTCAATTACTATCAACAATCTAATATTGGACAAAACTATTGACTAGGAAGGACCTAATGAATGATTTATTTTCTACCTAGACCTTACCACAAATCATGAAAACTATAGTTCTAATAACCTTTAATTACACATTTTATGTAGACTCTAATCAATGTGATAAATCTTGACATAATTATGTGACAATGTTTAATGCAGGGTGTATGTGACATATTGTAATGCAAGGTGTATGACAAATTTTAATGCACGGTGTATGCCAAACTTATCATAAATATATGACACACACACACACACAACTAGAAAAAATATACTACTCTCTGTAGTGGAATGCCTTAAGAGCCTTGGAAACATATGCTTATGTACAAAATAGTCCTAATGGATATTCCCACAAGATTTAATACACATGCAACAAGAATATGGCACAAGAATTTATACCACAATCTTAATTACAACAAGACCTATACAACCGACTTAGAATACAATGCCCTAGCCTTATTGAACCAGACCTTAAAGAAGACAATACACTTGTTTACACCTCATACATCAAGAATACTCATAATTATATGTCTTGATTAAACCTTCTACATACCTCACACTTGAATCAGGCTTGTGGATGATACCTTTAAAAGCTCGAATGGCCTTCCAACTAGTGCTTGCTCCTCACTAGTTGTTGATTGATTTTTTTAAAATTTTATGCACCAAAAATCATTCAAACATCACAAAGGTTTCCTTAAAATGTTATTGGTTTCCCTAGAATGAATGTTATAGGCTACAGTGAGGTCTTAATGTATTGATTGAGATCTTGAGTAGCCTTCCAAACACCTCGCTACCAACAAAATTATTTTAAAAACCACACATGTATTGGTTCATCAAGGTAAGATCTCAGTGCATGATCATTAGGTAAAGTCAACAAAGTTTAGGCCTTTGCTAGCCTCTAAACAACTGCTCCTACTCCAAAACTGTTGTAGCATATGGTGCCTTAAAAGGAGATTATACATGCCTTGGTCAAGGCATACAATAGTTTAGGTCATCAAAAATCATTATCCAACCAACAATATAAAATCCTTCCTTGCACCGCTGCAAATCTCTCTAATTAATCTTCAATGAAGCCTGAATTTAAGAGGAGACCTCCTCCTTTTATTAGACATTAAGCGCTTCCATTCATTTGTGAGATAGATAGTATTTTTGATAGTAATGGGTGACTGATTAGGATAAGAAGAGTAAGGCTTCAAAAGTTGACCGTTGGGTGTCAAGGAGGGGATATTTTCAAATATGTATGTTTTTATTCTAAGATAAGTGGATCACTTTAATAGTCCTCCTAATATTTTTATTAATTTTTATAGACTTAAATTATTTCTTATTAGTGACACATCCTTAATAAATCTTAATAAAAGCCTTAAATTTGATGTTAATAACAAGCGAACCAATGGTTGGCTTAGTGCATATGATCCAACCTAGATTGTGAAGTCAATGATTGATTTATTTTCTTTGGTTCTTCGAGTTATTTAACTTATACATGGTGATATTAAGGTGATAAAAAATGTCATATATTGAAAACTGTAGGAGGAGGTGTCATGTCACTACCCCTTGGGGTTTAGCCCACAAAACAGGGTCTTCAACTTAAACCTCAAATTTCTCTCAAACCAGGAGGAACCACAAGGCATACCATATATAAAAAGAAACATCTCATCGAGGAGAATCTGTCTAGGACTATCTTGACACAAGATTCCATGAATTTCCATGTCAAAATTTCCATCAAATATCGGGGTAGCTCCTAGTGCTACTTGGGTTGACATGAATGAAAACCACCTATCAACAATCTCCCCCTTTGGCATTGATGGCAACACAAGTACTCCCCTTGCGATCATAACTCCCCCTGACACCATGCTTATAACCTACCTAACACTTTCTCTCCCCCTTTGACATCAATGGAAAAGGGTAGCTCCCCATGAACACCTGCCTCTCCTATGGACCTATGCCCTGCCTTAACTCCCCCTTTCTTCTTGACTAGATAAAAGAACAGTCTAATGGGAATTTTGGAGAATCCCAAGACTTTGGAAAAGATACTCAAATGCCTCACGTGGTAAAGGTTTGGTAAAGATGTCAATAATTTGTATGTTCGTCCCAATGCATTCGACCTTGATGTTTTTGCTGGAAACCTGTTCTCTAACAAAATGGTACTTTATCAGAATGTGTTTCGATTTTGAATGAATCACAAGATTCTTGGAGATACTGATCACACTGGTGTTATTGCAGAAGATTGGAATGGGCTCATCAAACTTCACTTGAAGATCGGCGAAGGTTTGTTTCATCTAGAGGACTTGGTTACAACAAGATGTTGCTGCTATGTATTGTGATTCCTTTGTGGATAATGAGTTTGAATATTGCTTCTTTCTCAACCACGAAACAAGACAACCACCTAGATAGAAGGCTGCTCCACTCATGCTCTTACGATCATTAACACTTCCTGCCCAATTTTCATCGGTATAAACTTCGATGGTTAGCTCATTTCCTTTAGGATGCCATATCCTATATTCTATTGTTCCCTTAAGATATCAAAAAATATTTTTGCCTGCAATTATATGTGATTCCTTTGGTGCTTCTCGGAATATTGCAACTTTCCCAACTTCCTGCATCACATCTGGCCTAGAAGCTGTTACATATAGAATACTACCAATCATTTATCTATACATCCTTTGATCCACATCTTTGGATGAGTCATCTATGCTCAACTTGCAACCTGTCACCATTGGGGTGAGAATTGGCTTACAATATTCCATTTCCTTAATATATTTGGTTTGACAGATAAATATTCTCTTGTCTTGTTGGGATACCGGAAGTCCCAAAAAGTATGTCAACTCACCAAGTAGTGACATCTCAAACTCACTCTGCATATTTGTAGAATTTTTTTTACTTAACCTGTCATCATCACTCCCAAAGGTTATATCATCCACACACACTTCAATATTCATCAGACTATCATGTTCAATCCTTACATAAAGGTTACTATCCATGCTTCCCTTCTTGAATCCTTACTGATGCAAATACTCGTCAAAATGACATACAATGATTCGGGTGCCTTTTTGAGACCATACAATGCCTTATTTAACCTGCAAACATAATATTTCTTGTTAGTGAGAAAAAAACCCTCAGGTTGTTCTATGTATACTTCTTCTTCTAATTCTCCATTTAGAAACGCTGATTTCACATCCATTTGATAAACTTTGATATTTATCGAACACACATAAGCCAAGAACGTACTGATAACTTCCATTCTAGAAACATGAGAAAATGTTTCTTCAAAATCAATTCCTTTAACCTGTGCATATCCTTTGCAAACCAACCTTGCCTTGTTCCTTGTAACCCGTCTATCCTCATTTAACTTGTTCCTGAAAACCCATTTTGTCCTAATGAAATTTTTACCTTTTGTTCATGGGACCAATTCCGAAGTGTCATTCTTCTTAATTTGGTCCAATTATTCATTCATAACAACTACCCAATGTAGATCTTGAATAGCTTCTTCAAATTTGTTTGGCTCAAATGTAGGTAAGAGAGAAAGATGGGCTTGTTGTAGTACACGACGCTGTCCATTTAATGACCTCATCCAAGGTGTATATCTCATTTGGAGCTCTACTTGTAGTGGCTACAAGTTGACCAGATTTTTCTTTTCTTATTTCACATTTCTTTGAGTCAAATAACATTGCATGTCATAGATTGCACATTTTTCCTACACTCAGAAAACTTTGATTCATATTTTCAACAAGAAACACATCTTTTTCTATAACATTGTTGCTTCCAAGCTTGACAATACTTGTTCCTATGACATTTGAAGATCCGTCATTTCCAAAGGATATTGTTCCATATTTTCCTTCCTTTAAAGATAGAAATTTATTCCTATCTCCAGCCATATGTGTAGAACATTCACTATTGACATACCAAACATTCTTTTTAGTTTGAGCTTTTAAGGAAAGAGTGCACCTTTCAATTTTCTTCTTCTAGACTTGTTCATTCTAATTCTATTGTGATTCCCTTGAGGGGAGCATAAACCTACAATAATTAGCCAAATGTCCAAAGTTGTTGCATTTATAGCATTCTACTTCATTTCTTAAATGGTCAAATTTGTTGTAACTTTTCCTAAAGTTTTCTTGCAGATTTTTGGAATAGACATTCCTAAAAGATCTTCAAAAGTTGATTTCATAAGTACGACAATCTATAGCTTTATGCCTAAACTTTATACAAGAATAACAAAAGCCATAAAAGGTGGGTTGATAGCTGGGAGGAAACCTTCTTCGTGTAATTGTTTTCTAAGAGACTTCTTGTATATCTTGAACCTTTGATTCAGTTTGGAAACATCCTTGCTTGGTAGATCCTTTAATAGTTTAAACATAGGTTTTCTCTGCATTTTCCCTTTTGGTCATAAAGGAGTTTGAACCTTTTTCAAGGATTTATTTGTAGCTTAGACCAGTCTTGTCACTGTATGACCTTTGGTTGCTGACACGCTCATCCAAAGTTTTAGAACTATTAGCAAAATTTTGCTGAACATTTCTCCTTTTTACTTCCTTTCGAAGAGATACTATTTGGGCTTCTAGTTCTTCCCTTGCCTCATTGCTTTCTTTTAACTCATTCCTGAGTGATTCTTCAATTCATTTTGCTTCTTCTAAATTTACCTTGAAGTTGATGATTTCTTCCTCATTCCCTTTGTTGAGATTCTTTACCTCCTTCAATTCAGCTTCCAGAGAACTAACATTTTTCCTTTATGCTTTGGGTTCTTTTATAACTCTGACAACTTCATTTTGAAATTCTATTTCAGTCATTTCTTCTTATTCATCTTCTTCTTTTTCAGGTGCTTCCATATTGTTACGATTAGACATAACTAATACTCTTTCTTTGTTTTCTTCATCCCTGTCACTTTCTTCTTCAAATGAGGAACTATCTTCCTAAGAGAGGAAGTTTTTATTAAACCATTTCTTCTTACCTTGGTTGTTGAAATTTCTTTGACCCTTCTTTCCTTTTGTAAATGCTTTATTCTTATGAGCACACTTAGCGGAAAAATAACCTATCTCACCATAGTCAAAACATACTAATGTAAGTTTTACTTTATACTTACCTATTCCTCTTTTCATCTTCCTTGTAATGTACGCAAATTCTTCATCTAAAAGTTCTACTTCTTCCTCTTCCTTTTTGCAACAACTCGATCTAGGTTTGGATACCTGTTTTCCCTTCCCGGTCTTCTTGGATGCTGTGAATGTTGTTTCTATATTAGATGAACCATCTTCTTCTTCAATCCTCATTTCATAAGCTGTAAGTATCCCATTTAAATCATCTATACTCAAGTTTCTTAAATATGATTTATCTTCTAAGACCGAAACCTTAGGATTAAATCTTGGTGGAAGAGTTCCGAGGACTTTCCAAATAAAGACCTTTTTGTCAACTGGTTCTCCTAATCCTTCCAAGGCATTTGTTATTTCATCTACACATTGAAAGTAAGTTGAAAAATTCTCATCTTCTTTCATCCTTAGTTGTTCAAATTGAGCTATGTAAATTTAAAGTTTTGCTTCCTTGACCTTCGAGTCTCCTGCATATATATATTTTAAGCTTGCCCCATAGCTCCTTAGCTATTTTAAAACTAAATACCATAACATAGATAGATTTAGTGATTCCACTTATATTAAGATCCTTTGCTTTAACATCATTGACGATATTTTTGTTACCTTGTTCATCTTTTGTTGCTTTATAGCCTTGGTGGACAATTTCCCAAACTTCATATCCTTGCACAAGTAAATGAACCTACATCCTTCTGCTCCAAAGTGCATAGTTATCTCCATTAAAATAGAGGAACTATATTCTTGGTGTACTCCATGATCTCCTTCCAGTTGTTAAAATGCTACTGAAGGGACCGAGCTCTGATACCAATTGTTGGAAATACTGAGAGCGGGGGTGAATCAATATTTCTTAGTAATTAGCAATTATAATTTTTTTTTCTTTCAGAGCATTAGTTAATATTCATTTATTATTATTGTTGTTCAATAAGAGAAGTAAACAACAATGCAAAATAGATACATTAGGCACAATATTTTTAGGTGGAAAACCCTATCCAGGTCAAAAGCCACTAGACAATTTTCTAATGAGTTCTTTAATCTTCAGCCCCAACTAAAAAGAAATCTACAAATTCCTAGAACTATAGAAAAGCCATTAGGGGACTTTTGAGGTCTAAAATGGGTCTCCTAAGAAAAATTTACAACCAAAATCAACTTTATAAGAACCAATAGAATTCAAGATGATGATATCAACCATGGGGATGATTCACCATTTTTGGAGTAAAAAAGTAAAAATATTAAAAAATAATAAAATAATGAAACTACTTTTTCAACTCGTATTTTCAACTTATCTCCCTAAGATTTTATTCAAATTTCGAGCAGGAGTACTCGTTGGATCCAAAATTTAATTCCTCATCCAAAGGGTACCCATGTTGCATACTTTCAATGGACCCTGCTACATGAAAAATGAGAAATAGATGAAAAAACGTGATTATAATAACGTTTTTCATGTATTTCTCATTTTTCGTGTAGCGGGGTCCATCGAAAGTATGCAACATGGGTACTCCTTGGATGAGGGATCATATTATGCATCCATTGAGTGTTTTCACTCGAAATTTGAGTAAACCCATAGGGAGATAAGTTGAATATATAAGTTGAAACAATAGTTTTTCTTTTTTCCCTCTAAAATTTGATGATGTCATATAATGTTATTTTATTATTTCCACTATTATTTTATAATTTCCTTAGGAGGCCCATTTTAGACCTCAAAAATCCCCTAATGATTCTTCTCAAGTTCCCACTAGAAGGAAGCCCCAACGCCCTTTTTTATCAGTAGTCAACTGAAAGGATGCCCAAACGCCCAAGTGAGCCACAACTCACCCTAGAACCACCCTACCACCCTGAAGTGTTTACAAGACACAACCTAAAGGTGAATTAATTCACCAACCTAGCACCACCATACAACCCTATAAAGAATGGATAAAAAATGTGGACTCCCGTACCAAGGACAATGATCCATGTTACAATGATTTTCAATAAATGATAGACAATACTAGGACCTACCCTTATCTCGACAAACTTGACAATAGAATAAAATATCCCCAATAATGCCTTTACAACTCTAGGCAATTTGACTTTTTTTACAAAATGGGCTCTTGTACCAGATATAATGCCTCTAGTTACAATGATTTTACTTTTGACTTTGAAGATGCTTCAAAATATATAGACAACATTTGATGATGACTATTATGTCTTGAAAGAATGTCCCATTTCAATGCTTCCTTTAAGAGATATTGATTCAACACTTCAAAATATTGAATGATTTCTTAGGTTTGTCCTTGAATCTTCTTCTACCTACATGAAAATTTCCCAATTGAAACCCAATCCCAAAGAAAAACAAAATACCCTTCACTTACCTTTGCGTGAAAAACAAGTGTGAGTATAAAATAATGAATGTACAAAATTGAATGATTCAAAACATACCTGAATTGTGCTTGAGACTTTCTTATTGTCATTTTGTTCTTGGCTTGTTCAATTCTATCAACTATCTAATATTGGACAAAATGGGTCACTAGGAAAGACCTAATGAATGCTTTCAATTCTACCTAGACCTTACCACAAATTGTGAAAACTATACAAGAGTTATAATAACCTTTAATTACACATTTTATGCAGAACCTAATCAATGTGAAAGATCTTGACATAATTATGTGACAATCTTTAATCCAGAGTGTGTATGATAAACTTTAATGCAAGGTGTATGACATATTTTAATGCAAGTTGTGTGACAAAATTATCAGAAATGTATGATGCACACACAAAACTAGACAACATAAACTACTCACTATAGTGGAATGCCCGAAGAGCCTTAGAAACATATCTTATGTACACAATAGTCCTAATGTATATCCCCACAAGATTTAATACACATGCAACAAGAATATGGCACAAGACTTTATACCACAATCCTAATTACAACAAGAACTATACAATAGACCTAGAATACAATGCCCTGCCTTATTGAACCAAGCCTTAAAGAAGACTAAACAATACACCATTTTACACCTCAAACATCAAGAATACTCACAATTTTATGTCTTGATTAGACATTCTACATACTTCGCACTTGAATCAAGCTTGTGGATGATACCTTTAAGAGCTCGGATGGCCTTCCAACTGGTGCTAGATCCTCACTGGTTGTTGATTGATTCTTTCAAACTTTATGCACCAAACATCATTCAAACGTCACAAAGGTTTCCTTAAAATGTCATTCGCTGCCCTAGAATGAATGTTACAGCCTATGGTTAGGTCTTCATGTATTGATTGAGAGCTTGAGTATCCTTCCAAACACCTTGTTGCGTACATAAGTCTTTTAAAAACCATACATGTCTTGGTTCATCAAGATAAGAGCTTGGTCCATGATCATTAGTTAAAGTCAACACAATTTAGGCTTTCCCCGGCCTCTAAACAACTTCGCCACTCATGCTCCCGAACTGTTGTAGCATATAGTGTCTTAAAAGGAGATTCTACAGGTCTCGGTCAAGGCATACAATAGTTTAGGTTAGAAAAAAACATTATAAAACTACGATATAAAAACCTTCCTCCTTTTATTAGGTGTTAAACACTTCCATTTATTTGTGAGATAGAGAGTAGTTTTTATAGTGATGGGTGACCATTTAGGATAAGAAGAGTAGGGCTTCAAAAGTTGATCATTGGATGTTAAGGAGGGGCTTCTTAATGTATGTTGGAGGAGTAATTCATAATATATATTTAGAATGTTAAATATTTTAAAATATGTATCTTTTTATTCTAAGGTAAGTGGATCACTTTAATATTCCTCCTAATATTTGTATTAATATTTATTGACTTAAATTATTTCTTATTAGTGACATATCCTTAATAACTCTTAATAAAAGCCTTAAATTTGATGTTAATAGCAAGCAAACCAATGATTGGCTTAATGCATATGATCCAACCTAGATTGTGAAGTCAATGATTGATTTATTTTCTTTGGTTCTTCGAGTTATGTAACTTATATGTGGTGAGATTACAGTGATCAACAATGTCATATATTAACAACTGTAGGAGGAGGTGTCTTGTCACTACCCCTTGGGGTTTTAGCCCACAAAACCGGGTGTTCAACTTCAACCTCAATTTTCTCTCAAACCAGGAGGAACCATGGGGCGTACCATATATAAAAGAAACATCTTGTGAAGGAGAATCTATCTAGAATTATCCTGACACAAGATTCCATGAATTTCCATGTCAAATTTTCCATCAAATATCGGGGTAGCTCCTAGTGCTACTTGGGTTGACACCAATGACAACCACCTATAAACATAGTCATTGCCCAAATTTGATTTTATTTTTCTATTGGCTAATCGTTGGCCACTACCGACGAACGAATGTTGATGATTTCCTTTCTTAGTAGTTGTTGGTGATTGTCTTTCCTAGCGGCTACTCCATTTCCAACCGATTTGCTTCTTACGTGCCCAAGATCTTTGTCTCCTTGCTGGAATATTAATTTTGACACTAAAACCAACCTCAAGTGATTTATAGCAAACCTTTTTTATTCTCTTCTTATTGCCTACAACCAATAAAAATAAATTTCACCCCCCCATGCATTACGTCCTCTCTCGCGTGCTCTCACATGCCATGATATTTTGTTGTTGCGGGAAAATCTGTTGTTGTGTGGCTGGTCGACCGTTTGGCTTGCTACCTTGGCAATGGATGGTGGGCTCAAGCTCATCGGCCCTAGCCGACAACTGGATGCTCAGGGTATCTGCAACCCATGATTGGTATTTTTTTGTATTTCTTAAAAAAAAATTGTGCCAATCAAAAGAGATTAGACCCAAATAATAAAATACTTTGACTCCTTGTTAAAAAAATCTCAGTTCATATGATCTCAACCAAACGTGGCTACAATGATTCGATACAAACCCGACACCTACGATTCTGAGATTGATTCAGAGTTAACACTATGATACCATGTTAGAAATTATGCAAACCCAAAATTTGATATTTAATTCCCAAAAATTAATAACTAAACAAATATACGACTAAGTCCCTAACACAAAATTTCAATGGAAGCAAATTACTATCTAAATCGCATACTCACAAACATATTTCAGCCAGACAAATCAATTCTTCATTAATAAAAATTCTGAAACTTACCTGGGATTCCGTCTTGGGATAGTGGCCCTACTTAGAAATTATAGATGACAATTTTTTTTTTGGATATGGTCCAACAAATCTACTTTCTCTCATAGATCTGTATCTCTAGCCCCTTTACTCTCTCTCAGACCCAACACACACTCACTGATATGCCACTCTCAAACTTGTGTTGTTATTGTGTGTCTTATCCTCACCTTAACCTTGATTTTATAACATATCATTGAGAAAAAACCCTAATCCTAACCCTAGCCCTAATATTAAAGTGATTAACGACCAATATTAGACCTTGTCTCACTTGATATCAGTAGCTAAGATTAAAACTTATTCACTAAAGTAAAGAATTTATTTTATATAAGTTTTATTTGGCTCAATAAGCCAACATATTAATATGTGTTGTTTCTTAAGTTAAACTAGGCTAAGTTTAATCAACAACTTGCCCAACCTAGCCCAAGTGATCTAAGGTGATACGTGGGTGACTTCTACATGTCTAGACATAAGAGGGAGAGTTGAAGTGTTATTTGATATTAATCAGAAGAAGTGTTATTTCTACTGCATCTCTGTATTTATGGTTATATCTGTAATTTGTTGCATTCCTGTATAAATTTGGATCAGTGGTATCAGAGTGGTCTACTCTTTCTCTGTTTTTCTTTGCATGTCCCCAACGAGGTCGAGATATAAGGAGTTAGGGCTTGAACTAGTCGAACATTTGCAAGACTAGCCTCGCAAATCTCGACGGCCTCCCATGGCGGATGAAAATAAAGACGAGAGGGTAGGAGATCCTATCAAAATCTTGCTCGAAGAAGTCCTTGAGTGACAAAGGAATGCGGTGATGGAAAAATTTTCCCAGATCCTTCAACGACTGCCCAAGGGCGACGCATCTAATAGCTACTTTGGAAATGCCACACCCTTCAAGGTACAAGTTAATGTTGAAATCCCCATATTTGAGTGTCAAATAGATGCAGATGTTGTAGGTAAATGGTTAAATATGATAGAAGGGTATTTTTATGTTCATGATTTTTTGATTCGGGAAAAGATTACTATCGCTCTTCTCAAAGCAGCCCCCCATGTCAAGGACTAATAGGAAACCTACTGCGAGCAAAAGGATGAAAGTACGAACTCACTGTTTTCAGTTGCTCCCACTTGGAATTCATTTCGGGACACCATCAAGGAGAAGTACTACCCTGTCGGGAGCTACAAGGAAAAATACATAAAGTGGACCACGCTGTGGCAGGGAAGGGACCAAGATGTGCCGAAGTTTACCAATGTTTTTCATACCCTTCGCATGAAGTTAGGTATCAAGGATTCTAAGAAACAATTAGTACTCAAATATAGTAGCTGCCTACACAGGTACATCCAAGATTATATGGAGTTACTGGACATCTCCTCACTCAGCATGAAATACCAATATGCTATCAAGATCGAGCAAAAGTTTAAACAAAAGAAGCGAGACTTCAGATCTACGAATCCAAAGAACAAAGGACAAAGCCAAGGCGGGGTGCCCTAAGACAACCCATCGAAGCCGCAAGAAAATAACAACACCACGAAGTCAAAGAAATACACAGGAAAGTAGTGCGAGTTCCATAAGAGCCCCACTCACAACACAAGTGAGTGTCGAACCAAGCAGTCGCTGGTGGCCGAGTTGAAGGCTTCAAAATTAGATGCATGTTCTGACCCTGAGTCAAAACTCAACAAGAGGAATGAAAAAGGGAAGTAGATCATTGATGTGAAGCCCAACACCACTGTTACCACCACCAAGATCTAGAAGAATGAGCTTGAAGATCCAGAGGAGGGGGAGTGTATTTTGAACTCACAGAAGTGTGTGAAGGGTTCGCCGCTGCAATTCATTGTTGATAGTGGGAGCCAAAAGAACCCAATTTCATCAGAGATCATGAATTGGCTAGGACTGCCGATCATACCACACCCACAACCGTACAACATCAGGTGGATTCACTAAGGACAAGATCTCCGAGTCTGCTAGCAGTGCCGCCTTCCCTACAATATAAAGACCTTCACAGATGAGGTATTTTGTGATGTTTCACCTCTTGATGTTTGTGATGTATTATTAGTCCAACCATACTTGTGGAAGAGACATGCTATGTATGAGTCAAGACCTCGGGATGTTATTATTTATTTGTGTAATACATTATATAGGATACCGTAGGTAGCCCCACCTACCACCACTTCTTTGATCTCTGCTAAGAAAGGCAGTAAGATCATCTCCCAGACTAGGAAATTAATTTTCTTTCTGGTACTCTCTCAAAGTAAGGGGAAGATCGTAGCCACACCCATGGTCGTCGGGAGGGGTTCCTCAACGTAGCAGAAGCAGGGGGATACAATCATGAAGGGATACAAGGACATCTTCTCCTCACCGAAAGGGGTACTATTACACTGTTAGGTTAATAATTCATTCGATCTGGCTCCCACAGACCCCCTACCCAACGGGCCGATATATCACTGCTCCGTTCTAGAAAATACCAAGTACAAATAGTGATATGATCAAGATCAGGAATCACACAAATTTCAGGTGGGTAACAAAGTTTGGTTGCATTTCCAGAAAGAATGCCTTACCCGAGCCCATCGGAAGCTCAGACCACTCCGATATGGTCCTTACACCATTAACAAAGATGTGGGAAACAATGCTTTGGAGCACAACATTCCAACATTCCTTATCTTGCATCGAGTGTTCAATGTGGATTGCCCTTGACCATGATTCCAACCATTATGGGACGCATTAGAGATTGCAGAACAACTCACCAGGGACCAAGTTTAGCAAAAGTTTCCCCATCTCATGGAGGTACTAAGCACAATGGGGACCATTGCTTCCTAAGGGGGAAGGAATGATCCAGGTAGATATTGGTGGCCACCTACCAATTCCACTTGGACCCCCACCATTGTTTCTTTCAGTTTTTTAGTTTCCTTAATTGTAGCACAATTTACTATTTTTAGTAGTTTTTTTGGAACCTAAACTTTTGGAGCCGTTTTGAGGCCCTAAACAATGTTTTTTTTTGGCAATATACCGCATGTGATTTTCTAATAAAATCACCTTTTCCATCATAGTCCTCGAAGAGATCTTTCCAACGGGGTATCATGCACATGAAACGGATATAATATGACCAAGTCACGACCCCGGGAAGTTGGCTATCCAACTAACCCCAACGGGGCCCATAAACTCTTGGTATTACATCTCCTCGGGTTAGAGTTTTGGTTGTTTAGGGTTTGCTCTTATTGTTCAATAGTAAAAAGGCCATTGAGCCTCATTGTAATGCAGTTCAGAGGCATGTAGCCACCACATCTCTTCTCAGAGATAAGCTACCATCGCCGAGCTAGTCTCATTTCCATACTATTTGCAAGCATATTTCATTATTTGATATTAAGCAAAGGAAGTGTTATTTCTACTGCATCTCTATATTTATTGTTATATCTGTAATTTGTTGCACTTCTATTTAAATTTGGATCAGTGGTATCAGAGCGGTCTTCTCTTTCTTTGTTTTTCTTTGCATGCACCCAATGAGGTTGGGATATAAGGAGTTAGGTATTGAACTGGTCGAACCTTTACAAGACCAACCTCACAAATCTCGATGACTTCCCATGGCAGAAGAAAAGAAAGGCGAGGGGGCAGGAGATCCTATCAAAATATTGCTCAAAGAATCCCTCGAGCGACAAAGGAACGCGATGATGGACAAATTTGCCCAGATCCCTTAGCGGCTACCTAAGGGAGACACATCTAATAGCTGCTCTGGAAATGTCACACCCTTTAAGGTACACGTTAACTTTGAAATCCCCATATTTGAGGGTTAGATAGATGAATATGTCATAGATAAATGGTTAAATCTGCTAGAAGGGTATTTTTATGTTCATGATTTTTCCAGCTGGGAAAAGATTACTTTCGCTCCTCTCAAAGAAGCCCCCTATGTCAAGGAGTGGTGGTAAACCTATTGCGAGTAGAAGGACGAAAGTACGAACTCATTGTTTTCATTCGCTCCCACTTGGAATTCATTCCGGGATGCCATCAAGGAGCAATACTACCCTATCGGGATCTATGAGGACAAATACATAAAGTGGACCACGCTGAGGTAGGGAAGGGACCAAGATGTGCCGATGTTTACCGATGTTTTTCATACCCTTCACACAAAGTTTTGTATCAAGGATCCTGCGAAACCTTTGGTACTCAAGTATCGCGACTGCCTACATAGGTTCATCCAGGACGATATGGAGTTCCTGGACATCTCCTCGCTCGGCACGACATACGGATACGCTGTCAAGATCAAGAAGAAGTTTAAACAAAAGAAGTAAGACTTCGGATCTATGAATCTAAAGAAAAAAGGACAAAGCTAAGGCAGGGTGACCCAAGACAATCCATCGAAGCCACAAGAAAAGAACAACACCACAAAGTCAAAGAAGGGCACTGGAAAGCGGTGTGAGTTCCATAAGAGCCCCACTCACAACACAAGTGAGTGTTGGACCAAGCAGTTGCTGGTGGCCGAGTTGAAGGCTTTAGAATCAAATGCATGTTCCGACCCTGAGTCAGAACCCGACAAGAATAATGATAAAGGGAAGCAGATCATTTACGCAGAGCCTAGCGCCACTGTTACCACCACCAAGATCCAGAATAATGAGCCCAAAGATCTAAAGGAGGGGGAGCATCTTTTCCACTCACAGATGTGGGTGAAGGGTTCGTCGTTGAAATTCATTGTTGACAGTGGGAACCAAAAGAACCTCATTTCAGAAGAGGTCGTGAAGCGGCTGGGAATACCGACCATACCACACCCATAAACGTACATGATCAGGAGGCTTCACCAAGGACGAGATCTCCGAGTCCACCAGCAGTGCCACTTTCCCTACAACATCAAGCCCTTCATAGATGAGGTATTGTGTGATGTTGCACCTCTTGATGTTTGTGATGTATTATTAGGCCAACCATACTTGTGGAAGCAACATGCTGTGTATGAGTCAAGGCTTCGCACTGTTGTTAATTATCTGTCTAATACATTATACAGGATACCAGAAGTAGCCCCACCTACCACCACTCCTTTGATCTCTGCTAAAAATGGAAGTAAGATCATCTCCCAGACTAGGAAATTTATTTTCTTTCTGGTTCGCTCTCAAAATAAGGGGAATATCGTAGCCACATCCATGTCCCCCAGGAAGGGTTCCTCCATGCAACAGAAGCAGGGGAATACGATCATGAAAGGATATAGGGACATCTTCTCCTTACTGACAGGGGTACCGTTACACTGTCAGGTTAAGCATTCGTTCGATCTAACTCCTAGATCACCTTTACCCAACGGGACGATATATCACTGCTCCATTCTGGAAAAGACCAAGTACAAGCAGCGACATGATCAATATCAGGTGTCACACACGTTTCAGGTGGGAGACAAAGTTTGGTTGAATTTTCAAAATAATGCCTTACGAGATCCCATCAGAAGCTGAAAGCACTCTGATATGGTCCTTACACCATTAACAAAGATGTGGCTACAATCTTCCCCTTACTATTCGTAGCAGTTTTTTCGGGTCCTAAACTTTCGGAGCCATTTTGAGGCCCTAAATGACGTTTTTTCGCAATCTACTGCCAACAATTATTTGATAAAATCGTATTTTCCATTGTAGTCATCAAAGATATCTTTCCAATGGGGTATCATGCACGTCAAACGGAGATAATATGACCAAGTCAAGACCCCGGGAAGTTGGCTGTCCAACTAACCGCAAAGGGGCCCATAAACTCTTGGTGTTACATCTCCTCGGTTTAAAGTTTTGGTTGTTTAGGGTTTGCTCTTATTGTTCAATAATAAAAAGGCCCTTGAGCCTCACGATAACTCAGTTCAGAGGCATGTAGCCACCACAACTCTTCTCAGAGATAAGCTACCATCGCCGAGCTAGTCCCATTTCCATACTATTTGTAAGCATATTTCATTATTTGATATTAATCAAAGGAAGTGTTATTTCTGTTGCATCTCTGTATTTATGGTTATATCTGTAGTTTTTTGCGTTCCTATTTAAATTTGGATAAGTGGTATCAGAGCGGTCTGATCTTTCTCTATTTTTCTTTGCATGTCCCCAACGAGGTCGGCATATGAGGAGTTAGGAATTGAACTGGTCAAACCTCTGTAAGACCAGCCTTGCAAATCTTAACGGCCTCCCATAGTGGATGAAAAGAAAGACAAGGGGGCAGGAGATCCTATCAAAATCTAGCTCGAAGAAGCCCTCGAGCTACAAAGGAACACGATGATGGACAACTTTTCCCAGATCCTTCAATGACTACCCAGGGGCGATGCATCTAATAGCTACTCTGGAAACACCACGCCCTTAAGGTACAAGTTAACTTTGAAATCCCCATATTTGAGGGTCAGATATATGTAGATATCATAGATAAATGGTTAAATCTGCTAGAAGGGTATTTTTTTGTTCATGATTTTTCCAACTAGGAAAAGATTACTTTCGCTCTTCTCAAAGCAGCCCCCCATGTCAAGGACTAGTGGGAAACCTACTGCGAGCAGAAGGATGAAAGTACAAACTCACTGTTTCAGCCGCTCCCGCTTGGAATTCATTCCGGGATGCCATCAAGGAGCAGTACTACCTTGTCGGGATCTATGAGGAAAAATACATCAAGTGGACCATGCTACGACAGGGAAGGGACCAAGATGTGCCAGAGTTTACCAATTTTTTTCATACCCTTCGCCCGAAGTTGGGTATCAAGGATTCTGAGAAACATTTGGTACTCAAATACAACGACTGCCTACACAGGTACATTTAGGACATATCCTCACTCAGCACCGCATACCAATACACTGTCAAGATCGAGTAGAAGTTTAAACAAAAGAAGCGAGACTACGGATTCACGAAACCGAGGAACAAAGGACAAAGCCAAGGCGGGGTGACCCAAGACAACCCATCGAAGTCACAAGAAAATAAAAACACCACGAAGTCAAAGAAAGACATAGGAAAGTGGTGTGAGTTCCATAAGAGCCCCACTCACAACACAAGTGAGTGTTGGACCAAGCAGTCGTTGGTGGCCGAGTTGAAGGCTTTAGAATCAGATGCATGTTCTGATCCTGAGTCAGAACCCGACAAGAAGAATGACAAAGGGAAGCAGATCATTTACGCACAGCCCAATGCCACTGTTACCACCACCAAGATCCAGAAGAATGAGCTTGATGATCTAGAGGAGGGGGAGCATCTTTTCCACTCATAGATGTGGGTAGGGTTCACCGCTGCAATTCATTGTTGACAGTGGGAACCAAAAGAACCTCATTTCAGAAGAGGTCATGAAGTAGCTGGGACTACTGACCATACCACACCCACAATCGTACAACATCATGTGGCTTCACCAAGGATGAGATCTGTGAGTCAGCCAACAGTGCAACCTTCCTTATAGCATCAAGCCCTTCACAGATGAGGTATTGTGTGATGTTGCACCTCTTGATTTTTATGATGGATTATTAGGCCAACCATACTTGTGGAAGTGACATGTTGTGTATGAGTCAAGGCCTCGCACTGTTATTATTTCTTTGTGTAATACATTATACAGGATACCAGAGGTAGCCCCACCTACCGCCGCTTCTTTGATCTCTACTAAGAAAGGCAATAAGATCATCTCCTAGAGTAGGAAATTTATTTTCTTTTTGGTTCACTCTCAAAGTAAGGGGAAGATCATAGCCACATCCATGGCCCCCGGGAAGGGTTCCTACATGCAGCATAAGCAGGTGGATACGACCATGAAAGCATACAGGGACATCTTCTCCTCACCGATAGGGGTACCGTTACACTGCCAGGTTAAGCATTCGTTCGATCTGACTCCTAGAGCACCTCTACCCAACGGGCCAATAAATCATCGCTCTGTTTTACAAAATGCCAAGTACAAGAAACGACATGATCAACATCAAGTGTCACACACGTTTCGGGTGGGTGACAAAGTTTGGTTGCATTTGTAGAAAGAATGCCTTACGAAAGCCCATCAGAAGCTCAGATCACTCCGATATGGTTCTTACATCATTAACAAAGATGTGGGAAACAATGCTTTGGAGCACAAGGTTCCCCCATTCCTTGGCTTGCACCGAGTTTTCAATGTGGATTTCCCTTGACCATGCTTCCCACCATTATTGGACGCATCAGAGATTGCATAACAACTCACCAGGGACCAAGTTCAGCAGAAGTTTCCCCATCTCATGGAGGCACTCAATGCAATGGGGACCATTTCTTCCTAAGGGTAGAGGAATGATCCAGGTGGATATTGGTGGTCACATGCCAATTCCACTTGGACTCCCACCATTGTTTCTTTTAGTTTTTCAGTTTCGTTAATTGTAGCATAATTTACTATTTTTAGCAGTTTTTCGGGTCCTAAACTTCGAGAGCCATTTTGAGGCCCTAAACGATGTTTTTTGGCAATATACCACTAACAATTTTTCAAGAAAATCATCTTTTTTGTCGTAGTCCTCAGAGAGATCTTTCCAACGGGGTATCATGCGCGTCAAACATAGATAATATGACCAAGTCATGACCCTGGGAAATTGGCTGTCCAACTAACCCCAACAGGGCCCATAAACTCTTGGTGTTAGATCTCCTTGGGTTAGGGTTGTGGTTGTTTAGGGTTTGCTCTTATTGTTCAATAATAAAAAGGCCCTTGAGCCTCATTGTAGTGTAGTTCAGAGGCATGTAGCCACCACATCTCTTCTCAGAGATAAGCTACCATCGCCAAACTAGTCTCATTTCAATACTGTTTGTAAGAATATTTCATTATTTGATATTAATCAAAGGAGTGTTGTTTCTGCTGCATCTCTGTATTTATTGTTATATCTATAATTTTTTGCTTTCTTGTTTAAATTTGGATTAACAACCAACCCCATTCCCTCTCTCTCTCTCTCTTATGCGCTCTTGCACTCGATAATCTTTTGTACTTACAATCCGACCTATTGCTGTGTGATTGGCGTGCTAGTTACTGATTTCCCTGATGGAGGCTACCTTGCTGGCTGGTGAGCAGAGACCCATTAGCCCTCTTTGGTGGATGGATGCTCAGGCTGTTGTCCTCCCATGACAAATATGTTTTATTTCATTTTATTTTTTTCTTTCTTTTAACTTTTTTGTGCCAATCAAGAGATTTAGCCTAAATATATTTTTTTCATCACATGTTAAAAAAATCTCAATTCATATGTTCCTAGCCAAACTTGGCTCCAATGATCCGATACAAATTTAACACCTGTGATTCCAAGATCGATTATGTTGGAATCACGATTGTCATTAAACCAAAACCTGCAAGCATTAGTCTCCACTACAATATCCAGAGTTAGGATCCACAAGAGATGGTTGGTCCATGTGAAGAAACACATGGGGAGTGCTGAACCCAATGTCCAACAATATCCCCCCCAACATGACTCTTGAACTCAAGTCCTGTCGCTTTAATACCGATTATTGGAAATACTAAGAGGGGAGTGAATTAATATTTCTTATGAATCAATATATTTTTAATTCCACGGAGCATTAATTGTTATTAACATTAGATAAACATAAACATCATAAACACCATTGAATAATGTATAACAAATAGAGATAGTAGATATAAATATTTTTAGGTGGAAACCCCTTCGGGAAAAAAGCCATTGAACACTTCTTAATATTTTTCTTCAAAGGTTTTACATGAAGTTTTTAGCTCCAACTAAAGGAGGCTCCAATCCCTTGATTTACAGGCTCCAACCTGTAGGACTTTCCAATGCTTTATTTACCAACTTTAACTGGGAGGAGGCTCCAATGCCCTAGTTTATAGGCTCCAACTTGAAGGTTCTCCAACACCCTCCGTACAAGCTGTAATTGGACGGATGCTCCAACACCCTATGCAAGCTCCAACCTAAAGGAGACTCCACTCTCTTGCTAGGCACCACCTTTCCACCTTAATTAGTTCGCAGAACATGTTTCACAATTTTTAGATTAGATCCAACTGTGCTTGATATCAATGGGAAACTGCAAAACCTGAATCTGCAAAGTAATTTTTGTCAATCAAATCAATATCCACATCAGACTCTAGCTATCAATATCCACTACATACATGAAATATACCTCTTCTTAATTTGTGCATAAAATTCTAGCACCAAACCCTAGTCGCACAAATGTAACCAACACTTCTTTTTGTATAGATATGTTTGTTAATAAATTTGGAAAAAATATGTCCAATCCAATAACACAATGACCTGCACTGTATCTACTCTAGTATCACAATCCCATGGTACTGCTACTACTAACACTATTGACTTGTTCCTATGGGCACAAAACTAGATGCCACCAATCCAATCTATGTCGAATTGTAGGTTGTATTCTTGATGAGCTTGGGATCATAGGATGTTGAAACTATATGCTGCAACAAAAACCTAGCTTCTCATACCAACATCATCTATGCATTAATAATGTCAAATGTTGATCTCCAATTACAGAGAAACCTCTACCCTTTGTTTCATCATATGTATCAAATCCTAAAGGGTGCAAACTCTATTGCAAACCCTAGGTCTACTGATACTGTTAAACAAGAACACTATAATAACTTCAAAAGATCCGTCTCTGAATTCTAATCTCAATACTACTTCTAGTTTTTTATTTGGGCTAGTATCGGCTTTGGAATAACAATATAATCAAATTAAATTGTATGAAATTAAATGTTCAACAAACTGCCCCAATTTGGGCACTTTTCAAATGATCTCTGAATTATGCAAACCTTTCGGTATAATGATAATATATTATGAATTGAAACATTTCAAACTAAAGTGACTTCAATTTCTTTCCCAACTCAAAATTACTAAGCAACTTGCACATCCATAGTCTATTGTATACCACGTATCATATATAATTTTAGTTTAACATAAACTGGCAAGCTGTCATCATATGTCGTTTCAACATATAACTCCACATTCGAACACGACCTCACTTCAATGATATTCAACTTATGAATAAGCATTCAAGCATATATATATTTTAACCACAATGCTCAAACATTCACAAATCCATGTAGCATTCAATGGTAATGTCACTCAATGCAGGTCTTTAATTTAATACTCCTGTTGTTGTGCTAAACATTCAAGCCATATGCCAAACACTCTAGAACAAATATCTCAATGTGTTAGGATATTCCGACACATAGGGAATAGTTAAGTATAGCTTGGTCTAGTGTAGAGTTAGGTAAAGTGTGTTTCTTTAATATGTACTTTTGTAACTTACAATCCGACAGTCACGATATGTTCTAGACATGAAGTGATATGACGGTTCATTCTCTCCTCGGTATTACCGACACTTGATCCATGGCTTAAAACTTGGTCCATGATCTATATTTAAAGAGCATGGAGGGTCATTTGTAGGGTAACTGTTCATGAGAGATACTTATGTAAATTTTCATTCTTTTATTAATAAATTTCCTGAAGTGGCCGCGTGGCTCAGGTCGTGGACTGTTTCCCTCTTTGAGGGTTTTAACCACGTCAACAATACTGATGTATTGATATGTGATCTGTTTGTGAGCGGTGTCCTTTGGTGTTCTGTCTGAGGAACTCACCCTGTAAATTCCTACATGGTATCAGAGCTAGTTGAGGGCCGCATCTGTTGGTGATCCATATCTGAAGCCGGTAGAACTGCATCCGACTGCCGTTTCCTAGATCTACTATTTCTCACTGCTTTTAGGCCGAGAGGACTGCTCTATTGTGTTAGGAGCATATGTTCCAGTGAGGAACCCCTTTCGTTTCAAGCGAAAAGGTTTCTGGTAGCCCTAGCTACGTCATTTTTAAGATTCAGAGGTATACAATGTTTATTTGCAGTTTTTAGTTATTTTCTCTATGTTTATTTCGGTTTATTTATCTCTCTTTTATTTTTTTTTAATTACCGGTTCTACACCTTTCATTTCTGCGTATGCTCTTTGCCCCACGACTCTGTGCAATATGGGCAAATCAGAAATAGAAAGGAAGTTTTTTTTCTCATGCGTACGCTCTTTTCTGTCACGCCTCAGTGTGATCTTAGAAGATTAGAAACATTGAGGAAAAATGTTAGTTTCCAGGTAAAGCTAACTTCAAACCATAAGTTTTTTTTTTTTTTTTTTGTTATGTCCGTTTTTGGTTTTGTGGTTTTTTTTTTGTAGGCAAAAAAAAGGAGCTTTCTCAAGTAAGCACGCACCCCAAAGCTTTGATGACTTTAAAAAAAAAAAAAGAAGAAAAGAAAAGAAAAAAGCCCTTCCTCTTTTCCAAAAATTACTACCTTTTTAAACTAGCTCACTTGGTCCAAAGTTACTTTATGAGAATAGAGGTCTTGAGTTCAAGTCTTTCTCTTTGTTGAGCTAATTAGATTAAGTTTGGAAAGGGGGCGATTTTTTTTTTTAAATATAACATTATCATTCATTTCCACACATTCCTGCAGTTCGTTGGCATCTTCAACAACTTTTCTTAAAAAAGCCATAACTTCTTCATCCAGAAGCCGTTTTCGGAGTCGTTTCTTTTGAATTAGCCTATTTTTTCGAGATCTTTACATTGGAATACTTATTTTCAGCATCTATAGCTTTAGTTTCTGTTAAAATGGAAAGTCCATGTCAAGTTATTCTTGACAACACCAACTACTTCCTATGGTGGTCCTACATTGTGGATTTACTTATAAGTAAAGGACTTTACAGAATAGCCTCAGACCAAGAAACCAAACCAAAAGATGAAGATAAAGCAACCAAATGGGAAAATAGGCAAGATCAAGCATGTGGGTTGATAGGGATGTCTATTTCTCTAGACCTTAGATTCCATATCGCAGAACTTGATACTCCTAATGAAGCAATGGAACAGATCACTAAAGTTTTTGGAATTAAAAATGAACTTAGGGCCCATCAACTCGAAAATGAGTTGCTTACATTGGACCCCAATAATTTTTCTTCCATTAAAGATTTTCTGTCCAAATTCAAGACCCTTAGACTTCTCTTGGAAGGTGTTAAGGTTAAGAAAGAAGATGGTAACCTTATCTATTCCATTCTTACTAAGTTGGGACCAGCCTACTCTGTGTTTGTTTCCACCTTCTATTCTACAAGAGAAGCCTTCATTTCTCAAGGACAAGACTACAAGTCCCCTTCCTTTGATTCCTTTTATGATTCTTTTATAAGAGAACAAGAAGAACTCTTACACCTTGGTCTTCTTAATCTTGGAAAATCTTCTAAGAAAGCCTTAGCCGCCCAGGAGCAACCAAATTCAAAGAATCCTAAGAAGTCGTATCCTAAAAAGAATGGTCCTAAACCAAACAAGGGTCCTAAGCAATTTTAGCCTCAAAATGAAAAATCATTTCAACAAAATTATAAGGCAAATAAAAACAAAGGGAAAAAGACTGACAGAAATTGCCACTTTTGTAATCGAGATGGCCACTTAGAATCCAAATGCTTTAAGACGATGGAAGCCTTGGAAGCATCAATGAAGAAGCATAACATCCATTTGGAGCACTCTTCAACTTCAACTTCATCTTCAGGAATAACATTTTCTGCATGTGGTTGTCAAACATCTCGATCTGGATATGCACTAAATGTATCTTCTTCTTCTAATTTTCATGAGTGGCTCATTGATTCTGGAGCTTCTTATCACATGGCCAAAAATAAAGCCATGTTTTCTTCTTTAAATGATTTTAACACCAAAAATATATATGTTGGTGATGATAGATATCTTAGTGTGGTAGGGACTGGAACTGTTCATATAGACAATGGTCAATTTAATGATGTATCATGTGTTCCAACCTTAGCCGACAACCTTCTATTTGTATATCAGATAACTCATTCAAGTGAAGGTAAAATCGTTGAATTTTCACCTCACGATGTTGTAATTAAGGACCTAAGAGATCTTAGATGTATTTGAGCTACCGACGTTGCTGATGATTCTACAAAGTTGTATAAGTTTAACAACTTTGGGTCATCAAATCTTCCCTCGGTATTTGTTGCTCATAATGATGAAGTGAGCAAACTTTGGCATGAGCAATTTGGTCACTTAAACTATCGCTCCTTTCAGAATCTATGTAAAGAAAATATCGTGATAGGTCTTCCAATGGTATCTTGCAGAGATGGTGTTTGTTTCGGATGTGTACTCAGAAAACATCATTGGGATAGTTTTGAAAAACGTGCCTCTTGGCATGCCTCAACCCCTTTACATCTTGTTCATAGTGATTTATGTGGTCCACTTCCATTTGTTTCATTCTCTGGATACAAGTATTTCTTAACTTTCATTGATTATTTCTCCAGACGCACTTGGGTGTACTTCTTAAAACTCAAGAGTGCAGTATTTAACATGTTCTTGGCCTTTAAGGCCTTTGTTGAAAAACAATCTGGACATCAAATTCTTAAGCTAAGATCTGATAATGGCAGAGAATATGTTAACAACAAATTCATCAACTTTTTCATTGAGAATGGAATTCAAATGCAACATACTGTTCCATATACTCCACAACAAAATGGTGTAGCTGAAAGGAAGAATCACACCGTAAAGGAAATGGATAATTGTATGCTTCAATATGAAGGACTTAACCTTAATTTTTGGGTAAAAGAAATTAACTGTGCAAACTACATAATAAATTGCACTCCTACTAAGGTCTTAAAGAATATCACTCCAGAAGAAGCATGGAGCTCAATTAAACCAGATGTAAGTCACTTTCGTGTTTTTGGAAGTGAAGCATGGGCCCATATTCTAGATGAGAAACATAAAGCTTTAGAACCTAAGAGTGAAAAATGTATTTTTGTTGGATATTCTGAAAATGTCAAAGGATATAGATTTATTCCAATTAAGTCCAAAAATGTTATCATTATAAGAGATGTAAAGTTTGCTGAAAATATATTGGCCTATGAGCCTAGTTCGTTGGATGTGCCACCTCTCTCTATCTCTTCTACTTTTGAAAATATTTCTTCTTCAGATGATGAAAGCGAGGATGACAATCCTCCCCCACATTCTCAGGATCCTTCTTCAGCTCCTCAGCTTCCAAAATGGGTCCGTGCTACTCAGGATGCATTAGGCGCGCTTGCCGGTGATCCTATAGATCAACGACGTACACGTTTTCAGTTCGATAAAGCCTCTTCTTTACTGGCTCAAGATTTAGTGAATTATGATCCTGACACCTTTGCAGAAGCTTCAGGCCATCCAGATTGGGATGCAACTATGAATGAAGAATATCATTCATTATTGGAAAATGATACATGGGTTCTTGTTCCTCTACCAAAGGGACGAAAACTTGTTAAATGCAAATGGGTTTACAGAACCAAGTATGGACCAGATGGAAAAGTTGATAAACATAAAGCTCGTCTTGTTGCTAAGGGTTTTCCACAAGTTGAAGGCATTGACTATACTAAAACCTTCTCCCCTATTGCAAAAATGAACTCTATCCGCCTTGTTCTTTCCCTTACTGCCTCTTTCAAATGGGAAGTCCAATAGATGGATGTTAAATCTGCATTCTTGCATGGGGACTTGCATGAATAAATCTATATGGAACAACCTATTGAATTTATACAAACAAACTCCAGCCTTGTATGTCGGCTTAAGAAATCCCTTTATGGTCTCAAGCAAGCTCTTTGGGATTGGTATGCCAAAATGGATAGCTTTATTTTAGAAATTGGCTTTTCTAGGTGTCATTCTGACAATACTGTCTACACCAAGAAAGTGGGAAAGTCTCTTATCATTCTTGTTCTTTATGTTGATGATCTTATCCTTACTAGTAGTGATCCCAACCTTATAAACCATGTGAAGTCCAACCTTAAAATTAAGTTTGAAATGACAGGCTCTTATAATCAAGTTGAAAACATCTTTACAAAGGCTCTCACAGAGGCAAAGTTTAATAAACTTCGATTTATGGTTGGAGTTCAGGAAGTTGTCACTAAGGGGGGATAGGTTCTAATGCCTCCTTCCTTCTCCTATTGTGTCATATTTGTACATCCATCAATCCTATCCCAAGTTGTTCTTAAGGGGGGATGTTAGGATTTTCCAACACATAGGAAATAGTTAAGTATAACTTGGTCTAATGTAGAGTTAGGTAAAGTGTGTTTCTTTACTATGTACTTTTGTAACTTACAATCCGACGATCATGATATGTTCTAGACATGAAGTGATCCGACGGTTTATTCTCTCCTTGGTATTACCGTCACTTGATCCGTGGCTTAACACCCGATTGGTCCATAATCTCTATTTAAAGAGCATGGAGGGTCATTTGTAGGGTAACTGTTCATGAGAGAAGATTATGTAAATTTTCTTTCTTTTATAAATAAATTGCCCGAAGTGGCCACGTTGGCTCAGGCCGTGGACTGTTTCCCTCTTTGAGGGTTTTAACCATGTCAACAATACTGGTGTATTGATCTGTGATCTGTTTGTGAGCGGTGTCCTTTGGTGTTTTGTCTGAGGAACTCACCCTGTAAATTCCTACACAATGAAATTAGGTCGTAGATGTCTTCAGGTCTATCCAAGCCTTAATGGTGATGAATCTTTTCATGCAACCTCAGAAAGGATATCCGAGACTTAGTGATGGAACATATCTCTTTTTCTTTCACCAAATTCCACACATAGATGTGGCAAGGATCATAAATGGATGCACTCAAGGATTAATATTGAAAAAAACTCTAGATTCTTGAATTGACTATTGTTCTAATGCTCTCACATGACCAACGCTCTTAGAAATGTCACAAATATTTATGCCACAAAGATAAGAGTATGTATGGTATTCAATTAGAAAAAATTGTTAGCTCTTGTAGTCTAAAAATGACCATAGAACAGTTACAAAGATGATTTCCTAGGATGGCCTTGTGACATTTCATGCTTCACAGGTCAAGACATACCAGAGATCATGCCCAAGTGTGAGGGAAAAAGTTGTGAATCTCATTCCTTCTTCATTTATTACCAGATCAAAAGTTTGCAGAGAATACTGAGTAACCAATTTTTTTGACTCCTTCGCTGCTTTTATAGACCCATAATAGATGCATTTCCTTCATCATTAGACCACAAATGTAACCTTTATTTGGAGCAAGGGTCATGGATATATATTTGTACCTGTAATTGTAAAATCAACATAACCCTAGTACCCAAAAGAAAAATAAATATAACCCAAGTCAACTTCAGAAAAAACTTCCACAAATTGCCTCTTGTCAGATTTAGAATAACCACAGGGCCGAGATTTGATTATGAGATTCACCATGGAATATATGCGTTTTACACATATCTTAGGAAGGATAATCGAGTGCTTTTAAATAAATTTCATTTGTATCGAAAAGGACCTTAAAAAGAGTTAGCTGACTTATTTAAATCATGGAAGCCGAATTGGAGATTTGATTTCCAAATTTTATTTAAGGAGTCAAAACCCATTCAATCTTACCTTGTAATTTATTTTCAAACAAATCTTTTCCTTTATTTGATATTTGAATTTTTTGAATTTCCTTCTAACCTAAATTTGGGTTTTATTAAATATATTTTCTTCATCATAAAATAATCCAAGGATCTAGCGAGTATTACCATCCATTCTTGGAGCCAAAGAGAATATGCCACATCATCAATCTTTGGGGTTTATGCCCACAAGTTGGTGTTATATTGTATTAAGAAAAGGATTCATTTGACTTGTGCCTTAGTTAAATGGAGAAATTTGCATTTCTGCATCAACATGATGACTTGAGCTACAGTTAGTAGGAGTGACATGGCCAAGTCACTTAGTTAAATTAGTCAATTCGAGTTTATGGGCTAGAAGTAGAGTTGTGCATGAGTTGATTGCTAAGATATAGCAATCTAGTGGAGTTAAAGTTAGTGAAACTCAATTATCTGAGTTCTGGTAATGAATAGCTTCAGTCAGAGTTCAGTTGAGTAGTTAACTGCTGTTAACTCATTGATCTATCAGTTAACTAATCAATTTACAAAAAATATCCCTAGTCATGCATGAATTTCAAATTGCCTAGTTGATTTAGAGAAAAAAGGCACATTGTAATTATCAATTGTATGCTATTGAGTGTACAAGTTTTGGATTGGAGAAGGTGAGAAATTCCTATTGGGTTTGCGCAAGGAAATAGGACATTTCCCTATTTTTTAGGAGCTAATTTCCTCAGGAATTATGCAAAGAAATAGGAGGACGCTGAAGGCCTATTTTGGCTAAGTTTTGGTCAGAGTAGGCAAAGCAAGATATCAATATTGTAGTGCAGGTTGAGCTTCAAGGATTGAAGCTGTCATTGTAATTGATCATTGTCTCATATGATATAATACAAAACAAAGGAGGGGTTTTTCCTAGTTGGGTTCCCCAGTAAAAATACTATGTTCATTGTGATTGAATGATTGCATGCGTTTCTATTGTATCTTTTCCTTTCTACGGATTGAGTAGAAGAAATTTTTGTCTATTATTTTCAATATAAATTCATTAGCAACTGCAAATTTCGAGCTATTTCTACATTGTATCAGAGCTATTGAATACTGCATAGAAACCAAGTTCCATATATTCTCTCAGAAATTTTTTCGAATAGTAGACCTTTTGGAACATATTTTCTTCAGTGTAGGAACAATGTATTTTAATTGATTAAGGCTTTGGTATGCATTGGAGGGAACCTAAATTTTTTGTGCTCGAAAGACAGGATGGAAGCTGTGTTGGATGACAATGGAGTATGGGAGTACACAAAAAATGATATTCTAAAACCAACAACATTAGATGCACAACAACTGGCCCAGTGGAAGAAAGACACAACAAAAGCCAAGAGGATTATATTGGAGGGAGTCAGAGATCATGTGGTTCCGAATTTGCATGGAAAGGAGAGTCCATTTGCAATGTGGAAAAATATAACAAACCTATTCCAAAGCAGAAATGAAGCAAAGAAATTGGCATTGAAAGGTAAGCTCAGGCGCATTTGAATGCAAAACAATGAGACCATTTCTCAGTATGTATCCAGATTCACTCAGGTTAGTTATGAATTTGGAGGAGTAAGAGAAAATGTGTTATCATATGAAATTGTGAGCTTAGCACTCCTTGGAATTCTAAAGTCCCAGCACAACTATCAGGATTTAGTTAATGGAAGAGACCAACTCCTAGATTGGGAAAGGCTTTGATTAGATTTGGTGTGGAATGATATTAGAAGAAACACTAGAGTTGGTGTCACATCCAAAATTGAAGAGGAAGAAAAATTTTCTCTAGCAAGAAAAGGAAATAAAGGCAAGGGAAAGAAGGCCCAAGGAAAATTAGAATCCAACCAGAACCATGGAAAGAAGAAGGATCTCAGAAAAATTAAATGTTTTCGTTGCCATGAATACGGACACTATGCAACCAAGTGTCCACAAAAGAAATCCAATAAGAAGCATGTAAGAGCAACATAAGGAGATGCTCTCACATCACAATTCGATTTGGATTTCACCTTTATTGCATGCATGGCAAGTACTATAGTGGTAGCATATGGTACTTAGATTTTGGTGGTCCATTTCATATGACTAAAAGTAAGGAGTTATTCAGTAGCTTAGAGGAGAAGGAACTACAATTACACATAGAACTTGGAGATGATGGGAGGTATAGTACTGAATAGATTGGGGGCTCCCATCTTCACCTAAACAATGTAATCTATGTGCCTGGTTTGAAGAAAAATTTAGTTTCTGTAGTTGTACTTGAAGATATTGGATATGATGTGGTGTTAAGTAAGGGGAAAGATCATCTGAAGCATGTTGCTACTGGACAAGTAAAATAAATTGGTTTTCAAGTTAAAAATATATACAAGCTATAGGTGGATGCATGCACTGCATTGAGTAGCAAGGAAAAACATGTTCAGGGTCGAGATGTTGGAGAGATCTGGCATAGGCGCATGGGACACCTGCACCATGGAGATTTGAAAATAATGTAATATATCACCACTGGACTTCAAAAATGCACCCTTGATCAACATGATGTTTGAAAGGGATGCAATCTTGGAAAATATGTCAAATCCTACTTCAAGGGCTGAGATAGCAGAGTTGGAACCATCTTAGAGCGAGTTCACTCAGATGTGTGTGGACAATTTTCTACAGTCTCAGTTGAAAATCACATGCATTATGTGATCTTTATAGATGATTTTTCCCACAGGTGTTGGATCTATTTTATGAAGAAGAAAGATGAGGTTTATTCAAAGTTTGCTGAATTCAAATCCTTAGTTGAAAATGAGACTGGATAGAAAATTAAATCCATGAGAAGTGATAATGGAGTGGAGTATGTGTCTAATACCTTGAAAGAATTATGTTCCAAGGAGGGTATCAAAAGGGAGTTGATTGTACCTCTCAACCCACAACAAAATGAGGTGGAAGAGAGGAAAAATTGAAGCATTGTAGGAGATATATGTAGAAATTATGATGTATATTTGCGACTGATTATGAAATTTTAATCAAAATCACAAGACACAAACCTACTCTACTGCTCTGCGGACATTAATTCACAATTTAGAACAAAAGTCTCAGACATGAAATAAGAAATCACCCACACCAAAATAGTATTATTCCTAGGGAAAGAAAACTGCTAAAAACCCTAATGCCTACTTGCATTAATATGATGAATAGAGATGTATTACAAATTATTTTCTCAACTGAGCACAACTTGCAAGTGCATAATCTATCTCTTTGTTCACTGAGAAGCATTGACCCATACTTAGTCAATTTCAGCCTCTCCTTGAGCCCCTATCCTTGCACAATTCCTTGAGAAATTAGTCCCCTATTATTTAGGAATTTCTCCAAAATGAATTGCGCAATTCCCTAGTTTTACCATCAGGTTGCATGAAACACTTGTACACTCCAGAATAGTCTAAATTGATGTTACGCTACCTTGGAATCTCCACCTCAAGTGGGTAACTCGAACTCTCTGCATGCACTATCTCTTTTGGGTTGATTGATCAGTTAACGAGATGATAATTGAGTTTGACTGAAGTCCCACTGTACAACTGACCTTCCACTAGTTCCTTCAACAGTTGGTACTAGTTTAACTGAAAACAACCTGAGATAATTGACCTTGATTGCTACAAATTAGAAATCAAACATGCTTAACTGAACTCTAACTCCTCCAACTCAAATTTACTGAGTTAACTAGGTGACACAAGCCATGTCACACGAGTTAACAACATCCAAGTTGTCTGCTGATATGGAAATTCAAAATTGCTCATTTTAATCAAGGAAAAATCAAATTGAGAATTTCTTGCTACATTTTTCAACATTCCCTCTCAAAAAGAAAGATATTATCAACCACCCCTATCGTGCACATGTGGAACTTGAACTTCCCTCTTGAAAAATCATTTGTCAAAATGCCAACATCTTGTTCTTAAGTCGGAATGTACTTTTATCCTCCTCTGCACCAAGTCCCATAAATGGTGATACCATATACCTATATGCTTGGATCAATCATGAAAAGCAAGATTCTTAGAGAGCTTGATGCAACTATGATTATCACAATAGGTCAAAGTTGGATCCATCATATGACCAAACAATACAACAAGTATCTTTCTCATTCAAATTGCCTCACATGTTGCTTGACTTGCAACCATGTATGTTGCTTCTGCTAAGACGAGCACCACAAATGTTTGATTCCTGTTGTACTAAGAAACCATGATGGACCCAACACTAAAAATTCCACCTAATGTACTCTTTCGGTTTGATGGACTTGACACCCAATGTTCATCTATGAAGCCACACAACAATTCCTCTATCCGTCTACACCATAGTCCAAAATGGGTAGTGCCTCTGAGGGTAATGTAAAACATGCTTAGTTTCCTTAAAAAATAATTTGGTTGTCCTAACCATAGGTTGGCTTAGCTGGTTGACTGCATAACACATATCTAGTCGTGTGTTCACAAGATACATCAGTGAATCCACTAGCTATCGATAAATGGTAGCATCCACTTCTTTACCTGAAGTGGCACCCTCCTTCCTCTAGTTGGTCACTGGAGGTGTCTCCATGGGTTTGATACTATCCATGCAAAATATTTGTATTATCTCATTTGCATACTTTTCTTGAGAGACAAACAATTCCCCATTGCTTTTCCATACTTCTAACCCAAGTAAGTAGTGCATGAAACCCATGTATTTCATTTCAAACTTCCTTGCAAGGTCCTCCTTACAAGATATGTTCAACTTATTGTCACTAGTTAAAATAAAATCATCAACATAAGACAATAATGAGCAATTTACATTCTACCAAGATATGATAGAGGTTTGCATTCGATTCAGTTTTGGTGAAGTCCAAATCGATGAGATAGATATTGATCATGGTGTACCATGCATGGGGTTCTTGTTTGAGACCGTACAATGCTCACTTGATTATGCACACATGAGACTCTCGATAAAAAATCTCATATCCTTTTGGTTGCTTGATGTAAACCTCCTCCTTAACAAAGCTATTGAGGAATGTTGTTTTTACATCCATTTGGTGGATCTTCCACCCCATCTATGCAACCAAATTTTTTTATTATCTAATGGATCAGTATCTTGATATAGGAGAAAATATCTCCTCAAAATCAATTCCCTCAACTTGATAGTACCCCTTGGCCACAAATCAGGCCTTATACTTCTCTATGCTTCTATCTGCTACCTGATTCACCTTGGAGATCCATCTCAAACCCAAAACTGATTTATCTGTTGGCCTTGGGACCACTTCCCAAATGCTGTTCTTTACAATGGATTCGTATTCCTCAACATTGCATCAAACCATAGAGGCTTATCTACTGCTTCCTCGGAAGAGTATGGCTTAATATCTATAAGATCAGTCATTAGAGCCATGTAGCTAGTGTACCAATCATGTGACCTTATCTGCCTACGCTGATTTGAAGGAGTACCCACATTCTCCCTTGCATCCTACACAAGTCTCTCAGTTTCCTTGGTTCTTTTTCTGCCTTATCTGGATGGTTATTCTTGAGTGTCTGTCTCCACTCTTTGATCCTCAATTTTTGGATTCTCCACAACTTCTTGAGGTTCCTCCTTTGGAGATAAAAAATCATCTTCTAGTCAGATTTGAAGCTCCCTCTCAAGAGAGCATCACATCACCTTCTCGTCATCAAATTTTACGTCCCTTCACACAACTACATTCTGAGGGATGACAAGTACAAATGGTAGTTGTGAGGAGCTTCTATGTAACCCACAAATACACCCAATTCCGTTGTTAACTCTAGCTTCTTCCTTGATTCCTTGGAGACATGGCAGTAAACAAAGGCTCCAAAAATCCTGAAGTGCGACACATTCAACTTTCTCCCTTGAGAAATCCTCCTATGGTGTAATCATGCCTAGAATCTGATGAGGACTTCGGTTTCATAAATAGACTACTGTGTTACATGCCTCAGCCCACAAATGCAAAGGTAGGCCTTGGTCATGCAACATTTCCCTTGCTTCTCCCACAATGCTATGGTTCTTTCTCTCATCCACCCCATTCCGCTGTGGGTTGTGGGGCACTGTCAACTCTCTTCAATTTCCTTATTTTTCATATAATTTTTTAAATTCATTCGAAACATACTCACCTCCATTATCGCTCTTGAGAGCCTCCATCTTCTTTCCAGTTTCTTTCTCAACTAGTGCGTTGAATTCCATGAACTTGGAGAATGTCTCATCTTTCTTCCACATGAAGAAGATCTAGCACTTCCCTGAGAAGTTATCAATAAAAATGACAAAATATTTGTGCTTGGAAGTGGAGGATATTGATAAAGGTACACAGACATTAGAGTGGATCCTTTCAAGGTCTGCATGTGCTTTTTGTCCCAATCATGGAATTTTGATTTTGTGTACTTCCCCAAAGAACATCCTTTGCATACATCATGCTACTCAAGTGCTGCTTTGGGGAGGCCTGTGGTTATCTACTACATAATATTTAGGGCATCATGATGTAAATGAACAATTATTCTATGCCAAATTTCACTGATATCGCGGCTCTGCAAATTCTTCGTTTTTTTTCTTAATGAAACACAATCTTCCACATCTAGCTTATACAAGTTCTTCACACGAACCCCGATCTGCTTCACATGTTCCATGGCTATGTGTCTCAGGAATTCTTTTCCTTTGCTGAAGATCACATCATAACTGCAGTCTTCCAATACTATAACATAGATGATATTTTTATTTAGGCCTGGAAAAAAAAGACTTCCTTAACCCTAAAGGGGGAGGTTGACTCCCTCTGAAAGGTGACTGTACCAATCCAGATTTTGCTATACCTTTCATCATCCCCCATCTTGAAGTGAATCTGCAAATATTTCTCCTCTAGGTCATTGAAAAAATATCTACACCCTGTCATGTGGAACGATGCACTTGATTCCAAGTAGCACATGCTCCCATCATTGTGTTGGCCATGAATGAAATGAGGGTAAAGTCAAGCTCGAACTGTGAAGCTAAGGCTTCACCTACCACTCTTCTTGAGATATTTTTTCTTGCCTTTTTGTGTGGACACTTCATGGCACTGTGTTCAAATTCATGACAATGGAAGCATTTAATTTTGTACAAATATTTGATTTTTCTCCCTTGACGAGATTCTAGTTTGGATTGAGATTTCTTTCCTTTTCCCTTCTTTTCCTTTCCATCCATTGAAAATATTTCTTCATCCTTGCGCTTGGATGAAGTTCCATCTCTGGTATTATGCCTAATTTCCTCATGTACCAAATCAGACCATAAGTGCTCCCAATTCGGTAGTTCTCCCTCCTGTTCACCGAATCTTGATAGCTATGCCAACTCTTGGGAAGGCTCAGAAGGGTTAGGATTACCATGTATTCTTCAGGGACATTAACACTGACCCTTCCAAGTTCATCACAACATTGTGTGAAATTGCTTAGATACTGCGGAATAATTTCATTCTTCTTTATATTAGTACTTCAAAGTTTATCCTTGAGCGCCAACTCCCTGTGGTCACTATTATTATGGAACAATTCTGTCAGTGCTTTCCACATTGCGAACGAAGTTTATTTTCCACGAATATTTGAGACAAGGTGATCCCATACTCCCTCCAATATTATTCTCCTCACCTTGGATAATTTTTCTTCATTGAGCAAGGTTCTGAGCATCAGAATCCGATGGTTTTGAAACATCTGTCTTGATGTATTTTAGCAACCCATTGTCATCCAATACCACCTCCATGCGATCCTTCAATACAAAAAAATTAGAGGTGCTTTCCAAGGCATACTCTAGCCTTAGTCCATTGAAGGTTGTCTTCTCATCTTTGAAGAAATCCTGTTAGACTAAGCTCCAAGATTGAACCTCCTGAGAAACAACATTGAATTCATGCTCTAATGTGAATCCAACTATGATACTGTGTAGAAATTACGATGTATATTTGAAACTTCTTATGAAGTTTTAATCAAAATCACAAGACATAAACCTACTCTACTACTCTATGGACATTAATTCATAATTTACAACATAAATCTCATACATTCAATAAGAAATCACACACATGCAAATAGTATTTTTCCCGAGGAAAGCAAACTGCTAAAAACCCTATTGCTTTCTTACATAATCTAATGAATACAAATGTATTACAAATGATTTTTCAATAGAGCACAAATTTCAAGTGCATAACCTATTTCTCTTCTCACTGAGAATCTCTGGCCCATACTTATTCAATTTCAATCTCTATTTGAGCCCATATTTCCTTGCACAATTCCTTGAGAAATTAGGCCCCTATTATTTAGGAATTTCTCCAAAATGGATTGCGCAATTCCTCAGGTTGATCATCGGGTTTCATGCAACACCTGTACACTTTGAAATAGTCTACAACTAATGTTACACTACCTTGGAATATCCACCTCAACTGGGTAACTCAAATTCTCAGCATGCACTAGCTATTTTGTGTTGATTAATTAGTTAACTAGATGATCACTGAGTTTGACTGAAGTCCCATTGCACAATTGACCTTCCACTAGTTCCTCAAACAATTGGAACTAGTTTAACTAAAAACAACTTGAGATAACTAACCTTGATTGCTACAAATTAGTAATCAAACATGCTCAACTGAACTCTAACTCCTCAAACTTGAATTTACTAAGTAAACAAGGTGACACAATCCATGTCACACAAGTTAACTGCATCCAAGTTGTCTGTTGATGTGGAAATTTGATTTTTCTCAATTTAATCAAGGAAAAATAAAATTGAGAATTTATTGCTGCTCTTTTCAACACTATAAGAGAAAAGTTTCATAATCAAGAACTTCCGCTATAGATGTGGGTAGAAGCATGCAATACAACTGTTTATTTGCAGAACAGGAGCCCTTAGAAAATTCTTGAAATAACCACACCTGAAGAGGCTTTCTCTAGGAGGAAGCCAACTGTCTCCCACTTTCACATTTTTGGATCCATGGTCTGTTGGCATGTCTGCAAATAAAGGTTGAAAAAGTTGGATCCTATTGTAGAATATGGGATCTTTGTAGGATACACGAAGAAACCTCATATTTACTGGGTGTATATGCCTTCACTCAAGATGACTATTATGAGGAGAGATGTCAAATTTGATGAGGAGAATGCCATGAGAATCTCTCTAGAGTGAGAGATGATATTTCCACTAGAGGAGATTCTATCTCTAAAGGAGGGACCCTAATCAAATCCACAAGATGTTGTGGAGTAGCCACATGTGGAGGATTAGAGAGTAGGCCAAGCAGAGGAACCCACTGACATAGAGCCTTCTAAAGAAGGGATGAAGAGAACCTAGGAGGCACACACATTGGTGTAGGATGCTAAAGAGCATGTTGGATCTCCTAGATGTTTGCACAGAGAAAGGAGGTGACCAGAAAAATATACTGGATATGGCGCTCATGAAAGAACTGATTGATTCTTATACTTCCTCATTTGAGGAAGAAGTTTCCCAACAGGTGTGGGTAGATGCCATGGTGGAGGAGTATGACTTCATCACGAAGAATGATGCTTGGGAGTTTGTGCTATCATTAAGAAATTAGGCTCTATATTTGCAAATTCTAATGAAGTTTTAATCAAAATCACAAGACACAAACCTACTCTACTGTTCTATGGAAGTTAATTCACAATTTAGAACAAAAATCCCAGACATGCAAGAAGAAATATCACACATGCAACAAGTATTTTTATATGGGGAAACAATCTACTAAAAATCGTAATTCATGCTTGTTGGCAAGAAAATGATAGTAGGGTTGAGACCCTGGGTTCAGGCACAAGGGGCCAACAAGGATCCACTACTGTTTAGAGCAACGTCGACATTTTCACCTTACCCAGAGAGGAAAAGGAGTCTCAACTAAGGCGTACCGCGACTGAAGTTAGATGATGGTGGAATTAGGCACCAAAGGAGTCATATTAAATAGATGAGACCAAAGTATAATATCTTAGCATCTACATTAACCCAATCACAATGATCTAATCATGCCATATCAGGAAACTACATAGCCATATGCATTCATTAAATTTTTAAAGAGTCAACACAAAGCTTAAGAACACAAGGTGTATCTGAACCATCTCTTCCATTAACATAACATAGAGTGGTACAGAAGGCTCAAGGCCTAATCATCAATAACATGAATAACATAACCAACATAAAAAGACACAAAAAATACCATGGATCTGTTCGCATTCCTTCGCAACATAAGAAGGCTCTAACTATCACCGGCTCACTCGACTGACCAACAACAACCCTCCTTCACTCTTTCTTCTTCTTTTTATCCTCTGCCATGTGCTCGAACTACCAATTCTACCTTCCTTCTTCTTGATTTCCTTTATTATCCACTAACTTTGTTCTCTCCTTGCTCAACTGTCCCAGCTCCTTTCCACCACATTTCCGTGATTGCTTGTCATCTTCTAATTTATGTTCTTCCCTTGACTGTCAACTCTGCAAATCCAACGATTGTCCCCGCGACTTGTCAGCTTCCTTCTCCACAAAATCTCAAAAAAAAGGCCCAAATAGGCCCCGACCACATTCCATTGACTTGTCCCCGAGTTAATCTTCCCTTGTTGTTGTTGGTGTTGTTGTTGTCAGTGCTATTGGTTTGGTTGACATTTCTCCCGGTGCCTCTATTATTGCTGCCACAAGTGTTTCTACTGACATTGTTGGTGGTTCTTGATGCGTCGCTGCTACTTCTTGCTACACTGTTGTTGCTTATTTATGGCCTTATTTTCCAAACGAAGGCCCCAACTCTGGTACGACAACAATTGTGTCCTGGTGGAATCGGGTGTAGTCATCGAGTATTTCTTGCCAAGGTCTAGTAATTTCCTCAACTTGCTTGATGAACTCCATCTCTGTGCTAGAAGTTGGCTAGGCTGGTCGATTTCTTAATAGGGAAGCCCACTAATCCTCCATTTCATCACTAAGCTCTCGCAGGGAATTGGCATGAGTTTCGACTGATGGTCAGAGATCCTAGATCTTTGTTTTTTCTTCGCCGACTCGTCCTCAATTTGTTGGACACCGACTTCCAAAGAGGCTACCTCTACTTCAAACTTCTTCTTCTGATCTTTGTAATTGGATTTCCTAATGTCGGTGAGGAGTTGTTGAATTTGCTGCTTGATTTTTCATTGCAGGACTGCCAGACCAGTCATGGACTTGGCACATCACTATGTACCCATCGTTCAGAGAATCATAAATGGAGGCTTTTAGAGCAACATCGACAATGATATTTTGTTCAATCTCATCAATATAAGCTGTGGAAGGATCAAGCGGTGCCTTCCTTGCAACATCGAGGCTCTGTCTGAGTTCTCTATTGGTGGAGATTAGCCTGGTGCACATAGCTTGGATGTGGTCACAACATTTGACCAAGGTCCAAACGAAAAAGTCCTCCAGAGCTTTAATTACTACATTGGCAATGGCTGGCCAAAGCACATGGAACCACAAAGTTATCTGATCAACTTGTGTCTACAATTATTGATTTATTTGGTGGATTTAGTCTCTTTCGGCAGTAAAGGCAGTGATTTGTTGCTTTTGTTGCTTGTGGTCAACGACAAGGTCATTGTGAATTTGTTCCACCCATTGCGCGACTTGCTGTATGAACCTAACAACTGTGCTGATGACTAGATTTGAAGGTTATCTTGCTGTGTAGTGGATGAATGTGGGAATATTCTCTGAAAAGGTTTCCCACTAGTAACTGACCTATCAAAATGGCCTTGGGGCAAGGTCACTTGCTGCAAGGGTTCTGCAAATTGGGGCATTGTAGGGATAGAAACTGGATTTGGAACAACGGGGAAATTTAAAGAAAAGGGGGACACAAAGGGCTCGATAGCTATAACTAGTGGTTGCGAGTTGACGAACATTATTCTCAATAGTGGGCCCAACTCTAATAGTAGAGATATCATGGAGGTGGTGAATTTTTCTCCACTAGGGAGTGTCATCGAAGATTGAATGACAGAGTCAACCTCCATATCTTCTATGCCTAGTTGTGCCCCGAAGGGAATGGGATCTGACAATGTTTTGAAAGTGGATATTATATGCAGGGATGGATCTCACGAGCTTAGTGAAACATTGGAGGTGGAGTGTGGGATTTCTTCTACAATTGGGGAAGCCACGATGGTTTGGGGTCCCTTGACGGTAAGGTCGACTATAGGCACTACAAGGTATACCTTTTTCTTCTTTGCTGCAGTTAGAGGCTTGGTGTTCATTTTTTTCTGGGTTTGGGAATGGTCAGCCTAGACTGCGAATGAGGTCCTACATGCAGTATGACAACAACAAGGAGTGTGGTGACCAAAGGGTTCTACTGCGAAAAACCTTGCAATTCAACATAGTTGGGAACCACACCTGATGGTTGGTTAAGATTGCAATGGTTTTCCTGAGCGAGCTCATTTTCTTCTTCATTTGAGTGAAAATTGGTTGTAACGTGTGCTCTGCCATTCGATTCTTGGTGTCCATAATTATCTCTCTTGGTAACGACTATGGTACCATCCCACTAAATAAGTATAGATACTTTCCTTCTATAATCTCGCATGCAACCCTTGGCCATGACCTGACCTCTGCATGGAATGCTTCAGCTGATAGCGTGAATTTCTGGGCCCGCATCTGGAAGGTGTGCAGGTGAACACAATGTGACCTGATGAAGGTATTCCCATGAGTGACCCCAAACCAGATTGATGTTGAGTACTCATTGAGCAGTGACCTGGGAATTATTTCAGTGGCCCTTATCACCTCAAGCATCTTAACATACCATCCTCCAAAGGAAGCTTCATTATTTCTTTGTTGTTTGGGTCCCTTGACGTCCGCCATGGTGTATACCAGTGATCAAGTTCTCAAAATTAGGCTCAAAAATTAGTGTCAGGATATTGATAAACTTAGCTTCATATCGAAGAGCTCATCATTCTGATTCCAACGGTGTGAATGACACTCGAATCCGAGCTCGTATGAAGAAGTTAGAGAAAGTCAAAGTTCAGGTTTGACTTGGACAGATGATAGGAAAGATGATGTGGAAAATCCCTTCAACAAATGGGGAAGCGCCAAGTGGAAGGCTGCCATTGGCCCTCACATTTAGAAAATATCATATCACAGGTAGATCATGTTAAATAATTATCCCCAAGCAAGATCAGGGTTGCGATGCGATAAATCACAATCACACTTGACAACAGAGAAGGCATTGCAAAAAGTGGCCCCCAATGTACGTAGGTTGTGATGCAATAATCAAAATTGCACACCACAAAACGTAGAGTCCCGCATTATGTTACTTGCTGGTTCTCTGCTGATTGTGATTTGCGAAAGGATCCTAGATGCGATGCGACTAAGGGTTTCAATTAACAGTACAATTGGGTCCGCCAAATCGCAATCACACATCGCCCCACTGCATGCACATACCATAAGGCCATTGGTTCTTGCCGATTGTGACTTGTGATGGAGCTACCAGAACCATCACCTTAACCACTAGACCTAACCACTGTGTGACCACTTGGCCTTAACTGCAAGATAGACAGGGAAGTCAGCGAGACTGCGAGAATTAGCTTCAGATAATGAATTTAACTAGCAGTTCGCCAAATTTGAAGGAGGAAATTGTGGAAAGACTGACTTAGTTAATAAATAAGGTAAGTTTCGAACAAATGAGGAGAAAAGAGGGGTTGTGGTACCATTTTTTAACATTCTGGACTGATTGAAGTAGGTTTTCAGAAGCATTTGAGTATTTTAAACAATTTTTTTTACATTTTTGAGCATGATAGAGAGGTCTAAGCCATTGGAAGCTCGACCAAGTAGACGTAGCCCAGGAGGGGTGAATTCCTTTATCATGTGCTTGTTATAATGTGTTTTTGATGTTGTTCTGTACATGTTTATGTTGCTTTTCAGTTCTTATTTATGTTAAAATTCTCATAAAGTTAACATAAAAACTCTTCATTTCACTTGCAAAAATTCATGAATCCTTAAGCACAATGAAAGAATTTTGTTTATAATTTGAGGAGGATCTTAGCAGTGCAACCTAATATTCTAAATCAGATCAACTAGAGAGCTAAGGGCCGGTCTTCTGAAATGTGTGCCGATTCCCCGCCCTTTGGGGGACACCACTTACAGATTGCCAAAGTCATTACTAGATAACCATAAATGAAGTTTGTGCTCATATTATAAACATATTTGCAGGCTTTAAACAACTGATTCAGTAGAAAAATTCACTGGTCTAGTTGGGCGCCCTCTGCACAATGCTCCATAATTGATATTGTGTCTAGCGTGCACTCATTCCTTGAAAAATGGCACATCAACTTCCCTGCGATTATGTAGCAGGAAAATTTAATATGTTCCTTGTTGATGAGGTCGATTTTTTCTCCCTTCCCTCCTCTCTTGGTATTGTACTTGCCATAGTAGTCAACATCTCCTTCCTTCTTTTCTCTTTTTGAGTTTGTCTGGAATGCCGTCGAAACTACATCCCCCGTTGTTGATAAACTTGTGAGCCACTGAATATCATCCACATGAATTGGGTACTCCTTGTCTAGTCAGAGTGACCCACCATGCATCCTACTGATCAAAATTTTAGTGCACTCCATTGCAGTTAGAGTCTTGCTAAACATGGGAAAACTCCTGAAATTTAATAGTGTTGAACATTGAATTCATTTGTGTGCCACCTTGGTCTTGACTGTTGTTGTCCCATCCACTTTGTGATTGTTTCGGTATATATTTCCCACTTCAGGGTTGGGAATTGAAAAGAATTTCACAAATCGTTGTAGACGAGCATGTCCTTATCGTATTTTTCGTAGAGTGGCTCTGTAGTTGAAATCCTATCATCCAACTCGTCTTCAAGAATGGAAATAATTGGCTTTGTCATATTGGAACGTCGCTGGTAGACTGAAATTATTGGAGGTTGATAATGAATTCTTGGGTGACAACACTGAGAAATGTACTGTGACTTGAGCGACTCTATCATCTTAACTTAAAAATTTGAGAACTTCGACATATCCATGAAAAATAATTAGACCAACTCGACACTGTTATAGAGATTTTTGTGCCTTGCATCACTGAGCATGAAATGTCAATAATCAAGGGATCCAAAGTCCCTAAACATGTTGTTCCTACCCCTAGAGGAACAAGGCCAGCAAACCACAGCACTTAACAAAAGTTCTCCACCTGAAAACAC
Organism: Pinus tabuliformis; assembly: GCA_031772625.1. NCBI lineage: Eukaryota > Viridiplantae > Streptophyta > Pinopsida > Pinales > Pinaceae > Pinus > Pinus tabuliformis. Next base: position 1,389,942,388 of record CM062818.1, on the reverse strand, counting down.
TCAAAAACAAGGCAATTCTGGATCATGTCAACTGCTCCACTGAGCATCTGCGCTGAATGTCAACTGCTCCACTGTCTACCTGCGTTGAATGTCAACTGCAAAGAAGGCTACCTGCGCTGGGCGAGTTTGGACATGTGGCAGAGTCATTCCTCAAGGTGTCAATGCCCAGGAAGCTTCCAAAATGACACTTGGATCAGGGAATTCGACTGGTGATGAGTAAGAGGTTCCAAATCTCCAAGTGGAAGCAAGAACCTCCAAGTGGACTCAAGAACTGAAGTGGGAGAGGACACTAGTCAGCTTCATGCCAGCCTCAAGCTGACTCATCCTTTCTCCAAAACTCCTATATATAGATCTCTCTCATGAGGTCTAAGGAGGCTGGAATTTAGTATTTGCAAAGAATTGCTGTTGGTTTGTGGCTAGAAATATTGGGTGTATTATGCTTTGAAAGGAGCTGAAGAGGGAATTCCATTCTGCTGGGAAGGAGATGCTGGGTTGGAGCCCTATGGGTTGTATCTCTTCCTGAACCCTGTTACTTTCAATAAAGCTATCTTGATTCTTTCCTATATGCTGGTGTATTTTGTGTAATTGCATTAGTATATTTGATTTACTTCTAATCCTGAATCATTTATGAATATGTATATTTGCCTTTGTATTGTGTTCTTCTCTTGTTGCAAGTAGCTGGTCTCTTGTCACAGGTAGCTGTTCTCTTGTGATCTCGTGGGATTCAAGTAGCTGTTCTCTTGATCAAGCGAGGAGGAAAGTAGCTGTGGACACACAAAGAGAAGAGGATCTAGTTCGAGGGACAACCAGAAGATAACGGTAAGTCTGCCGATCTCCTCTCTTTCATATTTCATAAAGGAAGAAATCATGATAGCTGCATTCGTTTGTTGCTAAGGCGCTGTCACACCTTAGGTGGATAGGATCGTCCTAAATAGGCATTTTTCCCCACAACAAATTGGCGACTCCGCTGGGGAAGAACTTGTTTATTCATTTCATTTGTGTTTCCGTCATTTGTTTACTTCATAGACTTGACAGCAACTCTTGAACTGCATCTTTCCCGGATGCAAAGTAAAAGTTGCTGCTTTGATCCAGTATGTTGGACTTGTCTATGATTTAAACTAGATCCACAAATGATTTGATTGATCCTTGTGATAGTATTTAGTACCCAATCAAAGCATCCCTCTGTTTATACCTTGCTTTTGTTTCTGATTTGGCCTGAAACAGTTGATTTTTGAGCATTTTGTGACCCAGAAACCCAGAGAAACGAGAGTTTCTCTCTTCAGCGCAGGCACTGTGAAGGCAGTCTGCATTTCAACGCAGGTCCCGAAGGGGCTACCTGCGCTGAATGTCAAACTGACAGTGTTGGACCTGCGCTGAACCAGTGTGGCCTTGTGCAGCTGGGGTTCTTTGTCCCTTTTTGCCCTGTTTTGATCTCTGTTTTTTGCAGCCTTTAACCAAGTAGGTGCTGGTCTGATAACCCTTTTCTTTGCCTGAATTCCACCTCAATTTTTGTACAAAAAGATTGTAAATGTTTTTATGTGTTTGTGGCATCATTTACAGTCTTCCTTTGCATGAGTAAAGTAGTCTTTCTGTAGCCTTTGATTCAGATCTGATTGAAAATGATCTTAGAAGGGAGTTCATTGGCTGTTGTTCAGATTGATTTTAGTTTTACTTTTGCTTATTGGTTTGAATTTGTTCTTTTCAAAGTATCAAAACGAGTCTTTATTTCGAAAATCGCAAAGTGATTGTAATCTCTTCTACCCTTGTTGATTTCGAAGAAAGTGAACTTGTTTATTTTGATCATTGTAAAAGCAAATTCAAAGTTGTGCAAAAAGCTTTCTTTGTAGGCATTTATACTAAGAAAGTGAAAACAAACACCTGCATTGTGCATTTTGCATTTGATAAGTTTGCATGTTGGATTTAGGGAAAGTGCATTAGAGTGTGCTGATTTCTCTTTGAGAAAAGATAGTCGCTCTCTTTTCCCTTAGTAGCTAGGATTTTCAAAGTTGAAAGATTGTAAAGCTTGCTTATCATCTTAGACCGCATTTAGGAAGTTGTATCATACATCTCGTGGTGAACCTTGAAAGGCAAACTTTAAAAAGATCAACCTAAAATAAACTGAATGAACCTAACAACGCTTTGTAACATAACGCACAACATAGAGGTCTAGGCTAGAGACGTGTTCCGGCGTCGTTAAACATAGTGACTGTCGATCTCGAAGAAGGTGGGTGATTCCTCCTGAGAGTCGGTGGCACTAATACGGATTGTGCTCCCACGTACCGTCGTGTATATATTGGGAGACCCCTATAGGCATATATCTTTTATCCTTAGGAAGCCGTGTCGGCCGCCCTACTGATCGCAATGCAGTGAACACAACATTCACGAAGATCGACCACCCGTACCGTAAAACGTATTCTGTGGTTTTGCGAAAGGTTTGGCACACCCTCTGCCTAGATCTCCAGAGCAGTTCCTTTTGGCCTTTTTCAGACTCTATAACAGAAAAAGTCCATCCGAGCATTTGTCACTTCGGGCTCGTTAAAACATCGAAGGAGACTAGAGTCATCTTTAGCTTTTTCTCGACTCTTTAAAACTGAAAAAGCAAGTTGTGTCTAAAGCGTCGTTAACAATTTATTTTAAATGGAACAATCACCCTTTATTCCTGCGTTGATCTTCGAAGTTAGTCTACCTTCATCACAAAGTTCTTGTAGAATCGCTAGGAAATCTTTTGGATAGACTAAATATGTCTGAACAACCGTCGACATCCAGGACTGTGTCATCCGACACAACAGCGACAGAGCCTCCTGCTACTACTCCAATGATGTTCGCTGGTATACCATCTGTCCCGACAAATTGTCAACAACAAGCTGGAGTCCAATCAGAGACTGTTTCGATGACATGGTTAGTTCCTATTTCTTCATCCGGATTATCATCTGGTATTTCTTATGTTGAAACTCAACAACTTGATCCAATGTGTCTTCAAAGGCCAATATACCCTTTAAGCACTGGATTGCCACCATATGGAGGGCAATATGCCTTTTCATTGTTCCCCCCCGGAGAACAACCATATGGGAATTTACAACAAAGTTCAGGTCAAACTGGAATTACATCCAGCGGATGGGTACCAATACTGCCTCAGCAGCCAAGGGTTGCATATTCAATGCAACCAGTCCACCCTGTGTCGAATGTTGCCACTATACCTGGTATGTTGATTGCGTCGCAAGTACAAGCGCTACCTGTTGTATGTCAACCCCAAGTTTCTCAGGTTGCCATACAACAACCTCTTGTCTCGAAAACTCAATCACAACCTTCGGTTAGTGCCTCCTTATCTGGAGCGACTCAGGCTCAAACAAGTACTATGACTCCTCATCTTGGTCAATCATCCAGTATTGGACAACAACAAATGGTCCAACAACCAGAGCTGGTTCAAACTCAACAACCGCAATTCCAGCAATCATATCAAGGACCCGAGCAACAAGTCTTTGCAAGTAATGGGCAACCATATAATAACGGTTATGCCCATCAAACTTGTCAAAGTTGCCAGCATCAAATACATTATGCTGGTATGCAAAGACCCACTGCTCAGGCGATTCCATCTTATCCTGGGTATGCTCCGCCTAACCTGAATCAACAGTTGCCCTTTGTAGCAACTCTAGAATTACCAGATCTAAACCGGCTGACGAATGATCCAATTGCTTATGCCCCTTGGTGGCCAGCGATTCTGCATAAACTTCCATCGGACATTCCTAAATTCAATGGAAATCCAGGTGAAGACCCATCGAATCACGTCATGGCTTTTCATCTGTGGTGTTCGTCGAACACCCTGAACGATGATTCGATAAGGCTTCGCCTTTTTCAGAGGACATTGACGGGTCCAGCGGCTAAATGGTATATTGAATTACCTAGAGCCTCTTTCGAATATTTCAGTTCCCTAGCCACGACTTTCTTAACCCATTTTCAGTTACCGATAAGGTATGAAACTGGAACGGAAATCTTAACCAACTTCAAGCAGACGACGGCCACACATATATCCGATCATATACATGAGTGGCGTCGTCGTTGCAGAATGGTAAAGACTTACGTTCCAGATCAGCTATTAGCTGAATGGTTTATAAAGTCGTTACTTCCTGCCATAACGGAAGATGTGGCCAAGGGGGGAGTCGTAACGGAGGAGCAAGTTATTGCTCGTGCACAATATCTAGACTTAGTATATACTCAGTCCGACACGCTCTATGATAAAATACCTAATGCCCCTAGACCGGAATTTTCAATTCCTCCTGCTAAATCAAATAGTGACTCTCATGCCGGCGATGGCGTGATTGGCGCAACAGACATGAAATCGATAAAGGCTGTATCTAAAAAGGCCTGTAAGATTTTCGGTCAAAATACAAATGAGGAACTTCTTGCCTCGGAAGTAAGTGCCGTGTCGGACGACAAGGGCAAACAACTGAAGCAACCAGGGGGCAAGAAGAAAAAGAAAGGGAGAAAAAGGAAACCCCCTACGGGGTGTCATATATGCGATGAGGATCATTGGACAGCGGATTGTCCATACAAAGCTGAGCTTAAAAGATTCTTTAAGAGTTCGAAAACCTCAGCAGTGTTGACTGATCCGTTTCCAAGCCCGAGAACCGAGCTGGTTGTTAATCAAAATGCTTCCCGATCCCAAGTGCTTATGTTTTCGTATCAAAGCAGCAAAATGATGCTTTGACGAGGAATAAGGATTACAGGAATCCAAAGCTGTCGAACAACAAGGCTAATGAACAACCTAGTAGTTCGACAACAACTTTGACCGAAGTTGTGCCACCCATCGTCCCTGAGCCAATGATAAAGTCGCAAAAGTGAGCAGTACACAAATCGACATTTAATCCTTGTGCGAAAATAGCACAGATAGAGGACCTGGCCCAATCGCCGTCCGTTATGTCGACACTTGAGGTACCGCAAAATTGCTTCTCCCAAGAGCAAGCTTTATTATCAGCAATAGGTGGAATTGACCCAATGGATTCCAATCTTGTGGCCTTTGATCATAAAGGATATGACCCTCAGTTACCAGCTCAACTAGCTTTCCTTATTAAAGTGAAAGCCCTCAACAAAACTGTTCATCGAACAATTATTGATGAGGGGGCATCTACATGCATTATGTCGATGAGTTGCTGGAAAACTTTAGGATCTCCAACCTTGTCGAGGTCTGTGACGACGTTAAAAGCATTCGACAGAAGGACATATACCCCATATGGTATACTAAATAACTTGAAAGTTGAACTAGAGGGAAAAACGGTAGAAATAGATGTTGAAGTCATCGATGGGAATCTTGATTACAACATCCTACTAGGAAGACCATGGATATATGCCATGGCAGCTGTTGTGTCGACCTATTTTAGGAAGATTGCATTTCCCTTCCAAGGAGGAATTACAATCGTTGACCAACAAACTTTTCTCCCCAACAGTTCGCAAGTTACGGGAAGAATTCCAATGATCCATGGAAGGAATCATTCGCTCCAAAATATCGGAGTAGGTCTCCTAAAAGACCCTGCCTTAATGGGTACTTTTGCCCTACCGCCTCCGAGTAATCTGGCGGAAGTGGCCACAGTGGAATATGAAACCTTCTACATCTAATGGATTTGGACGCCGAGGACGGTTCTTATCTTGGGTCAACCTCGTTAAAAAATGAAACAAGGAGTCATGAGGATAGTTATTTTACTGTGTCAACCTCATTAAAAAATGAAACAATCCCCTTTCCAAATCTCAAAGGTAAACCTTCATTCCAACCATCGAGTTGAATGCAATGAAGCTTGGGGGGCATGCACCTCGATTTGAGTTATTAGGCTGGGGGCATGCAAACTAATCGAGCAGTTTTAGCATAAAGTTCATGCTCGTTAAAAAATAAACGCAAGATCCGAGCAGTTTTAACGCGGTCTTCATGCTCGTTAAAAAATAAATATAAGCAGTGAGCAATGTTTCCTCCAGAGTTTAAGCTCATTTTTATCTAAAAAATGAACCTATCCCGGTAAATAACCGCTGTGATCGTAAATTTATCAGCCATAAAAAAGCCTTGGTCGTGTTTGCACCTGCCACCTCCACTTTCATTTGGCCAATCGTTCACCTCCATATGATTGTTTACCCATTTTGAGGAACAGCTGCGAAGAGTGATTTCACCTAGCCATCCTTGTGACACTGCCGTGATTGGAAAATTCCAACCTGTACCTGGAATCAGTTGCTATCCCTGTTTATCACTCGTTCCTCAAAAGACGAGTCTTCTTTAAGCTCTTTTCAACTGACTCGTAAAATATGAAAAGATTGCCGAGTTTTGGCCTTCCAGCTCGTTAAAGGACCGGAAGAGCTATCCCTCCTCTAGATTTTAATCTTTTTGGACCTGAGGGATTATTGCACAAAAAGATCGAGCGCTTGTTTTGTTCGACTCGTTAAAGATATCGAAAACTCATCCTTTCTGCATTGTTTTATACTTTTTCGGACTTAAGGGATTAGATGACGAAAAAGGAATTTTGGAGTTGACTTTATGTACCTTTTCAGACTCTCTAAAAATGAAAAGGACCGAGTTTTCCTTGTCGTTAGACTCGTTAAAATGATTAAATAGCGACAAACTTGTCTTTAGACGAGAACGAGTTTCACTGTCGCTAAGCTCGTTAAAACATAGCGATGGGCTTGCCCGAAGGGCAGGTTATAGAACAAGCATATGTTATCCTCCTCAAGCTTGACAAAAATAAAGAGGTACTGGTCAGCAATGACTGGGGAAAGATTGGGAAAGATCAAGAAAACTTTGATGGTAGCAGGTCGCTCTTGAACATGACACTTTTCCTCCGTATCACATTCGGGTTGGGTTGTTTCATTCACCGGTCACATCACCATGGTCTTGCCATACCATCCATATTTGGGGTAATGCTACCGATCCATCACATCAGTGTCGCCATATGTTCAAGAGAAGTCGTTCAGAAAGAGTCAACCGGGTCCCATCCACTGCCATACATTATCCTTCATCCGTTCATGATCGCCACCCTGAATCATATGTCACAGATTGTTTTCACCTCCATTAAAATCATTAGCTCCGTTCCGTGTCATTGATGTGGGATTCATTAAGGCCCTCCTTTGACGGATCGCTCCTTGTCGACATCAGCTCATTATCCAAGGAGTTGATCTAGGAACAACCCCTTCAGTACTTTGAAGCTTGCATGCCTCAATGGCAAGCTTCTCACTTCCGGCGACAGGTATACATCAATGACCTTCGACCAGAAGATTTTGCGTGGTGTTCGATGCCAAGTCCTTTATTCACACCACGTGAATTGTACTGCAGTACCTTGAGGGTCATTATCATTATCGGTGATTCCTCTCGCGCTTGTTAACGGTTTACATCATTGACCGGTAATCAAGCGATGTCTTTCCATGTTCGACTTCAGCGCAATTCTCACATGGATCGACTTGTACTTAGAGTGAAGATCGAACGAGTTTGAAGACCCCAGATCTAGTTTCATCCATCCGGGCTGCGATATATATTCAGGAAATATAAAGACATTTGACATGTACATCATCGCAGCAGATGATTATCCTACTCAAAGGATGATAATTTCACCAAAATTATCAGTCTACCATCAGACGATCGTATGTTCCATGTACAAAAATGAATTTATAAAGCTGAGCATGGGGATGCCCGCCTCAGCTAGATCGTGAAAGCAGAATGAATCATAATGTATTGTATTGTATTTTATTACAGGTCTCTTCCCAGCAGATGGATGAACTTCGGACCCTCCTGGATAAAGCATTCCCCCGATAAACGGCCTCATACTTTAGGGGGAAACTGTTATAGACATTTTTGTGCCTTGCATCACTGAGCATGAAATGTCAATAATCAAGGGATCCAAAGTCCCTAAACATGTTGTTCCTACCGCTAGAGGAACAAGGCCAGCAAACCACAGCACTTAACAAAAGTTCTCCACCTGAAAACACTAAAAAACAAGGCAATTCTGGATCATGTCAACTGCTCCACTGTCTACCTGCGTTGAATGTCAACTGCAAAGAAGGCTACCTACGCTGGGCGAGTTTGGACATGTGGCAGAGTCATTCCTCAAGGTGTCAATGCCCAGGAAGCTTCCAAAATGACACTTGGATCAGGGAATTCGACTGGTGATGAGTAAGAGGTTCCAAATCTCCAAGTGGAAGCAAGAACCTCCAAGTGGACTCAAGAACTGAAGTGGGAGAGGACACTAGTCAGCTTCATGCCAGCCTCAAGCTGACTCATCCTTTCTCCAAAACTCCTATATATAGATCTCTCTCATGAGGTCTAAGGAGGCTGGAATTTAGTATTTGCAAAGAATTGCTGTTGGTTTGTGGCTAGAAATATTGGGTGTATTATGCTTTGAAAGGAGCTGAAGAGGGAATTCCATTCTGCTGGGAAGGAGATGCTGGGTTGGAGCCCTATGGGTTGTATCTCTTCCTGAACCCTGTTACTTTCAATAAAGCTATCTTGATTCTTTCCTATATGCTGGTGTATTTTGTGTAATTGCATTAGTATATTTGATTTACTTCTAATCCTGAATCATTTATGAATATGTATATTTGCCTTTGTATTGTGTTCTTCTCTTGTTGCAAGTAGCTGGTCTCTTGTCACAGGTAGCTGTTCTCTTGTGATCTCGTGGGATTCAAGTAGCTGTTCTCTTGATCAATCGAGGAGGCAAGTAGCTGTGGACACACAAAGAGAAGATGATCTAGTTCGAGGGACAACCGGAAGATAACGGTAAGTCTGCCGATCTCCTCTCTTTCATATTTCATAAAGGAAGAAATCATGATAACTGCATTCGTTTGTTGCTAAGGCGCTGTCACACCTTAGGTGGATAGGATCGTCCTAAATAAGCATTTTTCCCCACAACAGAAACAACGTTTTAGATGAGACTTGCTAGCTAATTACTATAGTAGCTTTCACTATGCAGACTCAAACATGTTAATCCATCGTCGGCTGAGCTAGACCTGACTTGGATGATGTACTTCTAGAAAATACAAGGTCGAGTGGATGGGTAATTATGCTAGCATAATGGCAAAATTTTAGGAGTTAATTTTTTCTATAATGGGAAAGATTCTATGGAAATCTGACTTGAAATCGATATTATTGTCTAATTATTACAGAAAATATCATAACACGTGTGACTTACCCCGCCGAACACAATCAGTTGCAGTGTGGTGACATGGAAGCTACAATTGAACTTGACATCCCATATTTGTTTATTGAAAATAAAATGAAAACTGGCTAACTGACTAACTAAACTTATTCTAAATCGACTAACTAACTCCTATTGAATTTTCCTAATCCTACCTATGGTCTCTTTTCAGAGACCCAATCAATTTTGAATGTCAATCTTTGATTTGTGGAAGGGTTTCAGGTGTGCACCATTCACCCAACCTAGTAGCAGTACTCCATCCAGTTGTGCAAGCTTGACAGCTCCAGACTCCTCGATCTCCACAAATATGAGCGAACCTAACCAGTGCATATGTAGCTTGCCTAAAAAATTCTGGAACTTTCTGTCATATAATAAAACATGTCCTCCGAATGTGAAGGCTTTTTTCTTGATGTGTCTGTCATGCCATGATTTCTGTCTTGTTTGCTTGACCAATTGGTGAAAATTTGCTATAAACCTTACCTCATCCAGTCCTAATATCTTCTCCAATTACTTCTGTAGTGATGATTCTTCTGTCATTCTTGTGGCTTGGGCAATAAATATGCTTGGGATTGCGAGCTCTGCCAGCACAACAACTTCTCGCCCATACACCAATTGAAATGGAATCTGTTTTTGTAATCTCTTCATTGTTGTATGGTATGCCCATAGTGTGGCTAGCATCCTTTCATCCCAATCATCCCTATTTTCCGAACACACCTTAGTTAATCCCTTTTCAAGTATCTTGTTGAAGTATTCTATAGTTCCATTGGCTTGTGGGTGATATGGGCTGCTCTTGTGATGATGTATCATGAAGTTCTAGAAAAAAGAAGCAACTGTTTTGTTGATGAAGTGACTTCCGTGATCTCTTGTCAGGCTCCTCGGGCACCTGAACCTTGAGATGATATTTTAAAATATGAAACTTGTAGCTGTGCTTGTTGTGTATTCCTTCACCAATGTCGCCTCAACCCATCTTGTGAGATATTATATCACTGTGATTATGTACCTGGCCTGAGTGTGACATGCTAACGTATTGATCGGAACTATGAAATCAATTGCCCACTTTTCAAACATATATAAGGCACATACAAGTTGTAGTGGGAGCTCGTCGCAATGTGATGGTTTCCAAACTATTTGACACACATCGCATCCCCTAGCGTACTCTTTGACATCCTTATATACTGTTGGACACCATAACCCTGCTTGTGAAACCTTCCACACAATGGCTTTCTCCCCAACATGGCCACCCACAAATCCTGAGCGGAATTATCATAAGATGTATTATCTCTCATACTGGAGGACACACTGCTGCAACACTTGATATAACCCCAATTTGTATAGGTGTCTCACAATAATCTGCTAATCGGCTACTCACACGACCATGTATCTTCTTTGAGTTGCCATGTACTCCTCTAGGAATTTCCTCGTGGCTAGGAAGGTTGCGATCTCTTCTAAATAATCAGGTATTGCTTCCACTTTGAATAAATCGATGTTGGGTAGTTGGTCGTCCAGGGAACCCCCACTTTCCCCAATTCCAAACTTGAAAGGTGATCAGGCCCAACGTTCAACTGACCTTATTTGATGATTACTTCAAAAGTAAATTCCTGAAACAATAGCAACCATCTGCAAATTCTCCCCTCTAGTACAGGCTTGTTGACCAGGTATTTCAATGTTGAGTGGTCTGTAAAGAACTTAAACAGGCCCCCAAGAAAGTAGTTCCTAAAATTTTGAAGAGAGTAAACCATAGCTAGCGGTTCCCTCTTGGTTGTGGTGTAATTTATTTTGTAGTGGACAAATTTCTACTGGTGAAATAGATTGGATGGTCCAAGCTTCCTTCTCTCGGTTGGGCCAATACTGCTCCCAAAGAAATACTAGACTCATCAATATGGACATGGAATTGATTACTCTAGTCGAGATACACTAAAATCAGAGACTTACCAGCTTCTCCTTCAATATATTCAGTGCAACTTTACAATTCTATGACCATGTGAATGCTTCTACTTTCCTTCGTAACTCCTCCATTGCCACAACCTTGGCAGGATCTACGTAGACCCCATCCTTGCATACAATGTGGCCCAGAAGTGTGCCGAATGGAACTGAAAATATACATTTCTTTAGGTTCAATGATATCTTTAATTTTCTACAGTGATAAAAAATTATCTTGAGTAGTATTGCATGCTACTTCGGCAGGTTATATACTTTTCAGTCATCCATGTATACCTCCAAGAACTTGTGGATGTAGTCTCTGAATGCTGTGATGAAAATTATGGAGAATACTGCAGGTGCATTCTTGAGGCTGAATGAAATCACGTGGTAGGCGTACGACCCCCACTCTATAGTAAAGGTGGTCTTCTTCTTGTCCTGTTACATGATGGTAACCTGAGAACCCATCTATGAAGGAATATGACTCATTCACCACGAAATTGTCTAAGACCTCATCACTGAAGGGTGTGGGGAATGGGTCATGCACACAAGTTATTTTAAGGTTATGATAGTCTACTGATGAGCCCCAAAAATGGATAATTATTTGGGCTCATTCAACCTCCTAATTCGACTTAATCCACCATTCTCATTAGTTTATTACATGTTTTTGATTATATTTATGCTAATAGAGTGAATTGGGTTAGTCATTATGCCAACAAGTCTAATGGGTGCTTTGTGTAGCCTTTTTGGTCAATTTGGAGACAAAATTGAAGGTCTTAATGAGCACTTGGCAGCCAAATTCGTGGGAGAAAAAGGCAGAGGATTTGTAGGAAGGTGTCCCCTTCATTTATGGGCCCTTACCTTGAATTCTCCACCATCAGCTCAGAGTTCAAGGGCCACCAAATCAATTAGCACAAGGGCAGCCAAGCAAGTCAAGTAGGACTGTTGTTAACTACAAGTCTTGGGAAGCCGAGTCCCTAAAGTTTAGGAGGACTGTTGGGGTCCTCAATTTGTATAAATAAGAGGGCTTAGGGCCTCATTTCAGTTAGTCAATTTGGGGAGCTAGTAGTTAGCTAGTAGTTAGTCAATTTGTAGCTAGTAGTTGGCCAATGGTTAGTCATTTTGTAGGCAGAAGTTAGCTAGTTTGTATTTCTATTTTTAGGCAATAGATTCGCTTTGCTTTCAACTCATTTTCAAGTTCTCCTTGTGGACAATTTTGATGTAACTCTTCTTTTCTTGCTCAATAAAGATGAATCCAGCTTTTCACCAGCTCTAAATCTCTCTTAGGAGGCTGTAGCTCTTGGGGTTGGGCCCATCTCAAGTGCCCAGTACCTCCTTTGTTTATATTTATGTGTCTTTGCTGCATTCTTAGAATAAAATCTGCCATTTAGATCTAAATCTTGTTTTGTTATTTAGGTTGCTTTTGATGATTAAAGTAGATTTTCATATTCATATTGATTTGATAGGTTAATAACATAAAGGATCCTTGGAAAAAGGGCTCAAGCACCTCTGATCTTACCTCTCCCTCAGTGGGATCGGGAGTTGGGACAAAGGTGACCTTGCTGCCCAACAAAAACACTAGTTTGCTTGTCCATGCAATCTTTGGTGGAATGTTTTCATTTGTAGGAGTTAATCATGCGTTCAGGCCTTTTGAAATGTTTCTTTGCTTAAGTGCTGTACATGGTTCTCTTTATGAATAAAGCTGCTATTCATTTGTTTCATTGACAGTTAGACTAGATTAGCTAAGATTTCGATTATGTGTAGGACTTAGTTGATTCGGTTAAGTGTACACCGTGCAGGGCATCTCCATCTCCCTCTCATTCACCCAAGCTTCGTCCAGGCCAGCTGCTCCATCTCCTAGTTAGGTTCCTCATCTCACAACTGTCTTTCTGCCCACGTAACCCTACCTTATTGCTCCTCCATTGTCTTAGCCTTCTTTAAGCCAAGCCATCTTTCCACACCCTCTCACCACTCCAACCATCAGTCCGTAGGTCATTTCAGGCCCCTAACCTACCTCCCTATCCATTCATGCACCTTACCTCACTCACCCATCCTCCAAAATCCAATTTTAAAACATCCTGTAGAAATTTCTGAACATCCTGTAGAAATTCTTGAAACATCCTGTAGAACCCCTGCAGACTTCCTGTAGAAGCTCACAAACAAGGTTTTTTGGCAACCAAACTTTGTGAAACTCTCTGGAAGAGTGTTAGGGGCTCCTTAGACCCTCTCTATACCATCCCAACCTTTTCCAAGCATTTCTCCTCCTTGATCCACCCCTGCACAATGAAAAGCAAGTTAAAAGCACATGCATGATAATTCTAATAACTTAGTCAAAAATACAAAAAGATGTTTTCTTCAAATAGAGGTAGTCTAGACACATGTATTTTACCTTCATAGAAGTAATGGCATTCCTTTCAGTAGTTTGCATGCTCTCCTTTGCATCAGTAGGACTAGCTGGTAGAATTAGGGTTTGCTAGGGTTTGCATTTCTTTTTGGCTTTCAGTTTCTTTCCGCAAGTAGATTAGCTTCCTTTGAGTTAGCTTTCATCCATCAATTAAAAAGCTTCTTCTAAGAGCTAATAGAAGTTGGCTTAAGCTCCTAGCGGACTTGTGCCAGCTGACCAAGTGACAGCTGCGGCAAGAGCTAGTACTTGTGCATACAGCACCGTCGCTTCCAAGTTTGTTACGAACTACCGGGTTGATAAAATTAAAGAAGGGAGTCTCAAGAGTTGCAACATTATTGCTACAATACTGGGGCCCACCATCTTTTTGGCGCCGTTGCCGGGGAAGCGTCAGAGTATTGGTGATTGCCGCTTTTCTTCTATTTTCCACTACAATCTTCTGCTAAGTAGTTTATTTCATTTCCATTATGCAATTTTGTTTATGCAAAAGTAGATTAGCATTTCCCACTTTCATAGATTAGCATTTCAATTCTGCAAGCGTAGATTAGCATTTCAATTCCGCAATTTCAATTTCGCAAGCATAGACTAGCATTTCATTCCCGCAATTTCATTTGAGCAAAATAGATTAGTCCTTTCCTGCTTTCATTTCAATTCCGCATTTTCATTTTAGCAAGATAGTTAGTTGCAGTTCAATCTATTTCAGTTTTGTAGGTAGAAGTAGAAAAAAAAGAAAAAATCAACCAAAAAGATTTCATTTCATGCCTTGTAGGAGTAGAGATAAGTTAGAAAAATGATTGCACAACACCCCCACTGCGTCACACAGCCAACCTTCTCTCTTCTTCGATGGATGTGAGAGAAGAACCCCTAAGTGGCCAAAAAGACATATTTAAAGAACCTCTAGGGGAGAAGAGGAAGAAAGCATTCCTCTGGAGCAAATGGCTACAAGCAGAAATGTTGGGAGCAGTCCCTTGTCCAAAGACGAATTTGAAGATCAGATAGAAGATTTCAAGAGTGATATGAGGCAGTTTCTTGCCATGCAATTGGATACCCTATGGATCCAAAAGAAGCAAGAGGAAGCCAAGAGGGCTTTGGTCATCTTTTGTTTCAGGTGCACTAGAAAGCATCCTAGGAACGAATGTCCAATGCACTCCCTAGAAGTGTGTTTCATCTGTGAAGAATACCATCCTACGAATCAATGCCCTTCCTTACCCAGAATCAAAGCTGCATATCAGAGAGCCAAAGGAGCCACTGAATCACTCTATTATATGAACCAAAGGAGGTCACATGGACCTAGATCTTACCAACAGGAATTGCAAGGGACATCCGAGACCTATTATGACCCTTATCAAGCCACTTCCATGCCTTCTTGGGGTCCCCCTGCTCATCCTTCCTGGTTCACACCTCCTCCTTGTTCCTTCATAGATCCATATTATGCCCAACCAGCTGCTCATCCGTTTCACTCTTATGCTCAGCCACAACCTCAGTGGAATGCACCTCATCAGGGGTGGAGGCCCTAGTACAACACTCTTCCCACTTCTTTTCCTCCACCACCTGCTCAACCGCAACCATCACCTTCTCCTCCACCAAGGCAACCCAAAATGCCTACCCAACCACAACCCCATCCGCATCCACCTCAAATATACACCCCCACTGAGCTACCCATACCACCATTTCCAAACTTGTCCATTGGAGTAGCTCAACAAAATTGCAATGCTGAGACACAACATGTCCAAATGACTCCTCTTGAGCTCGATGATCTTCACCATAGCTCAGCAAGAATGTTGCAAAGCAGAGATTATCTTGAAAGCATTGAAGGACCACATCCGGCAAAAGAAGATTCAAAAGAGGAGATCAAAGAACCATGGGATGCACTTGATGAAGAGAAGAGATCAGAATCAGAGATCGAGAGAGCTCCCTCATGGTTACCATCAAATATTCCATGTATTCAAGAGAAAGATCAGCAAAAAGAGGAAGATGAGAAAGTCATGTTAGAGGGTGACATGAAACATGATCCAGATCAACAAAAGAACCAAGGATATCAGACCTATATTGAGATATGGTTTCAGAAGGTCACTAAGTTGTAGCAGTACTCTCTTCTTCAGCTATGTTTGATCCCTTCAAAGTCAAATCATTTGGTCTCTAAGATCCGGATAGCTGTCAAAGCATGCATTTCAAGCCTCCACATCAGTTTATCTCTAATCTCGATGTGCACATGGCTCCATTGGAAGTATTCTTATACTTGAGAACGATTTTGCTTTTCAAGTAGGGTAGGGTAGAAAAAAAAAAGAAAAAAGAAAAAAAGAGAAAAAAGAAAAAGAAAAAATGAAAAAAGAGGAAAATAGAAATCTAAGGTGAAAACCTCCTCAGAGGCGCCTTAGATTGGCTCATTGATTGAAAACCTCCATGAGGCGGTCAATGGGTTGGGAAAAAAGAGAAAAGAGAATAAGATCTCTGGGTGAAAACCTCCCTTGGAGGCGCCTAGGGCAGGCAATTAGGGTGAAAACCTCCATGAGGCACCCTAGTTGTTTTTCAAAAAAAGAGAGAAAAAGAAAAAGAAAAATAAATCTAATTTTCATTGAATAATTTCAAGTTGCAGCAATGACATTGCAGGTCAGGAGGATCACTCAAAACAAAGACAAAGGAGTTTTTGTGCCTTCTAGAGGAAGTTCTATATTTCTACAGGAAACATCCTGTAGAACCTTCAAGCGAGCCAGATTCGATTTTGGAAGGGGGTCTAAAGCTTGGAATCCATTGGTTATGCCTGAAAGCATCCATGTTACCATTTCTCACCCTTTTCCATCATCTTTTCCACCTCATTGTGCTTCTACAGGAAGTTCCTGTAGAAATTGTAGGAAGCTAGAAATGGATGTCAAAAAGGTGGTTTGGCGAACATGGTAGCTTCCTCAAGGGTTCAAAAGTCCTCTTGCAATCTTCAAACTCCTCCTCCATCATCTCCATACCTGCATCACAGCCCAAGCTCAGTTTTTCTTTCCATGCAAAAACTTGCAAAATGCTTTGAAGAGAAAATACATAGAACAAAATTTGTTTTTGCCATAACTTGAAAACCATGCATCCATTTGAAAAACCGTTTTACAGAGAATTGTATAGGGATGATGGCAACATGCTCGAGCAGTTTCAGGCCATTCCGGTGCACGGTTTCCAAGAAATCAGCCTCCATCACCATCAGTCATTTTTGCATTTTCTCCATATCCGTGCATCCGTTTCAAAACCTGTTTCATGGGGATATGCATATGGGTGATAGTAACCTATCCAAGCAGTTTCAACCGATTCTGATGCACGGTTTCCGAGAAATTGATCTCTGAAATATTCAGCCATTTTCCATTTTTCTCGAAATCTGTGCATTCATTGATCACGATTTTGCTATGGGAGGTGCATCATGATGATAAGAATGTGCTCAGCAAGTTTCAGATCAATCCGGTTTTCCGTTTGGGAGCAATGGCGAAAACAAGTTCCGATCCTATGAAAATTCAGCGCAACAGCTTGAAGGTGCATATTTGAGCGTGGAAATGAACTCCTGCAGCATGCATCCGGCCAGAGGAAACTTGCACAAGGAAGACAAGCAAAAATCATCAGCCAAGCCCTCATGCAACCAAAGAAACCAGTGCATGCAGTAATGACTAGCCTCAGCACCTCACAGCAGCCATTTGACTTCAGGTACGTGACTGAAACTCGTTCTTCTATTGCACAAATCTAATTTAAAAACTGCATGAATGAATGGAATGGTGGAATTGAGCCACGGATATAGCAGGATTAAGCCGATAATTCCTTGTCCAATTCTCTATCAATCAGCCAAGAATCATGCAATGTATGTGTTAGACAACTCACGTGGAAATTAAAAATAAAAAAAAACAGACAGTGGTAGAGGCTTTAACTCCAGTGCAACTGATTAACAATAAGAGGACATGCAGCTCATTATAGCACTGTCGTCTGCATGTGGCCATGTACACCTGGCCACCTCACTCCTTCACCACAAATCACGTAGCAATTAACGAACGCTCAGCTGAAACTCACAGACTGCTGTTAACTTGCACTTGCAACATTTTCAACTGAAGTATGCATCCTCTGATTCCACAAAATGATTAACCCATCGTCCTCCATTGAGCTTTGTGGCCTGGTTCACAATTCTCCAGCGTATCGTGCTCACTTAGAGGTGCAGGGGCACTCTACAGGCGTTTCTACAGGAAGTCGTCTACAGGAAACGCAGAAAACAACTCTACAGAAGGAAAACCCGAGATTTTTGTCAAAATTCAAGCTTGAAATGAGAAAAGTAGTTAAAGCTCGTGTCCAAGGTTACCAGGGTTCTTGAAAGTATTGATTTTGGAGTTTTTCAAACGCTTTATAGATCTGTTAATGGTGGAGCAATCTGTTTGAATTCAGAATCTGATCATCTATTTCATAGTCCATGGAGGACAAGATATTCCCTGCTTGGTCTAAAACTGTTGAAGAATTCTTAGAAGAATATGATGTGAGATTAGAGAATGGTTTAAATTCTCATGAAGTGGAAAAACAACGTCAAATATATGGATGGAATGAGCTCCAGGAGAAAAATGGTACACCTTTGTGGAAGCTGGTAGTGGAGCAATTTGATGATACAATTGTTAAAATACTTCTGCTGGCAGCTGGCATTTCATTTCTTCTCGCCTACTTTCGTGATAATGTGTCTTCTGAGGAGGGCATAACAGCCTATGTAGAGCCCTTGGTCATTCTCCTGATTGTCATCCTCAATGCCATTGTTGGAGTATGGCAGGAGAATAATTCTGAGAAGGCTTTGGAAGCTCTCAAAGAAATGCAATCTGATCATGCAAAGGTCTTGAGAGATGGACATTATGTTGTAGATCTTCCCTCCAGAGAACTTGTTCCAGGAGATATAGTGGAACTGAAGGTGGGAGACAAGGTTCCTGTAGACATGAGAATTGTGTCCCTCAAGACATCCACCTTTAGGATGGAGCAGAGCTCCCTGACCAGAGAGAGCATGCCTGTGGTCAAAAGAACATATCCAGCCACCTTGTGTGACTGTGAGTTGCAGTCAAAAGAATGCATGGTGTTTGCAGGAACTACAGTTACCAATGGCTGCTGCACATGCATTGTTGTGAGCACTGGCATGTTTACAGAAATATGTAAAATTCAAGCACAAATTCAGGAAGCTTCAATGGAATGTCATGATACCCCTTTGAAAAGAAAGTTAGATGAATTTGGTGAAAGACTGACAATAGTGATTGGTGCCATTTGTATTCTTGTTTGGATCATGAACTACAAATATTTTCTTTCATGGGAAGTCATAGATGGGTGGCCAAAAAAATATCAGGTTTTCCTTTGAGAAATGTACGTACTACTTTAAGATTGCTGTTGCTCTGGCAGTTGCTGCTATACCAGAGGGATTGCCTGCTGTGATTACTACATGTTTGGCTCTTGGCACTTGTAAGATGGCACAAAAGAATGCTATTGTGCGTAAGTTACCGAGCGTGGAGACTTTGGGTTGCACCACAATGATTTTCTCTGATAAGACAGGTACTCTTACAACCAATCAGATGTCTGTCAGTGAGTTTATAGCCATAGGGCACAGTGCGGGTTCACTTAGAGAGTTTACTGTTGAAGGAACAACATATAATCATGAGGATGGAAAAATATTGGATTGGCCTGCACATAATATGGGGGAAAATTTAGAAACTTTGGCAGAAGTTGCTGCAGTTTGCAATGATGCATGGATATCTGGTCAAGGTCACCAGTTCCATGCTACTGGTGTTCCCACTGAGGCAGTCTTGAAGGTATTGGTTGAAAAAATGGGAGTTCCAGACCCAATGGCAGGTGATACAAGTGCCATTCTCAACAGTGGCACAGTGAAATTGGGAAATTGTGATTGGTGGATACAACGATCAAAGAGGCGGGCTTTATTGGAGTTTGATTGTGATCGAAAATCCATGGGTGTTATTGTCACGGAACCAATGGGACAAAATCGTCTGCTAGTGAAGGGCGCCATGGAAAATTTGCTTGAAAGGAGTGCTTTTCAACAACTTGCAGACGGATCAGTTGTTGAATTAGATGATGCATCAAGGGAATTACTCTTGAGGAAGTTTCATCAAATGAGTTCAAAGGCTTTGCATTGTTTGGGATTGGCATACAAGGAAGTTTGGGGAGAGGGCAGCAGAAGGAGAAATTGGCCGAGATTTTAGCTAGGGAGGAAGCACCTGTGCTGGCCACCCTAAGCACATCCATCCCCTCCATGAACACTCATTTTTTCAGGATTCGGACACAGTTTAGTCATGGTTCAACCTTCTACAGGAAGCTACAGGACTTTCTACAGGAAGTTCTGTTTTTTTACCAGAAACATCCTGTCGAAGCCTTTGGGCAGGCCAGGATCAATTATGGAGAGGGATTTGAAGCTTGAAGTTTGTTGAGGAGGCATGCAACCACTCTTTTCTTGCATCCTCCACTGGTTTCATCTCCTTTCACCACCATTTCCACCATCAGATTGAATATACTTGCACAATCATACCAAAGCTGAGAATTCTTTAGGAAAAGGAGCAAGTAGTGGGAAGAAGCAAAGAGAAAAGCATTGTTTCATGACAGAGAAGAGGACATCACTTCAGAAGCTTGGCATGAAAAGGAGGCCACCAAGGCCATCAAAGATGAGGAGATAAATTGGTTGCTCAGAGGATGAGCAACACTTTCAGTAGGGGGGTGATGATGAGCCCCAAAAATGGATAATTATTTGGGCTCATTCAACCTCCTAATTTGACTTAATCCACCATTCTCATTAGTTTATTGCATGTTTTTGATTATATTTATGCTAATAGAGTAAATTGGGTTAGTCATTATGCCAACAAGTCTAATGGGTGCTTTGTGTAGCCTTTTTGGTCAATTTGGAGACAAAATTGAAGGTCTTAATGAGCACTTGGCAGCCAAATTCGTGGGAGAACAAGGGAGAGGATTTGTAGGAAGGTGTACCCTTCATTTATGGGCCCTTACCTCGAATTCTCCACCATCATCTCGGAGTTCAAGGGCCACCAAATCAATTAGCACAAGGGCAGCCAAGCAAGTCAAGTAAGACTGCTGTTAACTACAAGCCTAGGGAAGCCGAGTCCCTAAAGTTTAGGAGGACTGTTGGGGTCCTCAATTTGTATAAATAAGAGGGCTTAGGGCCTCATTTCAGTTACTCAATTTGGGGAGCTAGTAGCTAGCTAGTAGTTAGTCAATTTGTAGCTAGTAGTTGGCCAATGGTTAGTCATTTTGTAGGCAGAAGTTAGCTAGTTTGTATTTCGATTTTTAGGCAATAGATTAGCTTTGCTTTCAACTCATTTTCAAGTTCTCCTTGTGGACAGTTTTGATGTAACTCTTCTTTTCTTGCTCAATAAAGATGAATCCAGCTTTGCACCAGCTCTAAATCTCTCTTAGGAGGCTGTAGCTCTTGGGGTTGGGCCCATCTCAAGTGCCCAGTACCTCCTTTGTTTATATTTATGTGTCTTTGCTGCATTCTTAGAATAAAATCTGCTATTTAGATCTAAATCTTGTTTTGTTATTTAGGTTGCTTTTGATAATTAAAGTATATTTTCATATTCAGATTGATTTGATAGGTTAATAACATAAAGGATCCTTGGAAAAAGGGCTCAAGCACCTCTGATCTTACCTCTCCCTCAGTGGGATCGGGAGTTGGGACAAAGGTGACCTTGCTGCCCAACAAAAACACTAGTTTGCTTGTCCATGCAATCTTTGGTGGAATGTTTTCATTTGTAGGAGTTAATCATGCGTTCAGGCCTTTTGAAATGTTTCTTTGCTTAAGTGTTGTACATGGTTCTCTTTATGAATAAAGCTGCTGTTCATTTGTTTCATTGACAGTTAGACTAGATTAGCTAAGATTTCGATTATGTGCAGGACTTAGTTGATTCGGTTAAGTGTACACCGTGCAGGGCATCTCCATCTCCCTCTCATTCACCCAAGCTTCGTCCAGGCCAGCTTCTCCATCTCCTAGTTAGGTTCCTCATCTCACAACTGTCTTTCTGCCCACGTAACCCTACCTTATTGCTCCTCCATTGTCTTAGCCTTCTTTAAGCCAAGCCATCTTTCCACACCCTCTCACCACTCCAACCATCAGTCCGTAGGTCATTTCAGGCCCCTACCCTACCTCCCTATCCATTCATGCACCTTACCTCACTCACCCATCCTCCAAAATCCAATTTTAAAACATCCTGTAGAAATTTCTGAACATCCTGTAGAAATTCCTGAAACATCCTGTAGAACCCCTGCAGACTTCCTGTAGAAGCTCACAAACAAGGGTTTTTGGCAACCAAACTTTGTGAAACTCTCTGGAAGAGTGTTAGGGGATCCTTAGACCCTCTCTGTACCATCCCAACCTTTTCCAAGCATTTCTCCTCCTTGATCCACCCCTGCACAGTGAAAAGCAAGTTAAAAGCACATGCATGATAATTCTAATAACTTAGTCAAAAATACAAAAAGATGTTTTCTTCAAATAGAGGTAGTCTAGACACATGTATTTTACCTTCATAGAAGTAATGGCATCCCTTTCAGTAGTTTGCATGCTCTCCTTTGCGTCAGTAGGACTAGCTGGTAGAATTAGGGTTTGCTAGGGTTTGCGTTTCTTTTTGGCTTTCAGTTTCTTTCCGCAAGTAGATTAGCTTCCTTTGAGTTAGCTTTCATCCATCAATTAAAAAGCTTCTTCTAAGAGCTCATAGAAGTTGGCTTAAGCTCCTGGCGGACTTGTGCCAGCTGACCAAGTGACAGCTGTGGCAAGAGCTAGTACTTGTGCATACATCACCGTCGCTTCCAAGTTTGTTACGAACTACCGGGTTGATAAAATTAAAGAAGGGAGTCTCAGGAGTTGCAGCATTATTGCTGCAATACTGGGGCCCACCATCTACACAGACTCTTATCCCCGTAGAATCCTTTTTGTTTTGTATTACTCTCGGGATGACCCATTCCGTCTTATCCACCATGAAAATAATTCCCGCCTCTAGCATTTTGTTTATTTCTTTCTGGACCTTCTATTTGACTGTTGGGTTCAACTTGTATGGTATGTGCTTTACTAGCTTGGCATCAGGCTTCCGTACAATTTTCATTTCTCCTATGTCTCCCTTAATTCCTTTTATCTATGCAACTGATGATGGAAATAGATCTTTGTACTCCCATAGGAGATCAAAAATTTATTTTGTCGTGTGTTCATCCCAATAGTCTTTAGTTGATGCCAGCTTAGGTTTATCCTTCGTGCCAATATTAGGATTCCGCAACTTCACTGGGGGTAAGTGTAGAGAATCTGTTATAGGTCCCACCTGGATATCCCTCTCCCCTTCAATCTCATGGAATGTCAAGTACCATAACCCCTCCAGGTCGTCCTCGTTTGGTAATGTGTTCACCTTCCTACAAGCCATTGCTTCTAAGTATACTGACTCATAGAAGAACTGTAAGATCCTCTCATCGGTGCACCCATCCCATAACTAGCCTGATGTGAAGAGGATTCATTTTATAGCATGCAGAGACTCAGTTAGTCAGCTGTCACTATCCCTGAAAGAGAAACTGCTAATGAATTGTTCGGCTAGAGCGTCCCAATCTCTCGTTTGCCTTCTTACGTCTTCCTGTATATACCACGCTTGAGTAATTGTTCCTAATGTGTGTATGAACATGTGTACCCATAATTTCTTTGAAACTCCTTCTCAATTCCATCTGTCTTTAAAACTATCCAAGTGTTGTCAAGGATATGAGTTCCCCTTGTATTTTGCAAACTCTTGCGAGTACTCCCCCACATGATTGAATGTTTCCTTCATGGCTCTCTTGATCCTTTCCCAGTCCTGGAGGTAGTTGCGGTGGACCCCCAACCATAATGTTGGGGTCGATTATAGTTCAATTTTTAATAATGGTATTTTATGTTCGTCCCTTATAGTTCCGTCAACCTTGTTGAGAAATATATCTACTGAGTCTATACCATTGAAAGTGGGAAAGTCTCTTACCTGTCTCTTGATCCAATTGATGTGACCTGCTGTTGCGCAATGCCTGGTGTTGACTTCATATCTGCCCCTCTACCAATCATCCCATGCGGCTTCCGATCTAACCTCAGAGCTCTATATACCCCTCCAGCTAACCGATCCTTTAGCTGTTAGGTTTATGTAATCCTCTCTCTTCCCTGCTGTTAATCTGTAGAGTTGGTTTAACATTTATGGCCCTTCTCTGCTATCTATAGGTTCCATGAACTTGGGTCCCTGATACGGGTCTAGCGTCTAGATCACTCTTACTCCCTCTACTTTAAATATCATCAATTCCTTCTTCAAATCGATGATGGCATAATTCTCATAGGCCTAGTCGATGCCTTGCACTGTCGGGTAGGGATATTTGTCTCCCATAATACCTATCACCTCAAATACACGTGTGTCTTCACCCCTTCCATATCTACCTCTATGTTCTCCAGTCTCCCAATTGGAAGTATATAGTAATCGTTGTCCATCCACAATTGGATTGGTGAAAACTTCAGTTGAGGTTTCCCCAACGCCTCCCATGTTTTTCTTGGTAGAATGTTGACATCATAGCCCAGATCTAACATATTGTATTTGATTTGAAATCCTACAATTTTCACATCAATCTTGAATTCCATACCCGTTCTCTTCTTATTTCTTCTTACTCTCCTAGTGTGCTTCTCAGGTAAATTGGCAGATATTGTCCCTTCTTCAATCTCTTCCTCCGGTATGGCTACTTTCAGGATTCCCCATAGCTCCCATATCATCTGATCATTGTTGACAATCTGCAGGAACAACCTGAACTATTCCTTAATAGGGCGGACAACAGTGGTTTTTGGAAGGTTTGAAATCTTATCTCTCTAAGACTCTGTCTGCCCATTTGATGGTCTTGAGCCTCTAGTAGGGTTGTAAAACAATTTTTCTGCCTCCTGGTAGTATTGTTTTTTTTCCCAAGGTTGTATGAAAACTTTGGTGAGGCTACTCGGATGATTTTTGGTTGGAATGGGGTGCCCTGGTCAGCCCCAATCTTTTTTTGCTGAGGGTAACTATGTTTATGTTTGGCAGCGGGACTACCTATGTAACCCTGGGTTTTGCATTGATTAGATTCATCCCTCGTTTCTTGTTCCACTCCTCCCATCTTGCGATCATCTCTGAGAAATCCTCTGTTGCATGGGCATTGACCTTGCACTATGAGCACTAGGGTATCCTTGGTAGGGGGTAGTCCTGTGTGACATGTCCCTCTTGGTCACAATTATAGAAACGAACAAGTCCCATGCTCCCTACCCTTCCTCCTCTCGTTCCTCCTCCTCCTCACCCACTGCAAGTAGTCTCAATGATCCTGAAGGTCGAAAGGTCTAGCCGATCTGCTAGCACATCTAACACTTGACATTGGTCTAGGTGGTGGGTTATGGATGTGCATAAATCACAATAGTTTTATTCAGGGCATTCAAATTGTTTTGCAATATTGGGCATAAGTGTAGTGGGTGTCCATACCCCCTATACACTTCACAGTACTCTGGTTGGTTGCAGACCGAAAATGTGCCTTGTGACCCTACCGCTGTGATTCCTACTGGAGGTGGGGACCTTGATGGTACCCCTGGCCCTAATGCGGCACCCATGACCCTCAGTCTTGGGCACTCAGTGGCAACGTGACCCTCCACTAGAAATTTGGTACACCATACATTCGGTCTCGCTGTGCGCATTGGATGTAGATATTTCAACTTCTCCATTAGGCTTTCAATTTGGTGTTGGAGGTCCAAGATAGAGGGGTCATGAGAAGCAGCTCCCCATCGATATTCATGTAGATATCCCGCCATAGCATCTATTTGGGTTTCTTTCTCTAGAGCATCCTACAGTGTCTCGATTTTCTGTTGTGTTAGTGGCGTCTAGGTGAGGGGTAACAAGGCTTTGATGAACCAATCCCTCTGGTGATTTGGATACAAATTGCATCTTTAAAACGTTTCATTAGTTCCCAGGGAATTTCTTCCTCCTGCTACTTTATCTCCTAGAGCTCTGACAACCCTTGCTGATCCGTCTGGGGAAGTTTGAATTCTTGTACAAAATTTCTCTTAATCTCATCCATCGTTGGGTTTTGATGTAACTCCGAAAATTTTATGAACCACCTTAGGGCCCTTTCTCTGAGAGTGGTCTGGAACTCTATCAACTTCACATTGTCGGGCGTCTGACGAGCCTTCCATATAGCCTCACATAAGTACCAGTGTTGCTCTAGTCTTCATTTCCTCTACTGAATAATTCTGGATATCTTGTAAATGACCCGACCATTGTGGATTGCATTCGTGCTAAAAGCACAAAGCCTTGTAATCCCGAATGTTGAGATACTTGTAATTCAAAATTACCATTACTACTATTTCCACTACTACTAGTAGGGAGTTGTCTTTAGTGCGAATTTTTGGACTTTCTGGTGCCGAAATTCGGTGTAAACATTTGAGGTGAAATCTTGATTTATGATATTTAAATTGGTTTTTTAACTGTATGTATGGATTCAAAACTCTGAAAAACCGTAGGGCACTTTGATTATGCAGGGGTTACCCATCAAGCTTGTGATTCCAATAAATTCCTGTCGGATTTCAGAGAAATTATACCTAAAAAAACCCACCGGAAAAGCTTCCAAAATGTCTCACTAAAGAAAACACGCTACTAGAAGTACAAGCCTTATAGTTAACATGCATATTATGCACTCTTATCGTCTTAAGAAACTTAGAAACAAATTTACCAGGGTTGTTGTAGAGTACCAGGGGAAGGTTGGGGGGAACACTACCTGAGCTTCGAGGGGTTGGATCTTTGATTCTTTTGGAAACCTCATTCTCTGCGAACAATCTCCTCATCACAAAGCACTTCTCCTCCTCCACATCTTCCTTTGAGTCAATGTGACCAATTCCATTGGACCCCTCCTTCGCAACTGGCGAGGGAGGGCTCCTAGCACCCTTAGGACTTCCATTAGTCCCTGCTGTCTCTATCCATTTCGCCGAGTTCTTCTCCATTATGTCTTCCTCTTTCAGGCTCCTCAAAACTACTTCTGCTTGGTGTAGTTCTTCCGACTACCTTTTAATCGCCTGCGTGGCCCTTTCCTGCCATTTCTCTGCTATCCGTGCCCTCCTCTACACTCTCACTTCCCTAGCCCTTCGTGAATCCTATGCGTCCATCCTTCTAATGACCTCATGATACCTTACTCGATATCATTTCTCCCCTTATATCCTCCCCCCAGTACTAAGGGTTTATGTTTCCATGCTTAAACCTTAAAATATAAGAAAACCTTCTTCCACCATTAAGACTTTAATCCAGAGAGGTACTTCTTTCAACAACTTCCCTCTTAAACCCGCTCGAAACACAACATCGAATTTTGAAAAGGAATGGTAGATTTCTACTGTGAACTTGACAGCGTACCCCTCCAATGTGGTTTTCACCCAGAAATCTACTTCTCTTGTCATATCCGTGTCAAGATTGTAGATCGCCTCAAGATTCATAGGAGTCTAGTCGCGACGAGACAATGTCTGTCCTCTTGACCTATCCTTCACTTGCAATCTCCACAAGTAGTTGTACAGTTCCTATGGAAACTTACACCAGAAGATCTCGTACTGATTACTTAAAACCTCTGAGTATAGAACTTCATCTTTCAATTTAGAAACAACTTGATTGCGAAGTAGAGCTTGCTGAGACACAAACCAATCCACTTGATCGTCCCACCAATTCGGTATTTCCTTCTTAAAATTCCTCGATACCATATTTTTAACCCTCCTCTTTTATTTCAGGTCCTCACAATGGAACCATTTGTTGACACAAAAATGATAGCAAAGTTGAGACCCTGGGTTCGGGTGCAAGGGGCCAACAAGGTTCCAATGTAGTCTAGAGCAACGTCAACATTTTGACCTTTCCTAGAGAGGGCAAGGAGTCTCACCCGAGACGTGCCACAATTGAAGTTAGATGAGGGTGGAATTAGGCGAAAAAGGAGTCATATCAAGTAGATGAGACCACAATATAATAGTTTAACATCTACATTAAACCAATCACAATGATCTACTCATGCCATATCAGGAAACTATATAACTAGATGCATTCATTAAAATTTTTAAAGAGTCAACACGGAGCTTAAGAACCAAACGTGGATCTGAATCATCTCTTCCATTAACATAACATAAAGTGGTACATAAGGCTCAAGGCCTGATCATCAATAAAATGAATAACACAAACATCATAAACAGACACAGACAAGACCATGGAGTTGTTCACATTCCTCCACAAAACAGGAATGCTCTAACTATCACCGACTCACTCGATTGACAAAAAAAAACCCTCCTTTGCTCTTTCTTCTACTTTTTATCCTCTACCATGTGCTCAGACTACCAGTTCTTCCTTCCTTATGCTCAACTGCCTTCCTTATTGGTTTCCTTTGTTCTCTCCTTGCTCGACCGTTCCTACTCCTTTCCGCCACCTTTCCGTGACTTCCAGTCATCTTCTAGTTTATATTCTTCCCTCGGTTATGAACTCCGCAACTCCAACGTTGTCCCTGCCACTTGTCATCAAATTCCTTCTCCACAAAATCTCAAAAAAATGGCCCCAATAATGTTTGCATTAATCAAATGAATAGATATGTATTCCAATTTCTTTTGGTTAATTGAGCACAACCTATAAGTGAATAACCTATCTCTCTACCCACTGAAGGCCTCCAAACTAGACATAGTCAAAATTTTCCTCGGCTTGAGCTCCTATTTCCTTGCATTTTTCCTTAAAGAATTAGGCCCCTATTTCTAGTAAATTCCTCTAATTGAATTGCACAATTCCTTAGGCTGATCATCTGACTGCATGCAACACCTGTACACTCAAGACTAGTATACAATTGATGTTACAATGCCTTGGAATCTCCACCTCAACTGGGTAACCTGAATTCTCTACATCCACTAGCTATTTTGGGCTGATTGATCGGTTAACTATATGATCACTGAGTTTGATTGAAGTCCCACTACTTAACTGAGCTTCCACTAGTTCCTCCAAAAGTTGGAACTACTTTAACTGAAAACAACCTGAGATAACTAATCTTGATTGCTACAAATTAGCAATCACACATGCTGAACTGAAATCTAACTCCTCCAAGTCAAATTTACTGAGTAAACTGGATGACACAAGCCATGTCACACAATTTAACATCTTCCAAGTTGTCTGTTGATGTGGAAATTCGATATTTCTCAATTTAATCAAGGCAAATCAAATTGAGAATTTCTTGCTACATTTTTCAACACTCCCTCAACAAGAAAGGGATTATCAACCACATCTATCCTACACCTGTGGAACTCAAACTTCCTTCTTGACAAGGCCTTTGTGAAAATTTCAACATCTTGTTCCTCTATCAGAATGTACTATAACAAGATAACGAATATATATATCCTTGGATCGGTTGTGAAAAACAAGATTTTTAGAGAAATTGATACAAATATGATTATCACTGTATATCACAGTTGGATCCATCATCTGACCAAACACTCAAACAAGTATCTTTCTCATCTAGATTTCCCCACATGATGCTTGACTAGTAGCCATGTATTATGCTTCTACTAAGCTGAGTGCCACAAATCTTTTCTTCCTGCTATACCAAAAAACCACTGCAGGGCAAAAACTAAAAATTCCACTTGATGTATGACCTCCTTGCTCAATCTACATTTGTGAAGCCACATAGCTTCACTCCCCTTGTCTATCTATGCCATAGTCCAAACTGAGTAGTGCCTTTGAGGTAACATAGAACATGCTTAGCTTCCCTCCAAAATAATTTAGCTGGCCTAACCATAGCTTTGCTTAGCTGGTTGACTGTATAGCACATATCTGGTCATGTGTTCACAAGATACATTAGTGAGCCCACCAACTGCCGGTAAACAATAGCATCCACTTCCTCACCTAAAGTGGAATCCTCCTTCCTCCAACTGGAAACTAGAGGCGTCTCTATGAAGAACCTCTGAAGTA
Organism: Pinus tabuliformis; assembly: GCA_031772625.1. Lineage (NCBI taxonomy): Eukaryota > Viridiplantae > Streptophyta > Pinopsida > Pinales > Pinaceae > Pinus > Pinus tabuliformis. The sequence goes on along the minus strand of CM062818.1, from coordinate 1,389,912,965 downwards.
TCTTGTTGGCATACTTTCCCTGAGAGACAAACAATTCCCTGTTGCCTTGCCATACTTCCAATCTGAGGAAGTAATGCATGATACCCATGTCCTTCATTTCAAACTCTCTTGCAAGGTCATTGAAATATCTGATTAGATTCTCATCACTAGTTAAAATAAATTCATCAACATATAAGACAATAATCAACAATTTACCTTCTACCAAGATATGATAGAGGTTTTCACCCGCTTCACTTTTGGTGAAGCCCAAACTAGTGAGATAGTTATTGATCCTAGTGTACCAAACACAGGTTGCTTACTTAAGACCATACAACACTCACTTGAGTATGCACACATGATACTCTTGATCAAAAGTCTCGAAGCCTTATGGTTTATTTATATATACCTCCTCCTCAATAACTCCATTCAGGAATGTTGTTTTTACATCCATCTGGTGGATATTCCACCCCATCTGTGCAACCAAAGAAATAATTGATCTAATAGATGAGTACCTTGATATAAGAGAAAAGATATCCTCTTAGTCAATCCCCTTAACTTGAGAGCACCCCTTGGCCACAAATTTGGCCTTGTACTCTTCTATGATTCCTTTTGTTGCATGATTTACCTTGAAGGTCCATCTCGAACCCACAACTGATTTGTCTGCTGGTCTTGGGACCACTTCCCAAACACTATTTTTTACAATGGATTCATATTCCTCCACTATTTCATCAAACCATACATATTTATCTACTACTTATTCGAAAGAGGATGGCTTAGTCTCTACAAGCTTGGTCATTAGATCCATGTAGCCAATGTACCGATTTGGTGACCTTCTCTTCCTGCACTGATTTAAAGGAGAACCCACATTCTCCCTCACATCTTGCACAAGTATATCAACATACCTGGTCCTTTTCCTGCCTTCTCTGGATGGTTCTTCTTGAGTGTCTGTCTCCAATCCCTTCTCCTCAATTTGTGGATGCTCCACAACTTCCTGAGGCTCCTCCTTTGGAGTTAAAATCTTGTTTTTCGGTGGGATCTGAAGCTCCATCTCAATTGAGCATCGCATTGATTTATATTCATCAAATTTTACATCCCTTCACATAAATATGAGCCAGAGGGAAGGAAAGTATGCACGATAGTTGTGGGGAGTTTCTGTGTATCCCACAAATACCCCAATTCTGCTATTGGTTCTAGCTTTTTCCTTGATTCTTTGGAGACATGGTAGTAAACAAAGGCTCCAAAAATCATGAAGTGTGATGCATCTGGCTTTATCCCTGAGAAAGCTTCCTATGATGTAATCATTCCCATAATCTGATGAGGACTCTGGTTATGCAAATAGACTGATTTTTTGCATGCCTCGGCCCACAAATTTAGAGGTAGGCCTTGATCATGAACATTGCCCTTGCTGCTCCCACAATGCTACGATTCTTTCTCTCAACCACCCCATTATGCTGTGGGTTGTGGGGTGCTATCAACTCTCATCATATGCCTTCTCTTGCATATAAAATTTTAAATTCATTTGACATGTACTCATCTCCATTATTGCTCCTAAGATCCTTCACCTTCTTGCCCGTTTCTTTCTCAACCAGTGCCTTGAATTCTATGAATTTGGAGAATGTCTCATCCTTATTTCACATGAAGAAGATCCAACACTTCCATGCTAAGTGATTAATAAAAATGACAAAAATATTGTGCCTGGAAGTGGAGCCTATTGAGAAAGGTCCACAAAAATCAGAGTGGACCCTTTCCAGGACTGCATGTGCTTTGCTGTCCCGATCATGGAATGTGGATTTTGTGTACTTCCCCAAAGTACATCCTTTGCATTCATCTTACTACTCAAGTGCTCCTTTGGGGAGGCCTGTGGTTATCTGCTACATGATCTTTAGAGCACCATGATGAAAATGGCCAATCATTCTATGGAAATGTTCACCGACATCGTGGCTCTGCATCTTCTCTGGCTTTGTGCTCATTGCATCACAATCCTCCACATACAAATTGTATTATTTCTTAAAATGAACCTCGATCTACTTCACCTGATGATCTTTAGAGCACCATGATGCAAATGGCCAAGCATTCTATGGAAAATTTCATCGACATCGTAGCTCCGCATCTACTCTAGCTTTGTGCTCATTGCATCACAATCCTCCACATACAACTTGTATTATTTCTTCAAATGAACCTCGATCTACTTCACCTGTCCCGTAGCTATGTGTCGCAAGAATTCCTTTCCTTTTTTGAAGATCACATCATAACCACGGTATTCCAAAACTACAATAGAGATGATATTTTTCTTTAGGCTCAGAATGAACATGACATCCTTGAGCCTGAGGGGGGATCTTGACTCCCTCTGAAAGGTGAATGTACCAATCCCGGTCACGCTATACCTTCTATCATCCTTTGTCTTGATGTGCATATGCAAATAATTTTCCTCCAGGTCACTAAAAAAGTTTCCACACCTTGTCATGTAGAATAATGCACTTGATTCCAAGTACCACATGCTCCCCATCACTCTGCTGGCAAAAAAATGCAAGCATGAACCGTGAAGCCAAAGCTTCACCTTTTTCTCCTCCTAAGGTATTCTTGATTTCCTTATTGTGTGGAAACTTTGTGGCATAGTGCCCGAATTCATGAAAATGAAAGCATTTAATTTCTGACAAATATTTATTCTTGACCCATTTACTAGACTTTGTTTTGGATTGGGATTTCTTCCCTTTTACCTTCTTTTACTTTCCATCCAATGAAAATTTTTCTTCATCCTCACCCTTGGATGAACTCCCATCTTTAGTATTCCACCTTATTTCCTCCTATACCAAATCAGACCATAAACACTCCCAATTCGATAGTTTATCCCTCTTGTTCACCGAATATTGATAGCTATGCCAACTATTGTGAAGGCTCAAAAGGGCTAGGCTTACTAAGTGTTGTAGCAGCTACAACCACCCTCTAAATTTTTTCTATGCTTTGATTTTGGAGCCCTCCTTACTATCCACATGAGCTTATCTTGTATTGTTTTCAGGTATTCATGCTTCGACTGAGACTTATATTTTTCATTTGTGTTTGTGTTTGCTTGTTTTTGTCAGCCCTATTGGCATATGGCCCAAAATAGATCCAAATATGCTCTGTAAGTCTTCAAAAGCCATTAAAAATCATGCCAAAGATCAATACCACCGCAGGAGAAGAAACCTTAGAGCAGCCGGAAAGCACTATTGGGAGGCAAAAACACATAAAATCAATGAAAAAGCCAAGTATCAGAGGCATACACAGTCAAACGCATAGAAGCCGTCAGATCTGGCCGATCAACGGTCTAGATCTGATCGGAAATCGAATTTGGCATAGGCAGACAGTGGCAATCGGCGCAGACCATGTGGAACTTGCGACATCGATCAGCGATGCAACATGGACCATCGATCAAGCTCGCAGATCGACAGCCCATATCGCATCGCAGGATCACTATCGGGGACTAAAAAGGAGCGCTAGCAATGGATCGGGGCATGAGCGATATGCGATTGCGACTAGTCGCATCACAATATCGCATCGGAGTTTCACAGAGGCGTGATTAACCAGACCAGATGGTTATATAAATAGGATTTCATAGATTTTGATATCCGCAGAAAGCCATTTTTTAATGTATTTCGCAGTTTTTTGTTATTTAACAAAATACAAAGGGAACCCTAGAGCAGCGCTGATGCGATAAGACCCAAACTCGAAAGGGTTCGGGAATGAAAATATATAATATTTTCAAGTTTGCCAAAGCCATTTTTCATGTATTTTCAATGTGTTTTACGTATTTTAGAATACAAAGGAAATACATAGGGACATGTCGTCTGCGACATGCGATAGCGACCCTAAGGGCAGATCCGATAGATGAATAGGCCATATCTGGGGACTTTTGAAGTCCGAAATGTTGAGAGCTTGGCGGGATTTCTCACAGTTGCAACATTTTCTGTTTAAAACATAAAACAATCATTGTTCACATTTAAAAGGATAATAGAGGCCCGAAGACCCATTCTATCACAGAGCAGAGGCCGGGAAACAATTGCCGGGAGACAGAGGCCGGAAAGTGATCATGGAGCATCACAGGACGATGCAGCCCGAAATGGAAATATCATGGAGTAGACAACACAGCTCATCCAAAACAACAGAAGTGATTGTGGGGCATCTCTGGCACGAGAGAGCTCCCAGACAGCACAACAAACTAACAAAATGCAGTTACTCTGCTATCAGAAGAAGAAACCTACGAGCCCATGCTTGGCTAGTTAGGGAATCAAACAGTTAAAGGGACAGAGAGGATGGATTAAGACTCCGAGCATTTGAGAGCTCAAGAGCATTGTAAAAGGCCTATAAATGGCTGAAATCTAAATAAATGAAGGGTTCAACTTCTGGAGACTGTAGATACTCTATTCCTTATAGCTTCTCATCTTCATTCTAGTAATACAAGCTTCTTTTTCTGTTACATGTTCAATATCCATTTCTCTTCTGTTCCAAGCTTGCACTTGGATAGTCTATGCATGATTTCTTCTGTGTCTAATGCCAGATAACTGCCATCTTATCTCTGCATTGATAAATTGGATTTGCAATTGAATAGGTTATTCATGTTTTATTTTGTGTCTAATGCCAGATAACTGTCATCTTATCTCCGCGTTGATAAATTAGATTTGCAAGATTCATTTACTTCCTGTAGCTAGCCATTCATATATGTTTATGTATGCATATACTGGTACAGTCAGTATTCTCCATCTATCAATTGAATCTATAAACTATTGAGCATTAATGGTCTAAAGCTTTGTCAAGCTGAGGGTGTTCATGCATGTCTTGAGTAAAAAACAGAGTTGAAACAGTTATTTGGCTTGATCCAAACCTTATCCATTCCAACAGTTCAGAGAACAATATTGAAGCTATGTTACCAAGCATCTCCGAGCTACAACCTAGTAGAGTTTCCTGGAGTGATAACATAATTGGCACCATTGCTGGGGAGAGGAGACTGAAGCTCAGCTTCCTTGGGAGACGACACAGATCCATCTTTGATGATAGCCAAAGTCTGGGCACTTTTTTGGTTGTAATCATCTATATGGTGACTCGAGTGAATGCCGAACCTTTTTGGCGACTCCACTTCATAGTTATGGCTCAGTTTGTGAGGCATACTTGGAGAAATCCTCAGAAGCCACAAGCTGACACAGTATCTGATCTTGAAAAAATCATCAAAGAAAGAAAGGTATTGCAGAAAGGAGCATTAGGTTCAGGTAAATCTAAATAATATTCTATATCTCTTCAAGAAAATTCTGTAATAGAACAAATAATTGTTGAGAGTATAGCTTCTAATACTACCAGCGAAGAAAAAATCTCAGAGATTCATAAAACTCCTTATTCTTTAGGTTCTCCTTTTGTTGTAAGCCCAAAGGAAACCTCACCTCCTATCCTTTTCATGTATTTTCAATGTTTTTTACGTATTTCAGAATACAAAGAAAATAAACAGGGACAGGCCATCTGTGACACGCGATAGCGACCCTAAGGGCGGACCCGATAGATGAATAGGCCATATCTGAGGACTCTTGAAGTTCGAAATGTTGAGAGCTTGGCGAGATTTCTCACAGTTGCAGCGTTTTCTGTTCACAACAAAAAACAATCATTGTTCACATTTAAAAGGATAATAAAGGCCCGAAGACCCATTCTATCACAGAGCAGAGGCTAGGAAATAGAGGTCGGAAAGCGATCATGGATCATCACAGGACAATGCAACCCGAAATGGAAATATCATGGAGCAGACAACACAACTCATCCAAAACAACAAAAGTGATTGTGGGGCATATTTGGCACAAAAGAGCTCCCAGACAACACAAAAAACTTACAGAATGTAGTTACTCTGTTGTCAGAAGAATAAACCTCCGAGCCCACGCTTGCCTAGTCAAGGCATCAAACAGTTAAAGGGACAGAGAGGATAGATTAAGACTCCGAGCCTTTGAGAGCTCAGGAGCATTGTAAAAGGCCTATAAATGGCTGAAAGCTAAATGTATGAAGGGTTCAACTTCTAGAGACTGTAGATACTCTGTTCCTTGCAGCTTCTCATCTTCATTCCAGTAATACAAGCTTCTTTTGCTGTTACATGTTCAATATCCATTTCTCTTCTGTTTTAAGCTTGCACTTGGATAGTCTATTCGTGATTTCTTCTGTGTCTAATGCCAGATAACTTCCATCTTATCTCTGCATTGATAAATTGGATTTGCAATTGAATAGGTTATTCATGTTTTCTTCTGTGTCTAATGCTAGATAAATGTCATCTTATCTCTGCGTTGATAAATTAGATTTGCAAGCTTCATTTACTTCCTATAGCTATCCGTTCATATATGTTTATGTATGCATCTGCTGGTACAGTTAGTATTCTCCATCTATCCATTGAATCTATAAACTATTGAGCATTAGGGGTTTAAGGCCTTGTCAAGTTGAGGGTGTTCATGCATGTCTTGAGTAAAAGATAGAGTTGAAACGGTTATCTGGCTTGATCCAAACCTTCATACATTCCAATAGTTCAGAGAACAATATTGAAGATTATAGGTTACTAGGCATCTCCGAGCTACAACCTAGGAGAGTTTCCTGGAGTGATAACAGTTTCCACACTTAACTGATCTTTCTAACTCACAAGATGATCTCCCAAATTGGTCACACAATAGTTATAGGCTTGCCTCTAGAAACTGTGCAATCCTTGAGGGTAAGCAATCTTGATGATTGGAATTGCGTAGTTCAGATTAGCAGTTAGCCTTAAGCTCAAAAACTTCATAGTCATGTAAGGAAACCTAACACTGAGCCTAGAAAATGCACAATCCATCATTGATCTCAGAAACTGCGTAATGCATTGAGACGGAAAGTTGCCTAGTTCCCCAAAATTTCACAATATTTACAAGCAACATGCATGGAAAGTTTCTCCAAAAAAAGAAAAAAAATTAAAAAGAAAAAATAATCCCTAAAAAATAGGGATCCATTATTAGTATCCCGAAGGAGGCACATTTGCTATTTTTAGAAACTTCTTCCAAGTGTTGTTTTTACTTGATTTTAGGCATGTGCACCATAAAACCTAATTTTCCCAAACCTATTTAATCGACACATCTAGAGCTCATTTTCACCTTCAATATTGGAGCTATAGTATTTTTGAGGAGATTAAGGAACCTTCGGTGTGTTTGTCATCACTTTTTAGGGCGAGTTTCTATTTTATCATATTTTTCTGCTTTTTTTGTTGCTTTTGGTCGTTTCGCTTGTGTGAGTGTTGTTTCGATTATTTATATTCATAGTTGTTGGCGTTTATTTTATATTTGAAAAGTGTTGTTATGAGTTGTCATTTTCCTTTCACAGGTGTCACATTGTTTTTCTTGTTTTTGCACCAATGGTCACCATTGTAGCGACTCTCCTCACATACTTTATTTTCCTTCTGTTTGTTTAGTTTCTGTACTTGATATACATTTATTCATTCATACTCAGTCATATCAACACCTAATATCACATCAGTACTCACTTCTTCTCATTTTTCACACTTCCACACTGGCATATATGCACTTTCCTTGGGCATATTTTTCCTTACCAAGTTGGGAATTGTGATATCCTAAGGCTCAAGCTGAGAACTTGGCCTATGGAATTGCACAGTGCACAGTACATGTTGGCCCAACCATGCATTTCGCAATTCTAGAGCTAAGCCTCTCACCTTGGCCACTAAGACTATGTAATGCACACTCTTCCAGTCTCTGCCTAGGCTGAACTACGCATTGTGTAGTCTCAAGCCTCAGGATGCACCCTTAGCTGCTAGGACTGTGTAGTTCCCACAACCAATCTCCCTTGTTTGTTGATGAAAACTGTGCAATCCCTCTCATAAGTTGACTAATTTTCTACTTGATCATGCTTTGAAGTCATATTTGCAAAAGATAATGTTTGCTTTCCATGAGTGTCCTTTTTGTCCCACAGGTACCACACTTATGAAACAATTCTCTCCAGCTGTCATTGTTACCATGGAACCAAAGGGAGCTACTTTGAAAGAGAGCATTGAAATCAGTATTGGGGAAGCAGTTGAGAAGACACCAGTAGAATTTATAGTGTATGCAGACACTTAAATTTTTATGGAAAAGGGGTCAACGATAACATGGAAAAAAGTTAATGAAGCTCTTTCAACAAATAGCCTTGAGGCATATTTATAGGACGGACAAGTTTATCTCAGTATCTGACAATTACGACTACATAGGGTTGCATGCATATATCCAACCTTCCCATGTGAAGATTTCATTAGCTAGATTGTTTCACATATTAATGAGAAGACCATGACATTGAGCAGTGATAGCGGACATAATCTTGCTACCTTTCTGGAAGAAGATTATTAGTGCATGTATCACTTTCCTGAGCTAGTGAAGCTCATGGAATCATTTTTCTATGCTACCAATAGCTATGTGAACACAATAGATATTGGTAAAGGCTAGGTGAAAGAGCCATGAAAGTTTCGACAAACACCCACCCATTCATACAAGACAAAGTCCCTCAGGAAGGCCTAACAACTCTTGGTTATCTTAGCTTGCAGGATCCATTGTCAGAAATGCACGTAGACCTTTCTTGAAGGGTGGGAAGTCTTATTGAACTAGGTTGTGAAATAGGGGAAGCCATTCAACTGGTCAGATATGTTGGCTCAACTGTTGAGAGCCCATCTAGCATAGGCCTAGAGTCTTCCCGAGGGTGAGAAAGCAAGGTTTTATATGTATGCATATTTACTAGATGTAATTTGTGCACAATATCAATTTCTTGGCATGAATTGGACACGGAAACCATGAGAAACTATCGTGCACATCTATTGAAAGCTGTTGTTAGATTGCAGTAATCAAGGAGTAATGGAACAACTAACTGACCATTTCATCATCTCGCTCTACAAGCTCATATTTGAAGAAGAACCACTTTGTATGTCATGAGGAGCAATGGAGGCAATAACAAAGATCACAGATTGGTATGCCTCAACAGGTGGCACCTTCCTTACAGTTTTCAAAGAAGAGAAGCCGCCACATGTTTTGCTAAGGTATTCCACTGACAAGCTTGTCATGCAAGAAGTGTTATATCATCTCACCATAGAGTTGTCAAAAACTTTGCATAAGAAGAAGAAAGAACCATGGACCTGTTGAAGCCCCGAAAATCGGGTCGACAACAAGGGGGATACCCGCCTGGTCCGGACCTTGGTTGGCAGCTCCTTATCCATTTGGTATAGTGGGTCCGACTAGGGATAATGGGACCAGTTTCCCAATCTATGGGTGTGTGTGTGTAGAATTGGATGTTGCTGATCTAACAGTTCCTATCTAAGCTATTCTAATTCAAACTTTAATCTAATTCTATGCTATTGTAATCTAATAAACAACACATCTAAATCTATGCTAACCCGGGATGTAATTCTTCTATTATGAGATCTAAAGAGATTTCAAATAACAACTGGTATTAAAGATCATTCAGCGATTATAAGAAAGGAAATCAATTAAGATGAACTATTTCGCATAAAAATTTAGACGAAATAGTTGTGAACAACATATCGCATAATGAGATATTCATACATTAAACATAATAAATAGCTACCACCGTACAAAAGTGCCAAATGATATCTCAAGCATTCATGCAATAATATATAAACAACTAAAAACTATATATCACTTTAACATATAAGCAGAAATGGTCAAGAGATAAAAGTATCATTTATGACTGGTCCTACTCATAAGCTTCAAGCAACAATGATTTATCTCTCCTTTCTCTAACATCTACTAAGAGTACAAAACTGCAACATTAGTAGCAGATATCAAACGCAAACATCAACAAATCTTGATCCATTCATTCACCAAAACCTCCTTTGAGGGTGCAAAAGTGCATGTTCTGAGGACAAGTTTTTGATAAATTTCTGGACCCTTCTCTAAATGCATGAGAAGGGTTTAAATACTACTTCCTAAATCTAATAATAGTTTATTTACAAAAATTCAGGATGCGGTTTAAAATGACCGCCCTTTTTCTAAGCAAAATTTAAAGTCAAAATTAAATTCAGAACTAAACTACTTTTATATCTGGTCTTTAAAACTGCATGTATTCAGCATTGGTTTAAGGAGAGTCAGCTGGATAACTTCTGCTTTGAGCTGGGCTGAGAAAACGGAATCGATGAGAGCTGGTACCATCTTTTCGACTGCATTTATGATACACTTCACAGTCATCCACCGACTATGCGACTTTACCAAGTATGTCCAGTAACATTCCCAATTTAACCCGTTCAGCGCTTGGATTGCTTTTCCCTTTTCTTGCGCTCTCTGCTTCCATTCAGTCTCTAGTTGTAGTTTGTTCGGTAAATACCCCGGGGTGGTTTTTGCGATCAAATTTTCTCTGTGCAAATTCTCATTTACACAGTCAATAAGAATGCTTGCTGTCATGGCTGCTGTTTCTGCCGCTTGTTCTGCCTCCCTGATTTGATCATCCCACTTGTTAAAGAGTAGCTCTTTATGATTCTCATTTATTCTTGGTGCGCCTGCTCTTTTTCCCTCGTCTTCATCCTGCCAAGCCAAGTACTCAGTCACCCGTTTATCAATTAGATCATAGTCACTTCGTAAGTCGACCACTTGATTAGTGATCTTATCACTCATTTCACAATAATAATTCCACTGTGATATCTTTTGGCCCAAAACTTCTTGCTGCTGCAGCAATTGTTCATTCAAGGAAATAGATTCTGAAATAAACTCTGTGAGCTTAGGGTCGTCTCTGTGCATCTCTTGTAAATCCTGTAACTCTTTTCCCTTCTCGTCCAAACTTCTCTGATAACCTATCTGCATTTGCTGGAAGTCCTCCTGCAACTTTTCAAGCTGTTTGTGTGCCTCATTATTAGTGTTGGCTTGTTGCAATTGTAGTTGCAGTACCTGTATTTGATCTTCTCGCTCTTTCAACAATTTTTGTACTTCTGATGCTTTGTCAATAGTCGCAGAGGCATACGCTCCTACGATCTGAGATAGTTTGGTGAGATTTTCAGTGGGATTACTGGTGGGATCTTTCCATAAGACATCTAATTGCTCTGCATCTTGAGAGAGTGTATTTTCTAATTTCCTTTTCTTTCTCTGTCTTCTTACCACTGCTTTATGTTGGGGACTATAAAATATGTCCAAAAAGGGAATTTCTTCTACATTAAGTAGAAGCTTAGAAGATGGAGCAATAGGAATATGCTCTGTTTCTGAGACTTCGCTGATATGGTTGTGACTACTTCCTTTGCTACCTGTGTATTGCTCACAGGTGTTTTTGGGGCTTGTCCTTCAAGATTGATCAGTTCGTTGAAGGTTTCCCATTCCTTATCTAATTCTGTCGTGACTGGTGGTGCTTCAATGACGAGAGGGGGAGGATCTCTTTGCGGGGAGGTAATAAACTGTTGTTGTGGAAGTTCCATCGACTGAGCGGTGTCCTTAGTTGATTTTTCGCTCCTATCTTGGTCATTTCCGGATCTTTTAGAGTGTTCAGGCATTTCTTGTTCTGACTTGGATTTAGCTCCGTTAGTGCTTGAACTCCCACTGAGACTAACGCTTGGAGTTGGTTCTCTTGCAGACAGTCGTAGCTTTTCTAGAGGAATACTGGCTAGTCTTCTTTCTCTGTATACCATGAACTTTTGAAAGTCTTTTGGAGACAATTGCAATTAGGTTTCACACAAAATCTCTTGAAGTGAGCTTTTATGTTGGAATATATCATCAAATAAATCATTTTTTCCAAAGAACACTTTTATCTTGACTATAGTTGTGAAATTCTGGGCAACCTCTTTCAGGTCAAATGGTCTTCCAAGGAATTTAAATAATTGTAAACACGTCATATTCTGTACTTCAGTGAACGCATGACCTACATCAAACAGCGAAAAGGCCCCACAAGCCACAGGAAACTGTGGCCATATAGCCTTATTTTTGTCCTTTAAGTCTTTAGCTAGGCCGCCTTATGAACAGGTTTGATATGCAATTTCTCGAGCTAGGAGTTTATCAGGGATATACAAGGGTAGAACATGAGGGGGTGTAGTACTTCCAAATACTCTAACATAAGTGAAAAATTCTTCTCCGAACCATCTTGCGATGGGGAGGATATCTATCTGTGCTTCAGGTGAGCACCTCGGGGGTTCTTTATCATACAACATTCTATACAAAGGCAGCATAAGTCCGTGACAAATCTGGTAGAAATATGGAGTGAACTGAGAGTCCCACAATATCTTATGATAGACATGGATGGGTAAGGGGTCTTGAGTTGTCCACTTCCAACCCATAACAGGGAACTTAGAAACATAACATATTGAATCCATAACATATGCGGCTAGGTAAAAAGGAGGATAAATCCTTTGAGACGTAGATCTTTTGGACCGGTAACTGACAATAGCCGTGATTAGGTTATCAGATAAAATTTTGGCCCAATCTACAATAGTGGCATTTGTGGCAGCATCTAGTAATGGTAACCATTCGGATGAAAATTTGTTGATATCTGGCATTCCAAATAATCTACAGAGCATGGAAGCAGCAAAGCAATATGGGGAGGTAAGGGAACCAGTACTATACATACCATGTTTATCCTTCTTGAGCGGTTCATCTTTCCTGGACCGGTGTTTGGTGGTTTCTGACAGGTCCGGGTTCTCCTTCACGAATTTCTCTATGAATTGCGTGTTATAAGTTGCCTGTGGTTCAGGCAGATGATACATAAGATTTAAGTCCTGTGCAGTGAATGACCCGATGAGCCCTTGACCATGAACCTTGAACTGTCTATTTTTCATTTCTGCGCTATCAAGTATCCACTTGACCATGTCTGTTTATGGGAGAATTTTTGGCCTTGCTGCTATCTGATGTAGGAATGAGCATGCTAGCTCTTCTAGGGATGCTTCAGAAGAACTCTATGAGCCTGCGACAATAGTAACTTTCATTACTCTGGGATTCTCTTCTTCGAGCAATCTGTACATGCCTTCCCATGTAGCTATTCCTGCGTCTTTGTTACAAGCTGTGTCTGTATATAAGGGTGCCATTTCCTTTTCTTTGGAGCTCGGGGTTTTGTTTTTCTTCCCCATTTCAGCCTGCATATTGCTTTGTATCGTCCTTCGTTCTCCGTTCCTGCAATTCACAAGTGAAATGGAAATGAATGACCCGGACGGGTGATGGGAGAGTTTTAAATGCCGCAGACATACCAAATACACCACCTTACGTGAAGTGATTCTTTGAAAAGGACGTGTCCATATTTTATTAATAACTGGAAACTAACTCCTGTATTAGCATTTAAAGCCCATAATCATGTGTCAGCTTATGGCAAGTAGCTTTTCTTGAATATTGTGCCTGAAAGATCTGCGATGGAGCGATTTTGCGATTTGCTTCGCAACATCGCAGATCGCAACATCGCAGATCGCACCATCGCAGATCACACCATCGCAATAATGTAAAATCGCACAAATATAGCATCGCAGCATTGGTCTGGCTTAACATCACAACCATCGCTATATCGCGATATCGAAATATTGCAGATCGCAGAAGTTTATGTATGACAAATTTTGTTAACTTGTTTCCTGCGATATGCGATCTTGCGATCGGCGTCATCGCAAATCGGTAAATCTTCAAGTTTTTCTTATAATTTTTACTTATTGCGACGTGATAGTTGTTTAATACCACAATCTCGCACATGCTGGGATTGTACTTGAATGGTGGCGTTCTACTACCGTTTTACGATGCGTTTTTAAAGATTTCTTCCTTATCATAAACTTAGGTTTTAAGTATTCGAAGGAGTTTCCTAAGCTTATGATGGTAACTTTATTTTGCGGAAAAGAAATTTAAGCCCTACTCTTGCTTTTCCTAAAGGGTCCCCACACATTTAGTATTTTGGATAACACTTAAATGAGAAGGGGGGGGGTTGTTGCTGGTCACAACAATTGGCGATTCACTTGGGAGAACCAGTTATCTCTGTTTTTCTATTGAATTTTTCAAACTTCCAAAATAGAAAATTTTTCAGAAAATTAAACTTTATTATGGAAAGATAAAGCACATTATGCTCTAAACTGTCAATGATATTTTGTTTCAACCTTCTTCTACTTTGACTATTAGCTTCCTCAGGCTAGTCCTTGTATTTATATCAGCCATTACTTGGTTTTGTAAAGATAAAACAAAGTCTCCTATGTATACCAGTTTTAAATATGCTCATTTGTCGTAGGTAGAGCCTCTGCTGCCAGCAGGCGTTTATAGCCTCGACAGGGTTACCTGTTACCCAACAATGATCCTGTATCCTACTTAAGGTGACCTACAACTTTCAAAGAAAAATCCATATCCACACTTATTGCTTTGATTTTCTTTTTAATTCTTAAAGAACAATGTCTTGGTTTGGTAGCCAAATTATGACGCAGTCATTCACTAGATTTATAACTTTGTTGAACAAGCTGGCTCGTGATGAGATCCCTTGTCTTTTGATTGTAAAAATCTTGAGTCATTGCCTTGTTGTGGTGTACAGTATGGCAAAGTCAACAAGTTATAATATCAGTGATAATGATAAGCTGACTTGTGATGAGACCTCTTATTCTTCAAGACAAAGTGTATCTTTGGATTATTCCTATGAAAGTTGCGATTTCCTTAGCAGGGAGGAAGTCATTGTTTCCTTAAGATAGCTCTGGACGACAATAATAGAGTTTTTGGAAACAACTGTTCTACAGAGAATCTTTATTTTTGTTATTGATACCTTTCATTGTACTGAGATAAAACAATTTCTTCACTAAAGGTTGTTTTCGTCAAACTTTATGAAGTTGAAACTAGTATCATATCTAGGTTAGAGTTTTTTAACTGTATCTATCAATAATAAAGATCAGTTTTCCAAAAGATTTGCTATTTATACAAGCGAAGAGTTCAAAATCTAAAAGAGAGTTGGCGTCTTTTAGTAAATGTCAAATGCTGTTAACGACAACAGATTTTATTAGGGAAAAACATATTTAAGGAAATGAGAGGTAACTATTCCCTTGGATTATTTACATGATAGAGATAATTACTTCTCTTATTTTGCCTACCAACTGTTAAAAATAAACTATCCATCTAACAACCTAGCTAAATTAATTCTACTCCTATTTTAACTATACACAGAAAATCGACTAGGTATAATGATATTTCCAGTGTAACCATCTTTCCATTTTTATTCCTATACGTGTATGCATTTCAAATATGAGTATTAGGAATAAATTTTTTACTGGACTGAAAACGTTAAATGTGGAATTAGAAAGCGTAATTACTGTCAGAATTATGCCTGAAATCTCCTTCTTATGAAATTTTCTTTCCAATTGGATACCTATTGGATCATAAAAATCAGGATGAGTTTCTATTATGGATTGGTAATCGTTCAATAGGAAAGATGACAGGTTGGGTTGTGAATATGAGTTTTTGGATTTAATAGCCTGTATTCTATTATTTGTGAAAGTTAGGTCTTTGACAATTTCTAATGAAAGGAAAGTTTCCAAATATATCTCTCTGAATGAATCAATGAAGAATGGATGGAATTTTCTCGAAAGGAAATTATCAATTAACCTAAATTGTTGGCAATTCTCCAAAAATACCTTCTTTTGTTGATGCTGTTTTGGATAAGATAGAAGTTTTTCAGGGAAAACTGATATTGATTGGAACTGAAATTGAAAAAATTCTACATTCCTTTGACAAAGTTCAATTTTCCAAAATGGTAAAACATCACTCAAATGTTTTTCGGTAAGGTGCTCAGTATGTCGTAGTAATCTATCAAGAGTCTGAAAATTGAAATTTAAAGCAAAATCCGATTTTATACAAAATGAGTGCAAGCGAAGAAGAATGCAATGACTATCTGTACAACTAGTGTTATAGCACAACTGGGATTGTTTTGAAATATTTTCTCTTTCACAAGGATTGGCCAGAATTATGGGATTCGAGTAATTTCGAATTCCATATTGCGAATTAGAAAACAAATTATGATTGGGAACAGGTGTGAAAGTTTGTTCATGATATGAATCATAGATTGGAATACTCTCTTGGGTAGTGAAATCATGCAAATGATCTGCTACTCTGGAATGAGGATCGGCTGAAATAATTCTTGAATTAGAATATATATCATTCTCAAATTTCTGTTGATTTACTTGAGATAAATCAACATCTTCTACATCAAACTATCTATCATAAATGACTTCACAGGATTCCCTAGATTGCTCTTGTTCATCCAGTATATTCAAACAAAGAGGGTCAAGCTGTTCATGTTTGTAAATGACAAAAGGGTGTTCTATAGCTGCTTCTTTATCTTGAAACCCTAATGGTGATTCATTTGGATGATCCTCTGTACTTTCTGAGATATCGTTAATACTTGGGGGGGGGGTAAATTATCATCATTAAAAACATCAGGATAAAGAGAAAAATGTGACTCTCAAAATAATGCATTTGAAAATATCTTCATGTGAAAACTCTTGCTCATCACATTCATCGTAGATTTTGGGTTTTAGATCATACCTTTGTGTGCTCATGTCTTTTGAAAGAGAATTACTTTGCTGTTCTAACCTTGGCATTTGCATTTGTCGACTTACAATCATATTATCTGACTTTGTCTCAAAGTTTCTTTCTGATTCCAAGGCGGGCTTTCTTCCAACATTGCCGCTTTTGTCTTCTTGTATTGGATCAGACATGTCCCCTAAGCTTTGGGAAGTTTCTTCATCATGACTTATTTGCACATCCAAATTGGAATTCTCATTTACATTAGAAGAAAATGGAACAAAGCTTGGACTAATTTCTACTGGATCGGGGATAGGGGGCAGAGAATAATTATGATCAACACAATCTAATGATTCTTCATTCATGAGTTCATTCTCAACATCATATTTCAAACAATTAAGATGAAATCGAATATTAAAATCTCTAACAGACTCATCTTCTTTGCGTAGATATTCAATTTCATTATATACCTGATCGTAATCATAGCAATCAAATTTACAAATGAAAGTTGTGACAAATTGGTCCCAGCTGTGAATTGAGGCAACTGGGAGGGTTCTACACCAGTTTCTAGCTTTCGCTACAAATGTGAGAGTAAAAATTCTGCATAAAATGCCTTCATCAATTCCTTGGAAATTTGAATTTGAAACATTTTGAATAAATTGAAGGGCATGATTAAAAGCAGAAGAATTTCTCTTACCATTGAATTTTACCTGAGACAAGAGTCTTACCACTTCGGGTGGAGTGTTGGAAGAGGCACAAACATGGATACAACTCCAAATGGGAAGTTTAAGAGAAGCCATCCTAATTCGAATGTTACAATTGAAAACAAACCCCAACAGACAACATGTTCAGGCCCTCCTTCTAGCGCCAAATATGTTGAAACCCTGAAAATCGGGTCGACAACAAGGGGAATACCCGCCTAGTCCGGACCTTGGTTGGCAGCTCCTTATCCATTTGGTATAGTGGGTCCGACTGGGGATAATGGGACCAGTTTCCCAATCTATGGGTGTGTGTGTGTAGAATTGGGTGTTGCTGATCTAACAGTTCCTATCTAAGCTATTCTAATTCAAACTTTAATCTAATTCTATGCTATTGTAATCTAATAAATAGCACATCTAAATCTATGCTAACCCGGGATGTAATTCTTCTATTATGCAATCTAAATAGATTTCAAATAACAACTGGTAATAAAGATCATTCAACGATTATAAGAAAGGAAATCAATTAAGATGAACTATTTCACATAAAAAGTTAGACGAAACAGTTGTGAACAGCATATCGCATAATGAGCTATTCATACATTAAACATAAATAAATAGCTACCACCATACAAAAGTGCCAAATGATAACTCAAGCATTCATGCAATAATATATAAACAACTAAAAACTGTATATCACTTTAACATATAAGCAGAAATGGTCAAGAGATAAAAGTACCATTTATGACTGGTCCTACTCATAAGCTTCAAGCAACAATGATTTATCTCTCCTTGCTCTAACATCTACTAAGAGTACAAAAGTGCAACATCAGTAGCAAATATCAAATGCAAATATCGACAAATCTTGATCCATTCATTCACCAAAACCTCCTCTGAGGGTGCAAAAGTGCATGTTCTGAGGACAAGTTTTTGATAAATTTCTGGACCCTTCTCTAAATGCATGAGAAGGGTTTAAATACTACTTCCTAAATCTAATAATATTTTATTTACAAAAATTCAGGATGCGTTTTAAAATGACCGCCCTTTTTCTATGCAAAATTTAAAGTGAAAATTAAATTCAGAACTAAACTACTTTTATATCTTGTCTTTAAAACTGCATGTATTCAGCATTGGTTTAAGGAGAGTCCGCTGGATGACTTCTGCTTTGAGCTGGGCTGAGAAAACAGAATCGATGAGAGCTGGTACCATCTTTTCGGCCGCATTTATGATACACTTCACAGTCATCCACTAACTATGTGGCTTTACCAAGTATGTCCAGTAACATTCCCAATTTAACCTGTTCAGCGCTTGGATTGCTTTTCCCTTTTCTTGCGCTCTCTACTTCCATTCAGTCTCTAGTTGTAGTTTGTTCGGTCAATACCCCAGGGTGGTTTCTGCGATCAAAATTGCTCTGTGCAAATTCTCATTTACACAGTCAATAAGAATGCTTGCTGTCGTGGCTGCTGTTTTTGCCGCTTGTTCTGCCTCCCTGATTTGATCGTCCCACTTGTTAAAGAGCAGCTCTTTATGATTCTCATTTATTCTTGGTGCGCCTGCTCTTTTTCCCTCGTCTTCATACTGCCAAGCCAAGTACTCAGTCACCCGTTTATCAATTAGATCATAGTCACTTCGTAAGTCCACCACTTGATTAGTGATCTTATCACTCATTTCGCAATAATAATTCCACTGTAATATCTTTTGACCCACCACTTCTTTTTGCTGCAACAATTTTTCATTCAAGGAAATAGATTCTGAAATAAACTCTGTGAGCTTAGGGTCGTCTCTATGCATCTCTTGTAAATCCTGTAACTGTTTTCCCTTCTCATCCAAACTTCTCTGATAACCTATCTGCATTTGCTGGAAGTCCTCCTGCAACTTTTCAAGCTGTTTGTGTGCCTCATTATTAGTGTTGGCTTGTTGCAATTGTATTTGCAGTACATGTATTTGATTTTCTCGCTCTTTCAACAATTGCTCTACTTCTGATGCTTTGTCAATAGTCGCAGAGGCATACGCTCCTGCGATCTGAGATAGTTTGGTGAGATTTTCAGTCGGATTACTGGTGGGATCTTTCCATAAGACGTCTAATTGCTCTGCATCTTGAGAGAGTGTATTTTCTAATTTCCTTTTCTTTCTCTGTCTTCTTACCACTGCTTTATGTTGGGGACTATAAAATATGTCTAGAGGGGGAATTTCTTCTACATTAAGTAGAAGCTTAGAAGATGGAGCAATAGGAATATGCTTTGTTTCTAAGACATCGCTGACTATGGTTGTGACTACTTCCTGTGCTACCTGTGTATTGCTCACAGGTGTTTTTGGGGCTTGTAATTCAAGATTGATCAGTTCGTTGAAGGTTTCCCATTCCTTATCTAATTATGTCGTGACTGGTGGTGCTTCAATGACGAGAGGGGGAGGATATCTTTGCGGGGAGGTAATAACCTACTGTTGTGGAAGTTCCATTGACTGAGTGGTGTCCTTAGCTGATTCTTCGCTCCTATCTTGGTCATTTCCGGATATTTTAGAGTGTTCATGCATTTCTTGTTCTGACTTGGATTTAGCTTCGTTAGTGCTTGAACTCCCACTGAGACTAACGCTTGGAGTTGGTTCTCTTGCAGACAGTCGTAGCTTTTCTAGAGGAATACTGGCTAGTCTTCTTTCTCTGTATACCATGAACTTTTGAAAGTCTTCTGGAGACAATTGCAATTGGGCTTCACACAAAATCTCTTGAAGTGAGCTTTTATGTTGGAATATATCATCAAATAAATCCTTTTTTCCAAAGAAAACTTTTATCTTCACTGTAGTTGTGAAATTCTGGGCAACCTCATTCAGGTCAAATGGTCTTCCAAGGAATTTAAATAATTGTAAACAAGTCATATTCTGTACTTCAGTGAACGCGTGAACTACATCAAACAGCGAAAAGGCCCCACAAGCCACAGGAAACTGTGGCCATATAGCCTTATTTTTGTCCTTTAAGTCTTTAGTTAGGCCTCCTTTCGAACAGGTTTGATATGCAATTTCTTAAGCTAGGAGTTTATCAGGGATATACAAGGGTAGAACATGAGGGGGTGCAGTACTTCCAAATACTCTAACATAAGTGAACAATTCTTCTCCGAACCATCTTGCGATGGGGAGGATATCTATCTGTGCTTTAGGTGAGCACCTCGGGGGTTCTTTATCATACAACATTCTATACAAAGGCATCATAAGTCCGTGACAAATCTGGTAGAAATATGGAGTGAACTGAGAGTCCCATAATATATTATGATAGAGAAGGATGGGTAAGGGGTCTTGAGTTGTCCACTTCCAACCCATAACAGGGAACTTAGAAACATAACATATTGAATCCATAACATATGCGGCTAGGTAAAAAGGAGGATAAATCCTTTGAGACGTAGATCTTTTGGACCGGTAACTGACAATAGCCGTGATTAGGTTATCAGATAAAATTTTGGCCCAATCTACAATAGTGGCATTTGTTGCAGCATCTAGTAATGGTAACCATTTGGATGAAAATTTGTAGATATCTGGCATTCCAAATAATCTACAGAGCATGGCAGCAACAAAGCAATATGGGGAGGTAAGGGAACCAGTACTGTACATACCGTGTTTATCCTTCTTGAGCGGTTCATCTTTCCTGGACTAGTGTTTGGTGGTTTCTAACAGGTCTGGGTTCTCCTTCACGAATGTTTCTATGAATTGCATGTTATAAGTTGCCTGTGGTTCAGGTAGATGATACATAAGCTTTAAGTCCTGCGCAGCGAATGACCCGATGAGCCCCTGACCATGAAACTTGAACTGTCTATTTTTCATTTCTGCGCTATAAAGTATCCACTTGACCATGTCTGTGTATGGGAGAATTTTGGACCTTGCTGCTATCCGATGTAGGAATGAGCATGCTAGCTCTTCTAGGGATGCTTCAGAAGAACTTTGTGAGCCCGCAACAACAGTAACTTTCATTACTCTGGGATTCTCTTCTTCGAGCAGTCTGTACATGCCTTCCCACGCACCTATTCCTGCATCTCTGTTACAAGCTATGTCTGTATATAAAGGTGCAATTTCATTTTCTTCGAAGCTCGGGGTTTTGTTTTTCTTCCCCATTTCAGCCTGCGTATTTCTTTGTATCATCCTTCGTTCTCCGTTCCTGCAATTCACAAGTGAAATGGAAATGAATGACCCGGACGAGTGATGGGAGAGTTTTAAATGCCGCAAACATACCAAATACACCACCTTACATGAAATGATTCTTTGAAAAACATGCATCCATATTTTATTAATAACTGGCAACTAACTCCTGTATTAGCATTTAAAGCGCATAATCATGTGTCAGCTTATGGCAAGTAGCTTTTCTTGAATATTGTGCCCGAAAGATCTGCGATGGAGCGATTTTGCGATTTGCTTCGCAACATCGCAGATCGCACCATCGCAATAACGTAAAATCGCACAAATATAACATCGCAGCGTTGGTCTGGCTTAACATCACAACCATCGCTATATCGCGATATCGCAATATCGCAGATCGCAGAAGTTTATGTATGACAAATTTCGTTAACCTGTTTCCTGCGATATGCGATCTTGTGATCGGCGTCATCGCAAATCGGTAAATCTTGAAGTTTTTCTTATAAGTTTTACTTATTGCGACGCGATAGTTGTTTAATACCACAATCTCGCACATGCCGGGATTGTACTTGAATGGTGGCGTTCTACTACCATTTTACGATGCGTTTTTAAAGATTTCTTCCTTATCATAAACTTAGGTTTTAAGTATTCGAAGGAGTTTCCTAAGCTTATGATGGTAACTTTATTTTGCGGAAAATAAATTTAAGCCCTACTCTTGCTTTTCCTAAAGGGTCCCCACACATTTAGTATTTTGGATAACACTTAAATGAGAAGGGGGGGGGGGGGGGGTTTGCTGGTCACAACAGGACCACACTTCCTTTGAAAATTGGATTATATGAGATAAATAAATTGAAATTCGCAGATACCGAGGGAAAGGAGATAGTGAAGTTTGCATTTGGTACTCGAGACTTTAATGCATATGATCCTTGTAATATTTGCAAAGACCATTGTGCGAGAATTCACTTTCAATGGATCAACAAGGAATTTCATTGGCCAAAGGAGGATCCATGGAGGAATTGATACAATGCCTCCAAAATCTGTGAGCCAGTCAGTTTAGTAGGGACTTCACAGGCTACTCCACAGAGGGCAGCAACTTCAAAAGAAACAACAACAAAAGGAAACAATCCCATGCAAGACAAGGGAAAGAGAAATATTGCCAACATTACAAGGGGAGAAAAAAGCCGCAAGATGAAAGCGAATGATATTATTATGAAATAATATTTAGAAGCAGAAGCGAAGAGGAAGTAGAGGATACAAAGAGAAGAGCGGAGGAAGAGAGAAAAGAAGAGGTTGTAGGAAGCGAAACTGAAGTTGCAGGAAGTAGAACAAAAACTGAGGGAAGAATGAGAGTTGATGAGGAGAGAACAAGAAGAGAATCAGAAGCAAGAAGAAGAAGAAAGTCAAGGTGCAATAGCAGGAGAAACATCATCGATACAGGTTGAAGAACAAGAACAAAACCAGCTAGCAGCTAAGGAGGGAGGTGAACAAATGCAAGATCGGGAGCTTTCTCAGTAGATTGAGCACTTGATATAAGTTACAATCATGGAGATGTAATAGGAGACACAAAATGGAGATGTTGATCTGATGCTGAGCACACAACATGTCACCGTTCAGTCTCCACCATCTCAAGGAGCAGATCTGACCCTGAGCAAGAAAGGGGATGTTGCTCCTCTTGATGATGATCCGGTAATGGGTGTGTATAATATGTCATTTGATGAGTTCCAAAATAATATTGTACAAGCACGGAGAAATAATTTTCCATATCATCACGCATCACTTGCATTCATTAGAGAAAGGGTGATAGTGGCAGACACCAGGAAGAATCCAAATTCCATTGCCGAAGCCAACTTGGCCTTTGTAGGTGCAACAAGATAAAACATTGAATATTTTATGACAAAGAATGAGCAATTGGCACACAACTTACATGTTGCTAGAAAAGAGGTAGAACAACTCCACGTAGCAGCAAAAAACGTAGTTTCTGCACAGGTCTACTTGGAGGAGATGAGAACAACGATACTTGCTGAAGTATCACCACTTGGAGAAACCATGCAGAACCGCTATGAGGAGTTTTCCACTGTACATAAAGCAGTTGTCCATTTGCATGGCCTATAACAGCAGAAAAGAGACTTTGTCAAAACTCTTAAGAATGTACAAGTTTCCATTACCTATGTTCAAGAATGGACAATGCAATTGATGAGACTCATCAATAGGTAAACTATATGGGCCACAATGGCACTCTCTAGCCTATTAAATTTCCTTTTCCTCACATTTATTTATAGATTTTATTATATTTTTCTTAGTGAGAAGTGTAAAAGTGAGTTACTATGTCCTATGTCCTAATGTGTATTAAATTAAAGAAATTGGAGTAGTTATGGGTTGAACTGAGTGCAGGGACTCAGAGTAGGCAATCAAGGAGAGATTATAGGAAGTGGTCTCCCTCATTAACTCCTCAAATCAGTCAAAGATTCCTCCCACTATCTCATCAACTCGATGTCACTGACAGCCAAGCAAGCTGAGTTCATTGACAACCAAGCCAATGCCAGTCAAGGAAGAGTTATTCCGGAGTTAGGGAGCCCAATATCCCTATTTTCTAGGGATATGTTGGTAGCTCCATTTTTGTATAAATAAGAAAGCTAAGGGACTCATTAGGATTCATAAATTTTGTTGTAGCCAAGAGGCCATTAAGCTTAAGCACATTTGACTATTATTGTTATGATGGATTTGACATTTTTATGATAATGTGAAATTCGGTTGTGATCCGCACTGAGTTGACTCATAGGGCTGAAGCTCTTTCGTTAGGGCCCAACCCTAGTAGTAGAAGTTCCTCTCTTTTGTATCTATATTCTTAGCTTAGAATGTTGATTTATTGCTAAATTTTATTTATGTTTTCTGTTTAGCTTAGAAAGTTGATCAAAGTTGTTGCTTATCCATGCTTTCATTAGCTTAAAGAGTAGATTAGTGTTG
Source organism: Pinus tabuliformis (assembly GCA_031772625.1). Taxonomy (NCBI): domain Eukaryota; kingdom Viridiplantae; phylum Streptophyta; class Pinopsida; order Pinales; family Pinaceae; genus Pinus; species Pinus tabuliformis. The sequence continues at coordinate 1,389,888,766 of CM062818.1, read as the reverse complement.
CAACCCAGTGGAGGAAAATATACCAAAAAAATCTTGTGACAGTGACCCCTATCCCATCTCCCTTATGGGATAATAATTAGGGGACCTCACTCTCACAACCCAAAAATAGAGTTTGTTCCTTATTCATTGCCTAGGTTAAGTTTCATTCTTAGCTAGATAATTGTTTATGATTCCTTGGAAATATTTGCAGTTGTTAGTTTTATTTTTAAGATTGTTGTAGCTTAGAAGGTAGTCTATTCCACAGATCTAGTCTTTAACAATAGTTAGATCAGACTTTCTAAATTCAACTCATATTTTCCATGTTGACATGTAATAATTTGTAAATGAAAAGAGAGACAAGTTTTATTGCAGGGATTGTTGATCTGCAGGAAGGGACACCTCCAACCAACTCCACCTAGGTCTCCTCCACCTTCTGTTGATGCATACCAACCATATTTCGAACCTCTGTTTTCCAGCCACTGTGAGCAAGCTATCTTAGGAAAATCCAACCTTCTTGGACTGCTGGGATTGGCCTTGGTGATGTTCACCTTCCCTACACTTTCCACAACTGTCATACACCCTTCTAACACTTCATCTCACCATTGGTTTCCTCCAAAACCTCTTAGCCAACTTCATGTAGCAGTACAATGTACTACCAGTTGTATGATTTACTGAGTTGTAAATATCATGCATGCAATCAGAAAAATGACCTAATTTAGGATTGAGCTATGTTGGAAGCATGAATTCCCTTTAAATATGGGCTATTCATCCTAGAGATTGTGCAAGAGAATAGGGGCTTGGAAGGTAGTGGAAATTGGCTAAGTATTGGATAAGAGAAAGCTTGTGAGGCAGAGAGTTGAGCATACTTGTGTGGAATTGTTCTTGTGTTAACAATATTTTTATCTTCACTCATATTTCTAATTAATTCAATACAGATAGTCAGGATTTTGAGTAGTGGCTTTCCCTAGAGAAATTATTATGTTATGTGCCATTGATTTGTCTTCTTCTTGTTCATATTGTTTTCATTGATCTATTAGCTTCTGCTAGTTCAAAGTAGAAGTAGATTCTTGTCTCGTGATTTAGTACATTGCATGAGCTTGTGAATATATAGAAAAATCTACATGGTATTGGAGCTGAAGATAGTATACTAGAGGAGATTTCAAAGTTTTGGAGCTCAAGGTTATAGGTGAAATTCGAATTTGATTTACATACTTCAGGATTGGTAGATGGCATTCTACAGTTTGTGGCTCGAGTATGCCTTGGAAGTAAGCTCCAATTATATATCCTAGAAGGATATATGGAGGCCGTGTTGGAGGATAATGGCCTGAAGAAACTCCTTGATCAAGACATTTGGAAGCCACCAACATTGGATGCAAAAGATCTAGATGAATGGAAGAAGTGTGTGGTGAAGGCGAGGCAGATAATCCTTAAGGGAGTTCAAGACCACATTGTCTCGAGTCTCCATGGGAAGGAAACTCTGTATGCTATGTGGAAAGCATTGAGAAACCTTTGCCATAACAATAGTGACCATAGGAACTTGGCACTGAAAGATAAACTTCAAAAAATCAAGATGGACAAAGGTGATACGATTCCAAAATACTTGACCAAGTTCACAACCTGCAGAGATGAACTTGGAAGTGTTGGAATAACCATTTCCAAGGATGATGTGGTGAGTCTAGCTTTGCTAGGCCTTCCTAAGAGTTGTAATAGCTATCAAGACTATGAATTGAAGGGAAGATATTCCAAATTGGAAACAACTGTGGTCGGATTTGATGCAGGAGGAGATCAGAAGGAACACCAGAGATGGTTCCTCATCAAAGAATGATGATGAGGAAAAATATGCCTTAGTAGGTAAGGAAAGGAAGGGGAAAGGGAAGGCTTCCCATTCCAAATTAGATTCTTTCCATGGAGGTAAGAAGAAAGACATGTCGAAATTTAAGTGCTTTCATTGTCATGAGTTGGGCCATTTTGATACAAATTGTCCACTCAAAAAGTCCAAGAAGAATTCCTCAGGAGGAGCGGTGAGTGAGGCTTTGGCCTCTCAATTCGAATTGGAATTTACTCTCATTGCATGCATGGTGTCATCAATGATGGGTAGTGTATGGTACCTTGATAGTGGAGCTTCATTCCACATGAATGGTGACAAGGAGCTATTCAGTGACCTGGAGGAGAAGGATCTCCATATGCATATCGAGATGGGTGACGATGGGAGGTATAGTGCTACAGGATTGGACACGGTTACTTTTCAGAGGGAGCATGGTGCTCCTCTCACCTTGAGGGATGTTATGTATGTGCCTGGGTTGAGTAAGAACTTAGTATCGATCACCATATTGGAGGAAAACTATTATGATGTGCTCTTTAGCAAAGGAAATGCATTCCTTAGACACATAGCCACGAGTCAGGTAAATAAGATTGGGAATTGGGTGAAGAATCTCTATAAGTTGGAGGTAGAGGATTGTGCTACTTTGAGCAAAAAATCGGAGATGGTGTAGAGTTGAGACATTGGCAAGTTGTGGCATAGGAGATTAGGCCACTTGCATCATGGGGCTTTGAAGATCATGCAACATATCTCTACTGGGATTCCCAAAGGTACACTTGAGCAAGTTGATACATGAAAGGGGTGTACTTTGGGAAAATACACCCAGGGTTCCTTTCACGACAGAGACAGTTGAGCAAAGGCTATTCTAGAGCAATTCCATTCAGATGTATGTGGACCATTCTTGAAAACATCCACAACCAAACACAGGTATTATGTTATATTTTTTGATGACTTTTCTCATAAATGTTGGATATTTTTCATGCAAAAGAAGGATCAAACTTTCACAAACTTTTGTGAATTTAAAGCATTGGTTGAGAAAGATTCAGGAAAGATGTTTAAATATCTGAGGAGTGATAACTATGGTGAGTATAGCTCAAATGAGTTTAATAACTTTTTTGCAGCGGAAGGGATTAAACGGGATTTGACGACACCCCATAACCCACAACAGAATGGGGTGGCCGAAAGGAAGAATAGAAACATTGTAGGGGTAGCACAGAGGATGTTGCATGATCAGGGTCTACCACTACACTTGTGGGCTGAAGCATGAAACACAACGATTTATTTGTAGAATATAAGCCCACACCAGATTCTTGGGATGAAGACCCCAGAGGAGGCTTTCTCCGGTAAGACACTAGACGTTGGTCACTTTAGGATTTTTGGGTCATCGATATATTTCCATGTGACCAAATATGCATGGAAGAAGCTTGAGCTGAAAATAGAGTTGGGGATATTTGTGGGGTATACTAATACACCTCACCAATATCGGGTGTACTTTCTGACCAGCAAGATGATAGTGGTTTGCAGGGATGTCCAATTTGATGAGTAAAAGGCCATGTGACTTTTCCCTTGAGAGGGAGATACAACTACATGCAGTTGAGGAACTTTTGGTTCCTAAGATTGAGGAGCCTCAGATTGATGTGGAGAATCCACATGCAAAGGATCCAGGAGTAGAGACATCCACTCAGGTAGAGTCTTTCAGAGATGGGAGAAAACACACTAAGGAGGCTGACTGATTGTTTCATGGTGCACGAGAGAATGTGGGAGCACCAAAATCTCAGTGCAGGCAGAGGAGGTCACCTGAGAGGTACGCTCGATACATGGATCTTATGAGAAAATGTGTTGTGCTAGAGCCATCTTGAGGAAGTAGTGCAACAACCGACTTGGGTTGATGCCATGGTGGAGGAGTATGACTCCATAGTTCGTAACAATATTTGGGATGTGATCTCGAGACTAGAGGACAAACTAGTGGTGAGCTCTCGATGGATTTACAAGGTAAAACAAGCTGCAAATGGTAGTTTGGAGAATCTTAAGGCCATATTTGTGGCCCGTGACTTTTCACATGTAGAGGGGATTGGCGATGATGAGACCTTTGCTCCTGTTGCAAGGTACTCATCGATCAGATCTATATTGGCACTATCAGTGCAAATGGGTTGGAAGATACATCAGATGGATGTAAAGACAACCTTCCTTAGTGGCATGATTGAGGAAGAGGTATACTTAGAGAAACCTGACGGTTTTGAGACCTTCGACTGTGAGTCACATGTGTGACGACTCAAGAGAGCATTGTATGGGTTGAAGCAAGCACCTCATTCTTGGTACACCAGGATAGATAGCTACATTATCAGGTTGGGATTCATGAAGAGTGAAGTAGATGCAAACCTGTACCACATAATGGTGAAGGTAAAATATTAATCATTGTACTTTATGTTGATGATCTCATACTGACAGGTGACGATCAACTGATCAAGTCATGCAAGGAGGACCTTTCAAGAGAGTTTGAGATGAAGGACGTGGGGCTCATGCATTACTTTCTAAACATGGAGGTATGGCAGGGTGATGGGGACTTGTTTGTGTCTCAAGGAAAGTATGCCAACAAGATACTCAAGAGATTCTGCATGGAGAGAAACAAACCCATGGAGACTCATTTAGTAGGTAACTGGCGAAAGGAGGATGCTACTTCAGGGGAAGTAGTGGAAGATACTGTTTACAGGCAGCTTGTGGGTTCACTCATGTACTTGGTGAACACAAGACTAGATATTTTCTATGCAGTTAACCAACTTAGTCAAGCGATGGTTAGGCTTACCAAGCTGTATTGGAAGGTGACAAAGCATGTGTTGAGATACCTCAGGGGCACTTGTTAGTATTGATTATGGTACAAATGGATAGAGGGAGTGAAGCTTCAAGGCTTGACTTATGCATATTGGGTAGGGAGTCCATCCAACAGGAAGAGCACATTAGGAGGGATGTTCAGTATTGGGTCAACGATAGTTTCTTGGTACAACAAGAAACAGAGGTCAGTTTCACTTAGTTCGACATAGGCAAAGTATATGACTGCGAGTTAGACAACATGTGAGGCCATATGGATGAGGAAGATCCTGGTTGGTTTGTTTGGTCAGCAGATGGATCTAATTGTGATTTACTGCGATAATCAGAGCTGCATCAAACTCTCTAAAATATAGTTTTTCATGATTGGTCCAAGCCTATTGATATCTGATATCATCATCTCAGAGATCGTGTATTGAGGTGGATTATATTGTTAGAGTACATTCCCATGGAGAAGCAAGATGCTAACATTTTGGAAAAGGCATTGTTAAGATGTAAATTTGAGTTTCACAGAGACGAGATTGGGGTAGATGCTAATCCATTTCTTGTTGAGGGAGTGTTGAGAAATGGAAACAATAAATTCTAGTTTAATGTGTCCTTGAATTAAACTGAGAATTAAAATCGAATTCTATTCTCATAGAAACTTGTAAATAGTTAATTAAGTTTAACTAACTTAATTAGCTTAGGAATTTCGAGTTGGAATTATTTTTGTAGACATGTATATGTTCTCCCTAAGTTTTAGGAGTCCAGGATGAGTTTATTTGAGTTGTAATTAGATTAAATCAGTTTACTGAGTTATGGTCAGTAAAATTAGTTCTAACTATTTGTGGAACTAATAGAGTATTAATAGTGAGTTGGTGCACTGGTGCATCCAAAAGTGTTACTCCAGTTAATTGAAGATTCCCTCATGAGAAACTCATGCATGTCAGTTCTGAGAAAGATCTAGTTGAGACTAAAGTGCAGGGACAATGTACTATCAGTTGTATGATTTAATGAGTTGTAAATATCATGCATGAAATCAAGAAAATGAACTAATTTAGGATTGTGCTATTTTTGAAGCATAAATTCCCTTTAAATACGAGATATTCATCTTAGGAATTGTGCAAGAGAACAGGAGCTTGGTAGGCAGCTAAGAGTGAGCTTGTGAGGCAGAGAGTTGAGCATACTTGTGTGGAATTGTTCTTGTGAGAACAAGATTTGTATTTTCTCTCATATTTATGATTAATGCAATACAAATAGTCGAATTTTTGGGCAGCAACATTATTGTGTTATGTGCCATTGATTTATCTTCTTCTTGTTCATATTGTTTTCATCAATCTATTGGCTTCCGCTGGTTGAAATTAGAAGTAGATTCTTGTCCTATGCTTTAGTACATTGCATGAGCTTGTGAATCTACAGAAAAATCTACACCTACCCTTTTATACAAGTTCCTCCTTGAAAAGGGTGCAAGACATATTTTTGAGTATCAACCATCATTAGGGATACCAACCAATACCGATTGGAATAAAGATTAAACTAAGTGGCGAAAATTTCTTGACACTCAGTGTAAAGATACAAAGGAAGCGTGGGATTATTTCTTAAAAAAATAATCATGGCTGATAAATACCTCTCTGCAAACCAACACTAAGTCGAATTGACATGGGGGGCTAACAGATTGTGAGAAATAAAGAAGATAAATGAAAAGAAAGAAATAAAGTTGGAGAAGTACATGTAACCAACAAGGATTTAAGGAAGAAAGTCAGCTGTGAGGAAACGACAACAAGAAAATAACCAACCAAATTGTGATTGACAATATAAAATATCAACTCATATAGAAAAGATAACAAGGGACAAGAGACAACAACGATGAGAGAAAATTAGAGAACAAAAATATAAGAGGAAAAGAATGAAAAATTAGGAGCGTGAGAGCGAATATGCATGAGACTCCTCAGATTAGTTAAAAGGCATAACATCGTCTACATTGATAAAGAATGAAGATCTACTAATAACCCATAGAGAGCAAGGATATGCCATGGAAATTGACGACTCTGGTCCAACAATAAGAACAACTCCAACTATAGAAATAGTGAGTCCCAATGTTAGAGATTTTCTTCAGTCATGAAATTATTCACAAATACCTGCTTTTTGGTATAACTAACAAGAAAAAAGAATCTACCAAGAGATAGAAACTCATGACCAAGATCAATCAAACAATAATACTGAAGTAGAACAAGTACTTCTCCAATTGGTGAGTCTCACGATCGTACCCTCCTGCTACATCTTGTATCTATTGAAGAAATCAAAGTATAGAATCGATCGAAAAAGAGTCGTGATCTCGAGGAAGTCAGTTCACACAATATATTGATAAGGTGTGCTAGACGGATGAATCATTATCACAAGTTATCAATGACAAAGAAGAGAATAAGAATACGTCATCTGACGATGATCTTGAAAATAACAACCATTTAATTAATGGTTTAATATCTTGACCTCCACCCTTCATTCAATCAAAATGGGTATGAGCCACATACCCATCTATAAAGGCAACAAAGACTCGAAACTTCACTAGTTTGCTTGCAAAAAATTCTGGATTACTAATGATATAAATGATGAAGACAAGAAAATGGCGCAATTCACTTCAGCCTTAAGAAAACAAGCATTAACATGGTTTATGAACCTTACAGAGAAGAAACCTAAGTCAAAAAGTGAAATTAAAACTACTTTTCTTACATTTTTCAAAGCACAAGATGTCAAGCATCCGACAACCCATAAATTAAAGAAAATAAAGCAAATGCCAAACGAATTTGTACGAGAATATGACAAATGATTCAAATATTTGTTGAGCTATATTCCATATACCATTGAAGAACATATTTTAGTTCAATGGTATTTTGTTTGTCTACTTCAGAAAATATGAGGACCACTTTGAATGCATGAAGTTACATACTGTGAAGAGGCACCGAAATCAGCACAACACATTGATAAAGATGACGAAAGCTAGTTGAATATCTCATTGACTGAAAACAAACTTGATCATTTACAAAACTCGCTAATGCAATTCACTCCCAAAGAACCATATTTGGTGTACAAATCGCCACATGGAAGGACATACGAAAGATACTTGTATGTTTGTAGATTATTCCGACCCATATGTTCGAAGAATACAGTAAAACATATATTGTGATAGATTCCAAGCTTCCTTTAACTACCCAGCTAAAGACTACCAATACAACATATGAAACTCCAAGCCAAAATGGTGTGATATCTGTGAGGACCACATGCATTCCACCCAGGACTTTCCACTCAATGGAAAAAGTAAACCCAATTACCATGTTGTCTATCATACTCAGGCTATTGATCAATTTAGTGAATCACCATATTTTGGTGAAAGAGGACGAGGTCGAGGAGGCTATGGAGGAGGAGGAGGAGGAGGATCCAACGACAGAGGACATGGCCATGGTCGAGGCAGAGGGAGATTTTATTTATATACTTGTTGGAAAGAAGGGAGCATTGCTATAGAATGCCCCTTGAAAGATAAAATTGATTTGTGCTTCTGCAATATGTGTGGTCTGGGTGATCATTCTTTAGAAGATTGCCCTAAAATTATTGAGAAAATATTAAATAAAAAGTTTTTTAACTTATTACAAATAGTTCCTAAGCATGATATTTTAAATTCCAAAAACTTGCATGTAGTCACAAGATCTGGAGAAGGAAAATATAACAACAATAAAGACCACCAAGTGATTCGACCAGTCAAGAACACAACGAAATATCCTGATATGCAAGGACAAAATGATATAATGACAAAAGTTGTTAAATTATTTATGAAAGAAACTGAACAACAATGATTATCTAAGGATATAATCTTGGAATAATTTCTTAAACTATTAAAAGAAGAACATTTTGTTGCTCACTTGGTAGAATTGTTGAATATGCTAAAAAACTGCAATGGAAACAAAGAAAAAGGGAAAAATGTTCGACAACTTTCACAAGGAAATCAATTAGAAGACCATGATCCACAAGTTGACTTAGAAATAAATGGATATATGGTTAGACAAGTTGTGGTGGATTTCAACTTGCAGGTAAAAATTCTTCCAAGAGAAACATGGATTAATATGGGTCAACCAAACTTGCATAGAATGACTAATTATCTTAAACTAGCTAACCAGATATTTATTGAACCAATAGGGATGCTTCGACATGTACAAACTTCCATAATGGGGATCTCAACGATAGTAAATTTTTAAGTCATCGACTTAGTCGACGAAATTCATGCACACCGGACATTAGTTGGGCAACCTTGGGGATAAAAAATGAAAGCGACGATATCATTGGAAAATGATAGAATTAAGCTAAAAGGTTAAAATAAGAAGATTATCATCCCCTTATACCCATAAGAAGGAAAGTCTTGGGTTGAAGCTTTTGACCAAGAAGCTGAAATGAGACAACTCTATCAAGTACTACACGAAGATCATGGTAATGTTGAACTAGACGCTTATGGTAAAATTCTGATAGGATCTCCACTTTCTATCAGACAAAAATCTAACACAGATCTTTATGAATGGAAGATTGAAAATTATGAATCCAAGGAAAAATAATGTTGGACAATTCAGGCCATTCCAACATCAAAAACATGTCCATGTTATTCTATTAAAGTAATACCAATTGTATGAGAATTTTTTTGTCAAGAAACACCTTCTCTACTTTTGACAAACCTAACAAATGATTCCAATAACATCATTCGATTTAAAGAAAGGGCGTCTCCTATCAATGAGGTTGAGAAAGTAACAAATTCTATCGAAGAACATGGTAGAATGTAAAGTCTAGTACAAACCTTCATAGGACAATCCATGAGATGATGGGATACCTGTTCGTCTTGAATGCAAACATGGATGACTGCAACAACATATTTTATGGAAAACATCAGAGGGAAAAAGTTATATGCACAAGCAAACATACCCACTTTTAGCACAAGACAAGATCCTATCATTCATATTCAAACATGTGAATAAGAATGGAGAAGGATCAACTATAAAGATGAACGAATTTCGTTGCATATGTTCCCAAACAACTTGGATGACCTACTGAATAAATGGTACAAATTGGAAGAAGCTCATGGTCAATCACTTCAATGGAAAGAATTAAGGGAAAACTTCATCAAGGATTTCGAGTTCAAATCAAATGAATCAAACTTAAAGGATGTAGTTTAGAAAATTAAATATTTTATCATATAAAAACAAACCGACGACCAAAAATCATTTCGATGCCTTAGTGACTTGTAATTATATATCATGTATGTCTGAACAAAAGAGGGCCAGTCATTTAGAAATGGAAGAATCACCTATTACTGGTCAAATATTTTTCTTGAACAAAAATCATCTTGAAAATTATAAAATAATTCAAACAATATATAAAGTCAATAAACAAGAAGAAGTCGAGAAATTAGAAAAAAATAGATTTTCCACCAAAATATAAAAAACTAAGAGTTGGGGAACAACAAATCGGTGAATCTAAATCACTCGACTGGATGGACACCGAGATTAAAATACACGAATTCAACAAATCGAATGACGATCAACCAAAAATCGCTCGACTTGGTGATTACTGGTTGGAGAAATAAATCGTCAAATTTGTTGATCTACTTAAGGAATACCAAGATGTATTCACTCAAGATTATAAATATTTAAAGGACTGGTCAAGGAAATGGGAGAAATGAAAATCAATCTCATTCTGGGAGCTAAACCAATAAAGAAAATACCTTATAAGCTTGCGCACAAGTATAAACCCATTGTGAAAAAAGAAATTGAAGGAATGTTAGCCATTGGTATTATTTACCCTATAGAAACATCAGAGTGGGAAAGCCCTATGGTCGTTCAACCAAAGAAGCATGACCTGACCAAACTACACATTTGCATCGATTATCGAGGATTAAATAAATTAATAGTCACTGACCCATTCTCGACCCCATTTGTTGATGAAATCATAAATGAGGTCACGGGACATGAATGATATTCCTTCATTGATAGGTTCTTAGGATATAACGAGGTACCTATAGTGAGAGAAGATTAAGAAAAAACAAATTTTGTTACTGAATTTGGCTCTTTTTCTTATAGTTTAATGCCTTTCAGATTGAAGAATGCTCCAATAGTATTGTCAAGGATCGTTTTCAAAGCATTCCAATAATATATCTATAAAAGAATGGCAGTGTACTTTGACAATTGGACAATGTACACATAAAAGATCATATTTAGTGGCTACGACTACTTAAGAGATATTATAAGATATGTTTATCCATAAATATAAAAAATGCATATTTACAACACCTATTGGAATATTGTTGGGCCATGTGGTTTCAAAGGAAGGGATTAAAGTAGATATGGAGAAAATTAAGGTAATCTTAGATCTGAAGCCTCCTATAAATTAGAAATAAATTAAAATATTCTTGGGAAATATAGGATATTATAGAAAATTCATTAGGAACTACTTTGACATCACGTTTTTGATTGACGAGCTTCTAAGGAAAGATGTTCCTTTTATTTGGTCTAATGAATGCGATGAGTCTTTCCAGTTGTTAAAAAATAAATTAGTTGAAGCTCCAATCCTTAAGTTTCCTGATTGGTCCAAACAATTCAATGAAGCATCAAATGTTATAATTGGTGCAATCCTAGCACAACCCGGTGAGGAATTAATAGACCATCCAAATTCCTATGTGGGTCGGAAACTTAACAAAGTTAAATGAAACTACTTCGCAATAGAACGCGAAGCTCTAGCAATGATTTTTTCTTAGCAAAATTTTTGACAATATCTCTTGGAAAATCCTTTCATATTTTACATTGATCACAAGGTGTTAAAATGCCTCGTTAACGATCCAATTCATCAAGGACGAATTTGTCCATGGTCATTATTATTCAAAGAATTTGAATTTGAATTTATTGTATGACTAGGAAAAATAATGTTGGTCCTGACCATCTATCCTGACTAGAGTCTCAGGAGGAACCAACTGATAGGGATGATGACCTTCCAGATGCACATCTATTCAAAATTGAAGCAATTCCATCAGAACTTGCCAAAATTTCAAAATTCTTAGATACCAGAAAAGCACCCAATGATTTATCATACAAGAAGAAAAAGGAACTTTCTATAAAAGAAACACCATATACATTAATAAATGGACAATTATATAAGCTTGGAATTGATGAAATACTTCACATATGTGCTTTAGAATATGAAAGAGAAGCAATCATTGTCTAAGCACATAAAGGGGGAGATAGAGGACACTATCAAGGAGAAACGACTACATGGAAGATAATGCAAGTAGGACTCTGGTGGCCAACACTATTATGCAAGTATCGAGAATATGTACAAAAATGTGATATATGTCAAAGAATGATGCGTCCTCTACCAAAACACCAAATGTCTCTACACTCATTTATCCCTTCACTACCATGTGAAATATGGGAAATCGAATTTGTCGGCCCATTTCCCAAAAGAGGTAAGAGGATGTAAGAAAAATATATAATAACTGCAATCAAATATCTAACAAAGTGGGTAGAAGCTAAGCCAGTCAGATCCTCCACTAAAGAAGTTGCAACTAAATTTATATATGAAAACATAGTAACACAATTTGGCTACCCCTCCGTTCTTATCAGTGATAGAGGAACAAATTTTGTAAATGGTATAATCCAAGTATTCACAAAGAATTTTATGATCAAACACCATAAGACTACTACATATCATCCACAAGCTAATGGTGCCATCGAGTCATTCAACAAAACACTGCATAAATGCTTAATGAAAATTTGTAATGTTGACAAAGATGACTAAGATGATAAAGTTCCAGTGATTTCGTGGGCATATCACACAACGTATAAGAAATTAATAGGAGAAACACCATTTAAACTTGTTTATGGCTAGGAAGCATTCCTACCATTTCAATGTTCAACAAATGCACATAGTGCGTCGACTTTATTAACATATAATACAAAGTTATAGGCAAAATGACTTAGAAACTTACACCAACTAGAGGACGATCAAATTTATGCCATTTACCATAAATATATCAATAAAAAATAAAAAAAGCATGGCATGATAGGAACTTGTAGGCTAAACATTTTCAAGTTGGTAATTTAGTCCTATTATATGACAGTAAAGTAAAAGGAAAGTTGAAGAAACTCGAAATTGCATGGTTAGGACCATTCGTTATTGAAGATATCCAACCTTCAGGAGCTATACAACTGAAGACCTTATAGGGGCACCTTTTCAAATCACATTTGAATGGTGCAAAACTTAATATATATATATATATATATATATATATATATATATATATATATATATATATATATATATATATATGACAATTGATGAAAAAAGGTTAACCAGTTAATATGTAAAAACTAAATTTCTAAAAATAAAGCTTATTAAAATTATTAAGTTACTAAATTATTTTTGTTTGTGTATTAAAATTAAATTAATAAAATTAATTAAAAAAGTAGATATAAATATATCTGACATAACACTCGGTTCAACAATATTTTTTGTTTGGAAGGATGCACTAGGTAACTAGACTAAATAACATTATGGAGTAGAAGCCCGACCTTCACAATCTCCTAAGGGTGAAACAAAGTTCAGAATGACATCAATATAAAGATGAATGATAGATAGAATGTAGGTGAATAAACCAAATTGAGTCATGAAGGCAACATCTAGTAGAGAAAACACATCGAGTATGATTTGATAGTTCAACAAACGATGAAAGAAATGCTGACTATTCATCCGAGAGTAGTTCTAGAAAATCAGCCACGTATAAGAACTCGACATATGACTCCAAAAAAATACGTCACAAAAGAAAAAAAGAGGGACCCATAAGCTAGAGTACTCAAGTAACATTGTCCCTTTCTGACATGCCATACATTCCACACATACCATTACAGTCAGATGATCAACAAAGGTCACTTCAAAATATTTCACAATTACTACCCACTCCACGGGAAAGGTGGGGAGTAGAGGGCATGCACGAGTATGGTGATGATCAAAGAGTCAATCATAAATCAAAGAGACATTTAAAAGGGAAACAAACAAGCGATAAATATGACACATTCAATTCCACTAATATAAAAAGTAAAGAGCACCCTGATTTATTGAAAATGTTGCTTGAAATTGCAATTGACACCCCTTGTGACTTGGACGATATCCCTGATATACCAAGCCTTGTAATTTATCGCTCTAAAATTCTTAATTTTCTTTGAATAGAAGAATTCTGAAATGATTTCTCCGTGGAAAATAAAAACCATGTCTGATGAAGAAGATGTTACAATCGAGCCCCAAAATAAGGCAAGATTTGACCTTGTCGTGAAAACAGAACTGGAAATATGCATGCATAAAATCAAATAGGATAAGGTTGATGAAACTAAATGGATTTTTTTTAATTTAAATATTATCTTAAATGAGCCAAGAAGGGATATCAATGGAATGTTTGGATTGATTTCTTAGAAAAAGCTGGCATTTACGACATTCTTGGCGCCTCGTTAGTAGCAGGCTTGTAGGGGATGAAAGAGAAGGCTGCTAAATACCTATTCAGTAGGTATCACAACAACAAGATTTGTATGGGTCAGCCACAATCCATCTTTGGCACCACCATCCACCTATTAATTGGGTTACCCTATAAAGGAACCAAGGTGTTTACTACAACTAACGTAAATAAGTGGCTCAAAAATATTACTAGAGGTGCATCAGGGAAAAATTCAAGAGGTGTGGTTATTAGTCAAGTTCAAGATCCTCTGGTCAATTGGATTTATGCAATTACCTCCCTATGTGTCAACTCATCTAGTTGAAGTTTGGATGTTAAACTTATAATGCTTGAAGCCATCGGTGAGATAATGAATTATGGTCATGAATACAATTAGGAATATCATGTATCTGACCTTGTCAAAGGAAATTTCCAAGACTGCCAAAATTCTGGTAAGGCCATTCACTTTCCTTCTTTGTTAATTTGGATAGCCATGAAGTCTAGCCCACCCATTGGGGAGGAAAACTTCACTAAAAATATACACCCCTCATGAATAATTTTAGAAATTTTCCCAATAATTGGTCGAGGAAACCCCAATCATTAAGCCCTAATGAGATTTTAAAAAATTAGCTTTTGAATATTAATAACATTTATAACAAATGGAGGGCTCCTCATCATATCTTTCGAGCCCCTCCCCCTTGCTCCCATATTCAATTATGCTTAGATGATACCTACATATGGTATAACAACTTTTTGAAGTCGATATCATGAACTCCTCTACCAACCATTTATTGACCAAATATTTGATGAACTACATCGACAATCCAACACCAATTATGTCATTCCACCTGTATTTTTTAGCCCATCCCACGACATCATTACCCCTTTGAAGGATGCTGAAGTCGAAGAAGAAATTTAAATTGCCTTGTATTTGCAACCCTTTAAATTTGACCTGTCAGTCCCCTTCCCTAAATCTTCACATAAGTCTACTTGTAAAGAAGTTGTTAGTCCTAAGACTACTCAATTCAAAACAAAATCATCCCAGTGGCAAAAAGTGCTAAAAGAAATCAGATTGGATGATCCTGAAAAGCAACAACAATTGGAGGAAGTCATCAAACAAATGCATCTATAAGAAAAAGAAACTAAAAAGAATCAAAAGCCTAAAACTTCTTCCATCAAGAGTCAAATCCTAGATGCCCTAGAAAGTTCCAAGGGTGTCTTCTCTAACAACATTCAGAAAAAAGTGGACGAATTTTTTCAAAAAACTAAGCACAATGCTAGCTCTTCCCCTCAACAACATCAACACAATGACACTGAAGTCCATTCTCATAATGATTCAGGCCAAAATACTATGACAACTGAGATTGATTTGAAAAATTATACTATTGTCCAATCTCCGACCCCTGTTTTAGAAGAGCACCATCAGTCGGACCATGGGAAATCTATGAAGGAACAATTTGAAGAAGAGAAATATGAAAAGGAATAGGTTGAGAAAGATCAATTTGAGAAAGAGAAGTCTAAGAAAAATCAGTATGAATAAGACTAACCCAGAAAAAATCAATTAGAGCATACTCAATTAGAAAAAACCCCAGTCGGGGTTGAACCAATGATCCAGGTGGCTAAAAAATGCTAAGGATTCATAAGTGGCTTTGGAAAAGCTCAAAGATAAAAGTCACCGGATTAAAGTGAAACTAGGATCAGATCGAAGATATCGTTACAAGATTTCCAATGGCATGAATGACACCTCAATCCAAGTTCGTATGTAAACATTATGTCCAGTGAAAGTTTTGGTCAAATTAGGGCCAGTGGTAGCCACTGACGAGGCATCAATTTGGCACTTGTCAGCGCACAGATTTTGAGGTTGGAATGGGTGAATTTGTCACCTCTTTAATTTGTCCGGTAACCCCAAATTTGGCCGATGGGTTTTCTAACCAAATTATTTTATATATATGAAAAAATATTCAAAAAAATAGGTGGCAGGTATCCAACCTCACCACCCAACAAACATATGATATATATACTACAAAACATAATGGGCTGGGGTCGTGGGTGGCCCAGAACTCGCCCAACCGCTATACAATGACCTAATAACTAACCAAATGGTGCATGCCAATTATAACTACAATTACACCATAACAGGGGTCCTACGGGTTGGAACCCAGGACCTCCCCAACCTAAATTTTAATTTATATGCCGCTAGCCAACGGGTCTTTGGCCCTTGGTTGGAAATTTCGCTGCCTAGACCTTACTTAAACCTTTACCATTCGCACAACGAGAGGATAGAGAGCGAAGAGCAGAGATTCGACAAGTGTAATGGTGAATCAAACCAAAGGGGGGAACCCTAACGTTGGTTTCCAGGAGTGGAACCCTGACGTAGGGGTATATTCTTGATGCTGAGGAGATTTCTTAGGGGTCTAGAAGTGCTAGTGTTAGAAAGGGGTCAACTTTATAGTCATTTTTCAAGATTTTTAGCTAGGAAGCCAAATGTGAAGCTCGTTTCTCCAGCATATGTCTACAATTTCAGGCCATCCCGGGAAGTGGAGGTATATGGTGTCATTTTTTAATTTCTTGTAATTTATTTTTTCTGCCATTTAATGAAAGAGGCCACCCCACATTGACTAGGGCCCAAAGACATAGCCCACATTGGATGATCTCTATTATCAAATTGTCTGGTGCCTTTGATCTCATGGTTTTTTTTGATTTCTTCTTTATGTTACTTGGTTACATGGTCTTTTAAATGCAATTTTGTATGCATACTTGAAGTAAAAGATCTGGATCAAGTTTGGTATCAGAGCAAGTCTTCTTGATGCGAGTTGCATGAGTGAATGTTAACCAAGAACAAGCTCCAAAGAGGAGAAGGGAAACTCAAATCCTTTGATCTCGAAAAGGGTGTGCAACAAAAAGATGAAACATTCAAGATGAGGAAGCTTGAATGGAGGAAGATTGAAATTATTGCAAGATCTTCTTCACCATGGCAGAGAAAGTTGACAAATTGTTTGCAGAATATGAGAAGAAAATCAAGCCTAAGAAGAAAAAACTAGATGATCATGCCTCAGTAAATCATGAAGGTGGAAGAGGAGAGCCTCTTGAACCACCCTTTCCATCCTCTAGTGATAGTTCTTCTTCTTCCTCTTCTCATGATTCTAATAGGCATCATAGGAATGCATCTAAGAAGCCATTTTTTAAGCTAGATGTAAATTTTATTTGCCCACATAAAATGGAGAATGAAGTGTAGAGAAATTAAACAATTAGATCATATAGATCGAGGTTTATTTTCGGATTCAATATATTGAGGAGGATGATGCCAAGATCTAATTATCATCTCTTTGGATGAGTGGCACTGCTCTCGTTGGGTGGGAGAGAAAGTTGTAGAAAGGAAACAAAAACTTGGGTAACCTCCTTTCTTCTTGGTCCAATTTTGTTTACGTATTAAAAGATCAGTTTTATCCTTTAGGTTATTGACAAAATTCATTAATGGAATGACAATATTTGAGACAAGGAAAGGGTCAAAATGTACAAAGATTCACAGAAGAGTTTAGAAAACAAGCTTTGAATTTATGCGTTTCACTTGATTCCCCATAAACTGTAACAAAGTATATTGGTGCTTTACATAGTTACATCATGCATTATTTGTTGTTATTTGAGCCTACTAGTTTTAATGTGGTTAGTGTGAACGGAATTCATCTTGAAAGCAAGGGAAAGAATGTCAAATAAGATCAACCCAAGAAATCCTCTTTCAATCCTCATAATGGAAAGTTTAAAGGAACAGGAAAGAGAAAGGACAAGAAGGCAGCTACAACCAACAAGGAAGAAGGAGAAAATCCATCTTGCATATATTGCAATAAGGAAGGCCATGATGATGAACACTATTGGAAGTTGCATCCAAAGTTGAAACCAAAGAGATTTGGTGGTAAGAACAAGACAAAGACGGTGGAAACCGTATAACAAGACCTTTGATCCCACTCCAGTGACGAGACATAGATCACAACAGTGGGCATACACTGTACTCTTTCTCTTCATGCTAATGAAAATTTTGAATTGCATGCAAGTACAAGTTCTTCAAATGAGTCTCTTGTTAATGAATGAAAGAGGACTGAATTATTCCACATTAAAGTTGTAATGAAACATACTAAAGTGGAAGCCTTGCTTGATCTGGGCTCACATGAAAATTTGATTTCAAAATCCTTGGTTAAGAATTTAGGGTTAGAGACCAAGCCTCATCTAAAACCCTGCCCTCTTGGTTGGGTGTGTGATAAAGCCAAATTACATGTAACCAAGAATTGTAGAGCTAGATTTGTGATTACATCCAAACTAGTAGATGAGGTTGACCTTGATGTTATACCTTTGGATATATGTAGTAGTGTATTGGGGAGTCCATATTTGTATGATAGGAAATCATTTTTCTTTTTCCATGAAAACAAGTATCATCTCATGAAAGATGAGGTGGAATAAATTGTTAGATCTCATCATGCAAAAATCAGTGCCAGTCTTGTTAGTGTAGGTTAGATGAAGCGATTGAATAATTCCAGCAAAGGGTGCATGCTAGTAGTTGTGAGAGAAAAAGATGCAAAGACATATGAAGCTTTCTAAGGTTGTGATTCCACTCATAAAAAAATTGTATGAAATTTTTTCTAACTATAATGGGACTTTTTAGGAACCAAGTGGGTTTCCTCCAAAGCGTGAAATCCAACACGATATCCACTTATAGTAGGATTCTCCTTTACCCAACATTGGTATGTACAGGTTATAACCATTGATATGGAGGAGACAAAGAGGCAGGTGCAAGAATTGCTGAACCAAGGGGTCATAAGGCCAAGTTCTTCTCCATGCGGTTCACCTGTTGTGTTGGTGCTAAAGAAAGATGGCACACGGAGGATCTGCATAGACTACAGGGCACTCAAAAAAATAATGGTGAAGAATCGATATCCTCTCCCTCACATTGATGATTTATTAGATCAATTGAAAAATATTGTCTATTTCACAAAACTGGACTTGCGCAGTGGCTATCATCAGGTCAGGATTACGAAACAAGATGTATGGAAGACTGAATTCAAGACAAATAAGGGTTTTTTTGAATGGATGGAGATGATATTTAGACTATGTAATGCGCTGACCACATTCATGAGGGCGATGAATGACATTTTCAGACCTTTTCTTGATAATTTTGTACTTGTGTATCTTGATGACATTCTTGTTTATGGTAGAACATGGGAAGATCATGTGAGTCATGTTAAAAAGGTGCTTGATGTTTTGCAAAAGGAAAATTCTATGTCAAAATGTCTAAGTGTGAATTTGGTAAGACCTCTTTGGTTTACTTGGATCACATTGTTGGACATGGACAATTAAAAATAGATCATTCTAAAGTTGTTGTGATTATAAAGTGGCCTAAACCCACCAATTTTATAGAGGTTCATAGCTTTTTGGGGGCAGTACAATACTGTAGAAGGTTCATTTCCAACTTATCCATCATTGAATCCCCCTTACATGCATTGGCTGTTGAAGGAAGTGTAACTAGGTTTGGTCTTCATAAATGTACTTATGATATTTGTATTTATTCAAGAAAAGAAATATTATTTTTATAATATATGTCAATGAGTTTCTTGCTCATCGAAGTAGGTCAAGCACATGTTTAAGTGCTTCTAGGAAGTCAAAAGTCAATGTATTTATGTAAGACCCTTAGAGGGCATGTTACACTTTGTATAAAATTGTATAAGAGTCAAAGGAATACCTCCAAGCAAAGTCCAAGTCCTCTCCATGCAGCAACATCCTCCAAATGAATCAAAATGATGGAATAAATTAATGTCAGACTAAAGATAGCATGTCGGTCTTCTAGTCAGCCTAAAAGGAGGGACAATCCTCTATATATAGAGGCTGTCCACTCCACTATAATGTCAAGAAACTCTCCTCTGAAATCAGCGAAGAAGGAAAACCAAGGAAAGTGAAGAAAAAGACAAGTCTAAGGGTCTCCAAGCAAAGCGAGGAAGGAAGGAAGTCAAAACGAAGTAAAGGGACTATTTCTAGGGCAGAAAATAGTCACACGTGTGAGGTAGAAGAGGGCAGATTGTAGATATAAAAATAGTAGCATTTCAGTGCAAGATTCGTTAGTGTTTGGGCTAAATATTAGGCCTACAAGGCCTCCCAAGTCAAGCGAAGAAGCCTCTCTCTCTAGCGAAAGTGAAAGGACCCTAATTCACTAAGGGTACACTCCACATGTGGGAAAACTAGGACAACATAACAACATTACAATCATACACCCATACCTCCAGAAGGATCTCATTTGGTTAAAAAAGAATAAGTCTACTTGAGCAAAGGATAAAAGAGGAACATCTCAACTAGAATTCTCACTCAAGGAACGTCTATCTCTAGACAAGAAACAAAGAAGGAGGACGAAGTGTTGGGGAGAAGAGTGTCAGAAGTAGGAATTCTATGCGTCCGGGAAGCAAGTGTAGAAAAGAGGAAGGACTTGACTTGCGCTTGGAGGACATCCTAGTCAAGGGTCTCGGGTTTGGCAGTGATAAATAAGAAGCTTAAATAAGGGAAACTTACTGAAGGGTTTTCCTCTCTAAGAGAGAGAGGTTTTTGCCCTGGCAGAGAGCCAACATCTATGTTCTTGTCTTTATGTTTTTGGTAGAAGTTAGATGAAACACACACACACTAATAATAAGAAGAAGATCAAGCTAAGATAATTGTAAAAGTTCTTCACAAATTGCTATCAAGAAGTGAAGAATCCTAACATACATCATTGCCCTTAATTCTTCAACATGGTATCAGAGTTAAGGTGGCACATCAAGGAAAGGGCATCCCAAGAACACTCATCAAGGAAGGAAATCTACAAAAGTTGAAGCATCTAGCCAAGAATTCTTAATCACTTCAAGGACAAGAATATCTACCATCAATCTTTCATCAAGAAAGACTACAAAGCTAGAAGAAGAGCCTTACATAAAGGCACCTACAAGAAGAGAAAATCAAAGAAGGACCTACATGAAGCTACAAGTCATCAAGCAAGTTCATTTGGAGAAAGAAACTTGGAGAATATAAAGATCTAAGGAAGGAAATCCATCAAGTATTCAAGGAGAAAGTAATTCTACTACATATCAAAATACATCAAGTAAGTATATGTCCCCTTATGAATATACATCAATGTCTTTTTGCAAGGAAAGCAACAAATTGGTAGGTACCAATAACTTTCTTGCATGGAAGAAGACAACTGATTTACTTCTCAAGGAGAATGAACTTCTAGAACACATCAAAAGGAATATCAATATCCCTGCTAAGGAACAAACTCAAGCCTTATCCAAGTACAATAAGGATGAGACAAGAGCTCAAGGGATTCTAATAGAATCCATCAAAGACTCTCTCATTCCTTATGTCTCCAAGTTGGAGACATCCAAAGAAATCTACGATAAACTAGTAGAGATATTCTCGGTAAGAACAACTGGAGAAGTGATATCTCTACCAAATAAATTGTACAAGATGAAGATATCAAAGGAAGGAATAGCTTCCTACTTCATGAAGATCTATGAGATGAGGGATCAACTTCAAGAGCTAGGGGAAGTCATGTCCAATAGAGAAATGAAAAATGTAGTACTCAATGCTCTACTTGAGGATTGGGGGAACTTCACATCAAGCATATATGCAAAAAAGGAAGCCACCCCACTAAGTGAATTGTGGCCTCTATGCAAGATATAGGAAAAAAGACTCAAAGCAAAGGAAGATGTGGGATCAAAGGAGCAAACATTTTCTTCCATGACCAAGAGAAAGGGAAAATTTGGAAAATTTGGTCCACGAAGAACAAATAACAAAGATATGTCCAAAATCAAATGCCATAGATGCCAAGAATATGGAAACTACAAAAGAAATTGTCCTAAACTAAAGAAGGACACCAACAAAAAAGGAAAGAGGGAAGGAGCTCACATGACTCAAGAGGTGAAATAAGAAGAAAATAATCAAAATAAGGAAGATCCTCCAGATCTCTACTATGACTAAGTCAAACTCCTTACTTAAAGTCTTCTTTCAATGTTTTGAGTAGGATAGGAGCATGTAGGAATATAATAAAATTGCATGGATAGAAACATCTTCTAGAATCTAGAAGCATGAAGTACATAGAGTTCTAGATACTTATGTAGAAAGAGCATTTACAAATAGAAAAAAATGAATGGTTAGAAATATCTTCTAGAATATAGGAGCATGGTAGATAGAGCTCAAGATATTCATGTAGAAGGAGCATACCTAGAATAGGACTTCATCCACAATGAAATAAAATTGATCATGATTAAGAATCTTAGAAAACCTCCATCATCAAAAGGAAAGAAACATTTGTAGGGTAAGGGTCTTCAAGATCCTATGATGGAATATTCAAAATAAGATTCATAAACAAAAGAAGACGTTTCATTGGGAATCCCATTCATGGGATTCAAGAAAAGGATGATATGCAGGCAAGCTAAGATGGAGCAAGAAGGGCCACATCAAGGACAAATAAATGAAGCTAAGATGATCAAACGAGAATCAATATGAGGTATGTATGCATCAAAGTTTAGTCATTTTATCATATGTATATTATTGAGTCATGGGAATAGTTCTATGATATGATCAACTAGCAAAGAATCTCTTTCACCAATGACATGTTCGAAGGCATGTACTACAATTCAATGAAGGTCAACAAAACGAAATACCAACATAATGAATTATGAGATTTTTGACTAAGAAGAAAGTGAAGAAGGAATGTCGACTAGTCCTAGAAGCAAGCAATGAAGAAGTGCTCTCAGAGCATAAGGTGGTTGAATAATCTATCCAAGAAGAAGCAAGTTAAGAAAGAGATCAAGCATGCAAAGAACACCATGAACACAAAGAAGCACTATCTGAAAAAGATCCATTGAAGACATCTCCTGAAAGAAGGTAGGACAACTCTAACTAAGAAAGGAAATGATCAAAGGACCCTTGACACCTATGAAGGCCTTGGAGATATGAAAGGTGCAGATAACTGATTTTAATCTACGAAGAATTCATGATGAAGAAGCCATCTAGCAAAAGCACCATTTAATGTTGAAGCAATATCGGGATGAAGTCACGAAGGACTACTAGATCAAAACATGGGAACAAGAAAGTACAAAGAAGCATCCATGTGAAGAGTAGTTCAAAGCATAGACAATATGAAAAGGAATAATTAGATGACAAGAGAACCTGATATGTGACAAGAATTCCAATTTCCATGAAGGAAGCAATGACATGACAAAGAAGGAAGGAAAGTGATAGATGGATGGTTCCCTACCATGAAGAAGTTCGAACAAAGACTTCATGACATGAAAGGAAGGAAGGAGATCAAGCAACTGTAGGACCCACAAAGAATAAGTTGTTGATGAATCGACAAGTCCCTAGCTAAGAGGAAGTTATAAAAAGTTCCCAATTACAAAGGAACTTGGACAAGTACCTTGTCAGAGGATACTTGGGTATGTATTCCTCAATTGAGAGGAAGTGATAGAGACAACATTTTTGTATTCACTTGGGAATAAATAATGGGAGGATTAGGTAATCATCTGGCATCTGATACTCTTTGAGGATGTGTTAAGTTATGTTATGTTCTATGCTTATAACAGTTTACTTCTTTTCCTTATTATATTCCAAAGATTAGCAATCACACGTACATAAAGTAAAGTGCAGATAGAACATTAAACAATCGACAGAAATCAAGCCAAGAAAAGAGACACAAGATGTGGCGGCTAGCCAGGGACAAACCCCACAATGTGTGGGGAAACCCTTTGATCAAATATTCTTTTATCTTCAATAATTCAGCAGAGAGAAATAGTACAATAAATCTGATTCATATCAGTAGTAGCAAACCCTAGATCAACAACATCAACATTAGCGGCTTCATTATCAAACTAGGGCAGACAATATCTTGCAAACCGTTTGTCGGATTGACTTCATTCCACCACCAAAAGTTGCGACTTTCAGAGGAGGTTCAGATGAACCTACAACGCATTTCCAAATAGGAGATCTTCTAGGCTACACAGGTCAATCTTTACTTCTGCAGTTGCAGCTTCAGTTTCAGCAGTTTCCGGCTTCAAACTAGGGCAGTCAATATCTTGCAAACCGTTCATCGGATTGACTTCATTCCACCACCAAAAGTTGCGGCTTTTAGAGGGGGTTCAGATGAACCTACAATGCAGTTCCAAAGAGGAGATATTCTAGGCCACGCAAGTCAATCTTTACTTCTGCAGTTGCAGCTTCAAATTCAACAGCTTCTGGCTTCACATGTGTGAGAGAGAGACCCATTTCTGTGCAGTAGAGAAGAGACTCATTTCTGCGTAGTAGAGAGAGAGAGAGATGTGATGAGATGAGTGAGTCCAAATGAGGAAAAGTCCTCTTATATTTATACACAACGTTGGTGGGTGAATAGATGCCACTGTTGGGCTTCTGAGCCTACATGAGTTGTAGGTCGGCTTGATAATAATTCCATAATCAAAATAAATTCATATCTCCATGAATACTTATCAGAATCAGATGATATTTATATCAATCCTACACCTCTCGAAAAGAGGAATCTAATAAAAATATTATCAGCCATGAATAAGATGACCCACATGAAGTTTTGGCCTGGTTTCCAATTTTAACACTCCCTCTCAACCATGGAGAACTTCATCTGCAATCTGTCTATCGGTCGTTACTATTCATCCATCAAATGCACTGCCCTGTACAGCCTGACCCTTGCCCTGATCTACTCTATTATGCCTGTTCTTCTTTGTCTTGTTCTGCCCTGCACTGATGTGTACTGTTTTGCTCTGTTCTGCTCTGCTCTTGCATTGTTCTGTTCTACTCTGCTTTTGTCCGAATTATGAAGAAGAAGAAATGATCTAGGATGTATCATACTGACTCAAAGTCAGTCTCAGAGTATGTAGCACTGGTCCCAGACCAGACTCAACCAACCCGAAGTCAGCGTCATAGTGAGTACAACTCCACTGGTCCTAGACCAGTATCATCCTCCACTGACTCAAAGCCAGTCTCAGAGTGTGTACCACTGGTCCCAGACCAGTCTCAGCCGACCCGAAGTCAGCTTCATAGTAAGTACCACTCCTATCACTGGTCCCAGACCAGTATTGCAGTCTCAGAGAGTGTACCACTGGTCCCAGACCAGTCTCAACCGACCCGAAGTCAGCGTCATAGTATGTACCACTCTCATTGGTCCCAGACTAGTACTGCACTGACACGAAGTCAGTCTCGGAGTATGTACCACTGGTCCCAGACCAGTCTCAACCGACCCGAAGTCAACGTCATAGTATGGTACAACTCCTACCACTGGTCCCAGACCAGTATCGCAGTCTCAGAGAGTGTACCACTGGTCCCAGACCAGTCTCAACCGACCTGAAGTCAGCGTCATAGTATGTACCACTCTCACTGGTCCTAGACCAGTACTGCACTGACACGAAGTCAGTCTTGGAGTATGTACCACTGGTCCCAGACCAGTCTCAACCGACCCGAAGTCAGCGTCATAGTATGGTACAAATCCTACCACTGGTCCCAACCAGTATCATTGATCCCAGATCAATGGAGGTCATCCTAGCGTAGGGAGTATGGTAGATACAACGATGCGTCCATCGGTACTACTATGGTCCCTAACTTCATTTCCCTGCTCATTGATCAGATGAGAGGTACTTCCCATGAGTCCCAGACTGCATGGGTAGGATGCCTCGACAGGAGAACTAATCAATCCTGTCCTCATAGGAGAACACATCAATCCTGCTACAATCGCCGTGGAGAACACATCAATCCAGGCTGCCATGGAGAACACATCAATCCAGGCCTCACAGGAGAACTAATCATCCTGCTACACAGGAGAACGAATCATCCTATTACACAAGAGAGCGAATCATCTTGTCCCACAAGAGAGCGAATCATCTTGTTCCAGTGTGCACCACCAGGGGAGGGTGAGTCACCCTGTGGTCATATGTTGCTCCAGTAGGAACCGCAAGCCCTCAGAGCTCCCAGAGCTCAATGTATGCAACATGCAGGACCCTTGTACAAGGGTTTCTTGCCGACTCCAAGTCGTTTGGGAAAATCACAGATTAGATCTTTCCTCGGGGCTTTGACAAGGTGTATCAACCTATACATCATCTTAATGTGATGGAGCTTCCTTGCTCATCGACTTACCATATCCCAGATGATGTCTATCTGTTGGAGCAATTGACGAACACGGGATTCCTCAATAATCGAATCCCACCTCTGGTTGTTACAGAGAATCACAGTGGTATCCAATGTAAGTCCAAACAACTCACTGAAGAGCTTTCGAAACCAGACTGCCTCACACAAGGTTATGCTAGCAATAATATATCCTGCTTCGACGGTGCTCAAAGCCACCGACTTCTGCTTCCTGCTCATCCAGGATATCGAAGTAGATCCCAAGGTGAAACAGTACCCGGAAGTGCTCTTATGGTCCACCACACTGCCTGCCCAATCAACATCAGTATATCCAAGTAGTCTCACATCTCCGGCAGTGTATCTTAATCCATGAGAGATTGTGTCCTGAAGACATATCTGAAGATTTCTGGCATCAATCCAGTGAGGCTCAACCAAATATGAGCTCACAATGCTAACTACAAAACATATGTTCGGACGGAGGTTCACCAAGAACATCAATGCGAATGAGTTTTTGAAACTCAGAGGCATTTCCCAAGTCTGGTTCGACATCACTACCATATAACTTCTAAAAGTTAAGATCCTCGAGGTAGTCACAGGATTGCAGTCCATCATACCGAATCTTTCCAATATATTTACCACATCTTTTCCTTGAGATAGGAAAATTTCCCTTAGCTTCTGCCACACTTCAAGTCCTTGGTCCTTCATTTCAAATTCAGAAGCCATCTCCATCTTACATTTGTGAATGAGAGGGTTTGCACTTGTTAGAAAGAGGTCATCCACATACAACACCAGTATGAGAGGCTTGTCATCTTCAACCTTAAAGTAAAGGTTAGGATCAACTTCACTCCTAGTGAATCCCAGCTTCATCAAGTAGCTATCGATCCTCTCATACCATGCTTGGGGTGCTTGCTTCAGCCCATAGAGAGCCTTCTTCAACCTGCATACATGAGATTTTAAATCATAAATCTCAAATCCTTCAGGTTGCTCCACATAGACCTCTTCTTTGATAGAACCATGCAAGAATGCGGTCTTAACATCCATCTGATGTAGGTTCCATCCTTTTGAAGCCACAAGGGCTATGATCAAGCAGATGGTCGTATATCTGGCAACAGGTGCAAATATCATAGTCTATACCTCCCTTCTGGGATAAACCACGAGCAACAAAATGAACCTTATACTTTTCCATACTTCCATTTGCTGCATGCTTTATCTTGTAAAGCCATTTTGAAGTAACAATTGTCTTGTCCAGGGTCTGGGAACTACTTCCCAGACATCATTCTCCATAATAGACTCATATTCTATGGTCATAGCATCCTTCCATAGTTAATGCTTGATGACATCTGAGAATGATGAAGGTTCATTTTGTATGATCGTGCTCATGATGGTTAGGTATTCATGATACTTGTTAAGTTTCTTACTTTGATGGAAGGTTCCTCAAGGTGCAACATGTCCTTCAGCATCATCAAGTATCCCCCTAAGCCATGAAGGCCTCTTCCTAGAAGAGGAAGGCTCATGTGGATGAGGATCAATCGGATCCATGGGTTCTTCTACATCAGGCATTGATTCATCATCCTTTTCTTTCGGTTCCCTGGTGTTGGCTTCTTGAGAGCTACTCAAAGTCAGCAGATTGTCCACCTTGTTGAGAGCCATATCTTTGTCAAAGGTGACATCATGACTAATCACGACTTCCCTTTGACCAGTGGTGAACATTTCTTCAGGAGTTTAGGAACCCAATGCTTGATGAGGGCATCGATTTTGTACATCTATGGCGGTGATTGTAGTTTCATCCCATAGAAACTTTGGAAGTCTTTGATCATGTAGCATGGCCCGAACAACTTCCATCATCGTGTGGTTCTTCCTTCCCACCACACCATTCTGCTCAGGAGTATGTGGTGTAGTAGTCTCCCTCTTAATGCCAACCTTAGGCATGCCTGAGTAAACCAATTGTAATATATCGGAGGTCTTGCTTTGGCTTGAGGGGAATGGTCCCCTTTTGAGCTTTCCTTTGGTACATCTCGGACATACACCTTCTTTCTCTACTTGGAATTCGGGCATCCCTGTTACCATCTGTCTTACATCGGGTAGAGCTTTGTAATGAAGGTGGGAAACCTCTGATGCCAAAGTTTGGACTAAAGAGTTGTGTCACAAGACATGACACCTACTGGACTTCCATTGACCTGATATAATGAATCAACACTAAACCCAAGAGTAAATGCATATTTAACATTATTTTTCCATATACATACCTTGCCATTGCTGAAGGTTACCTTGAAGCCTCTGTCTTCCATTGCCAAGATGGACACTAGGTTCCTTTTGAGGTCAGGTGCATTTAATACATCCTAGAATTTCTAGCCTTCTTGAATGCTTGTCCTCTTCCTTGATTCCTAGCTCTCCTCTTACCTTTGCTGTTGAATTTGTCATTCCTTTGATTGCCATTAGAAGGATTTCGAGTTGCACCACTGCATACTGTACCATGCTTCTATAATCATGATTATCATCATGCTGCCCATGTCCATGATTTTATCCATCATAATGCTGCTCAAACTAGTGTGCATCATCATCATGCTATCCTATATGTCCATGATCTCATGTTTCCCTTTATGTCCATGATCTCATTCATCATGATGCTCATGATCTCATACATAGTGACTTGCTTTATCACAAATGTAACATCGTCATTTTCTTCTAGCCTTAGGTCCAGCCTTTCCTTTTGATTTAGTCCTAGAATTATTTCTTTTCTTTGCATGAGAAGAAAAAGGCAGCAGGAGGACCTTTAGGCATGGGCATTTCTTGCACTTCTTCCCTTGTTTCTTCTTGAATGCATATAGCCATTAATTCCTCAAAACCAGGAATTACATTATAGTTCAAAAGAGTAGTCCTGAACACATACCATTCAAATGGCAATCCTCCAAGAGTTGTGAGTGCCATTTCTCTGTTAGTAATAGTTTCCCCAATAGATAGGAGATCGTTCTTGATCTCGGTGATTCTTAAGAAGTATGCTTGCATACTTTCATCTTTACCCTTCTTGATTTCCCTCAGCTTATTTCTAAGAAACAAAACTTGATTTGCATCATTAACTTTAAATAAACTCACCACTCTATCGTATATTTCCTTGGAGGTGTCCAGTTCAGAGATGTAGGCCACCAAGTGCTTGTCGATAGAGTCTCGGATGATCTTCTATTGTTTTGACTTCTCCATTTTTTCATTTGTTCCAGGCAGCAGCGGATGCATTTGATGGAGGCTCAACAATATTGCCTCTCACATGATCCAACACTCCTTGATTCTCAAGGGTTAGATCGATAGACATCTTCCATCCGTGATAGTCAGCTTTCTCACGGAGCTTGTCTTCAGCAGGAAAGAGTGTTGAGGACCCCATAGTTCTTTTAGGATAGCCTTGCCAATATTCTCTTCGATGATTGCTCTTGCTCTTGCTCGGGCTTTGTCTTCACCTCAGCTCCGATACCATGTTAAGTTATGGTATGTTCTATGCTTATAATAGTTTACTTATTTTCCTTATTATATTCCAAAGATTAGCAATCACACATACATAAAGTAAAGTGTAGATAGAACATTAAACGATCGACAAAAAACAAGCCAAGACAGGAGACACAAGATGTGGGTGCTAGCCAGGGACAAACCCCACAATGTGTGGGGAAACCCTTTGATCAAATCTTCTTTTATCTTCAATAATTCATTAGAGAGAAATAGTACAATAAATCTGATTCATATCAGCACTAGAAAACCCTAGATCAACAGCATCAGCATTAGCAGCTTCATTATCAAACTAGGGCAGATGATATCTTGCAAACCGTTCGTCGGATTGACTTCATTCCACCACCAAAATTTGTGGCTTTCAAAGGAGGTTAAGATGAACATACAATACAGTTCCAAAGAGGAGATCTTCTAGGCCATGCAGGTCAATATTTACTTCTGCAGTTGTAGCTTCAGTTTCAGCAGTTTCCGGCTTCAAACTAGGGCAGTAGATATCTTGCAAACTGTTCATCGGATTGACTTCATTCCACCACCAAATGTTGCGGCTTTCAGAGGAGGTTCAGATGAACCTACAACATAGTTCCAAAGAGGAGATCTTCTAGGCCACACAAGTCAATCTTTACTTCTGCAGTTGCAGCTTCAAATTCAACAGCTTCCGGCTTCACATGTGTGAGAGAGAGACCCATTTCAGTGCAGTAGAGAAGAGATTCATTTCTGCGTAGTAGAGAGAGAGAGAGATGTGATGAGATGAGTGAGTCCAAATGAGGAAAAGTCCTCTTATATTTATACACAACGTTGGTGGGTGAATAGATGCGACTGTTGGGCTTCTGAGCCTACATTAGTTGTAGGTCGGCTTGATAATAATTCCATAATCAAAATAAATTCATATCTCCATGAATACTTATCGGAATCGGATGATCTTTATATCAATCCTACACCTCTCGATGAGAGGAATCTAATAATAATATTATCAGCCATGAATAAGATAACCCACATGAAGTTTTTCCCTGGTTGCCAATTTTAACAGGATGTGTAGGGAATCCAAGACAAGAGTAGGCAAGAGGACCAATATTATTTGAGGGATGGGAACCCAAGACAAGAATAGTCCTAGAAGGTCATACTTAGTGAATACTCAGGTGGGCATGTACCTTGAGAGACAATGAATAAGGTGTCTATAAGTCATTGGTCTCACCAACATTGTGCTCTGATCTATTGAGAGATAGAACTGTTAGTCAAGGCCTTGCTGTGGAAACAATGTTGGCTATTATGATGCTATAATAGATGAATTGCCAATCTGGTTTCTCATATGTGAATTATTCAAGATTGAAACATATCCAAACATCTTGTATTGTTGTATGAATACCTCCATAGTTAAGAGAGAGTTGTGAAGGAAATGTAACTAGGTTCGGTCTTCATAAATGTACTTTTGATATTTGTATTTATTCAAAAAAATAAATATTATTTTTATAATTTATGTCAATGAGTTTCTTGCTCATTGAAGTAGGTCAAGCACATGTTTAAGTGCTTCTAGGAAGTCAAAAGTCAATGTATTTATGTAAGACCCTTAGAGGGCATGTTAAACTATGTATAAATTTGTATAAGAGTCAAAGGAATACCTCCAAGCAAATTCCAATTCCTCTCCATGTAGCAACATCCTCCAAATGAAGCAAAAAAATGGAATAAATTCATGTTAGCCTAAATATAGCATGTCGGCCTTCTAGTTGGCATAAAAGGAGGGACAATCCTCTATATATAGAGGTTGTCCACTCCACTATAACGTCAAGCAACTCTCCTCTGAAATTAGTGAAGGAAAACTAAGGAAAGTGAAGGAAAAGACAAGTCTATGGGTCTCCAAGAAAAGCGAGGAAGGAAGGAAGTCAAAACGAAGTAAAGGGACTGTTTCTAGGCAAAAAAATAGTCACACGTGCAAGGTAGAGGAGGGAAGATTGCAGAGATAACAATAGTATCATTTTAGTGCAAGATTTATTAGTGTTTGGGATAGATATTAGGCCTACAAGGCCTCCCAAGTCAAGCGAAGAAGTCTCTCTCTCTAGCAAAGGTGAAAGGAACCCAATTCACTAAGGGTACCCTCCACACGTGGGAAAACTAGGGCAGATGAACAACATTACAGTCACACACCCATACCTCAAGAAGGATATCGTTTGGCCAAAAAAAGAAGAAGTCTACTTGAGAAAAGGATAGAAGAGGAACATCTCATCTAGAAGGCTCACTTAATGAAGGTCTATCTCTAGACAAGACACAAAGAAGGAGGACGAAGTACTGGGGAGAAAAGTGTCGAAAGGAGGAAGTCTATGTGCTGGGGAACCAAGTGCAGAAAAGAGAAAGGACTTGGCTTGTGTTTGGAGGACATCCTAGTCAAGGGTCTAAGGTTTGGCAGTGATCAATAATAAGCTTCAATAAGAGAAACTTACCAAAGGGTTTTCCTCTCTAAGAGAGAGAGTTTTTGGCCTTGGCAGAAAGCCAACATCTGTGTTCTTGTCTTTATGTTTTTGGTAGCAGTTTGATGAAACACACACACTAATAATAAGAAGAATATAAAGCTAATATAATTGTAAGAGTGCTTCACAAATTGTTATCAAGAAGTAAATAATCCTAACATACATCATTTCCCTTAATTCTTCAACATTGACAAGTGTGAAGCAAACCTTTCAGTGGGGAGGAAGGCAACAGAAAGCCTTTGATACACTAAAATAGAAGATCAATACCACACTAGTTTTGGCCTTACCTGACCTCCAAAAACCTTTTAAGATCAAGACAGATGCCAGTGGGTACACCATGGGAGTAGTGTTGATGTGACAGAGGAAACATGTATGTTACCATTCAGAGACATTCTCCCAAGCTGTTGTGAACTATCCCACATAAGACAAGGAGTTGTAAGCATTGGTTCAAATTATGAAAAAATGGAAGCACTATTTGATTGGTAGGGAGACCATAATTCACACAGATCACCAGCCCTTGTAGTACCTACAGTTGCAAACCAACCTTCAACAAGCACCTCATTTCAAATGGATGGGATTCGCCCAACAGTTTCATTTGGTAATAAAATACAAGAAGCGCACCAACAAAAAAGTGGTAGATATGATTTCTCATCCTCCTATTTATTCATCTATTGTTTTGCAAAATGCTTCTTTATCTTTGAAATTTATGATAAACAATATGTTGATGATGAAGATTTTAAGGAGATTTATGTAAAGCTGACTCATGGATCCCGGGTGAATAATTACCATTTGCAGGGAAAATTGGTATACCACCTTGGCAAACTTTGTATCCCCACCAATGAGAGAATACATGTAATCAGAGAGGCATATACCTCTCTTGTGTCAAGTCATTTTGGTGTAGGGAAAAATTTGTGTCATTTGCAGAGGTTGTGTTATTGGTCTCACATGAAAAATATTGTGACTCGATATGTAAAGGGATGTGTGTTGTGCTCAGTTAGCAATCCCACTAATAGAAAATTGGGGCTATACACACCACTCGTTCCAAGTCGTCCATGGGAAAGTGTGTCAATGGATTTTTTTGGTGGTTTTCCTTTGTCTAGGAGAGGTCATGATTATTTGTATGTAGTTGTGGATCGATTTAGAAAAATTTGTGTCTTAATGCCTTGTAAAAAGCAAGTCACTGGAGATCAGACTTCTCATATCTTCTTCCAATTTGTATGGGTCCATTTTGGGTTGCCCACATCCATTGTCTTTGATCAAGACTCTCATTTCGTTGGACAATTTTGGATGAGTATATGGAGAATAATGGAAACCAAGTTGAAGAGGAGCACGAAATTTCATCTGTAGACCAACGAACATACATAAGTTGTCAACCGCACAGTGATACATTTATTCCGGGGCTATTGTTGAAAGCATACCAAGTTATGGGACGAGAAACTTTCGTATGTGTTAGAAAATTATATGTTACAGAGCAACATAACACATAAAATATATTGCAAAAATATAAAAACAAAAAACACATAAAACAAGAGAGACACACATATACGTGGTTCACCCAATTTTGGTTACGTCCACAGAGAAACAACCAGAAATTCCTTTTGTATTATCCAACAAACTGAAGAGATACAACCTATAACAGATCCGCTGTAATTCCCTCTTCTCTCTCGCTCAATCTCCTCTCTCTTCTCGCTCAGAATACAGATCTCCATAGACGTAAAACAATTCCCTCATATATAGTGAGGGGTTGCCTTCTAGGGAAAAAAACCCTAAATTAAACATAACTTCTATTGTCAGATCTCCACCTAATGAATGAACCAGATTGACTACGAAATTATAACATTTTACAAGGCATCGTATATTTTACGGGCGACGTTTCCGCCACATTATGAACTAAGGTCCAATGTGGAGATACCTCTAAATAAAGAATATAATCAGGCTCCAAGTGGGAGATTGTTGGGTGTCGAGCTTGATTATTTTCTTTATTTAGAGGTATCACCACTTTCGACCCTAGTTCGTTAGCTGCCCGTAAAATATACGCTGTAGGGGGGGGGGTCTAGGGGGGGCAGCTGTGACCTTTGGGAGCCCCCCCTGGCGCGGGGATCAGGGGAAGCACTCTCGAAGCTAAAAATAGATGTAAAATTGCCTTGTAAAATGTTGTAATTTCGTAGTCAATCTCGGCCATTCATTAGGCAGAGATCTGATGGTAGAAGTTATGTTTAATTTAGGGTTTTTTTCCCTATGAGGGAATTCTATTGTGTCTATGGAGATCTGTATTCTGAGCGAGAAGAGAGAGGATATTGAGCGAGAGAGAAGAGGGAATTACAATGGATTTGCTGTAGGTTGTATCTCTTTATAATATAAAAGGAAGGGCTGGCTGTTTCTCCGTGGATCTCTTTAGTTTGATAGATAATATAAAAGGAAGGACTGGCTGTTTCTCCATGGACGTAGCCCAAATTGGGTGAACTGCATATATCTGTGTCTCTCTTGTTTTATGTGTTTATATTTCTGCAATATATATTTTATGTTTTCTGTTGCTCTGTAATATATAATTTTCTAACAATTGGTATCAGAGTCAAAGGTCTATTTGGATGATAAACTCGCAGGAGAGAAGGGTTCCTATTGTGAGTAGGAGCAATGGCGGAAGATGGTAGGTTTAGGATCACAAAATTTAATGACCAAAACTACCAGCTGTGGAAGATGCAAATAGAAGATTATCTGTATCATAGAGATCTATACCAACCATTGAGCAGAAAGGCAAAGAAGTCGATGGGTATGACATAACGAAATGGGATATTCTCGACAGAAAGGCACTTGGAACAATATGGCTATGCCTAGCGACGTCAGCAGTGTTTAGTATTTCAAAGGAAACGACAACAGAGGGTTTAATGTCGATATTGGCCAAACTATATGAAAAATCCTCATCCTCAAATAAGGTATTTATTATGAAGCGTTTATTTAATATGAAAATGTCAGAAGGTGGATTTGTTGCTGATCATTTAAATGAATTTAATATAGTAACCAGTCAGTTAAGTTTTGTAGGGGTAACTTTTGATGATGAAGTTAGGGCTCTGTTATTTCGGTGCTCATTGCTAGAAAGTTGGAATGGTTTAGTTATGGCCATTAGTAACTCTATCTCTGGATCTATTACTTTAAAGTTTGATGATGTTGTCGATGCAATCCTTAGCGAGGAAATGCGATGGAAAAGCTCCAGCGAGACATTAGGTAATGCTTTGACTACAGAGACTAGGGGAAGAAAAATGGAAAGAGGAAAGAGCCTAGGATATCACAGTAAGTCAAGGAAAGGCAGATCCAAGTCCAAATCAGGGATAGTGTGCTGGAAGTGCGGGAAGAAAGGACACCTGAAGAAAGACTGCAAGTCTCGGAAGGGAAAAGAAGGAGATGTGCAGCAAGAAAACAATCATGAAGTGAATGTGACAGGTGATGTGTTGCAATATGCTTTGATTCTTTCTTTAGAAAATATTATTGATGCCTAGGTGGTAGATTTAGGGGCCTCATTCCATGCCACACCTGATAGGAAACATTTTCATGATTATGTTCAAGGAGATTTTGGACAAGTTTGATTGGGTGATGATAAACCCTGTAAAATCATTGGAATGGGTACAATTTTCATAAAACAACAGAATGGAAATCAATGGCTATTGAAGGAGGTAAGACATGTTCCAGATCTGAAGAAAAATCTTATTTCAACAGGGCAGTTGGGAGGTGAAGGTTGTGTGACTACTTTTACAGATAAAACCTGGAAGGTCACTAAAGGATCCCTGGTAATAGAAAAAGGAGAAAAGGTTGGTACATTGTATTTATGCAATGGTATTTCTAATTCTGTTAATGCTTTAACCTCTACAAGAGAAGATACGACATTGTGGCATCATAGGCTCAGGCACATGAGTGAGAAGGGGATGTAGATTCTTCACTCAAGAATTTTGTTGCCAGGTTTGAAGCATGTTGATTTAAAATTCTGTGAGATTTTTTTTTATGGAAAACAGAAGAGAGTTAGATTCCTCAGAGATGGGAAAGAAAAGAAGAGTGAAAAAGTAGAGCTTGTGCATACAAATGTATGGGGACTTGCTCAGGTATCATCTCTTGGTGGCTCTTGTTATTATGTTACTTTTATTGATGATGCAACCAGACAAACCTGGATTTATTGTATTCGAAATAAATATGATGTATTTGATAATTTCAAGAAATGGAAAGATTTGGTTGAAAATGAGACAGGAAAAAGGTTGAAGTGTATCATATCAGATAATGGAGGTGAATATTGCAACAAAGAGTTTGACAGGTACTGTTCAGAGAATGGAATTCGCAGAGAGAAGACAATTTCAGGAACACCACAAGAAAATGGTGTGTCAGAAAGGATGAATAGGACAATCATTGGAGCGTGCAAGGTGCATGGGATTGCATACAGGATTGCCTTTACAATTTTGGGCAGATGCTGTAGATACTGTTGTTTATCTAATAAATAGAGGGCCTTCAAGTTACTTGTATGGTGGTATTCTAGAGGAGGCATGGACAAGTAAAAAGGTAAAATACTCATTTTTAAAAACTTTTGGTTGTGAAGCCTTTGTCCACATTAATAAAGAAAATAGAATAAAGCTTGAGGCAAAATCAAAGAAATGTACTTTTATTGGATATGGTGTTAATGGTTTTTGTTATCGTTTTTATGATTATGAAAAACACAAATTCATTAGAAGCAGAGATGTCATATTCGATGAAAAGGTTTTGTATAAGGATCAACTGCAGGAAAAGAAACAAGAAAAAGAAAACAGAGAGTACACCGTGCTTGATGAGATCACATGAAAAGTAACGGTGCTTGAAAATCATAATGATCAACGGCCAAAACCACAACCACAACAGCAACTAGCACCTCAAACACCTGAAATCTATGTTAGAAGATCTACCTAGATAAGTAGACCCCTGAACGATACTCTCCTTCATTATATTATGTACTGTTGACTAATTCTAGTGAACCAGAATGTTATGAAGAAGCAGTGCAGGTAGAAACCAGGAAGAAGTGGGAGTAAGCCATGAAAGAAGAAATGGACTCCTTAGCACATAATCAGACTTGGGACTTAGTCAGGTTGCCTGCAGGTAAAACATAATTGCAGAATAAATGGGTTTACAAGTTGAAGGAAGAAGATGGAGGTAGAAAAAGGTATAAAGCTAGACTTGTGGTGAAATGGTTTTCACAAAAAAAGGGTATACACTTTGATGAGATATTTTATCCTGTTGTTAAAATGACTTCAATCAGAACTATTTTAAGTCTAGTAGCAGCTGAAGATTTGCATCTTGAGTAGTTAGATGTAAAGACAACCTTTCTCCATGGGGATTTGGAGGAAGAGATATATATGTAGCAACCATAAGGATATGAGGTAAAAGGGAAGGAGAAACTAGTGTGCAGGTTGAAGAAGAGATTGTATGGCTTAAAACAGGCTCCAAGGTAGTGGTATCTAAAATTTGACAAGTTTATGTCTGAACAAGGTTATACTAAATGTCACTCTCATCATGGTGTTTATCTCAAAAGGCAAAATGATGACAACTATATTATATTGTTATTGTATGTAGATGACATGCTTGTTGTAGGTTCTAACATGTAGGAAATAAATGTGCTCAAAAGAAAATTGGTGAACTCATTTGCAATGAAGGATTTGGGTGCTACAAAACAAATCCTTGGTATGAGAATAATTAGAGACATGAAGAATCGCAAATTAACATTGTCTCAAAGTGAGTACATAGAAAAGGTGTTGAAAATGTTTAATACGCAGAATGCAAAACCAGTTAGTATACTTTTGACTAGCCATTTCAGATTAAGCAAGGAGGAGTGTCCCAAGGCTCAGGAAGAAATGGATCATATGTCTAAAGTTCCATATGCATCAACAGTTGGAAGCTTAAGGTATGCAATGGTCTACACAAGGCCTGATATTGCACATGCAATGGGAGTTGTAAGTAGGTACATGAACAATCCAGGAAAAGAAAATTGGATGGTGATGAAGTGGATTCTCAGGTATTTTAGAGGTACCACAAATAAAGAATTATGCTTTGGTGGTTCAAACATTGCTCTACAGGGATATGTTGATGAATATATGGCTGGTGATAGAGATAACATGAGGAGCACAGCAGGGTATGTTTTTACTGTAGGTGGAACAACTATCAGTTGGGTCTCAAAACTGCAAAGTGTTGTTGCACTCTCAACAACAAAAGCAGAGTCTGTTGCTGCTATAGAGGCTAGTAAAGAAATGATTTGGTTACAAAGGTTTCTGGATGAATTGGTTAAGAAGCAGGAGTTTGGCAGGTTACACAGTGATAGCCAGAGTGCCATACATCTTGCAAAGAACTATGCATTTCATTTCAAGACTAAACATATACAACTCAAGTACCATTTCATACGGTCAGCGTTGGAAGATGGACAGTTGAAGTTGGAAAAGATACACACTAGCCAAAATCCTGCAGATATGTTAACAAAAGTTGTAACCAGGGAGAAACTAAGAATCTGCTCAGTTTCAATTGGTCTTCAAGTATGATCAAGAAGGTGAGAAACAACCAGGTCCAAAGTGAATTCATTGTCCAGAAAACGAAGTAGTAGTGGAGTTGCTATAATCAATCTCCACACCCAACAATATATACAACATGCATAGAACCAAGCAGTTCATTCATCCACTCAGAGCTCACCATTTGAGACATGCTTTGGATATTTTCCAAAGGATCCCTTAGACATGGTCTTTGGGATAGATGAAGATTCTAGTGGGCAAGATGACACGGAAAAAAACATGAAAGTTCATTAAGCAAATTACGATGATTCACTGGGAAATGTAGGAGCAGTTGGAGAAAAGTCAATCTCGATATAAATCTCAACATGACAAGCACCGGGTGATCACCAATTTTTAGGCTGGCCAACATACTTGCAAATGTACTCAGTGGTGAATGTTGAAAACTTGAATCTTTATGAGCCTCCTTTAATAATGGACACTGAAGAGGTTGGTCAGGTTCCTATAGTGGATGAATTTGCACTCGAACACTTGGACAAGCTACTTGAGGATATCATTCTTGACAAGAAGACTAGGACTTCACGACGGGGAGACGTGGAGTACCTTCATATTGGTTTCAATGCAATGCATCCAAGTAAGGTCTATTATATTGAAAAAGAGAAAGTGAGGGATAAATTCCATCACTTTCCAATTCACTGATAAATATTTTGGCATCCCAAAATATCATTAGTGGGGAAGAATGACCCAAGTGGCTCTGAAAATGCTCAAGATTTAGAAGTGGTTTTCGAAAAGCTCAAAAATCAAAGTCATTGGATTGAAGTGGAACTAGGATCATATCACATATCTCGTTGCAAGCTTTACAAAGACACGAACGAAACCTCAATCCAAGGTCGTATGTGAAAGTTATGGCCATTCAATATTTTGATCAAACTAGGCCCAATGGTTGCCACTAATGAGACAACAATTTGGCAATTATTGGCTTATGGATTCCGACAGCCGGAATGGGAAAATTTTCGCCTCTTTAACTTGACCAGTGACCCCAAATTTGGCTGATGAGTTATTTAACCAAATATATATATATATATATATATATATATATATATATATATATATATATAGATATATATATGAAAAATATTAAAAAATAGGTGGCGGGCCACCAACCCTACCACCCAACAAACATATGTTATATATAATACAAAATATAATGGGCTGAGACCGAGGGTGACCAGACACCGCGCGACCACTATACATCGGCCTCATAACCAACCAAACGATGTGTGCCAATTATAACTATAGTTACGCCATAACAAGGGTCCTGCGGGTTGGAGCTCGAGACCTCCCCAACCAAAATCTTATTTTATATTTCGCCATCCAACGGTTCATTGACCCTTGGTTGGA
Source organism: Pinus tabuliformis (assembly GCA_031772625.1). Classification (NCBI taxonomy): domain Eukaryota; kingdom Viridiplantae; phylum Streptophyta; class Pinopsida; order Pinales; family Pinaceae; genus Pinus; species Pinus tabuliformis. Next base: position 1,389,848,674 of record CM062818.1, on the reverse strand, counting down.
AATTCTGCCACTCGAATCTTACTTGAACATTTACAATTCACACAACGGGAGGAGAGAGCGTAGAGAAGAGATATGACCAGCGGAATGGTGAACAGAACAAGGAGGGTGAAACCCTGACACTGGGTTCTAGGAGCAGAACACTAACACGGGGGTCTTTTTTAATGCTGAGAAGATTCCTTGGGGGTCCAGAAGTTCCAGTGTCAGAAATGGGTCAACTTTATAGTCATTTTCATGATTTTTCACTAGGAATCCAACCATGCAACCTGTTTCTCCAGCAGAGGTCTACATTTTCAGGCCATCCCTGGAAGTGGAGGTATAAGGTGTCATTTTGTAATTGCTCGTAATTTATTTCTACTGCCATTTAATGAAAGAGGCCTCCCCACATTGAGCAATGCCCGAAGACGTAACCTACATTGGTTGAACTTTGTTATCAAATTGTCTTGTGCCTTTGATCTCATGGTTGCTTTTGATTTCCACTTCTTTCATGTGTTTATGTTACTTGGTTACATGCTCTTTTAAATGCAATTATGTATGCGTCCTTGAACTAAAAGATCTGGATCAACCAATCAGATGAAAATTATTCGAAGCTAAATTAGTCGAACATTCACAATAATTCAAAGGCCAATTCAAAAGATAACTCATCTGAACAAACTCTATTTGATGGCACTATCAAATATTATAGTCATGAGACATCGAGTGTGTTGACTGAGAACCAACAAACAAAAAAAACGACTGAGATTCCCATCACCAATACAACATCTGTGAACAATCCACCAAGTACTGAACATGTTCCGAATTCAAACATGACTGCAAAGCCAACTTCAACAACCACTTCAATAGCCAAGGAAAAAAGGAAGTTTGTCAACATTACTGCTAAGTATGACGACATCAAACTTGCTAGTGATAAATAACTTTTTCAAGTAATAGATAAATCTGTTAAGACTGCCAAGAATTGATTACGGAAAAGGAATAAGGATACCAACATGCTCTATCAACAACATAAATGAGAAAGAGAGACTTGGTAGGCATGCCAAAGCTAGGCTATTGAAAAACTACATATTCCAACTCCAACCAAGATTAAGGATCAACTCATTGTTTTCCAACAACTAGTAGAACAATTGATTGTTTCAAATCCTAATTTTATATAGGCCTCATAGAAGGCCCATAATGACTCGTTTCTAGCAGTGAAGAAAACTCTAGAAGCCACACCTGATAGAGGAACTACCATTACTGCTACATTAAATAATTGGCCCACCTACTTGGCTTCTATTCATTCAAAAATAAGGGCTCAAGATATACTTATCAGAGAGACATCAACAAGACAAACTTAAAATACCAAAATGAAACAAACACGTAATACTCATTTGGAACAGGAAAGGTAAAATTTATCACAGCTATTGCAACAAAATTGCGAGTGGTTCAAAGAAGGAAATAAATGTTGGAACGAAGCTTCCAATGTAGCTAAATTTTCGCAGGGAATTCTTAACCAAGTCGTGAGCATTGAAGTAGCCAAGCCGTTTACTCAGAGGATAGCAGATAACACACTTGTGGAAGAAAATGTGCAATACTTGTATGATCTCATAGAATCCAATGCTAAATTTAGGCTGAAAATACGAGAATGGTCTATCTTCAATGAACACCTACAAATGTTCTCTCCAATGATCTATGAGAATGCCTTTCTGAGCATGACCCTGCCTCCACTAGCACGTTCAACATCACCACACCCACCACGACCTACCCATGAGATTTATGTACCCACTGTTTCAACATATGCTACAACTTCAAAACAACAATCTCATGAAGAGGAGGTTGACCAAGCAGTGAACAAGTCGACATGGCCAACTTTAGAGGTTCTACCCCAGTAACAGAAGCACAAGGCGACGACTCGCTAGTTGTTATATCTTATTCTTGTTTTATTATAATGATTGTACTTAGGATTTTATTTTAAAGAACCATCGACATGAATATAAAAGCTTTTTCCTTTTTACAATCTTTTTTACACTCCAACTCTCCCCTTGTTCAGGATGAAGAAGGCTTTAAGGGCAGGAGAGATGTTGAGGAGATAGTCAGCTTATCCGGCTTTCCCAAGTCAAGTCGATAAGAATGTAATCTAATGAAGGGATAACTAACGATAGACTAAGCACCATGATTGGTCGAACAATTAGCCACATAACTGTCCCAATAGTCTATACATATGTCTGTCTGCATAACAATGTGACAATTGTGGTTTTGGTTTTGACATATAACAGAGATATATCTATGCTCTTTTGCTATTTCTCCATTACCGTGCCTCTCAGCATCTTTATCTCTGCTTGTCGTGTTATTACTTGATATTTGTCTACTAGTAATTTTATTTTATTTTAATAGTAATATTTGTAACTATTACGAATGTTATATAAATAATCATTAAAATGTGTGGAATTTCCATTCTATATTTTCCATAAAAGGCTTATTTTATAGATTTTTACATCATTAATTAAGTTCACATAAACCTAGCCTAGGAAAAAAAGTTTCCTACTCTTTTATGGTAACATGAGTATTTCTTTTCCCCAGATTTAGTTTCTCGAGAAAACCAACACTTAATGACACCATGTCTAATCTCTCTAGAAGATTAATGGTGAGGGCAAGGTGACACATTCTACCTTCCAACTACACTCGCCACTTACCCTGCTCTAGATGTGATGTTCGGAAGACTTCACATCAACATTAGTTTTTTCCTTAGGAGGTGAATCAGAGGTTAACTCAACTAGAGCTCATTCCTTCAGTGATTTTTAGAAGCAGGAGAATTAAGAGGTTATGTAGGGACCATGTTGAAAATTATCATTTGATTGCAATGGTTGGATAGAGATAATGACATCGATGAGGAGGCACTAAAAGAGGTTTTTCACCTCAAACCTCCTTGCATGGCCCTTGAGTGGATATATATGATGAGGAACTCCCTCTATGTATCAGACATATGGTTACAAAGATGGAGACAAAAGAAATGAGAAACACATGTGACATGCACTGTGCTTTGTGTAATTTACTTTGCATGCATCTTAAATATTAGGAGGACATTATGAAGGTGAAAAATCACCTCATTACCAACTTGGATTTCCACTTGGTCCAAGAAATATCTACTTTGAGAGTCATGTCTGGGGTGCTTGGTATTCAATTCCCTCCTCCCCTTCTACTGCTAGTGGCTTCCAACTCTTTAGACAACATCGACTTTTCTAGTTACCTCAACTCAACTCTCCATGGTGAAAAATCTCTCGAGTATGGAATGTCGAAGCCATCAACTCAAGTGGAGAAATATTTTGGTGAACTGGGTCCTTTGTGCAATGATGGGAAAGAACGCCTTTCATGTTGTCAGTATGTTGCTATGAAATCAGGCGAAGATAATCCTCCTTAGGCAACAAACACTTATTGCGGAAAAGAGACTATTGAATTGGAACATCCTGACTCAATGCCAAAAGGCCAGGATGATGTAGTTTACTGTTATCCATCAACATGCAAAGGAATACATCCAGGATCTAGGAAAGCAACCCCAATTCTCCTCTGATATTTTTGCTAATTTAATCTGTTTTAATCATTACAATTTTTCTATAAAATAAGTAGGGAGACCATCTGGTTTCCCGCATCTAGGAAGATGGTCCTCCTTTGACTTAGCATACTGTTAGTTTTGGTTCAAATAGGTTTTGTTTTATGAACATGACCATTCCGGAAAAATGTTTGTAGTTGTATCCGCTTGCTTGTACATTCTATAAATTACCACGAATATAACACGTTCGAGGTTACTAAAAAAACTCGAGTGTTTCTCTTATGTTCTAAATAAATGAATTTGAGTGCTTACTTAAGTCTTATTTAATTAATTACGTGCTATTAGAAGGTTTCTTTTGGTATCTTGCTTGTTAATTCTTTAGTTCATTATTCTTTTAAAATACCTCTTATAGTCAACTTAAGCATTATTTTCCAATCTAGCATTCATTTTGATCCTGAATAATATTTGAAATATAATCATAAACTTTTGGGACCATGGGAAGTCTAATGCTAGAGCATCAATTTAAAATTGAATATTTTTATATTTGTAAGAGGTTTTAGAGTTTTCGAAATTGATCTACATACAAAGGAGTTGGTTTTCATGAAATGCCATGTAATGTAACATAATTGGCTTGTTTTAGCTTACAACAAAGGAATTCGAGACATTTATGGAAAATTATAATTTATTGAGATTTTTTTCACAATTGGAGAATACAAAATTACCCTTTTAACTTAGTCATGTTTTTAAGAAAATGTATTATTAAGTAAAACGTATTATTAATTTAGAGGAGGAGAGGGAACATTGGAGATAGTAAGAATGTATAGAGGTAGTGTGTGAAAGAAAGTTAGATGTAAGGAGACACCAAGGCTTAATAAAATAGGAGTAGTGTGTAGACCACTTGAGTTCTCATTTTCTAATTTAAATTTGCAGTTAAAATATTATACAGATAATGTAGATGTCTCTATGATATTGTGTGTGAGTATTTTAAAAATCCCCTATAGATGTGCACACAATTGACTAATTGACAAGTAAAAATTGAAGTTTTGAGTGTTAAGAGCAAGAATGTGATGGAAAAATATCAAGTTGTAGCCTATATCGAAGAGTGGTTCATTAGAAGGTTTTAGAATGCAGAGGAGTAAAGGTTCTAACGCAAGTCAAATCTTTGAACGTTTGGCATCTAACATCCAACTTTTATATAAAAACTCACTTAAAGATTTTCCATATTTTAGACTCCAAATATCTATTTTTTTTTTGTACTAGGCTGAGCATATGCCAGGGCCAACCCTAGTCTTGGATGGAAGAACAATCTACCCAACACCCAACTTTTATATAAAAATTAACTTAAAGATTTTCCATATTTAGACTCCAAATATCCTTTTTTTTTTTTTTTCGCGTACAAGGGTCAGCCTAGGCTAGGGCCAACCTCAATGTTGGATGGAAGAATGATCTTTTGACCAATGATAAGTTATCACCATGATTTGAGAGGCTCACTTGAGCTTGGATGCCTCTTGGGATAGTTTAATTCCCCCAAATATGGCTCCTATCCTCAACCTCTCTCCACAATATTTGAACCTATGACCTAATTGGGACTAACCCCACACCAACCAATTGGTCTACACCTCATGGGTTCTGAATATCTACTTTTATTTAAAAGTCACAAACATTTAGATATGAAGATATTCATCCTCTTCCAACCAATTAAATCCTTGTCAAACTTAATATCTCAAGGATTAATCTCGACCATCCATTTCTTGAAGATCAATGACATCCAACTTGCAAGGAAAGATTGGACATACAACATCTATGATTTTGCAAAATTAAAAGTTTATGGAAATTCCAAAGACTAGATCATGGATATCCAAATTTAGATATTTATTAACCTATCCTTTAAAATACTTTATCGATTTCATATCACTCACACATCTATACTATATGTTAGAAGACATAAAAGGAATGTGCCAAAAGATGAAAAGTCCCAGGATTATATAGTTTGGTGTTAGAAGACATAAAAGGAATGTGCCAAAAGATGAAAAGTCTCAGGATTATATAGTTTGGTGTTAGAAGACATAAAAGGAATGTGCCAAAAGATGAAAAGTCTCAGGATTATATAGTTTGGTGATGGATCTAACCATTCCGATTGCATTTAGTGACTAAAAGGCTTGTTTTCAAAGGAACAAATGGATAAAGAAGAAATCTGTAAATTTACGGATTAAGAGCACATGGGAGAACATGTGGACAAAGGATGATTAGCATAGTAGAATGAAATTAAAAAAGAGAGGAATGATGAATAGGCTTAAGGAAGATTGGTTCAGTTAAAGAACTCAGAGAGTAGAATATTCCTTTTATAGATTGATCACTATTTGTCTTATGGAAGGTATGAGTATTGATGTCATGATGAACTGAGTGCATCAAAGTAAGCACAGGTAGATAGAGAAGAACAATAGAGATGAAGAGGAGAGATGACCATGATGGAATATTGGTTGAAAAAGAATTTAAAAATGAGATAAAGAAAGAATATATGATAGGAGTGCTTTTATTTATTAGTCAAAATGAGTCGACTTTACACTTTTCTTTTACTAATTTGGTGCTTTTCTTACCATGGGAAATTATATGCTCATTACACTCGTCTTTAGTGTTAAAATTAAACTATTGGCTTCATTGTAACAGGTTCCTTTTGAACGTTGCATGTTCATTTAGTTGTTCTCCTCAAAAGGAAGTGGCAAACCTTAAAACTATGGATGATATTGATATTTATCCCTAATAAAAATTTAGACATAAATATATTGATCATTTTAATGCATTTGTCTTTATCATTTAAATTGGGATGAAATGTTCTAAATATTTTATTAAGTTTTCATAATTTTAATTTAATATTTTTAGTAGTATGCACAGATCAAACACTGAAATTGATCTCAAAAGTAGTTATGCTCTTTCTACTTTTGTAATTAAATCGATTAATTTAAAAAAAATATCATATGAGCACGAGTTTCAATTTTTTGGACATGTTATAATAATAAGCCATGGAATTGGTTCATGGTTTTGTAACAAGTTAAAAATCTCCATGGTAAAGGAGGGATGAATATCCATAGGTAAAAATCTTGTTTCTTTTTTTTATAAAATGTATATATGTTTACCTCATATAATAATAATAATAATAATAATAATAAAGTTAGTTAATCTTTATCATACTTTAATTTTGGCAATGTGAGTTGTATCATGGCTTGAGTGTTTTGGTGCCTATTGACGTTTACTAGCCATTTAATTTACATGTATGCCTTAGTATATTAGTTTTTGCAAACCAAATCTCATATGCTTTGGATATGCTATTTGTCACTATTTCCATCGTCCTCCTTTATCATCATATTCATTGTTTAAGAAAATGATGTTATTGTGTCTACATACTCATTTTACAACCCAATAAGAAAGAAATGCGTAATTCCTTTAGTGCTTAGCCTAGAGTTGACTTGTGTCCCCTTTAAAATAAATTTAAAATATGCTAAATAAAAAATGATTTTATTTAAAATCATCCACACACACACACACACACACACATATATATATATATATATATATATATATATATATATATGGGGTTAGTTTTGATTAAAATCATTATTAAATATTAATAATCACACTCTCACCTTGATCCTTTAGTTTGTTGATCCGTATTAAAAATTAAAGCCCGGTGTGAAGGAGATGTGTAATTTCTCACCTACTTAACATAGAGTTGATTTATGGAATTTTAAAATCATATTAATAAAAATAAATTCACTCTATATCCATATTAAGTAATATAATTTAATATCAACTTTTTATACATAGAGATAAAATAATTGAAAGTATTAAAAAAATGAAGCGAGGAAGATGCATAGTTCTCTTACTTTTTAAAAATACTTCAATATAATTTAAATAAAATATTTGAACATTCTACTTGATATGGGTGTCTGAACATTTGGTAAGTATGATTGGGGCAGGGGGCACGCCCGCCACCCTACGGACTCTTTAGACAATTAAGACCGGGATTGCATGACCTAACACCCCCATGCATGAGACATGTGAAGGTTCATTTCATTCGTTATGGCTAGTAGCATCTAGGATTACTCAAGGTTTTTTTTGTTTTTTGTTTTTTGTTTTTTTGTTTTTTTTTTCTTCTATACAAAGAGGTGAGATTTTATGCCATGTGCATGGTTTTTCTCTAATGAGGGTGTGATTTTGCTCACCCTCTTAGTGTTTGGCAGTCTTGCGACGTTTCAACGATCAATCCATGATTTAGAATGTAGTGTGGGAGTTTCTTGTTTTAAACTGGGATGTTGAAAGTCTTGCTGTGAGCATGAATCACTGTGGTATTGGTTCCCTAGTCCTTTGGGTGGTTTTGGTAGACACTACTTAGAAGGAAGCAGGTGGAGATGGTAAGGCTGGAGACAACTATGGCAGAGACCTCTTGAACAGTTGGCGGGGTTGCAGAAGGAAGAATTCACACTTTGGGTCTTTAACTGTCTTGACCTTGGACCTTCTTCTTTGCATTAAACTAGTAACATTCCTCTCAAGGATTTCTGTATTAAATCCCTCGAAATATGTTGGTTCCTAGTGCGTTGTGGGTTTTGGTAATAGATTTTTGAAGGTGTTTATTGTTGTTTTTTTCCCTTTGATTTAGGGGCCTTTCTTCCTTCATAGTTCGTTTATTATTAGGGATTTGTTTCTCCTTGAACTAGGTATTGGGTGCTCCTTTTAGCGGATTTGTTTGGTGGGTTAGTTCTTCGTAGTCCTTCATATTGTTGGCAATATTTTATTTTGTGTGAACTACTTGGTTACTTATTTGGTTTTCATTCTATGGCATTCTTGGGGGAAGTAGTTTATCCCAAATATTTTACTCTACTGTTTGTTTTTTTGGGATCGAAATCAGTTTGGGGTTTTTGGAGTTGGAGGACTCTTTGCTTCTAGCTTTGTATTGGTTAAGTGGTCACTATTAAATTCATTTCGCATCAGTAGATGCATGGTCATTGTGAGGCCAGTGGCAAAAATTGGTCATGTGTCCAATCACAAGCCTAGGAGGTGACAACTACTTATTTTTCAGTGACCTCTTCGAGTACTCTGGAGGATATTCATCGTCTTAAGAGCCATGTTTCTCAAGGGATCCAGGCCCATTCATATTCAGGGTTATTTGAGGAGGTTTCTTGCTAGCTTCTTGACCTTGGTGACACTAGGGGAAGACAAACTCAAAACATGCATTCTATAACTCTCTACTTGCAGCTCAAGACCCTACTAAGAAGAGTTATAAGAGCGAAACACGACAATATGAATGACATCATTTATTTCTTGAATGATATTCAATGGAATCAGTGGAAACAACATGCATGACCTAACAGAGTGGAAGCTTTCTTAGCTCACATGGAAATTCATATCCAATGTAAGTTTACACCTACAGTGCAACCTGGATCGAGTGCAAAATATTTGGCCCCTGTGACATTATTGGACACTTGATTTGGCTTCCATGTTCTAGCTATCCCATTATAGTTTCCTTTTGGTTTTATGACATATTTGGATAAGTGTTGTTCTTTGTTTCCAATATATACTTTGCATTTTCATATACTGACCAATAAATCTAGTTTCTAGTGTGGCAGAGTGAAGATGACATATATTTTTTATTAGTGATGTAATCTAGGTTTTGAGGCAATACAATTAACTTACAAAAAGAAAAAATATTTTAATATTCATCTTAATTTATATATTTCAATATCAATTCATATATATCTAAAAAGAGAAAAGTATAAAAAAAATAACGTTAACTATAAAAATATTTAAACTTTATATTAACTTAGTATGTATATATATATATATATATATATATAATTGAAAGCAAAAAAAAGTCATTTATTTTTTAAGTAAAAAATAATTGGAAGGGAAAAAATATTTATATATTTTTTAATAACATAAAAATTATAATTTATTTAATTTTTAATATGAAATCAATATGTGCTATTTAAAGAATATTACTAAAGAAAAAATAGAATAAATGTAGAATATATAAAGAAAAATAAATAAAATAGCCATTTTAATATGGACATTGTGGATCATAAATAAAATATTATAATGTTAATTATGCATGTGTTATATAAAACGATTGATTTTTTTTTCTCAGTATAATTAAAACATTATAGACCATCTAACTATTCTAAGTTTTGACTTTTTCAATTTTGTTTGAAATTTAGTAAATTTTTTTTTTTTTTTTAACATTATATACCATTTAATTATTCTAAGTTTTGACTTTTACAATTTTGTTTGAAATCTAATAAACATTAGTTAAAATTAGAAGTTTAAGTTTTTTTTTTAATGGTAAAATAACACTTTTTGTTATTTCCCTAATTTACATTTCAAGATTTTCACTGAAATTGCTAATAATATAGCTCAAGGCTGAAACATTTCAGTTGTCTGGAAAATCAACTAAATTCTTCTTCTACAATACTCAAGTAAGAGCGAAGATAGAAATCATGATATCAAGTAATAGTAACGTGTCTGGCCCTTCATTACTATAGATGACACTGACTATAGATGACACTGAGAGGTTTAGGAGTAATTTGAGTTTCTAACGGAAAATATTTTATGGTTTATGGAATAAATAAACCTTGTATCTTGTTTGAATGTTGATTTTGGCTCAATTAAGTAGATCTTTCTTCAATTATTTTAAAAATATAGTGTTTACATTTGAACAAGGCAGGTTGCACACTGTCCAAAAGATTGTTACATTTTTCAAAAGATTTTACATATAAGGTAATGTTAATGCCATAAACTTGGGTGCAAGTCCCACAAAAATGCATTGCTTTGTAATTTTAGGAAAAAATAACGTGCCAAGAATTAGTTATAACATTGTTAATTAAAAATTATAATATAAAAAAATGAGTTGAGGAAAAGGTATGGAGGGAGAACCGTGAACCCAACATATAATTCTGTTATTATTCCATTAGCTAAACTTAGGGATTATAATTAGAAACCATCTAAGTGATGAGATATATTGTATTAAGGACTTCAATTTATGAAAACAATCAAGTGGCGTGGCCAGGTTTAATTTGTTAACTTGGCTAAAATACCAAATGTAGTGGCCATTCTTATGTTATTTTTTTTTAACAGTGCAAATAAATTAGGAATGCAACCATAATCAAATAAACATTGGAAATTTAGAGATATTAAAACATTTACATCAACATCCATGAAATATAATACATTCCACATATCATCTATTTTACATTCTATTGACTATAGGTACAACAAAATCATCTAACAAAACACCATAAATAACAAAGACACCATTCATTTAGAGAGGAGATTCGATCCCGGCATTGCCGCTACTTGTATTCCCTTGTTGTTGTACACCTCCAAGTTTGATTGTTGATGTGCTTTGACTGAATGTAGTGACCCATCGGTTGACCTCCCAACCTATTCCTTGGGTACTCTTCTTCCCCACCAACCCCTGAGATGCAATGGGATTGTATAATGGAGGAAGTTTGCTAGCTGATAGAGGTAAGCACTCCTTGACCCAAGAGTCCCCTCTCTAAAGTCCTCTACCTCACAAAACTCAACTACAACTCGTAGTCACTCACAATGACATAATCACATCCATCCAAAAATAGGGTAAGCAAAAGTCTCTTCTCCCATGGCTTGCCTCTTCTTTTATAGGAGGCTTCATAGGTGACACTTGACACTCCATGCATAATTAATTATTTTAATTATTCCAAAAATTTGATTATTCACCCACCCATGTGTCACCCTCTCATCAAAGCTCTCCAAAATTATTTACTTAAATTTTAATTCAAAAATAATAGTTTTCCTCACCTCAACAAGACTCCCTGTTTCTTCTCCTAGTTGTCTCTTGATCCCCCTTTTTTTCTCCTTAATTTGTGTTCCTTACTGAATTCAACTAATAAGTCTCAAATTTGGTCCCCTAACTACCTCCTAATTTAACTCAATTTTCCTTTTAGTTGGATATTGTTATGTTGGCCCTTGCCACATGGACTTTCTCTAAATTTCTCAAATTTTAATTTATTAGTTTTTATTTTAATTCACCACCCTATTCTCTAAATGAAGTTTAACTATTTTAGGATTAATATTTGTAATTAACTCTATGTCTATCTTCCCCCTTTTACCTATTTAAAATACTTATGTACATTATCTACCTAATATTTTCCAACATGGGAAGAATGGAGTCCTCAAGGTACATTATTTTTATTTCTTCCTATTCTCCCTTTCCCCCAAGTTTTATTCTTGGTTTAATTTCCTTGGTTACCTCATTTAATACCTAAATTAAATTAGTAGGATTTTCATATCTTGATTATATTTAGTCGTTTCTTTTTTATGCCAAGGGTGCCAAGTTAGTTGTGCCCTTTAAGAACATCCCTTCAAAGTTCTGAGGGTTTCACGCCTAACAATATATTTATGATGCAAAGGGTGCCAAGTCAGTCGTGCCCTTCAAGAACTTCCCTTGAAGTTCCAAGGGTGCCACATCATGTGTCCTTCAAGCATCCAATGACTATAAGGGGGAATCTACGTGCAACAACAAAGATCACTATCATCTCTCGTGTTGCCCTTTATAATGGGACTAATGGTGTTGGGGATCAAGAAATATTCCTTGATGCGTGCCCCATAGTGAAATCCTTGTGAGCGACCCAAATTTGGGACCTGCCCCCATGACATCGTGATCTCCAAGGCATAGGTTTCCCAACCCTTCCATCCCAAGTCACGATGGGAGTGCTAGCGGGTGAAATCAAGGACATTGTCCCACCCCTCCCATGTAGTTCCATTCATTTGTACATCCCCATTACCCTTGTGTGAGTCATTTGGCCAAATAACTAACTTGTGCTTGTGACTACTAACATGACATTAGAATTTATAGCAATATTCAAACTAAACTTTAAAATTTCAAAGAAAAAATATTCATTTCCATCAAACCAGATGTCGTCGACTCATCACATGCGAGTGCATCTGGTGGTTTCCTGCCATACTTGATAATCATCAGTAACAAAGTTTCTTAGTGTTAGTCATTGTCATAATAACATCATCAACATAACCTATCATTTTTCATCATGAACCAAAACTAATGTAAGTATCCAACATAAGGGACACATTAATCACAACTATCATTATCATAACATCAGTAGGAAAAATACATATTAATCAAAGTTGTCATCATCGTAACATCAATAAAAAACATACATACCCATCAAAGCTATCATCACCATAACATCAATAGAGAACATACATATCCATTAATGCTGTCAACATCATAATATCAATAGAGAATATACATATCCATCAATGCTATCATCATCCTAATATCAACTAGGAAACAAACATAATCATCACAACCACTAATAGTAGAGTTAAGTGTCTGGATCCTCATCTTGAGGTCCTCAAAGAATAATGTGTGAGCCTTAAGGCTAATCAATGTTGACGTCATATCAATGTCATTCAAATAGAGCAGGGAACTACAATTTTGTACTTGTGAGGATTACAACATCATAAAATGTAAGACCTGATATAAACAATAAGACTCATGTTACAGAAAAACTAATTGAACTACTCTAGTTCAGGTTGATCCCATGTTGGGCCTGTTGGCTTTACTTCTGAATTATTGGAGTTACAGTTTGACCCAAAGTGAGTGAATTGAGATTTAGTTCATATGTGCAATAGAAATATAGTGTGAGCCTTGAACCTGGGTACCAATCAAGTCTTCATATATACGGTTTGTTGTACAATTAAACTCTTTGTATATGTGTTGGAATCTAATATCTTGGAAATGAGCTTTCAACTCCTCAATTTTGTGTTTCCAAGCTGCTAGATTTAAAACTTCAAGGTGAGCCTCTCCTCGCAGCAAATCAATAACACATTTTGAATCACCAAGAATGAGGATATTTTTTTATGTTTTTTAATTTGGCAAGCGTCATGAGTGCCCAAACAACAATCAATTCTACTTTGGTATTTGTTCTAGGGCCAAGACCAATTCTGAAATGGACTAATCTATTATTTGTCATCCTTATTAGACCCCCTCCTCCACAAACCTTATGTTGGGTTGCTCCATCAAAGAAAGCAAGTGGAAAGACCTGTTGAATGGAAGAATAGAGTACACTTCTCTGTAATTTTCTTTTATGGAGGGGAATATATTCCTTAAAATGGGAGATAATATTTGAGACTTGGAGCAGAATGCATAATCACTTATCTCTAAAGATAACCTTATTCCTTAGCAGCCATATTCTCAAGTGATAAATATAGGTAGAGTACAAAGTTGATTAAAATTCTTCTCCCATATGTATAGTGTTTTTGCAAAGGAGATTCGCTTCAATTTATTTTTATTTTTATTTTTTTTATGCTTAATATTTGGATAACGAAAGACCATATTTCCAAGGCAAATGTACAATTTATCAGAAGATGATCAGAAGTCTCATTGTGCTGTTTGCAAAGGCCACAACTGCTAGGACCCTGAAAACCTATTTTTTGTAGGTTTTCCCATCAAAATTTTGTTGTGAAGGACCAACCACATGAAACATCTTAGCTTGTTTGGGATATTCCATTTCCAGATGTTTCTATACCACCATTTCTCAACTGATATGATTTGAGAATGAGCCATTACTTCATAGGCAGACCTGGTTGTAATCTTTCTAGTTGAGAAATCTCAGGTGCAAACCAGCGAGTCTTATAATGGTTTAATCTCACTCCATTGAGGTTGATTTCTTTGATGAAAAGGTTCCATTCTTCTGCTAATGAGCCAACCAGTTCTAAGTCTATAGAGGACAACCGATAATTTTGTGAGTACTATGAGGAAATCTCTTTTTTTTTAAATTTAAATTTTTATGTTATGCAGATAGAGGAGTCCTTTTGTTGCTAAGGGTTATCTAAATTCTGCAGATAACTTGTAGACTCCGGGACCACCAATGAAGGGGTCTTTGCCAAGCATGACTTGCTTTCTATCTCCAACTTTCCAGGCTAGCCAATTGAAGAGATGGGGAAACGAGGACATGAGAGTTTTCCAGACCATAGAGCATCTTTTGGGAGGGTTAAGATATTGTCTTATGATCCAATCCACCACCTTTTGTATGTTTAAATACTTCTCCTTAATAATCAGACTCTAAAGACCTTCCCTGAATATGCCTCTCCACAGGTTTTTCATTGTCAATTCTTTTGTAAACCAAAATAGGTTTTTAGAACCCCATCCTCCTAGACTTTTGGGAGTAGAAAGGATGGGAAAGTTAGTTGATTTCTTGTGGGTTGGCTAAAGAAAGTTTAAGTTATACAGTCTAGATAATTTCAACACCCAAAGAGATTTTCAAAACACTCTGTTTATATATTCAAAAATACAATCTCAATAATGAAAAATTACAATCTCATGAAATTTGTAGTGTGAAAACAATTTATTAGAATATTGTTTAAACTAAATAAAATCTATCATTCTTCTATGAATATTATTCACAACACTTGATAAATCTAGAATTAAAATAAATTTATGTTAATTTATAATTTTCTTTTACTATAATATATATAGAATTGCATCTTTATTATGTTATTATAATTCAAAAAAATCACTAAAATAAAATAAAAAGG
Source organism: Pinus tabuliformis (assembly GCA_031772625.1). Classification (NCBI taxonomy): domain Eukaryota; kingdom Viridiplantae; phylum Streptophyta; class Pinopsida; order Pinales; family Pinaceae; genus Pinus; species Pinus tabuliformis. Next base: position 1,389,833,568 of record CM062818.1, on the reverse strand, counting down.
TTATATATATATATATATCAGGGAAAATTTTAAGAACCCCCCCTAAATTTACATGTATAATAAATGGGCGAATCTCCATGGTATATAGGAAAAATGGAAGGCGATTTTATCAATAATATGATATGTATATATAATTTTTTGGCGAATCTCTCACCAGGCATGGCGAATATTTTACTCAATTATAAAATCTTGTGTTTATTGAATACACAAATGAAATCATTGCATTTCTTTAAAATATCCTTTGAAATCAAAATTATCGAAATTACATATCGATAACCTAGTGGGTGTAGGATAAAATTCACCCTTTCCATTCATAGAAAACATGAGAAAAAACCTAATACTATATATAAAACCAAGAAAAATTCAAATTCATCACTTCTAGGGACCTCGTAACCACCTTGCCAATACACAAGTATGTTTTTGTTTGCAATTAGAAAAATTACCCAAAAGCATATGTTGGAAATTTATAGAAGGATGACTAGTGCAATCAATCCATTCGTTTTAGCCCTGTATTTGTTTCAGTTTAAAACATAATTATACAAATATACTTGTCCAATGTCTATGCTTTAACCATTCACCTTAAGATGTTTTTACAATATAATTTCCTAAGTCTATTTAATATCTTCATTATCATAAAAACCAACCTATATCCATCTTAACTCCACATCTACCACTCTTAGGGGGATGAAATCTATTTATCCCTCTGAGCACTTGGTAGACCCAGAATTAAGATGGATATAAGATGATAGAATTTCCCCTTTAAATAGTCTATGCTCACATGAATACCATGGGTTATCATAAACCTGGAGCTTAAAAATTACTATTAGTAATTTATAAAAATTAATAAAATTAATAGTTGATTTTTATTTTATTTTTTATTTTAACCAAGCTAAAATGTTTAACATACATTAAATTACAACATCCATTTTTACTTTTGATCGGATTAAATATTTTTTCACTCTATGCTAGTTTGCATATCACGATACTTGATACCTCTCGGGGGTTAGTAGATCCAGAGTAAAGATGGATCTATGCTGGTTTAATTCCCCCATTTAAATAGGCTACATTTCAGGTGAATACCATGGGTCAATACCATGTGCCATTTTGGTGAATACCATGGGTCAATACCATGTGCCATTTTGGTGAATACCATGGGTCAATATCATGTGCCATTTTATTTTTATTAATACTAATATTAGGGTTAATAATGTTTTTTTGCATGGTATTAATAACAATCTAGTCCATGGTATTTGTCCCATAGTATTTGGCCCATAGGTTTCACCTAAATATAACACATTTTTTGAGTGTTCGTAAATATAAGGTGACTTATGGAGTAAATATACAAAAATGTTTTATTTCTTTACCATACCTCTCATTTATTTATATTTTTATTAATTTACCATACCTCTTTTACAAATATGGTATTTGGCCCATAGGATTCACTTAAATAAAACCTCTTTCTTGAGCCTTCATAAATAGAACGAGGGTTATGGACTAAATATAAAAAGAGGTTTTATTTATTTACCATGCATCTAGTTTATTTATATTTTTATTTATTTACCATACCTTTTGAGTAAGAATAAAAAGACGTTTTATTTATTTACCATACCTCCACTTTACTTATATTTTTATTTGTTTACACCCTTGCATGTATATAAGGTGACTTATGGAGTAAATATAAATTATTTATTTATTTATTTACCATACCTCTCATTTATTTATATTTTTATTAATTTACCATACCTCTTTTATAAATATGGTATTTGGGCCTTTGGCCCATAGGATTCACTTAAATAAAACCTATTCCTGAAAATGGGCGAATGGATTCACTTAAATAAAACCTATTCTTGAAAATGGGCGAATGGAAGGTTGTAACTCCTAATTTCAAGGGCTAAATTTACCTTTTTTACCCTCTCCCTTAAAATAAGGTGGGCTATTTGAGGTGATTTGTAAAAATGTACTATGATACAAAATATTCGCCCACTAAAAATTTAAAACCCCTTAATTTCGCCAAAGGGCGAACATTCGCCCCTAAAATTTTCTATTATATATATATATATATATATATATATATAATATTTTATTTTATTGATGAAAATAAATTTTGTATATGAATAATAATTAAAATAAAAAAAAATTATTTATATTATTTTTTAAATTTTAAATCATTTATTTTTATAAAAAAATAAACCTATTTAGGATGAATTATAGATTTAGTCCTATAATCTTTGCTTTTATTTCTTATTATCTTTTTCTTATTCATCTATGTATGTGTTTTAATAGTTGAAATCTTAAAAAAACCTAACTATCAAACTCATATTCTTTTAATTATTAAATTGATTTAGATGTAAAAAAAATTTAACGTGGTAGTCTAATAATTATGTTTTTTCTTTGAAAGTTATAGAAATTCTGGTCATATTTTGAAAAAATCTAGTAGGAATTTTTGTAAGTCCAAGTAAAAGCTCTCAAACTTCATAATTTTAGGTGCCCTAGAAGTTTTTGATGGTGCCAAATCCATTTCCACCATAAAAAATATGATTCAAACATTGCCTCTACAAGATTGTTTGAAATTTTTTTTCCCGGATTCCAACCACTTTTGGTAGTCCAAACAATTCCTCTGCCTCCATAAACGACTCCAATTTTAATTATCATTATTAGTAATTAATTTTCAATAAATTAAATATATTTATAATAATTTTAATTAATATCGGGAAACATTTTGGCTAAATCAAATATCAAAAGGTGCTTTACCGTCGAAAGGAGATGTTTTCATGCTATATAGACCGGAATATATTAAAACTAGCATTTGCACCTAATGTTGCAAAGGAAACGCCGTAAGGCATAGTGTGTGGAAGAATATTGAAATGTGAATGGGCTTTTTTGAAAGCAAGGGTCGATGATAATGAATTTGAATTGAGGAAGCCATGCCAAAAACCCTATTCGGGGGTTAAAGTGCCTATGAAATGGAATAAAAGTAGTCATACATATCCATTGAACTTGTTTAGATACCTTAAAGATTGCCTAGTTGAAGGTGAAGTTAAACAAATGAATTCACGCGAACAACAACTGGGTATCCATATCGATATACAAAATTTTAAGGAGAGGCATGTTAATCTTTTCAAACAACATTCTAATGTATTTGCCTAGAAATATGAAGACCTTAAACCATGTCACATTGTGATGAACTAAATCCCTGCCAGGATATATTCCTTATGACGCAATGCGCTTAGGAAGTTTTGTTGTTGGAAAGTTTGATTGGGCTGCATTGAATTAAGCAAGGCTGAAACATTAATGTTGACGTTGTAGCTATAGTTGTTCTGCATGTTGTTGAATCTCTTTGCAAGTTTGGTTTCATCGTGCCCATATGCTAAGGAGAGGGTCCTCTTAAGAGAATTGAATTTGTTGTCATTATCCACTGCTAATTATTCTTGTTTTGGGACAACTTCATAACGACAATCGCTATTGTTGTCATTGTTATTGCTGAAATTGTTGTGAGAGAGGTTGGAGAACTGGACTTGAGGTAGTCTGCTGCTGTTTCCATTGCCATCCATGGCTTCATCGTTTAAAATACCATCTATGAAAGGATCGTCACTCTCCAACAACCCATTGAAAGAGGCAATGTTGGGCAGTTGCAGTTTGTTTTGCTGATAAATATCAGGTAAAGAAGCCATCACTTCATCTGCACTTGGTGATTCATCTCGTTCTACCCCTTGTACTCCCTGAGAATGACCATTTTTCTTGTAAATTCGACACATCACCCAATCATCAAGCTGCAGAACAGAAGTACCATCAAAATCAACAATACCAATTTTAGTTGAATGAATCAATTCCTATTCATAAAGAATCAAAACACAAGAACTGTGAAAGGAAAATCATTCATATTGATCAATATTCAAGAAGACATCATTTTGTAGGGTGTGTTATTTGTATTTACACAATTGATTTTTTTATCCAATCAACTATGCTATTCTCTATGCTTTTGCTAGGTTCCTTCACCACCACCATCATTGGGAAATTCATTTCCCTCTTGAAGTATGAAGCGAGTAGCAATTCCCAATTGATCTCACACTACCACCACAAAGAAGCTAGCAATCCTGATATACAAATCAAACCAGCCATCCTATCAAGCGATCCATGTAGTTCTCAATCTATAGCTTTGATAACCCAAAACTCAAATCTTTTATATTTAATATGCACAGAAATTTTCACATTAATATGTCTGGATCTCATTCTAAGATCTTTACAGATCTGATACAGAGGTAAACCAGATTTTTCATACTACGACAAGCAATATTAGCAAGTCTTTGAGTCTCTCTTATGTAATGTCTCCTCCTTATTTGATAGAGTTGACGTTGTATGAGCATCGACTGCATTGAAGGGATCATCCAATAGATAAATGTCAACATCGTTATATACTGCTCTAGCCAACTGAATCCTCTGTTTTTGTCCTCCACTCATATTCAATCTCTCTCCCCAATCTCAGTCATATCTCCATGAGCAAAACTCTCTATATCCTTGTCTAATGCACAAGCTTTTATTGCCTTCTTGTATTGAATTTTGTCTATTGGTTTCCCATAGAGTATGTTATCTCTGACAGTACCACTCTGAATCCAAGTTGTTTGTGCCACGTAGGCAACATTGCCATATACTTCAACCTGCACGTAGTCCAATCAAAAAGTTTATGGAAGAATTTATGTATATAGAAAGCAAAAAAGCTGCATCTACAATCTTGTTGAACTATGAAATGGTTACTTTTGCTCAAGAAGAGTAGTTAATGCTCAACTTACATCTGAAATTTTTGGGATTTCTCCAAGAATTGTATATAGCAGAGCAGATTTCCCTGATCCCACTGAGCCACAAATTGCTACCTTTTCTCCAGTTTTAATGTGCAGATTTATTCCCTTCAAATGTTGGCTTTGTCAATGAAGATTCTGGATCCCAGCTGAGTATGGCTTGATGAATTTCGATGGTATACTAGGATCCGGAAAGTGCTTTCCTCACAACAGAATCTAGTCTCAGCTCATCATATTGTAAGAACTTGTCCAAAACGATCTAAGGAGACTTTAACCTGAATTAATATAGCCAAAACTTCAGGTAGCATTCTCACTGGATCTTGTATCACACGGAATGTTGCAAGCACTGTAAATATGGTTGTGGCAGTTAACGGTGGATCCCCTATGACAGGACACCCGACAAAAACTATAGATGCAATAATGATGGGTGACATCCAGTAGAGTATGGTACCATATGTTCTATTAAATTGTGCTGAAGACAACCATTTGAACTCCACAACTCGGATATTTTCTATCAGCTCTTTAAATTTTTCTTCCCATGCTTGTAGTTTGATTATTTTCATACTATTAAGAATTTCAGATGTTATTCTGAGTCTTTCATCCTGTGCAGTCATGAACACAACTTGGCACTTCTTGACGGTTTTGGCCTTGGAAATTTGAGTTGTAACTTAAATTCGTAACATTATTCAATCATCATTATACATCATTTTACAATTTAATTAATTTAATTGCACCAGATGTTGCAATGGAAACGTCGTAAGGCAATAGCATATAACATTAATTAATGTTTTTTTGACAATTTTTGAAAGTTAGAAAAATATCAAGAAAAGGCAAGGACCATGCTACAATGAAAACTTACATCTTGCTACCTCCGAGTAGGACCAAGTTCTAATCCTTGAACTCTATTGGAAAAGTTTAGTAAGCACAAAGTTTCTCCCATGTCATTTTCATGAGGACTAATTTGTACAAATAAAGTCTTTGTGCATCCTCCTGAGTGAACATGCATCATATTGGTGTTAGATGTTGTGGAAGGACTCTGAGTCAAGACAATATCATACCATCTTTATATGAGCTCATTCCTTTTGCCATCAGCTGCCAAAACATGGCTCCTCCACCTGCTCTTCCCATGCTAGCAGAAGCATATATTTGTTTATAAACCATATCAAATAAATTGTCTCTCTAGTCGATGCCGAATCCTGGGTCTTTAGAGGATTTCCCAAAATCTACAAACAAAACTAGTTTCTTCAATATTCTGCTTCCATCTTCTAGATGGTTCTTTATCCAACCTAACTGAACAACTAATAAATAAAGGTAAACTTCTCTTTGTATTCAGACTGATGCCCTTCCAAACGAACTTGCTTTGTGTACATAGATATGCAGTGAATAATTAGGAATATGTTAATAAACCCCAATTTATTTCCCAAAACGATAAGAAAATAAGGGCAAACTCACTTCAGAAATTCTTAATGCTACCGTTCCATCTTCACTTAGATTGTGGTGGAAATAGGAAGCTTTCCCGAAGGATTGCATGAAGAAAATGAGACAACATTAAGAAATTCAGTTGAATTTGGAGGAGATGAATGTGATGGCAAGGAAAATCTGTTAAACTTCAATGATCAAATATGTTGAATAAATCTGCCACTATTGGAAGAGGAACATCTAATCCCATGAAGCCACCGATGCATTGGGCTGAAGGTCCCTCACCAATTTGAAGAATATACGGCTCTCTAATGATATTGCTCAAAGGAAACCAAGAAAACAATGTTCTGACACCACAGGGCATTTATTATTAGCTCCATATTTGCTAAAATTTGCATTTTCTATCTTACAAACATTTTGAAGCTAAGTCGTCTTCTTGCATAGATGAAGATGAACAATTTGCAAATGATGAGGAGAATTAGGGATTTAAAAATATAAATTTCCATGCCTGCTAGTTCTTAAAGAATATCCCAATAACTACAGCACATATAAAGAGCAATTTATTTGTAGGAAAAGAAAAGGCAAATCTGTTAAACTTAAACGATCAAATATGTTGCATAAATCTGCCACCAATGATGTTGAAACAATACATTTATATTGGTCTCACGAAGAAGCATGAACCTGCCAAGTTCCAATGCAAAAATATTTCTTAAAATGTATATATGAAAATGTGTTCATCTCTTTATTGGATGTGTTGTGCATTTGATATTCATGAGTTCTCTTCGTGGGCACACTTCTTCTTTCTTGGAACACACTTAATGTTTGATTCTTGGTGACATGCTTGGATTTTTCAACACCTGGATATTTGCTTGTTGGCTCTCTCGGTCTGCTGGCTGAGATTCAAAAAGTGGAATGACAAAAACCAAAAGTGGAATTGCGTGGGGGTGGTTCCCTGGGAGTGAGCTTCACCAGTGCACAATATACACCTAGTAGACTTGAAACCCAAATAAACCATTCGTAAGAGATCTTTGATATGACCAATGAGGAAGTTTAATCTAGTTGCCACCGAAAATATCACAATCATAAAACGAAGTGCAAATAGAACATTGCTTGCCCATCCATTCACTATTCCATCTCATTGCTATGAACATATATACCTCACATTCATTACAGAGCCCTGGCATTGTTATGACTACAATTCAATGACTTTTGTTGGTGCAATTAAAAACATTGTGTGATAGATGCAACAAAAGGTGATAATGCCCATGTCATAGTACTCACACTAAGGTATGCCATTGATAATCATTGAGTATTGCAACCCTATAATATCTTGACTACAGCTCGCCTATGATGCAAAGAATACAGTGAAAAAATCTTTGGGCCATATACCAATTGTTATGAGAATAAGAACACCCAATAAAGCTGGTGGATTTCTGGAAAAGCTCAAAAAGTTTAACTGTATTATTTTGCCCAGAAAATGTTACAACATCCACAATACAATAAATCATTCATGGGACTTTAAACACCCTAAGTAGCTAAAGCTTCCATCTTTGACCCGCTTCTCCAACCCATGAATGCCTTGATAAGCATTTCTTCTAGGGCTTCATCTTCCTCAACTTCTTTGGGCAAACTCTATGTCCCGCTCCTTATTACTCACATAATGAATATATGTTACATCGCCAATTCCCTACATCTAGAAGCTTCTTTCAATGGTGCATGTAGAATTGTTGCCAAAGGACAGGCTAGATACGTGTTCAAAAAAATAGCAACAAATTATTGATTAGCATGTATGCAGAGGATCTTTAGTACAGATAATGAGGAAGATGAACCCTTCATTATGGCCTTCTCCTTAAGAATGTGTACGTCCAAGCCGCGTTGTCTTTTGATTTGGAAACCTTTTCAAGCACATGACATTCTCACAATAAATACCATCCAGAGGATTACTACACATTCAAAGTCGTTATAGCCATCCACTCATCCTCCATAGCTTATATCTTTATGGGAAGAAGAAAAGATGATACCTCCCAAGAATGAAATGAAGAGTTTTTCTAGCCTTGTACATTAAGTGCAGCTACTGGATCTTCAACAATGTTGCCAAATACAACACAATTATTACATAGACCATCATCGACAACGACTTCATGACTTCCCACAACCACATTCAATCATCAAACTGGGTGTAAAAATGGTTCCATTATGACATAAATTAAATTGTGTAATTTGTAGAGATTCAAGACTAATTTCCAATTAGCATGAGGCCTTATTATGAATGTATGATCAACACTTTTCAAGTATAAATTTCTATGAGAAAACAGTGGCTACCATTTAGGATACAAATAGATCTGCTAGGAAACTTGACCATAAATCACTATTAGAACATTGCACACATGAGTGTTGTGCATAAGAAAACTGTTAAGTATCTTAACAACACGATTACATATAGCATAGGCAGGTAAGGAATACATCAGTTGAATAATTTATTCCCTTGATATCATGCAGAAAACGTATCCATATTCTTCCATTGTAGAAGCAAGTGTTCAATTTTTCTTTCGTTTCTAAAAATGCAGAGAATGTTACCTCATTTTTAAGAGCATAATCACATTTTTAAATGCCAAACCCAGGATCGATAACACTCAAGAGAGCCCTGTTGAAAGAAATAATCACAAATGTATCAATGAAATTCCTTTCTTCTTCCTACAAAGATGGTGGATTTAGGGAAAAGCTCAAAAATTTTAACTGTATCATTTTGCCAAGAAAATGTTACAACATCCCCAATCCAATAAATCAGTCATGGGAGTTTAAACACCCTAAGTAGCTAGAAGCTTCCATCTTTGACCTGCTTCTCCAATCCATGAATGCCTTGATAACAATTTCTTCTAGGGCTTCATCTTCCTCAATTTCTTTGGGAAAATCTATGTTCTGATCCTTATTACTCACATAATGAATATATGTTGCATCACCAATTCCCTACATCTAGAAGCTTCTTTCAATGGTGCATGTAGAATTTCTACCAAAGGACAGGCTAGATATGTGTTCAACAAAATAGAAACAAATTCTTCATTGGCATGTATGCAGAGGATCTTTAGTACAGATAATGAGGAAGACGAACCCTTCATTATGGCCTTCTCCTTAAGAATGTGTACGTCCAAGCTGTGTTTTCTTTTGATTTGGAAACCTTTTCAAGCGCATGACATTCTCACAATAAATACCATCCAGAGGATTACTACACATTCAAAGTCGTTATAGCCATCCACTCATCCTCCATAGCTTATATCTTTATGGGGAGAAGAAAATATGATACCTCCCAAAAACGAAATCAAGAGTTGTTCCAGCGTTTTACATTAAGAGCATCTACTGGATCTTCAACATTGTTGCCAAATACAACAGAATTATTACACTGACCATCATCGACAACGACTTCATGACTTCCCACAACCACATTCAATCTGAAGAAACAAAGTTGAATATCTCGAACAGGTGCATTAAATCATCAAACTGGCTGTAAAAATGGTTCCATTATGACATTAATTAAATTGTGTAATTTGTAGGGATTCAAGACTAATTTCCAATTAGCATGAGGCCTTATTATGAATGTAAGATCAACACTTTTCAAGTATAAATTTCTATGATAAAATAGTGACTGCCATTCAGGGTACAAATATATCTGCTGGGAAACTTGACCAGAAATCATTATTAGAAAATTTCACACATGAGTGTTGTGCATAAGAAAACTATTAAGTATCTTAACAACACGATTACAAATAGCACAGGAAGGTAAGGAATACATCAGCTGAATAAGATATTTCCCTTGATATCATGCAAACAACATATCCATACTCTGTGATTGCAGAAACAAGTGTTCAATTTTTCTTTCTTTTCTAAAAATGCAGAGAATGTTACCTCATTTTTAAGAGCTGAGTCACATTTTGTAAATGCCAGACCTGGGATTGATAACACTCTAGAGAGCTCTGTTGAAAGCAATAATCACAAATGTATCAATGACATTCCTTTCTTCTGCCTACAAATATGAGCACCCCCAATCACACCTGTATGAAGCCACTGATGCATTGGGTTAAAGGTCCCTCATCAATATACGACTCTCTAATGCTATGGCTCAAAAGAAACCCAAGAAAACATTGTTCTGACACCATAGGGCGTTTATTATTACCTCCATATTTGCTAAAATTTTCATTTTCTGTCTTACAAACATTCTGAAGCTAAGTTGTCTTCTCTGAGCATAGATGCAGATGAACAATTTGCAAATGATGAGGAGAATTAGGGATTTAAAAATATAAATTTGCATGCCTGATAGTTCCTAAAGAATATCCCAATAACTCCAGCACATATAAAGAGCAAATTCTTTGTAGGAAAAGAAAAGGCAAATCTGTTAAACTTAAATGATCAAATATGTTGCATAAATCTGCCACCAATGACGTTGAAACAATACATTTATATTGGTCTCACGAAGAAGCATGAAACTGCCAAGTTCCAACACTAAAATGTTTCTTAAAACGAATATATGGAAATGTGTTCACTTCTTTATTGGATGCGTTGTGCATTTGATATTCATGAGTTCTCTTCGTGAGCGCACTTCTTCTTTCTTGGTACACACTTAATGTTTGATTCTTGGTGACATGCTTGGATTTTTCAACACCTAGATATTTGCTTGTTGGCTCTCTCGGTCTGCTGGCTAAGATTCGAAAAGTGGAATGACAAAAACCAAAAGTGGAATTGCTTGGGGGTGGTTCCCTGGCAGTGAGCTTCACCAATGCACAATATACACCTAGTAGACTTGAAACCCAAATAAACCATACGCCAAATTGACTTGAACAAAATTTCATATTTCTAACACATTTATGATCCTCTTAGATTAGCCATTTTCTTGGCTATTTTCGAACTTAGTTTTTACTTGTGTCTCTTCCAGTTTTCTCTACAAATCATTGCACAAAAAATTGCCATTTAATGGCCCCTCAAACAGTAGATTCAATGAACCTTTTACCAAGCGAAATCATACCAATTTCCACGGCTAATTCGTTCTAAAATTTACTATGTTTTGGTCGCTACTTCCCCAACGAAATTGTGCCTCTGTCAATGGCATTTCATGGCCCTTCAATACAATGATTTGATGGGTGCCTTACCACCTAAAAATGTGCTCCCTTTTGTTGCAACTTGGTTGGTAAATTCTCAGCAAAATCATGGATCCAATCCTAGTGAATTTGTATTCTTTTTATACTCCAGCAAAAACGAATCCCTTGGCTCTATCAACCATGTCTGCAATTATAAATTTGTGATATTACCTCCCTGACTTCGCATGTTACATTTTTTTTCAACCTTCACTAATTTCGTCTTACTAGACCCTGGTTGTCCACGCATCTGCCTCTGCTCACAACTTAGCCATATTTTCATTCTTGGTTTGATCAAATATCACTGGTGATATGTTTCTCCCACCGATAACCACAATAATTGAAATCTTGCCCGCAAAAAACGTTATCAAAGATTTAAAACATAATTGAAATCGTTTCCACAAAAAACACATTCAAAGAATTAAAGTACAATGGGTGGACGCTATTAGATGCTATTGTGACTAATACCCGCAGGTGTTAGGATCCTATAACCGCATAGGTAGAGTTAGGCTATTTGAGAGCATGTGGGGAAGATGGACAGTGTATTGATTAAACATTCAGTGCACAATTACTGCAAGTCTTAGCATCGACGACTGTGTTGTTGTTGGGCTAATGTGCAGGTTCGGACACGATCTTAGCCGTTCCAACAGTGCCGTACTTTTCCCGGATACGTAAACTGCTTTTAGCAAATTTACCTTCCTGGAAATCTTGTGCCCATTTAGTGCAGTTATCCACTAACACATTCCCCACACTCTTTATGCAACCACTGACAATGTCTGCTAAAGCACTCTGTAATTCATCGACCACTTCCATAAAATTCCCTGTTGAACTGCAATCAATGTTCTTGCATAATCTGTATAAGGCGTTCACTTCCCCTGCCTTCTTCTAATCCAGAGAGTCTCCTCCATGTTCAATCACCGTAACTTTCCTTTTACTTTCTTCTGCAAGATTATCGATTGTAGCAGCTGCATCTTCCATGTATACAACACTTGTAGTATCCAAAGCATTCTCTGCAGTTTGTTCCTGTAATGTTTTGAATACACTATCTGCCGCTTTACTCAGCAAGCTATCGGTTGCAGGATCTGAGTCCTCCACCAAATCCATCAGTTCACATGCCTCAGAGTATGCTTTTAAAGCATTTCTCCCACAATCAGGTGACAACCGAACGATTATATTGACCAATGAAACCGCTGTTAGCTTCAATGACGGTTTTCTCACGTATATGTAATGCTCTTCCACATCTAATACAGGGCCAGGATCTCTTTTCCACAAGAACTTCAAACCCGCTTTATTTTGTAATTTTGCAGGATCCAAACTCCATATACCCACACATCCTGTTGATTTTCTATAGTTTCTCAGAAACCAGATTAGGGTATCGCATTCTCTACCATCCATGTTGCCCTCTTTCACAAGTTCCTTTGCTTTCTTGATGGAATTTCGGTTTGTTACAAACACGGTCCAAGGAGCCCCCCACAGAAGGTCCATGTTCTCCAAAATTGGCCTGTATTCTGAAAAATCCCCGTCCTCTGTTTCACCCGGCTTTGATAAAAACTTTGAGGATATTTTCTGCATACACCTATTATCCAACACGAACTCTGCGATAAACCAACAGAGTTTACTAGTATAAACCATAAAAAATTGTAGCCAATACACACATCGCAACAAACCCCATAAAAAGGCCCATAAGAAACGTATTTCTATTCCTTCCGAGCCAATCATTTTATTTACCTTTACATCAACAATACTTTTCTGCTTCTTGGATGCTGCTTCCTGCAACTCAACAATGTACCTTGTCCAAAAGTCCTCTACCTGGAAATAGGTATACCATCTTTCATTTGGATTCCAGCTTTGCCATCTTCCATAGTACACTATAGAGATAAGACATCTCCAGCCAATGATTGCCCACCCTACCAGGATGAATACGACTTCCATGTTTGTTGTGATGAATTTTAATCGAGATTTGACACTAGGAAACACATCTATAATTGGGCCCTGAACAAGCCATCCGACGATTGAACTTAAAATGAAAATTGTGACTGCTACTGCGGCTGACGCGTCTAACACTGATCTTGCAATTATGGTTTCAGGATAACATGCACGGGAGACAATCCAAGATTTGAGTACCAGATCTTCTACTGCCTGCGAGGAGTTCTCTGTAGCGTTACCTTGATTTGCCAAAATAATGGGAAGTTTTTGAGCGATGATATCCCGGATGCTTTTATTGGCTATTGTTGCAGAGCTGAGGAGGAGAAGAAGCCATGCTAAGGATATTGATACTATCACACTCGATACTATAAACGAATATTCCGTAACCTCCTTGGCGTGTGGCCAGAAGTAGAAGTAATAGGTGATGACAGATAAACCAGATTCACGCAAACGAAGATGTACGACGAAGAACTCGGAGAAAATGTGGACGAACATAGTGAGACCTAGAGTAGTTAATTTGCCCCATGAATCTTCATAGCCGGGACGGGCCATTCCTGGCAACAAGTAGGCCACTATCACACATAACATTACCCTGCTGCTATGTATCATATACAAGTTATTTTTAAGTACCTCACCGTTCAATGGCTGTGGATTGTTCAAGATCTCTTTTAGTAAAGTGCTCTCTGCGTTCAGCAAGTTCATAACCTGGATGGTGAGAGCAGTGAGGACAAGCGCATGACCAGGAACCCAATGGACCCTTTTTTTTCTTGCTTTCAATGTATCCACTCCGAGGAGGCTAATGAATACTAGCACTCCAACGAAAAGCCCGAGTAACTCTGCAAATTGATCCAGAGTGAGAGGGGTCTCCTTAAGCTGGCCCTGAACTTTCATGATTCAAGCGAACACAACGGCTTGCGAGAGGAAGAACTTGAACATCCGCCGAGCTTAGCTCGGTTGCATATTCATTGGCCCTGTCAACGTGGATAGCGGGGCCCTCCTCCGTCTCCATTAGACAGAGACGTGATGCTCAAGTCGAAAACCTCCCGCGGAATCTGTGCTCGAGAAACCCTGGCCTGTCTCTGCACTGTACTCTCGACAGCCTGTATCGAGAGGGGCTTGAGACTCAATTTAAAATTCCCTCCTACATCTCACCCTTATCCCCAATTGCCCCATTATCTTCTCCCTGTCCTTCCACTCCTCGCCCTTCTCCCCTATTGCCCCTTTCTCCCACAGCTCGCCTATTTCGCACACAGAAATACCCAGCTCTAACAGAGTTGCCGTGAGAGCCAGAGTAAGCTATTCTGGGGCCAGAGGAAGCTATTCTGAATTATGAAAATCGTGTCTGTGGCCTTTCTTCCTAATCACCCCATTCCCCATAGCTTGCCCAGTTCGCACACCAAAATACCCAAGCTTAAAGGTTGTCGAAATTGCAGTCCGTTTCCTTTTGTTTAGGGCCACTGAATATACAATATTTTGATATCGATTGTCTATTAATTGTGGGTGAATTTTTCCTCATTCTTCTGAACATGAGCTTATATCTATTTTTCCTCATTATGTAACCTCTTTGATGATGATGATTTACAATGTTGTATAAATTATTGTTAGGGATTAGTTTTGCTTTGCTGACTCGGTTGGTGTATCTCTCAACCAATGTTGTATAAATTATTGTTTCAGGGATTAGTTTTGCTTTGTTGACTCTGTTGGTGTATCTCTCAACTCTGAAGCCATTCTGAAGCCACCTGATTAATGTGAATGTAAAATATGTTGGGATTCTCACCGTGGCAGTGGGTATAGCCACTGTTGTCTTTTTCGGTGGGATACCATTTTACAGGCACGAGCTTCTTGCAGGCAGCCCCATCACTCATATTGCTTGCATTGTAATCTGTATTACAAGAAAGAGAAATATCAGCATGCCTTCCAATACGAAGTTGCTTTACAAGAACCACTATATAGAATCCGTTAAATCAGGCCAAACTACGCTATCACACAAATAATTTTCAGCAAGTTCCAGATTTTTAAATCATTTTATGAGTTAGGACTATTAGTCCAAAAATATCAAAGATAAAGCAGTATTAATAGATTCTCAGTCTTAAATAACTATCAACCCAAACCCATTTGTGTATACACAATTGTATCTTGATATCTACTTTTGGTTGGCAATGCGTTGTTTTTTGGACAAAGCAGCAGCTATGGTGCAAGGCTCCTCAGAAAAGTATACTAATACACAGGGAAATACGAATTCAAATCCATAAAAAGTCTACGCAATAACTCAAGTAGAATAAACACTTATAAACTCAAGTAGAATAAACACTTATATTAAGAATGGTTTCCATCTGGTTCTCTTGCTTAATCTGTGAAATGGTTGCAGTAAAACAGAGTACATCTTTGTTGATAAAGCAAGGTAGCGCCATGGATAGAAATGTCGGATCACAATTCCAGGCCCAGGCTTTTCTTGTGGCCCTTTCCAGGCTTTGTGGGTTTGTTCTCATAATTATATATGATTGTTGCCTTGTACCTCTAGCCAAAAGAATAACAGGAAAGGATCAACTGTTCTCCAAAGGGTTGGGATACATGTAGCAAGACACAAAGCCTACTTGATAGTTCTAGAGTTAGAACGCCTCTGTGGTTATTTGTTTAACTCCACAATTCACTATCTTTGGAATAGCAGAGATATTTACTTTAAAGGATTTCAGGAATATTTCTATGATCAAGTCCCTGATGGCGTGACAAGTTTGGTTATTTCCTTCCATATGAGTATTCTGAGAGAGGCCCGTTTTCTGAGTAGTGTCAGACAGTTTCATAGTTGAAAAAATAGGCAAGCTAAGCTATCAATGACTGTTAGGAAATCATTTAAATGAGTAAATTGCATTATTTTTATAGAATTTTTAGAGATATTTAGTGCCATCAATCTATGCTTTTATGTTTGTATTGAAAAATAAATGATTTAGGTTTGATATAACAAATTATACATAAGTTTATCTTTAGTGCATAAAGAACTACACCTTATATGAAACATAAATAAAGACTTTAGTCCCTCTAAATATGCATGTTTCATTTTAGAAGTTGTTATGCATTTTTCATCCTAGAAACTTTTAGAGTCCATCCACTCATCCTCCATAGCTTATATCTTTATGGGAAGAAGAAAAGATGATACCTCCCAAGAACGAAATGAAGAGTTGTTCCAGCCTTGTACATTAAGTGCAGCTACTGGATCTTCAACAATGTTGCCAAATACAACATAATTATTACACTGACCATCATCGACAACGACTTCATGACTTCCCACAACCGCATTCAATCATCAAAATGGGTGTAAAAATGGTTCCATTATGACATAAATTAATTTGTGTAATTTGTAGAGATTTAAGACTAATTTCCAATTAGCATGAGGCCTTATTATGAATGTAAGATCAACACTTTTCAAGTATAAATTTCTATGAGAAAACAGTGGCCACCATGCAGGATACAAATAGATCTGCTAGGAATCTTGACCATAAATCACTATTAGAACATTGCACACATGAGTGTTGTGCATAAGAAAACTGTTAAGTATCTTAACAACACGATTACAGATAGCATAGGCAGGTAAGAAATACATCAGCCGAATAAGTTATTCCCTTGATATCATGCAGACAACATATCCATATTCTGCCATCACCATGAGAACATCAAAACATCGGTGCTCAGAAAGCAGGAATAAATTTTGAATTTTGTGTTTCTCAAATAAAAATAAAATACATAATTAGTATAACTTTATATTGAACTGAGATATTTTAGGTACCAACAAAGATTGAAAACCTATGTGCAAATCTATTTACACTACGTAGATTCAATGTTGAGATCCAACCTGACAGGGTAATCAACATTCACGGCCATACTACAGAATCTAGTCAAAATTCATTGACTAGATCAGGTTAAAAGCAAACAGGGCAACCAGCGTTGAGCACAACATGACAGAATCCATCCAAAATACGATGATTGGATCAGGCCAGACAGATTCAGAGTACAACGAATAATACTAAATCATCCAAACGGTTAATAGGATTGTGATTTAATGGTAAGCCTGTCAAATATAGTTAAAAAAATTGCAAAACCGTCAAAATCTTTCCTTGAAATGTGCAAATAGGTCAACGAGGTGTGAAAACCGTAGGTAAGTCTTTTGAAATTCAAACCCGGCCAAACCACTACCAAAGTACGATTCCCAGCACCAATAAGCTTACAATCAAACTGTTGATGGGATCGTGTTTTAATGATGAAGATGACCGCATTCCAGGCCACCTATCAAGATCCCATCCATCCCCCTAGACACTAATAAGCCGTTGACACCCCTGTGACCGCACTAGACAACTTTGAAGGAATAGTACCCCTATGGCCGCACCATAGACAAAGGGAAGTGCTGGTCTTAATGGTACAACCTTCGAGAGACATTCCTCTCACACAGACAGGTATCTTGTGTTATCAATAAGTCAACATAAACTGCACCAATTACAAAACCCTAACTCTAGTCAGATATTAAATCAAACTTCATAAAACTTACCACTTACGCAGATAATTTCTTCGATCCCTTTTCCTTTCAACTCCTCCGCCTTTTCAACAAACCCTGGAACATGCTTCATACTGCCATGGCGACAACATCTCAGTGTGTATTTTATTGATTTAATAGCAAGAAGAAACTCAATGAGCCATTAACCTTACAGCCTGATAATTAAATCCAGACTCTAATAATCCAAATGCCAGAGCATAGCACTATCAATCATATCTCAAATCAAGCATTCAAGCAGAAATTCAAGTTACAGAAGACTTATCGATTTAATAGCCAGAAGAGGCTCAATCAGCCATTTAACCATACAACCTAATAATTAAATCAAGATTCTAATAATCAGAAAGCCAGAGCATAGAACTATCAATCATAGCTCAAACCAAGCAAAAATTCAAGTTACAGAAGAATTAAAAAAACCCTGACCTGCAAATGGGAGTGAAAGCCCCCGGGACGTCGAAGAGAATAATCTTCTTCCCAGCGGCCAAAGAGTGGACGGAAACTTGCTGGAGCTTGCTCTCTTCATCAAAATAGGCTAGAACGCCATCTGGAATCTTATCACCGACTGCTATGGGTGCCATTGTAAACTCTCTTATCAAAATCTAACACAGCCCACGGGGATTCGAACTCAAGCGCAGCTGCAAATACTCGATCCCAATACCTGAGGACTCTATGGAACAATGTAACTCATTACACTGTGAATTCGGCCAGCTGAATAAAACCCTCGTTTAGAAATTAAATAGAATGGTGTCCAAAAGAGGAGTGAGGGGAGTATTTACACCGGATGTTGTACCCTGGATGATCTTTCTTCTCTACGATCTGGTCTGGTTGTGCCGCTGCGGTCTACCACTAGAAAGGGCTTGCGCTAATCTAAAGTTCGAAATTGTGCTGTTATGATCACTAAGTGTCTCTTTGTGATGCATTTACATGAAGGGAAAGCAACTGGCCCAGTGAGTCCCAACCGGTCACCAACCAATTCAAATCAACGGGTGAGGATAATCTAACCGTCTAACAAAGGATCTAAGGGCGTAAAGTGATGACAGAGAGGCATTTGGGAGAATTGATTTCAGAGGGGAACGCCTTACGGCGTAAAAATAAGATATATAGATTTTGTCATGGCTTTATTGAATTTAAACGTAAAAATTAAATATATTTATAACAACTTAAATTACTATTTCATTTTCTTTTAAGAAATCAAATATAAAAACACAGTGCACAGTTTATTATAAAGAAAACGTTGTCATGCTATATAACGTTGACACGATTAGATTAAAAAATAATCTTCCTATAAAGATGTTGCGAAGGTTTTATTTGATTTAAATTTATGAAATTAAAAATATTATATTTATTTAATTTAAATTTGTAATTTAAATGTCTAAGTCTTATTAGCACAATTAATTGAGGATGAGCTTTGTCAGTAAGGTAATTTAGGATCAAATCTTATAGGGGTGGTTGTGCCATATGCTAGAGGAAGAAGACATGCTAAAAAATCTAGTCAGCTTAAGGCTAGTGTGGCCCAGGTTAGAGATCTCTCGGTGATTTTGACAAATTAAATGCCTCTAGCCGTGACTTCTCAAGCCACGAGAGAAGCCTAAAAAATCATAAACAACTTAACAAACAAACAAAAATGTATAAATTAAATATATTTATAATAATTTAAATTATTATTTCAAAATAATTTTAAATAAATAAAATATTAAGAAACACTCTACCCTTTATAATAAAGAAATTGTTGTCATGTTATATAATGTCAAATAATGTTATATATAAAGATGTTTTCAAAGTTTTATTTAATTCTAATTTATGAATTTAAAAATATCTAATTTATATTTATAAATTAAATATATTTAAAATAATTAAAAATATCATTTCAAAATAATTTAGAATAAATCAAATATCGAGAAGTTTTAAAAATAATTTATATTTTTAATATTAGCTTATCACATAACATTATATTTAAAAAAACTATATTTACAATTATATATATAATATAATTTAAAGGAATCAGTGATTATTTATTTTATACTCATTTGATATGGGTTGATTCTAACTACTACTACTATGATTTCTAGGTATTTATGTGTGTTCTTTGAACCTTAAACTTCCATACACATAACTTCATTTTCACATCATCTTCCATTAAGCTATCACCCATACTATTATTTTAAATAATATTATATTAAAAATATTATAATATTATTTAACATAAATTATTAAATTGAAGAAATAATATAAGTGAATTTTAAAATAAATTTCCCATTATGTTAATTGAATGACTTGATATTTTGTATTTACTTTAATACAAATTCTAAAAAGGAACTCTTATAATTGACATTAAATTTCACCAATTTCAAAATCATATTTTTAATAATAAATAAATTATTAAAAAAATAAATTATATATTATTTTAATAAAGTTGTATCAAATAAAATAAAATAAAATACAAATTTTGTGAAAACTAGGTTTAATTATTATCATAGTTATTTTTTTTTAAAGTTAAAATTTATTTTATATTTTATTAGTTATTTGCTATAATCAATGGGGAAATTAATCTATTGACAAAACATTAATGAATATGAAACAAGGAGAGCCTTAAGTGACAATTGAAAAAACAACATTGAATTATTAGCAAGGAGAGTCTTAAATGGCAGGTAAGGAGTCATAGACTCACATAATGTCTTACAATATAAAACAAAATAAAAACTTAGCCTAGGCAATTCTAGATAGGGTTTGCTAAGAAGGTTGTCAATCCAAAATCACTATGCTTAGCTAAACAAGAAGACTAAGATAACTGAAAATCTAAATTCATAACGACTAAGGAGAACCTGGGGCAACCACCTCTACGGGATTGGATGTTCCTTGGACCACCATTGGGACTAGAACCTAGAGTCAGTTGCTCTTTTATCTTTTGAGATGAAGCCCCATCTCCTTTTGATTCAGGACCACCTTGTCTAACATTTGAAGGATTTATTCTTTTGTTTCATGCCTATCCATGATAACTTTCACCAACAACATTTTTTTCTTCTAGTAGAGGTCTATAGTGAGAAGACATTAGTTCCATCTTCCCAACATATGCCTTGGGTTAGGAATGCAGTTTGAAATATCAACTATGATCTCTCAATCTAAGGTGTAGGCATGATCAATTTCCATTTCAGCCTCAAGCTCCTACAGTTCCTCTCAAACCAAATTAGGAATTTGTTCAACAAATGCCCACGCTGAAGCCTTTGCATGAAGACGAGAACACAAGTTTTTCACTGTCCTGTCACTGTTATCACCCTTGAAGACTTATGCACATTGGTGAACCATGTTTGTAGCCTCATTGCCCCATAATGCTAAGGACCACAAGGGAGTAGAATATTTGCGTAGGAAAGGAGTAAGGGGGAAAGGATAGAGAGAGGGAGAGGGCCCCCCTTTGCTTGTTAAAGGCTAAGGTACATGGGCATATTATTCGATCAGTGGCCATGGCTATTTCTGGAGCATGCATCAAGCCTTTTATTTTCAGATTTTTCATGGTGCATGCTCATGTTAATTTTTATTTTTCAGCAAATGAAGGCATAAGGCCCAGTACTCTAATGTTGGCTTGGCTCCATTGGAGGGTTGAACTCACTTAGGTGAATTGAGCCCTGTGCATAACTAGGAAGGTATATAATAATCTCACTTACTAAGCATTTAAATTTCTATTTGTTAGAATCTTTATTTTTGCATTTCAGTTTGAGGAGGCAGTGACTCTTGCAAACAAAGGTTCATGGAGATTTTATGTGAGTCTGTATATTTCTGACTCCATACCCAATGGTGAAGGATACTGGTCTGTAGGTTCTAAACACCTTGCCAGCAAGGCATTGTCCCTAGTAGGAGCCAATGTTGTCACTCACTGCTAAATATGCTTGCAGCTGTGAAAAGAGTGCAAAAGAGTAGTGATGTTGAAGCCATTTCCCAAGCCACATAAGCTATCAGAGTTAAATCACACCCCCTCCATTATACAGTTCTCGGAAAGAGGTTTCTAATGGTATATGGAAGTCCAAGAATGGACTTCTAGATCAAAAGTTAAAAAATACTGAAGTGACCCTTTAAAAAGATAGAAAACAAAGAGGAAATCCCAAAGGACCGAGGCAGATTGCAAATTGGGCATATCGGCGAAACTGGGCTAATTGGCTACCGGAGGGGTCTCAGGCACAAGCTTACAGTCTATTGGTTTATCAACGGTGTGCAAGTCTCACATATCCCGCAATCTTGTAGTCCTGCATCTCGCATATCGGTCATGTCGCAGTCCCGCTTCATCGCAGTCCCACATCCCCGCGATATCGGAAATCGGCGGAACAAAGGGGCAACCACTTTAAAAGCCCTGGAAACTGCCAATTTTGTGATCCATTGTAAAAGCGTCGGGCAAGGCCGAAATTAGTTTACAAAGGAGTTTCATGGGAAAACCAAGGTCGGGCAGACCCTTTCTCTCTCTTCCACGTGGAGGTACGAAAGGTGACGTGGCCATATAGGGGACACATGTCACTCAGTTTCGAAATTTTCATAGGTCCTATGGGGGCATTTCCAAGTGACATGTATCACCACTCATAGGGTAACACGTGGCAATGATGACTTCACCCTATGGATCGACGATCGGTGATCACACGAAGTAAAGTTTATTCCTCAATCGATATTCCTTCTTGACCTCCGATTGTGATATGCGGGAAATCCTCCCCGATACAATGTTTCATATGTTCTATTTTATAAGGATTTCACATCCAAACAAGTTAGCCCATGCTATGGAAAAAAAGGTAATGGGCCTTTCCCGTCTCGCAGTTCGATTGCGATGCCTCTGGTGGGCTCAACCCTGTAGATTGGCGATCGCTGGGTTCAAAGGGAAGTCTTAGGGGAAAGCACTGTAAACTGTCGGGATGTGGGATTTTTCATTACAAAGGAAACATGCCCCCAGACAGAGGTTTAAAGGTCTCAGTGCCTGATGGCTAAGCCCCCGGTCATGGCCCCTAGTCATATAAAGAAATAAACAATATAAGGGGCTAAACTCAAGGGGGCTAAGGAACTTTAAAACTTTCCATTCTGCAGTGTCTGCAAGAGTAAAGGCCCCGATTATAGCAAGGCTCTGAGAGCATTGTACAAGGCAGTAAAGGCATATGGGTTAGCAGTTGGAGCATTGAATAAGAGTATGGTGTAGTGGTGAACTAATATGGGAGGCTCAAGAAGACTTAATGGCTTGGCATGGAGCCTCACTCCTCTACACAACAAAGGACCAATGAGCCAGGCACTTGCAGTGACCAACTCCCTATTCCACAGAACTGGTCGTTCATGCAGTAAAGGAAGAAATGACATAAAACAGCTTCGCAGTAGAGGCATGCATCATAGCGGGGATGTGGCTTGATTGGGGGTCTCCATTGGAATAGCAGAGGGAAACCTCCTCCTTCATCTTTCCATTTTCCTCCTTTTTTCATTAGTTATGTAATTTCCATTTATTTCCAAGAAAGGGAGTAGATCCCTATTGTAATCTTTTTGGGCAACAATGTCATCGCAGGCCTAGGCAGCTAGTCCATCGGACAGTTGGCCCTAGGCTGAGATATTTTGTAAACTGTAATTTTAGCTCCCCCTCTTCTTATAAAAAGGGGGAAGCAACACTTTAACAAGGGTTAGTTGGTTCCATAATTTCTCACCTGCAAGGTCTGAATTCTGAGAGGCCATTTTGGTTCAATTTGTTTTTTATGGGGGCTTCCTTAATATCATGTTGAATGTATGGACTAATTATTTCGACCCTTTACGATAAATGGCATTTCCCTGTTGATTCCAAGCCTAATTAATGTGCAGCATGTTCCTCTCGGTGATCTCATTTCATTTGTGTTTTTCCTCATTTGAAATAGTATAATGGATGTAGTTGGTTCCTCTCTAATCTATGGATTTATCTTGGCTGCTCAATAGAAGACAATACCTGTGTTATCACAGACCTACATGTGTTATTCACTAGCATTGTAGTACTTGTAAAATTACAAATTTACTTGTGTATTTGATTAACCTGTAGGACTTGGTTATCCCGAATCTACGTTAGATTTTGGCAGAGAATGATACCCATGTCATGTTTGGTCTGAAACCTTCTTTTTAACCCCGCTATTTCTATCACTCCACCTCCTCCCTCTTCCATATTTCTATTGGAAAATCTTTGCTTAGGATTTTGTGTTGTTTACAACCCTATACATCAAATTCCATATTTATGTTGGAATATTGTTGCTTAGGATTCTATTTGTTACAACCCTATGCATCTATTTCCCTCCTTCCTTTCCTCCTCTCCACCATTTCTATAACTCTAATTTTAAGCCGTCTCATTGTTGTGTTTCGGCCACTAGAAGAAGAGGTCATTTCTCTTTGATATTTCCCCAATATACCCCCAACATTTGGATCCATGTGTTGGCTTGAAACTACCTCAGTGAAGGCTTATTGAACCAAGCCCATCCTATTACCTTTTTACGTGATAATTGGAGTGTTGAAAACCCCTCACAAATTATCTCTTAAGCACTCCTCTCTTTAAGATGTCCTAGGCACTAGTCTACAGTCAACCCTGAGGCTGTCTCTACGAGGATTTCTATCTCTCCTGCAACACTTGTGTTGCTGGTGCGATTTGAAGCGACAACATGTTCCATGAGATCCCACATTGCTTCTTGGAATATGGAATGGGGGTGATTGGCTGAAAGAAAGATTTGGTTCAGCCAATATATGGTCGAGTGGTACATGGAAGTCCTAGACTTGGTTTCATTTTTCATAAGTTAATAAGAGCTCCTTTCCTCTTGTATTCGATAGGTAAATATACATGTTCATATGTGGTTTTTGTGGCTATCATATCTATGTTATTTTTTTTGAATATATGCTGGCATGAGGATGTTTTATGATAGTCTTGAAGTATGGATTTCATTGTGTTTTGATTAGAAAATGCATGAAAAATGAATATATGACCTGATAGATGAAAATGCAGCTATTGTGATAAGGAATCAATGTTTCCTTATGAATCTCAAATAAGTATGAGACCCCTATGCTTATATTTGTTGTTATGATCAGTAGAATGCATATTTGTGACATGTTTGGCGAAATTCTTGTCATGGCCAGTATGGGTTCAATCAATTCATTGATCAAATGTTTGCATTATTACTCTTTTATTTATGTTAGTAATCATTTCTAAAGTGTTCATTAAGTTTTTGGTAGTGGCATGAGTGCTGGCCCTGAAAAAATCGCATAAAATCTGGGGTCGATGGCTTAGAACTAGCTGAAAAAATCCACAATCGTTGGCATGCCCTTGATGTGGGAGTGACTAGAAGGCCTCGATCACATGCATGCCTTGTCATGGGAATGGATGGGGTCCATGGCAGGGAAATGTCAAGTTGTCTTAGGGGTTGATCACCTCAAAAGGTTGGTTGGCTCCTAGAGGTTCTGTAGTTTCGTTTGGTCAGTTCCACTTCCTTAACTGTACTTGGGGAGTTGAATCACATCATAGTATCCTCTCATCACATGTTTACCCGAGCAGACCAATTAACTTGGGTAAATGTGGGAGGAGGGTGGTTACAAAAAACACAAATGCTAAGGTGCACATTTTGAGAATTAAATACAAAAATTTCTAAAACATGTCAAGTTCACCAAGTTGTGCTTACATAATGGGGACACACTAGTATAGTATTGCAAGACACACATGGTCATTAAAAACACCACATTTATAACTAAAAAGCACACACATATCAAAGATATCTTACAATTTCCATCATTAAATTTTGATGGAGATCCTCTTGACGCCAATTCATCTTTCACACACAAGTCTTGAATTGGCATTGCCCCATACAAAAG
This sequence comes from Pinus tabuliformis, assembly GCA_031772625.1. NCBI lineage: Eukaryota > Viridiplantae > Streptophyta > Pinopsida > Pinales > Pinaceae > Pinus > Pinus tabuliformis. The sequence goes on along the minus strand of CM062818.1, from coordinate 1,389,807,946 downwards.
ATCACTAAACATCCTATTAACATTTTCATAATGCTTTTTGTTAAATGATTGCAATTGACTAGCAATATTTTTTTCTTCTCCATGCAATTGCTTTAAATTCTCCTTTTTGACTTGGTACACACCTTTCATTTGGTTGCACACAAGTTTAGAATTGGTGAAGACTACAATTCCAGTGGATCCATACTCCCTAATTGTTCTTAAGCCTTCTATCAGTGAAATATAATATGCTTCATTGTTTGTTGTCCTTCCAGGCACATTATTTTTCCTTTCAAGGATTTGGTTCGTCACAATATTGTAAAGCACATAAGTAATCATGTCTTATCCTAGATTGGGATAGCAAGGAACTTCTATGCATAATTTCCATTTTTCAACCATGTTTAATGGGTTTTTTTGATCCATGTAAAAAAAAATCAATAAAATGAATAATATATTTCTTTTTTACAAATGCCTTATATTATGGGTGAATGATGAAAAATAAATATATATTGTGATCAAATGATGGAATATTGCATGATCTATTGTGATGAACTGCCCTAGTAGAATAATAATGGCAGTTTACAAATCAATGCAATTGGGAAAATGTCTTAACAAATGTTCTCATGTTGGAATGCACAAGAATAACATTCAAACACATGCTACAGTACATTGATTTTTGATGATGAGAAAAATATTTTTCATTATAAAAAATTAATGTGGTTTTCAACCCAAGCTAGGGCCTCTAATCCTCTAATAGTTACTCCCATGACTCTCCATGCCCCTAAGAATAAAACAATTATTAGTACTTCCATGCCTAATGAGATTCCTTCACTATTCATTGAATATTTTACTTATCATGAGAAAACCAATCCTTGAAATTAGATATATATTGTCATGTTTATCAAGTTTGGACTATACCGAAGGTTAACCTATCAATGGATATTTTCCATAATGTTATGTATGATTTTGTTGCAAAAATTGCCACACTAAAAATTTTATACCCACATTCCAATCAATAAACAACTAATTTGTAAGGTCTTTCATATTCTATATAAGTCATTCAATGTTTTTATATGAGGAAATAAGGGTTGATTGTTGATCATTCCACTAAGTACACTGACATCCATAAATCCTATATTTATCTTCAATATTAAGATAAAAAATCATTACAGTTTTCATTTTCCATATAAGTCATTCAATGTTTTTCTATGAGGCAATAAGGGTTGCTTTTTTTATCATGCCACTAAGTACAAGTTAACTTTTATAAATCCTATATTTATCTTCAATATTAATATAAAAAAAATATTACAGTTTTCATATGCATAAGAATGTTGGCTTGCTTGCCTAAATCCATGGATTAAAACATCAACCAAGATTTCTACATATTGGATGTTATTCATTGATAGGACAAGTGAATAAGGATACAATGTGAATTGGATATTTATTATGGCTTATCACTTAAATATCCAATTGTGTCACTGTAGAGTCTCCAAAATGTCTTCAAAATATCATCCACTTTCACCTTTATCGCCACCATTTCACTCACATGTCGCAACTCCATAGCCATATAATCTTTCATTAGCCTCCATTTTCATGATTACATGGGGTTACCTTTGTGCTTTCCAAAAGATAACAATTTCTAGTATTTTAAGTGAATTTATGGTTAAAACTTAGAAAAATGACATCTACTTGCTAATACTTAAAAGTGGCTTGAGTTTCATGACATGTGTAGGTCATTTTGAAGCTTCCAAGGCACCCTTATGTGGCCTCCAATGCTCAAATTTTAATTCCCTTCAAGATATGGAAGAAGATTTGGATAAAGGTCAAAGAGGATATGTGTCTCATCATTACCTATTTGAGTTGTAACTCTATATGTGTCTCATCATTACCTATTTGAGTTGTAACTCTATGATATTTTCTAAGGATCTAGGGAGAGAATAATAGATCTCCATTAATGAGGTAGCTTCTTATGTTCTTGCATAAATAGGAGATCCTTCTCCTTTCAAAGGCATGTGTAAAGTTGGAGATACTTGGGTGTACAAGTTAAGATTACTCATGTTTGAATGGAATTTAGATTTAGCACCATGCTCATGAGTGATGTTCACCTATTTCTGGTAATGCTTGCATTGGGAGCCTCTCAACTTGCCATCTCTCATACTTTTGGATTGGCGACCTACAATATGTGAGATTGATTGTTTTTTATAAATTAAGATTTACTGCTTTCATATATTTTCCTGTGTGAGAGGTTAAGAGTGATTGTTTTTATTTGCTTTCATATCTTTTTTTTGTGTGAGAGGTTAAGAATGATTGTTTTTTCTTTCATTTCATGTCATGTGGTTTTGACTATTCATTTCATAGGATCCTGATTTGATAATGCATACATGATCCCTTAGAGTAGATTTCATTTCATGCAATTTCAATTCCTGCAAGTGTGGTAGGTTAAGATTTCATTCCTTCAAGTGTGGTAGATTAAGATTTCAATTCTTTCATGTGTGGTAGATTAAGATTTCAATTCCTGCAAGTGTGGTAGATTAAGATTTCAATTCCATGCATTGTACTATAATTTCTTTTGAATTGATTGTTGAATTAGAATAGGTGAATTTGGTTTGTCGCTATTTCGTTTCGTAGTTAGATTGATCTAAATTGAAAGTTAATTTCTAGCATATATAGTGCACACACGCTTTGCAAGTTTTACGAAACCCTCAGGTTGACAATTAAATGATAGGTAACTAATTTGCCTCAAAAGTCACTTCATGCTAGTGATCTTACTACTTAAATATCACTGATTAGTTATGGCTTATCACTTAAATAAATATAATAAAATATAATAAAATAGTTTTCCTAAATATTTTGGGCAAACACACAACAAGATAATTAATAAATATCTATTTGATCTGTAAGCTGCCATGGATATTCTACTGGATAGTTTTTCACAACAAATCTAATAATATTATATTAAAATTATGAAAATTCCACACTATTACAATTTATTAAACTTTAAGATCTATGGATTTAACTGTAATTAGTGCATGCATGCGAATGGAAATTATGCAAAAGGTAGAGAAGAATAAAATAAGTACACACACACACACATACAAGAAACAATATATTCTCTTTGGGAAACCCTTTCGGGAGAAAAACCAGCTAGAAGGTGAGGTCTCTTCGCTCTCCTTTTCTATCTGGAAAATGGCTGCAGGTACAAAGAAGTAATGCTTGTGGCTCGTGGTCTGATATAGTGCATAGATCCTCTCTATGTTCTCTACCTCGTATCTCTACTGGCTATATTTTCTCAACTATGGAACAAAATTATCTTTAAAGAATGGAATGCCTCTTCCTCCTAGTGGCCTAGTTATAACACAACTTGATAGCCTACTAGTGGTTAAGTTTGACTACATCAACTCTTAACTAGAGTTATAAAATAGACTCTTCTAGTGTATTTTACGTCAAAAACAGTTGGCTAGCCCCTTTTCCATGAATAATGGGGGTGGATACAGCATTCCCCTAAAGGGATGAAAATATGGCATATATAAAACAGGAAGGTCAACTTCTCAGTGGCATAACTTTTTCATACAAATTTTGATTGATGTAATTTTTGCATCATTGGAAAGATATATGTGTGTAGAATAGAATGGAAATGTACAGTGTTGGAGTGACAAAGTTTTAACCCCCAAAAAATGTCGTTTTATGCCTCAAAATTCCCCCGGAAGGTTTCAAACCCTATTTCGCCAAACTGTGTCCCACTGGTAAAAACAATCTCGTGAGCCGATTCCTCAAATTTTTCCACTCCAAATGCATCAAGATGGATGAAAAACAATATAATGACCCAATTTGGATCACACCTCCCCAATTTGAGAGGCTTTGGTCACCAAAAGATTTTACTGAATGAGGTGAGGAAATTTTTACTCCACCTTCTCTATAGTGCACCATTTAACTTTTCCTGGAAGTTGTCCCTTCAACCCAATATGAAAAAGGTCATGCTACCCCTGCCTTTTAGTTCTGGACCTCTTCTGCAAAATTGTATCCTCAGTCAACTTTTCCTGAACGTCTGGTGCCAAATCCTTCACAAAAGGTATGACCTGTTCCTCTCCCTGATCTAGAATGGAAGGCTCATAGAGTTTCAAATTATCTACATTCACAATTGAATAAATGTGCATATATGGTGGTAAAATGAGTTAATAGGCATTATCACCCACCTTTTCTAGTATCTCAAGGGACCATACCTTAAAGCCTTTATTTTCTTTCCAGTCCCCTATAGCCTCTCCTTGTTCAACTGTAGCTATAGTGTGTCTCCCACCTTGAATGATTTCTCTATTCTGTGTTGATTGTGCCTGGCCTTATACTTATCTTGTGAATTTTGCAGTGTTTCATGTACTTGTAATGGATCTCCTTGATCTTTTCTATAATTTTTTCAACCCTTAAAGCATCTCCTGTAAGATCTTCCCTCACTCCTCCTTCCTGCCCATATGCAATATCCAAAGGTGAATGTGGAAAGTATCCAAAACAAGTCTCAAATGGGGACTTTCCTGTAGAAGTGTGGACTGCTCTATTATAAGAATGTTTTATATATGCCATATTTTCATCCCAGGTCTTTGGATGCTTCTAGTTGTATCTCCTCAGAAGTAGCACCAAAGTCTTGTTGACTACTTATGTATACCCATCTGTCTGTGGATGGAATGTTGTAGATATCTTCAACTTTGTGTCCATCTTCTCCCACAATGTAGTCTAGAATGCACTGAGAAATATTGTAGCCTCGTCTGAAATGATGCTCCTTGGTATACCAAAGTGCACCTAGACTTGTCCAAAGAACAAGTTTGTTGCTTCTTGCCCGTTGATGGTATTTTTATAGCGCATCTAAACACACATCTTATTGAACCTGTCAGCTACCACGAACAAGTAGTCATGTCCCTTCCTGGTTGTTGGTAAACCTCCCACAAAGTCAATAGAAATGCCAAGGACGAGTAGGTAAAGGTAAGGGATATTATAGACCCTATTTCCTATTTCTAGGATTTATGGTTCAACAAATTATACATCCTCTTATTAACCTAGCTACCTGCTCTTGCATCTTGAGCCAATACACATACCTCTACAAGTTAGCCATGATCTTCCCTACACCAAAGTGACTTACAACCTTGGAGGTGCGAGCCTCTCTAATCAACTACAAACACTCACCTTTAGGAATACATAGCTTATCCAACTTGTAGAGTAACCCATCTTGGAGATGGTAGTCAACAGTGTTGTCACCATCGTGCACATGAATCTGACTCTGCAACTGCTGATACACTTCTTTGAAGTCCTCATATTCTTAATATGCCTTTATGTATGCAACATGGGTGAAGGTCTCCATGTGCATAAGAGTCCCCAAAGCTGTAATCTTTGATGTGGGTGGCCTTGAAATCATATCGACCAATTTGTTTGTGTTGCGCTTCTTATACTTGATCACCAAATGAAACTGTTGTAAAAACCCCATCCACTTGTAATGCCTAGTTTGTTGTAGCTTACTTTGGGCCTGCAAGTACTGTAACGACTAGTGATCTATGTGGATTATTGTCTCATTTCCCATCAGATAGTGCTTCCACTTCTTCACATATTGCACCATGGAATAAATCTCCTTATCATAGGTAGGGTAGTTAATAACTGCCCTATGAAATACTTTATAATGGTAGAAAATGGGTCTTCCTCCTTGCATCAAAACGACTCCCATAACATACCCACTCACATCTGTCTCCACCTCAAAGGGTCGCTGCAAGTTTGGTAATGAAAGAACTAGTGGCTGACTAATACTCTTCTTTAGCTCCTCAAAATTCTTCTGCTAACCTTTCCCCACAGGAAACTCTTGCCACTTGTTGTTATGGCGTGGAGAGGTGCTGCTACTGCTGAAAATGAGGCTATGAAATTCCTCACATACTATGCTACCCCAATGAAACTCCTAACCTTAGAAACGTTAATAGGCATCGACCATTTCATGATAGCCTCCATCTTAGAAGTATCTATCTTCAACTCTCCTCCACTAATCACATACCCTAGATACACCAAACACTGCTATGTAAACTCACACTTATTGATATTTTCTAGCAGTTGGTTCTTCTTCAAAGTTTTGAGCACCTGTGTCAAAGTTAAAATATGCTCCTCCCAGGTAGAATTATATAATAGCATATCATCCAGATAGACAATAAAAAATGAATCTATAAAAGGGAACAATATATCATTCATTAATCTTGGTGCATTACATATACCAAATGCCATAACCAACCACTCTTACAAACCTTCCCTGGTTTGGAAGGCGGTCCTCCATATATCTTCTTATTTGACTCAAACTTGATGATATCCAAACTTCAAGTCCAACTAGGCAGGGTCCGTTTGTTCTTGAGCCTGATTTTATTCAATGCCCTGTAATCTATACACATATGCCAAGTCCCATCCTTATTTGGCATAATAATTATGGGTGACCCACATGGTGATGTACTCAGTTGAATGACACCTTGTTCCAACAACTATTGCAATTGTTTCTTCACCTCACTTTCCTCTATAACAGACTTCCTGTACAACCTAATATTTGGCAATGCGGAGTCTGGAAATAGCTGGATCTCATGCTCCACTTCTCTCTTAGGTGGTAACCCTTTAGGCTCTCAAAGCACATCCTTGTATGCTTGTAACAACTCCTCTATTTTTTTTTCTTAGTACACCCCTATAGGGGTGACTTGCCTCTTATTGACTCCTCTTAAGACTGAATTTCTCTTAAAAACAATAAAACATACTTCTTATTGGAACTGATGAATTTCTTGGCTTAGTTGGTACTTACCGATGAAATGTTTGACTTGCCTTTTTGCGCGTTGAGGATGAACGATTTTCCATCCTTGATGGGTTGGTACTAGTTGGTTCTCCTCATGAATATTGCATCATGTATGTACATGTATGGACTCCCAAACACGACTCCACAAATATCAAGGGGAACCACATCCAAATCTACTTCATCAATAAAATAAGCACCGATAGCAAATCTATTTTTTCATTATTTTGTTACCTTCATCTCTGAATCCATATTTACCCATACTTGTGGATATGGGTTTGGATGGTCATGAACTTCCAGCCACAACTTCTTGACCAGCTCTGCTGCAATGAGATTCGCTTGCAATCCAGAGTCAAGCATAACATCAATCTTTGTCTTCTTGACCTATATCTTTAAATGGAAAAGTTTGGTCATTTCTTTCTCTTGTTACTGAAGCCTACTCGGATTCACCTCCTTTTGCACTAATGTACAAATGATCTTCTTATCCACGTCTGAGCTACTTTCAACTTGGTTGCTCAAATTAGTGGCCATGAGATTCTTCTTCTTATTATCTTTCTTCTTGTTCTTTGGGTTTAGCTCTGGATGCAACTTCCAACACTTCTCCTTTGTATGGCCATCAATATTGCAATAGTTGATAGGATATTTGCAATGGTGTGCTATGGCTATCATATTTTTATCTTTCCCCATTTTTGCTTCTTCTTCCCCTCCTTAGAAGCTTCATGTTTCTCCTTCTACTTCGATCCACATGTTTGCGCTCTTTTCAGGCCTATGTTCTCCACATACTATGCTTGTACGCAAACCTCGTCCACCAACTTGGGCTGGAAAAGAATAACTTGCCCACGCAGATGGCGATGTAGACCCCCTAAGTACTTGAGGAGTACATCTGGATTCTTTGGAGAGATACCTGACATTATATCCATCTTTCTGAATTCTGTGGTGTATTATTTCATGCTTTAGCTAGACTTTTGCCTGAAGTAATGCCACCCGATCCACTAGTCTTCCACATACTCAATGGGATAAAAATGTGACTTAATGAGGGTTTTGAAATCCTCCCACTTAGTCACCAAAGGTTCACCCTCCAACCTTAGGGTTTTCGTGTGACTCTCCCACTAAGTCAGTTCATGGCCCACTAATTTCAGTTGCATGAATCAGATTTTTTTCCCTTCCTTGATGTGATGGACGCTAAAATAGATTTCTAGTTGTTGAAACTAGTGTTTTAGCATCAAACAATCGATCTCACTATGGTACGTCTTGATATCGAATTTTTCTTCCATTTTGAACAAGGATTGATTCATGACACTTGCACTGGGTTGATCTTTTTCAGATTCTTTCTTAGGTTGGTTCTCCGTGTCTTCCTGATATCCCGATCCCCCTTCTGATTTTTCCTCTGTATTTGAACCCCCATCTTCTCTAAATATCCCCAAATTATTGCTTAGGGCCATCATGGAGAGGTTTACATTCCGATTTATATCCGCAACTTATTGTTTGAGCCATGAAAACCTCACCTTTGCAGGATCACGATGTTCGTTTACAGATTTGCCGGCCATGATTAGGGTTTTACAATTTTTGACCTCACCGACCTAGATCCCCTACAAATATCGAAAAATACCCAAAGAAACCTACTCTGATACTAAATGATCTGTAAAATGTTTTGGATATTCCACTGGATAGTTTGTCACAACAGATCTAATAATATTATATTAAAACTATGAAAATTCTACACTATTACAATTTAATAAACTTTAATATCTATGGATTAGTGCATGCATGCGAATGCAAAATATACAAAAAAGTAGAGAATGAAAAAATAAGCACACATAGAGACAACACACAAGATATTCTCTCTGGGAAACCCTTTCGGGAGAAAACCCAACTGGAATGTGAGGTTGCTTCACTCTCTTTCACTGTCTAGAAATATGGCTGCAGGTACAAAGAAGTAATGCCTGTGGCCTGTGGGTTGCTACAGTGCACATATCCTCTTTGTGTGCTCTACCTCCTATCTCTCCTGGCTATCTTTGCTTAGTTATGGAATAAAATTCTCTCGAAAGAATGGGAAGCCTTTTCCTCCTAGTGGCCCAGTTATAACACAGCCTGATAACCTACTAGTGGTTAAGTTTGACTACATCAAATCTTAACTAAATTTACAAAATAGAATATTCTAGAGTATTTTACATCAAAAACATGTGTCTAGCCCCTTTTCCATGGATAATGGGGGCTGACGTGGCATCCTCTTGAACTATAGGTGTGAAAACATGAAGGTTAATTTCTGAGTGGCATAACTTTTGCATACGAAATCTGATTGGCATGCTTCTTGCGCTCTTAGAAATGTATTTGTGTGTAGAGTAACATGAAAATGTTCATTGCTAAAGAGACATAGTTTTACCCCCAAAAATCATCATTTGATAAAAATCTCCCGGAAGGTTTCAGACTCTGTTTCGCCAAACTGGGTTCCGTCTGTAAAAATGATCCCATGAGATGATTTCTCCACTTTTTGCCACTACAAATGCATCGAGATGGATGAAAAATAATATAATGAGCCAATTCTAATCACTCTCCCACAACTTTACTTGATGGTAGCATTCTAGAAAAGGTATGGACCTGTATGGATTTATGCTACACACTTGAAAATGTTTGGTTGTGAAGTGTGTGTGCATATTCCTAAAGAACAAAGGTCCAAGTTGGACGAAAATTCATTTAAATGTTCTTTCTTAGGATATGTTAATAATGAGTTAGGTTACTGATTGTGGGATCCTCTAAAAATGAGAATTATTAGAGGTACAAATGTAAGTTTTAATGAAGAAAAATTGTTTAAAGATGTTGACAAAGGTGTGGAGACACAAAAATGTGTTAAGGAAGAATAGGAAAATAAGCCAACACTGCAAGAAGGTATTCATGGAAATAATGAGCAGCAAAATGAAAATGAGGAAGAACATGAAGAACAAAATCATCAGCCATTAAGAGAAAATTTTCCACAAAATTTATCAATTTGCAGGTCTACCATGTTGCATACACCTTCATAAAGGTATTCTCCCTTGGAATATATTTTATTTGCTAATGAAGGTGAACCAACTTCTTTGTAGGGTACATGTGAAGAGAAAATGGTAGGAAGTGGAAAAATACTATGCAAGAGGAGATAAAATCCCTACACAACAATAAGACATGGGATTTGGTTGAAAGACCACAAGGGAGAAAGGTCTTAAAGAATAAGTGGGTGTATCAAATAAAACTTGAAGGAAAGGAAACTAAACAAAGGTTGAAAGAAATACTAGTGGTGAAAGGATTTGGACCAGAACAAGCTATTTACTTTAAATAATTGTTTTCCCAAGTTGTTAAATATAACCAATATGCATAGTACTTGGTCTTATAGCTACTCTAGATTTAGAATTAGAGCAACTAGATGTCAGGAGAGCCTTCCTACATGGATATTTGGAACAAGAGATATTTATGGAACAAGCAAAAGGTTTTGTTAAAAAGGGTAAAGAAAATTTGGTCTATAGGTTAAAGGAGAGTCCATGTGGGCTAAAATAAGCTCCCTGTGAATGGTATAAAATGTTTGAATCTTTTATGCTTGATCATGGCTTTAAAATATTAAATGGATATCATTGTATATACATTAAAAGATAAGAAAATGATAATTCCATTATCTTATTATATGTTGATGACATGTTGATTGTTGGAAAAAATAATTTGATGATTAATAGATTCAAAGAAGAGTTAAACCATGCCTTTGCAATGAAGAACTTAGGAGAAACAAACCAAATTTTGGGGATAAAAATTATACGTGATAGAGAAAGAAAGAAACTATGGATAAAGAAAGAAAGAAACTATGGCTATCATAGAAGAAATACTTTGAAAATGTATTGGAAAAGTTTGATATTGCTAAAGAAAAACCTATAATTACATCACTTGTCTCTCATTTCAAGTTAGCAGCTAATTAATGTCCCTCTAGCATTGAAGAACAAGAAGAAATGTCCAATATTCCATATGCTTCAGTTGTAGGAGGCTTAATGTATGCATTGGTATGCACTCACCCTAACATTGCACATTTAGTGGGAGTGGTAAGTAGGTTTCTTGCAAAACTAGGGAAGGAACATTAGGATGCAGTGAAATGGATTTTAAGATACATTAAAGGTTTAATTGATTTTTGATTGTGATTTCGAGGTATTGGTACGTTATTGGAAGGATTTACATATGTTGATAAGGTAGGTGGCATGGATTCTTAAAGGTCCATAATAGGTCACATTTGTACATTTGTAGAAGATACAATTTTATGGGTTTTGAGATTACAAAAGGTGGTGGTTATTTCTACTACAGAGGCTGAGTATATTGCAACTATTGAAGGATTCAAGGAAATGATTTGGATGAGGAGGTTCTTGGAAGAACTGAGCTTGTAGCAAGAAAAATATGTAATAAACTGTGATAGCTAAAGTGCAATCCATCTTTCCAAAAACTTGACCTTTCACTACAAGACAAAGCACATGGATGTTAGATATCATTAGATTCGTCAAGTGTTGGATGATGGGATGCTACAATTGAAGAAAATACACATAAAATAAAATCTAGTTGACATGTTAACAAAGATCTTTCCAAGGGATAAGGAAGAGCCTTGTAGAACCTTGGTTGATGTCATACAAAGGTGATGAGAAATTTTTGGGACCAAATCAATAGCAATTATATTCACATAAGCTTATGTTTGGCATCTAGTGGGAAATTGTTATGTGTGAGTCTAAATATATAAAATAATATTTTTATATTTGGCGTCAAGTGGGAGATTGTTATGTGTGTGAGTCCAAATATATAATTTTTATTTTATTTTATTTATTATGTAATGGAAACATTTCCTCGAATGTAAGGAAGTTTTTTTCTCTAATGTAACAAAGACTTCCCCTAGAATGTACCGAAGGATTCTCCTTGGATCTAATGTTGAGAGCATTAATCTCATTGTCTAGTAGGTGTCATAGTCAATTTTGATTTAGTTCAGTTAGTTGAGTTTAGTTGAGTTTTAGTTGGGACTTTCTCCAGTTATTTATTGTTGTTTCTTTCCTTGTCTCCTATGTAGTGCATTTAACTGCTATTGAATGATGAGAAGAGTTGTTCACTCCATTTCTTTGTTTGAGTTTATTCTCTCTGTATTCCCACCTTTGCAATCTGTCATCTAAGAGAGAATTATTCTATAAATAAGATTTAATTTATAATTTTTAAAGAATTAAGAGTTCAACTCACAAGTTGAAGTTTATGTGCCACTAATAAAAACACTTGCTGATCTTTTCCTGTGAATTTTATTGTTGGGTTTTCCACATAAAATTAGTGTTTCTATCTCATTGATTGTATACATTATTTTATTTATAATCAATATTATATTAATGAAATATGTATAAAATATTATTGATATCATGTTAATTTATTGATAACTGTTTAAAATTTAACTTGTCTAATGATGTTGCTCTCCCTCGCTCAGATGATGGAGAACTCAACTATGTGGGTGGGTACCGTGCCCTTGTGGTGCCAATGGGTGTGGGCAAGCCAAAACGCCTAGGGGAATTACGGCGATGGGTCCTGTTTGTGCTATTAAGATGCCATGATTTGCAGTTGAGGAAACAACCAATTTATTTAGAAAAATGTAGTAGATCTTTCCATTTTTAGCCCATACATATTAATGAAGATATAGAGACTCTAACTAAAACATAAATATGTCAATATGATGTGATTAGGGAGGCTTCCATGCTTTTACCATAACATGAAAAATGCAGCCACGTGTGTGATGGTTACCTAGATCCTGAGCCAGAGATAATATGAGCGAAGGTCTTGTGAGGATAATTTTGAACAAGTTTATTTAAAGTTTGTTGGGAGGTATTCTAACCATCAAGGTCTTGTGGATATGCTATTGGGGTCAATTGAAAGCCGAGTGAGAGACAAAGAATGGAGCAAATGATTGATATGCCTGATGTGAGTGAACCAGTTAACCTCTGATAGATAGGATACATCAACCACCAATAGTTAGATTGGATGAATAGTCCACCGAAGAATCTTGGGACGTTGAGCATACATTTGTGAGAGCTCTTACGAAATCTATATATTTTGCCGATCTCTTTTTTCACAAAAAAAAATTGCTTTCTATTAATAATAAGAAAGTACGTATATCAGAGAGACTACTTCTCAATGGAGAAGATACATCCAGTCAGACCAGACATCACGAGTTTATAGATACAAAATCATAATTGCCTGCTATCTGGAGATTCAAATCAACATTGACCATAATTGAAAATAAGTTTGTTAAAAGGACAAAACAACCAAAAAATTACAAAAGTCACTCCAAAGAAAGAGAGTGACAGAGGAAGATAGGGGACCCATGCAGACAAAAGGGCCATGTTATATAGGGATGAAGCCTTCCCTTGTTAGAAAGTCAGAGAATAATTTTTAGAAGATAATCTGATCTGGGACAGAGCAGCAACTCGATTTAGATAGGCGGTCTGCTTCACTATTTTGAATTTGATAGATGTGCAAGATCATAAGACGAAGAAATCCATATGAAAACTCCTTGAAATGAAGTTTCCAAGTCTCAAGAGCTAGAGAATTTAAGGAACCCCATTAGTTAGCCCAATCAATAACAGATTTAGAATCACTAAATACAGTGAGAGATCGGAGATCAAGCCAAAGGGTGCAATGGAGGACCCTGCAAAGAGCAAGAATTTTGGATCGAATATTAGACCCCAAGAGACAGTGACAATAAGAGAGCTCATGGCTGATATTCTTTCGACCTACTTTTCTTTGATAAAAAGGGTTAGATACAAATGGGGAAACTACTCCCAATGCAATAATTTCCCTTTCCATGAAAGATAAATACTCACATCCCAAAGGAATAGATATATCCATTTCCACAATATCTGTAATTTTATATCCTGTGACCTTAATGTGTCATAGACAATGAACAATGAAACATGGCCATGGGTATAAGAAAAATTGAGTAAAATGTATTATTTCATATATACCACTGTATATATTATACCATATTCTGATTTGAATTGTAACTTAAGTGCACAATAATTCAAAATTGTAACTGAACATCCAAAAATGGATTATCAGACATAATTCCTTCCTCTAGCCAGCAGAGAACTCCTTGACATAGAACTTGTCTAGAGCCGAACTCCTCCAGCGTCGATATCCTCCAATGTCGAGCTTCTCTAGCCAAGGAGACCTACAAAACCAAAAGAAAATTAGTCATCAAAGAAAACTATACATCAACGTGACTTGCTAAACATCAATGTAATCTGTTAAACATCAACTTGACCTGATTGAGTCATTCACATTGCGCAAAAAAAAATTCAACACAATGACATTCAGTGGGAGAAAACATATTGAAACTTTGTAATGGGCTCGCGGCCCAGATATAAATAAACAGTTTTTTGGCCAAACTAAATGTTTGACCGAAAAATTTGTTTCGCTGAAAAATTGATTCAGTCGAAAAACTTGTTTGGTCGAATAAATAAATTAGCTAAACAAATATTTCAGCCAAAAAACTAACTCGCCGGATTCCCCCCCCATCGGCCAGCAGCCCATTGCAGGTTTCCATTAACTTTAATATTCAAATTTTTGGCCAAATTTTATTTTTAATTGTTCGGCTGAAAAAATGCCTCTTTTGGCCAAAAAATATAATATTTCGGCCGAAAAAAAATGCTTATTTTGGCCAAAAAAAAATATAATAGTTCGGCCGAAAAAGTGCGATGATAAATTTTTCACTTCCAATTCTCCCAAAAGTGTAAGCTAACTTCACATTTCCAACCTATAAGACTTTAATCCTTTTAATATACTTTTAGTCTCTAATAACCTTTTATAAAATAATTTTTAGCTTTTCATAAAAATGTTTGACAACTTTGGACATAATTTTTTATCCAAGATACTTGATTACCGTTCTTGAAATATTATAATTTTCCACTCGCCAAATACATCAATCCATAGTAGCCAATTCATTTAAAAAATATTTGGATGGTAGTTATAAAGAAAGGCATCAAACCATATTTTGGATGTTAGCTATAAGGAAAGGCATTGAGCCTATATCTTGAATGATACAACACTCATTCTATCCATGTGTGTGCTCCTCTATTGGGTGTTCTCAATTGTGGCATCCCTTGAAGTTAAATCATGATTTATGCATAAGCAACAAATTTGAGCTATTTCAATGGCTTGGTTTGATGAAATTTATTTGTTCATATGCTTAATCTATAATGGTTTCATGTGACTCTGATTTGTTCTAGGCATCAACATGTCTAGTGTTAGAAAATTATATATTACGGAGCAATGGAACACATAAAATATTGCAGAGATATAAACACAGAAAACGCATAAAACAAGAGAGACACAGATATACGTGGTTCACCCAATTTGGGCTACGTCCACCCTGAACAGCCAGTCCTTCCTTTCTATTATCCAACAAAATGAAGAGACACAACCTACAGCCGATCCACTGTAATATCCTCTGTTTTCTCTCATAGTCTCATGTTTCTGCTTCTCGCTCGGAGAATACACATACATATTACACAGACTCAATACAATGCCCTCATACAAAGAGATGGGTTGCCTTCTAGGGCAAAAAACCCTAAACTAAACATAAGTTCTACCGTCAGATCATCTGCCTAATGAACGACCTAGATTGACTAGAAATTACTATACTTTTACAAGGCAATTTTACATCTGTTTTTAGCTTCGGGGGCGCTGCCCCCGAAATCCCCCACTGGGGGGGGGCTCCCCAAAGGTCGTAGCGCCCCCCCCCCCTAGAACCCCCCTGCAGCGAATATTTTATGGGGGGCGTTGCCGCCCCATTTCGAACTGGGGTCCAATGTGGCGATACCTTTGAATACAGAAGATAATCAGGCTCCACACCCAACATCTAGGTTGAGTAAATATTAAGAAAATGCATATTAAAAGGTAAGTATACAGATATTTGAATGGTTCTTTTGGAAGATTTAATTATCAAGTTACTTAATTCAATTTAGTTGGTAATGACAATATAATGTTTCCTAAAGCACTAAATTTCCATCTTCCTATATGTTCACACAACATAACTAGGAAAAATAATTGGCCCATTATTCACACATTTTTTATTTTGCAAGGAACAAACATTGCATAGTGTAATTAAGGGAATTGTAAAGGATCACCACATATCCACATACTTGCAATTCAAACACTTTGTATGTCCACTATTCACCTTGCACACACCATCACTACACACACTAAATTCACTTAAACTTTGTGCAAAGGGTATCCTCTTTTGGAATCTCTGTACTTAGTTTATTTTGAGTTTACATGTTGGAACACCTTAAGCAAAAAAGAGAGTTTATTTTGAGTGTACATGTTGGCACACCTTAAGCAAAGAAAAGACTCTTTTAAAATAAACCTTAAGTTGAACCAACTAAATTCCTCACAGGGGCCACAAAATAATTTAATAGTTTAGGGTAGGACCAAAGGGGTCAGCATCCCATAATCCATCATGGTTGTTTTTATTTAAAAAAAATAAAAGTTATCTTTTAGGATGCTTTCAAATCTACACCATCCAATGAAAAAAAATAATGAGAAGAAACCTGTGCAGGGGACAAGGCTTAGACGACAGATTATAACATCCCCCCTTGTTGTATCCTGACACTTGGAAGGGGTTCTAGATCCAAATTTGACACCCAAAAGCTGAGATCCACTCATTCCCACTTGATGTAGGTAACTTACTGGCCAAATTTTTAGAGAATATTTCCCTATAGGTCGCGGGTGTAGGAACACTTGCATCTGGAGGCGATTTTGGTTAGGCTACTAAATGCGTTGCCAACTATTTTGGTATGTAGCCCCAGTACCCCACCATTATAATCCTCTTCACACCTTGGTTGGTTTTTGTTTGGAAGCGTTTCTAGTACTTTCAGGATGTGGCCCTAGTACCCTACTATAAAATCTTCATAATGTCCAATTACTACTTGAGAAGAAGGATTTTAGGTCTTTTTAAGATTTTTTCTCATACACAAAACCTCACAAAACCTTTTTTTGTTGATTGTTTTACACATTAGAAACAAAGGTAAAATTAACCATTTATTTTTCACTTTGTTTTATGTATGCGATTCATTTGGTTTGCTAAAATAAAATTCCCCTCACCATATTTTCCCACTCGCTAGGGCACCATAAAAGACCTAAGGGTTACTTGCCACTCTAGGCACCTACAAGATCTCCCACCATTACCAGGAGGAGTGCCTGGTATCTCACCATTCCAGTGTAGAATATAATACCAAGCTAGCTTCTTTGGCACATCCATTTTTGGAGCCACCTTATTGGGATCTATTTTTTTCTTGAGGCACCCCCACCTCCAACCCTTAGGGCAGTACAAACACTAGCCCGCAGGGTACTCCAACCAGCCCCACCCCGTAGGGTACTCCAACCAATACTACCCCAAAGAGTAACAATACCAATACTAATACCAATACCAACACACAAGGTCATTACATCATGGCTAACACCAACAAGATATGAATTTTCGCTTCCTTCAATCTCCCATATTTGACAAAACTCACAAATGATCCCATCGCCCATAATCAGTAATGCCCCCTCCATGCTAACCAAGTTTCCATAAAATATCCCTAAATTCAAAGGAAAACAGGGGGAATACCCTACAAATCATATAATGGCCTTCCACCTATGGCTATTTTAAAAATAAACATGTGTATATACTCTTAAATACTTATGATTCACTCACTTTCATATTTTATATTCCACTATGCAGGGATGGAAATTGATCAGCCACATAATGAACAATATGTTCCCTATCAAGTTGATCAACCACTAGAGGACCAATATGTGCCCTATCAAGCTGGTCAAACACTAGAGGAACAAGATATTCCCTATCAAGTTGATCAACCACCAAAATAATGGGGTTTTCCCTCTCAAGTTGATAGGATAACATAGAGTTGCAATGGTTTGGAAAGGGGTGGAAGGTTTGAATTTTTTTGGATGCAAGCACAAGAGAGGAACTTGGGGAGCATATCCATGATCACATTGTTAGAGAGCATGTAAGTAACATCATTCAACAATTTTTTGAGAAACAATCAGTTGTTGCACAAGCTCAAATACTACATGGGTTGATCAAACATAAGAAATTAAAACATGTCACAAATCTTTTGGGTATCCAAGATGCTAAAAGAAAGAAGACACACATGAATGTCACTGAGAATATATCAAAGGAATTATCTATGTTTGGAAAATCAAGAAATCCCAATGTTCAAGCTGCTCGTAGGGAAATTACAATTGTTATTGTTGGACCTAGTGCATCATGAAAACAAATATTGGCAACAATGTCAAAATTGCTCCATGTATTGAGACAAACATTAAACAAGCATACTGAATTCAGGATTCGAGTAAATGAAAATAATGAAGTTTCTTGTTGGGCTCTTATCACCAGGCAACCCTACTGTGATAGGCTTACAACAAGAATCATAGCACTTGTGGTAGAGTTTTGGGAGATCCATTCCCATGTTATTCCATATTAAAAGAAGGCCATATAACATTGCCTTTCTAAAGGTGATTATGTAGTTGACACTATGCATGTTGTAGAAATGACAAAAGTTGCATTGTTTGAGGAAATTCAAGAAATAAATCCTCATCTCAAGATATCGATAAGGATGTTTCAAAAATTTAAACCATGGTTTATTAGCCCTAATACAATCCATGACACATGTTTTTTTCAATATCACGTTGAATTCCAACTTCATTATGATGTGTTCCAAGAATTTTGCAAGAAGAACTGTCATGGAAACCCTCCTCCTCCTATAATGTGAGATTTTGTTTCATTAATATTGTGCAGAAGGGAGCCATAAGAGTTGTTTTACAAGAAAATATGTATAGGTGGGAGAAGATGCACTAAATGTGGTGATTTTGCATTGTTGTATAGGAACTTTCCTATTGATCCCAACTAGTTTGGGATGTTAGATGTCATGGTCGCATGGAAGCGATATGTGTATGTCATGGTAAATCAACCATATTCTTCAACTATGGTGCCTAGGAGGATCAACTATGTTGAGGATGAGATTCCTATTTCATAATTCATGGGGGTGTTTTAGAACTAGATCTATAAATATGTCAAACCCTCGCACAGGTTTAGGTGGCAAGCATATGAACTTAAGCATTCTTGCGAAGTAATCTAACCAGACACAATCTTATCAATGGTATACTTTGCGGATAATTACACATTTTCTCCTCAAACAAAGGTCCAAAGTGAGTATTATCACTTGGAAAAGGTGTCCATATTTGTACATGTTATGTACAAACATGCACAATTCAATGTTGATGGTAGAGATAGCACTAACTAGTCACATGATGTGATTAAGGAGTACATCACTTCTACATAAGTGATGATTTTGAGAATAACACATTGTTCATGCAACATTTCTTTGCCCTGATTTATCAATCATTCAAAAAAATTACATATCATTCATAAAGCATTGAATATATTGGTCAGATGGTTGTGCAAGGCAGTTCAAGTTAGCAGACAATTTTTATTGGTTGAGTTAGTTACACAACGAGACAAAAATTCAACATACTCGGAGTTATTTTGAAATAGGACATGGAAAGGGTGAGCATGATGGTGCATGTGCTTATGTGAAGTAAGAACTTAGGAGGTACCAAATGAGTCATGATGTAGATCGACTCAAATCATCACTAGAGGTGGTCTGTTGCAGATCCCATTTAGGACATGAAGGTCACAAATATATTAAGTCTATGCGTAGGTTCTTCTAGAATGTTGAACTTGGTGATGTGAATAGATCCATTCCTTGGTATTGTATTACTACATAGGAACAAGGGAATTACATTGAATGCAGAGTAAAGACACGAGGGAAATATTTTTTATCGAGACAATAAAACTTGCATGTTTCTGTGAGTTTTGCATTGGTGTTGATGTATGTAGACTTGATCAATGTGAAAAACATGGGTATGTAAAAGGATGGAAATATGTCCCTTTTAATCGAAAGGTACGTCATCCAATTCTGACATGGCAAGAGATGCACGCTAAAGAGGCCATCATTTCACTTGATCATGATTGAGGCTATGTTGTTGTAAGGGAAGGTATGTGACATCTATCATTAGTGATTTCATCTATAAATTGAAATCTTGAACATATAACTAATACATATTTTGTATTTTGGTTTTAGGTGATGCCTTTGTTGTCGTTTCCCCCTTAGTAAAAAAAGAGAATGTGGCCTACTATTTTGATGTGATCCACATAGATAAAAAGCAGGTTAGTGCGATCATATAAAAATTGATAGTTCACATACCAAATTGGTGACATGGTTGTGATGGGTCATTTTTTTGAAAAGGTTAAAAAACAGGGTGGTCACATTATTTATAAATATTTTATGCCTGAATATATATCTTGCCAATACATTCATCTAGTCATAGCAGCTCAGATTAGTCTCATAGAAATCAAAGCAAAGGTAGGTGAACCAAGGAGATGGAAGATGAAAAAATATGACCATGAACGTATTATGAAGACTTGCATTCCTATCACCCATTTTCCAGATGAGTAGATGATGCAAATGGAAAGCCTTGAAGCCGAGTCTACAACAGTTAAGTGTAATCTAATCTAGTATAAGAGATTAACATATGAATTTTGTAATTTAAAAATGTGACAATTGAATACTTTTGAAATTTTGTAATTTTGAATGTGAATAAAATTCATAGAGAAATGTTACCCTCTAATATTAGCTATTAGGAATAAATTCATAAAGAAATAATTCAAAATAAATGTGGAAATGTTTAGCAGAGAATGAAGACATATAAAAGTATATTTATGTATATCCCATGAAAAGACACCATGCATCCATTCCCCTCTTGTTTCATCATTCCTATATATTAGTAGTAAACGAAAGTATATTTACAAATAGGATGGATTCATAATGGTGTACATGTTATAAGTTTTAGGTTCCTTGAGGTGCGTAAGTTTCTAAAGTATTTCAAATTTCAAGGAGGTTTTAGTTTTATGGATAAGATCCTTATGTGAAACCCATAGATTTAGGACCGAGGGGGATCTAAAATTTAATTAAATTTTAGAATCAAGAGGGATTTTGATTTACATTTAGTTTAACTATTTGTTTTTTGTTTTTAATTTCATGCATGGTATTCATGTTGAGCGTGGAATATATATATATATATATATATATATATATATATAGATGTTCTACAAAATCCATTTCAGTAGAAAAATAAAGTTTATATAATGTTATCTTACTTAAAATAGAAATTCAACTATCTAGGTCATGAACAACATTGAAATATTTTTATGTTAGTAATTAATTCCATTTGGCAATTTGGTATAAAGAATGGAAAATGTTACATGCATGCTTCATATTGGATTGTAAAAGGTGCAACAAACTACACACACACACACGTTTGAGGTTTATGACTAAGCTCTTGTAGATAACCTCAAACACACACACACACACACACACACATATCTTATTTGTTGCACCTTAATGATAAAGTAGTTAAACAAATTAATATTGTTTATATACTGTCTCTTTCCACATAGGACATACATCTTGCTGGGTTGAGATGGCGATGGCAGCACCGAGGATCATCTGCGCGTCAATAGGCCTGCTCATAGGCCACATGGAAAGGGAGCCATCGAGCTCGAGCAGAAGAGGTTTCAATGGCCGCATGATGCTCGAGCCTCTTGCTGAACGACCCATGGCCCAAATCCTCTGGCGATCTACGGATCTTTCCATACCCCTGAGCACAAAGAACCCATTGGGGCAGACAGAAGGTGGAATAGAAGCTCGAGAGGTGGCGATGGGATGCAGAGACAACCACCTGAGCAGATTTACAAGCAAAGGGCATGCGGGAAATGGTGCACACATGAAAGAGAAGGTAAGGGTTTTTGTAGCCATCTTTTTTGCACAGTATCAGTCCCAAGATCAATGGATTTTCGGTGCTCAAAATGCTGGATCTAGCTTCCATAGTGCTAGATCTGGCAGCCTAGCACTCGATCTGGCAGTCTGGCCTTCCATGCACTTTATTCAAAATCCTGCATCAGGCCATGCTATACTCGAATGGCAGTTTGGATCTGGGAGGCGGAGAAGTGTTTCTGAGATCGTTGAAGAGGGAATAAAGACGTTGGAAAACACAATAGCTGTAGTGTGCGGTTGGAACACCTCCACTCCAAACCTGCTAAAAGAGCCAATAGAGCCCATCTTAAGATCTGCAAAAGAATTAGTCTCCCTATCTTGTTGGCTCCGATCTCGAACTACCCCGCCCACGTTGGAGGACATGCCCGATCTAGATCGAGAGCTGTACACAAATAGAACGTATCAAAGGATGACCGTGCAAATGATGGCGCAAATCAGACTGATGCAACCCTTAAGGGCAGAGACTATTATATGAACAACCTCAGGGCGCCGAAGCTGAACAATTTTTGGGGGATCCGATACCATACCCTAGATCAGGGGCTTCCTGAAACCACAAGGGATCCAAAATTGGGTATTAACCTCAGATCAGCCACTGATTCAATAGACTTGGCACTCAACAAATAGAATAGCCCACACCAAACCTCAATCTTGAGGCCTGCTCACAGAAAGGCTCCTCTATGCCCTGGATCACAACCCCAAATCGTAGATCAAATCTAGCAATAGAGAGCTGCGATGATTGTGTAGGAATAGGAAAACACCCCAACTTTGGATCCTGAAGCATCTGCTCCTAAAATGATCAAAGGTAAACAAAGTACCCTCTTTATCATATCTATGGAAGGGAACACAATATGCATCAAGATAGGGAGATGGGAGGAGAAAAAAAACTCAAACAGAGGATACAAGACAGGATAGGAATTCCACCCTGCAAACAACTCCTGATCTACACAGGAAAAGTATTGCAGGAGGAGTGAAAACTAAAAGAATATGACATAGACAACGACTCAACCATCTGCCTTAGTACAAGACTCCGCAGAGCTGTTCAAGCACAAGCTCAAAAGGACCTATTTCCTTCAAAGATGCAGTAAAAGGGAAGATCGAATCTTAAGCGCAAACAGAACAACAAGATACAACCCCTGGTGCCTACATTGTCGAGCAGACAACTTAGAACCCTGCACTAACAATTGATATACCCGAGGTAAATGAAATACATGCTGATTATTTATCTAAAGTAGTGATATGCAGGTTCAATGGTTTTTGGCCCAAACCGGAAGCCCTTCATCAATGGATTTACTCCATTTGGACAGAAAACTGCGATATCCACCTCTGTTCAAAATGGTTTTTTATTTTCAAATTCGACACAGTAAATGACAAGGAATATGCATTGAACGAGGGACCATGGTTCTGGGGTAATGCTGGCTTTTTTATGACATCTTGGTTTCCAGAATTTGACCCAAACACCATGGTAGTTTCCAAAACTCCCATGTGGGTAAAACTATACAACCTACCTCTTCACTTTTGGCACATCAGAGTATTAGAAGGCATTGGCAATGCCTTGGGAAAATTCTTAAAAGTAGACAATGAGCGCCTTTCCAAGGATATCTATACATTTGCCAGGATTTGTGTGGAGGTTGATCTCAATCAAGGATTACTAGGTCACATCCTCTTACTCCACAACGAAAAGCAATGGGCCCAGCCACTGGATTATGAAAACGCTGCCTCCAAATGCCACATATGTCGTCAAACTGGTCATCTACAAAGTGCGTGCCCACAAAACAAAAAAAACAAGAAAAGAAGACAACCACCAAAGCCGAAAGGATGGCAGTTTTCAGCTACATGGACATAAGACATAGAAGAGGAAAAAAACATAGAAACTACCAACATATTTCAAGAAGCAAAATATCCAGGAAATGATCCAAAACTCAGCGAAAAAAGCATTCCACACAACCCACAGAATGATGAAAATTAGATTGAATCTGCAATAGTTCTAAAGACAACCAATCCACAGCAGCAAAGTGAGAATCGCATCCCAGGGCAAGAAATTGGAGGAAGCAAGTGAGCACACTCTACAGAAAGCTCAGATTCTGAAAAAGAAATCTCGGCTGCCACAAATGAAGCACAAATGTCTATTGTAACAGTCACGCCCAACAATGAAGGTTGGCGGAAAGTGGAAAAAAGAAAGGTAGGAAAGCATAGATATATAGTAATTTTTTTAGATCCTGTTTCCAGCGAGACAAGTTTTGATAAAGCATATGCTGATTCAGCATCTACAACATGTAATTTTACTCAATATGAATAAAATTACGAATTTTCCATGGGAAAAAAAATTAATATTGTTTATGTTTCCACAAACAAATATAAACCTAAGTATGTATTGGAATTTAATATACCAAAAAACAATTAACGCTATGTTTCTATAATTTTATGAACTTTCCAAATTTACTTGGCTGTCTAAGCATTTCAATTGAATCCTTATCTTAAGGTTCAATTAAAAACACAAATAAGGTTGAAATAAGTTTTATTAAATTTAAAATTGAATAAAGCTTATTTCAATCCTATTTGTGTTTTTAATTGAACCTTAAGATAAGGATTTGATTGAAATCAAATAAAACTTATTTCAACCTTATTTGTGTTTTTAATTGAACCTTAAGATAAGGATTTGATTGAAATACTTGGACAACCAAGAAAAATTGAAAAGTTCATAAAATTATATAAAATTGTAGAAACATATCATTAATTGTTTTTTGGTATATTAAATTTCAATACATATGACTTAGGTTTATATTTGTTTGTGGAAATATACACAATATTATTTTGTTTAACTACTTTATCATTATCAATTCATGATGGTAGAATAAACACAATTATGGAAACCACATACTTCTAGCTATTAAAATTTCTTATAAATAGCAGCATTTCAAATGTAGAATCATTCAAAATTTCAAGTAACTTATTAAAGTTATCGTAAAAGAGTCGACCACAATGGTATATGACTGTGTTGCAAAAAAGTGCATATATAATTTTTTTTTATTATAATATGGATGACTTTAGAATTTAAACCATTTATTAAAATCATTATAATAACATACATTGATTGCACTAAAAGGCACTTTCTACAAGCCAATATGAAGCATATTTGTAATTCTCTCCATGCTCAATATTGAATTGATACATGATATATTTTAGTTCATTTTAACTATCAAAGTGACTTGCATCATAGTAAGATTGTACTTATTTTCTTAGTCTATGAAACTAGAAATCAAAATGAATATTTTGTAAAAGTTACTTCTTGAATGTTTTAGATTCCATATTTGTGGTTTGATGGTGACTACATAATGTGTTTACTTCCTTAATCTTGTAAATTCCATATTCATAGCTTGATGGGGATTCCAACATAATGCTTAAATCTTGTACCATGGAGTTTTTAGTTGATTACATATGGAATTGTTATAATCTTTTATCTTTCAATACCATGGAGAGAATTTCAGTCTAGCATATAATTAAAAAATATTCACAAAATGGATGATAAAAGTCATTTTTTTTGTAAGTCGACAATTTCTATTAATTCATGAAAATATTACATCGTGATGAGATTCTAATCAAAACACATTTAACCTCATTCCTACCATAATTATTGGTTAAATGATGTTAATCAAAAGATAGAGATAACACCATAATAAAGCTAACCGACCAAATAGGGATTGCTCACTGAGACAAAAATTGAAAAAGGATCAAAATATACCCAATTTCCATAACCAACTGGCAGAATTACATGGCCCCAGGTCACCCATTCTGTCTCCACGTGGCTGATGGAAAGATTCATGAATATGAGCCTCCATATGGACCATCCTGCTTTCAATGTTTTCAACCCTAGCCTATAACCTCTTCTCACCTCGATGGAGAGAAGCCATTCTATCCAACAGGTTTCATTGGTTATGTTGAAGATCATTCATGAAATAAATGATCTCATTGCGATCACCGTGTTTATCGTGAGCTAGTTTCTCCATCATGGTTGTTAGCTAAAGAATCTGAGCTTCAAGAACATCAAAGGGAGATGACAAGTCAATGCTTCCAAATGAGTTTCTTGACTGCTGCTCGAGCTCCTCTCCATCATCCACTTGCCCAACACGATGACCCTCATCGTGACCTCTCTAACCACATCCAAGATAAGTTCACTTATTAATGAATCACGGCTCCATCGCTGTCCACCAAGCAGAGTCTGAAAACCTCTTCTGAACCAGAGACCTTACATGCGAGGCTTCAATTCCACCTGGGTGTACCACTCACACCCACCTTCCAACCAGTTGGGCCCCTGAAATCCCACACTGCTAGCCAATTGTCTCCGCCACGTTTTGGACTCATGTCATCCCTTGTCAAATTACCAGTAAAACCTAGCCTACGACCATTTATCACATGGTCAACCTCTTAACAGACAAGACACCCACAACTCTACTATGAGCTAGACCGCTCAGACATAAACTACCAACCACTTCCTCCAAGAAGAAAATCCCCAATTTTCCAAACCCACAATGAACAGAGCCTTGGAGATCAAAGTGCGAAGGTGGGGAACACTAAAAACCCTAAGGTATGTCTGCCCCCCTACATTCTTTTGAATTCCCATGCAACATGCCACATACCCAATAACTGAATCCCCACAATTCAAACTCCATAATACAATGAAAATTATTCCAAGATTAAATACCTGCAATTTTAGGTGAGATGACTAAAAGCACACTTCAAACCATCTAAGAGTCTATACTCTAAACGTGTAAATATTCCTCAATTCCACGCAAACTCTCAGACCAAGCTCCATTAGTAACTTCCACCAAGGTGTAGAAATTTTGAATAATTTAACACATATTCAATGGAGATTATCCTGATCGTGTACTATTGCGGAATAAATACACAATACATAAGCTCCTCTACGTTGATCATCAATATAGTAGCATCAATAACAATAAAACATCAAGAGCATTCACACATTAACACGGTATGTAACCCGGGGAAAGCATCTCGCTAAAAATCCCAACTATCTATATATTAATGATTGAGACCATGTAACATTACAAAGTACAATGCTTATCACAAGCAATCCAGTACCAGCTCCACTTGTTACACACAATACAGCTAAGATCTGATCTCCAAATCTATTCCACTGCTTGACTGCCTCCACTGTTCAATACCTGCTTAAGAATGAATGAGAATGGTTTACCAAAATCGTATTTCACCTCCAAAGAATCACTCACACTGTGTTAGATGTGAGCAGAGGCTATAATACTGGGCAAATACATGAGCAAACTCATTGGCATACTCAATCCCTTGATTGTGCAAGATTTGATGCACAACTATAGTCACAACTGATAGCAATCTGATTCTCTAACACCTGTCCCTGTTGAACTGAACATGCAATGACATGCAACTGAGTTAACTGATGTATTCTATAGTTGTATTATGAGTTAATAATTAGTTTAACAACTCATCATTAGTCTATTTGCAGTTAGACTAACTACAACTAGTTTAACCAAGTCAAACTGAACACAACTCCATCAACTCCACCAAACTCAACTGATTGAGTTCTAACTGAAGTCATGCATGCAACAACTCAACTGACTCATAAGAAAAGCGTACTTCCTTCTGAAAGCTTCATGGGCCACATCTGTAGCTCAAACTGAAGTGCTCCAAGAGAATAAGATCAAGTTTATAGTCCAAATATTATTATGAGACAATAATATTTGACTTTTCTATTTTGGACAGCCAGTCTAAAAATAGACTTTGATCACTCCTGTTATGATCGCTTCTGTTGTGGTCACTCCTACTGTGATCACTCCTGCTGTGATCATCCCTGCTGTGGTCACTCCTGCTGTGATCATCCCTGCTGGGATCCAAAAATAGAACTTGCGCCATAATTTACCTGCGGGCCCACTTAGTGAAGGCAACTCTTTTCACTAAGCTCCATCATCTTGTTGCAATCTCAACACTCCCTCTCGACAAGATATGGATTATCAACAACCCCTATCCTACCTTGGTGGTACTCGAATTTGCTCCTGGTGAGAGCCTTTGTCAGAATATCAACATCCTGATCCTCCGTTGGAATGTATGAAAGCAACATGATCCTCCGCTGCACACAATCTCTGATATGATGGTACCTGATGTCCTTGCTGCCATATACTCGGCCTCTTGAGCTCCCTGCCCAATCTACATCCTCCTGTCTGTACCAAGATCCATATCCCGATGTGCCTCTCAAGTAGCGCAATACATGCTTGCCCGCCTTCCAGAAGAGCTTGGTAGGCTTAACCATAGCTTCTGAAAGCTGGTTAACTGCATAGCATATATCAGGTCGTGTATTGACCAAATACATCAATGACCCCACCAACTGTCGATAAACAGTGGCATCCACTTCTTCTCCCGAAGTGGCATCCTCCTTCCTCCAACCTCCAGGAAGAGGAGTATCAACAGGCTTGCAGCCATGCATGTTGAACTTCTCCAGTATCTCCCGAGCATACTTGCCCTGAGAAACAAACAGTCCACCACTACGCTGCCATATTTCCAATCCTAGGAAATAGTGAAGGAGGCCCAAATCCTTCATCTCAAACTCTGTTGCAAGATCCTTCTTGCATGACAGTATCAACAGCTCATCACCTGTTAGAATCAAATCATCAACATACAGTACAATGATAAGCAACTTACCCTCCACCACAATCTGGTATAGGTTAGGATCCGCCTCGCTCTTGGAGAATCCAAGTCATGTGAAATAGTTGTCTATCCGTGTGTACCAAGCACGTGGTGCTTGCTTCAACCCATACAATGCTCTCTTGAGCCTGCACACATGCGACTCGATGCTGAAGACCTCAAAGCCTTCGGGCTACTCAATGTACACCTCCTCCTCAATGACTCCGTTGAGGAACGTAGTCTTCACATCCATTTGATGAATATGCCATCCCATTTGCGCTGAGAGAGTAAGAATCTTCCATATGGAAGAATACCTTGCGACAGGTGCAAAGGTCTCCTCATAATCGATCCCCTCTATCTGTGAAAAGACTCGGGCAAAAAATCATGCCTTGTACTTCTCCACACTCCTGTCAGCTTCCTGCTTAACTTTGTAGATCCATCTCGAACACACCACTGATTTCCCTTTCGGTCTAGGAACAATCTCCCATGCACTGTTTCTGACAATAGAATCATATTCTTCCATCATGGCATCTACCCATGCGGGATCCTCCACATCTTCCTCGAAAGAGGATGGCTCAGTCACAACACACTTGCTCATAAGAGCCATGTATCCAGTGTACCGATCAGGTGACTGTCTCTGCCTGCGTTGGGCTGTAGGTGGTCCTACAACTTTCTCTGCATCTTGAGCCAGTCGCTCAGCTTCTGTCAAGCGCTTTCGCCCTCTGATGGTTGGCGCTGCATGAGTGGTCTCTTCCACTCCATGAACCTCGTCCTGTGGCTGATCCATGTCCTGAAGCTCATCCTTAGGAACTAATAGCTCCTCATCTGCATGCAAGTGTATCTCCCTCTCAAGCGAACACTTCATGGCTTTCTCCTCTTGAAATTTTATATCTCGTCGCACAACAGTTTTACCACTGTCTGGCAAATACACACGATAGTTGTGGGGCGTATCAGTGTACCCCACAAATATCCCAACCTCTGCGGTCGGCTCCAACTTATTTCTGGCATCCTTCGTCACATGCATGTAAACGTTAGCACCAAAAATCCTCAAATGAGAAAGATCAGGCTTCTTACCAAAATAAGCCTCCTCGGGTGTACTCATGCCAAGTATCTTATGAGGACAACGGTTCTGCACATAAACTACTGTATTGCATGCTTCTGCCCACAAGTGAAGGGGTAGGCGCCGATCATGCAACATTGTCCGTGTAGCACCCACAATCGCTCTGTTCTTCCGCTCAGCTACCCCGATGGGGAGATATGAGCTCTCTACAAATCCCTTCTTCCTTGCAGAAATCCTTGAACTCGTCCAAGATTTAGTCACCACCATTATCGCTCCTAAGAGCCTTCACCTTCTTCCCCGACTCCTTCTCGACCAATGCTTTGAATTCACAGAAATTTGAATATGTCTCTCTCTTCTTCTGCATGAAGAAGATCCAACACTTACGATCGAAATCATTAACAAAAATCACATAATACCTGTGTTTTGCTGTCGAAGCAACTGAGAAAGGTCCACACACATTCGTGTGAATTCTCTCAAGGATCGTCGTGGCGCGACTATCCTTCTCGTGAGAGGTGGCTTTCACAAACTTCCCCAAAGTACACCCCTTGCACTGATCTGACTATGCAAGAGTGCCTTTAGGAAGCCCTGTAGTGATCTGCTGCAGTATCTTCAAGGCTCCATGGTGAAGGTGACCCAATCTCCTGTGCCACAACTCGCCATCATCCCGGCTCACCAATCCTTCTGCCTTGCCTGCCATTGCTGCGCATCCATCTACATGCAACTGATAAAGGTTCCTCACTCGAACCCCTATCTTCCGGGTCTCACCATTTGTCTTGCTACGCAGGAAGGCCTTTCCCTCGCTGAAAACAACATCATACCCCTTGTCTTCTAACATCGCCACTGAGATAAGATTCTTCTTCAATCCTGGAACATGCATGAATTACTTCAATACGAAGGGTTTACCAGAATCCCTCTCAAAGGAAATGGTACCGATACCAGTCGCACTGTATCTACCATCATCTCCCATCTCGATGTGCACTCCAAGATCTTTGTCCTCTAGATCAGAGAACAAATCTCTATCTCTCGTCATGTGAAAAGACGCACCACTGTCCAAGAACCACACCGATCCCATCACACTTGAAACCAAGCATGCGATCAATGAAAAATCAAGCTCAAACTGTGAGGCTAGAGCCTCTCCTGCTGCCGATCCAGCAGCCTGCTTGTTCTTCTTCTTCCGCAGACAATTAGTGGCATAGTGTCTGTGCTGGTGACAGTGAAAACACTTCACCTTGGACATATCCTGCTTCTTGCCTTTCGCACCAGACTGAGAAGCTTTCTTGCTCTTCCCTTTCTTTGCTTTGGCAGCCAAAGCACAATTCTCTTCATCATCTCCCTTTGACGAAGATCCGTCCCTGGTACTTCGCCTGATCTCCTCCTGCACAAGATCTGACCATAGTCTTTCCCATCCTGGCAATTTCTCCCGACCATTGACAGAGTCCTGATAGGAATGCCAACTCTTCGGAAGACCAAGGAGAGCCAAGCTCACCAAGTCCTCATCATCGACAGTAACCCCCACACTTCCCAGCTCATCGCGACATTGAGTGAACTTCGTGAGATACTTGGGCATACTGTCACCCTTCTCGCATTTGATGTTTCTGAGTTTATCTTTGAGCGCCAGCTTCCTCTGATCGCTCTTGCTTTGGAATAATTCTGTTAATGATTTCCACATCAAATATGGAGTAGCCTTTCCATGGAGGCTGGACACAATGTGATCCTTCACGCCCTCCAACAGAATCCTTCGACATTTTTCGGTCTTCTTTTGCCAAGCATCAGCTTGAGTAGCATCAATAGGCTTTGGGACATCCGTATCTATGAACTACTTCAGCCCGTTATCATCCAATACATCCTCCATCCTGTCCTTCCATGCAATATAGTTTGAGCTGCCCTTAAGAGCATACTCCAATCGCAATCCGTTGAAAGACATTGCTGCGTTACCACTAAGAAAACACTGCTGCAAATTCAAATTCCACCAGCAACCAACTCAACCGCCTCGGATCTAAGATTCGTGAGAACACAATATTTCTCGTACATAGATTGACTGTATGGGCATTCACCGGATATCTCACCTTCCAAAGGAAGGATGAATCCAGAGGCTACCTGGCCCGATTACAGACTCTACCTGAAGAAATAGAATGTAAACACTTCCTGAATAGTAGATCTGATGATCAACAGCTCTGATACCATGTAGAAACTTTTTCTACAAATCAGCCACCTCTGATACCATGTAGAAATTTTGAATAATTTAACACATATTCAATGGAGATTATCCTGATCATGTACTATTGCGGAATACATACACAATACATAAGCTCCTCTACGTTGATCATCAATATAGCAACATCAATAACAATAAAACATCAAGAGCATTCACACATTAACACAGTATGTAACCCGGGGAAAGCATCTCGCTAAAAACCCCAACTATTTGTATATTAATGATTGAGACCATGTAACATTACAAAGTACAATGCTTATCACAAGCAATCCAGTACCAGCTCCACCTGTTACACACAATACAGCTAAGATCTGATCTCCAAATCTATTCCACTGCTTTCCTGCCTCCACTGCTCAATACCTGCTCAAGAATGAATGAGAATGGTTTACCAAACTCGTATTTCACCTCCAAAGAATCACTCACATTGTGTTAGACGTGAGCAGAGGCTATAATATTGGGCAAATACACGAGAAAACTCATTGGCATACTCAATCCCTTTATTGTGCAAGATCTGATGTACAACTATAGTCACAACTGATAGCAATATGATTCTCTAACACCTGTCCCTGCTGAACTGAACATGCACTAACATGCAACTGAGTTAACTGATGAATTCTATAGTTGTATTATGAGTTAATAATTAGTTTAACAACTCATCATTAGTCTATTTGCAGTTAGACTAACTACAACTAGTTTAACCAAGTCAAACTGAACACAACTCCATCAACTCCACAATCAACTCCACCAAACTCAACTGATTGAGTTCTAACTGAAGTCATGCATGCAACAACTCAACTGACTCATAAGAAAAACATACTTCCTTCTGAAAGCTGCATGGGCCACATCTGTAGCTCAAACTGAAGTGCTCCAAGAGAATAAGATCAAGTTTATAGTCCAAATATTATTATGAGACAATAATATTTGACTTTTCTATTTTGGTTAGCTAGTCTAAAAATAGATTTTGATCACTCCTGCTATGATCACTCTTGCTGTGGTCACTCCTACTGTGATCACTCATGCTGTGGTCACTCCTGCTGTGATCATCCCTGCTGTGGTCACTCCTGCTGTGATCATCCCTGCTGGGATCCAAAAATAGAACTTGCGCCATAATTTGCCTGCAGGCCCACTTAGTGAAGGCGACTCTTTTCACTAAGCTCCATCATCTTGTTGCAATCTCAACACAAGGTTTCAAGATTGTTGACTAGTCAAAGAAACCCCTTGTAACTCCGAACCACTCATGTTGAAGGGAAAGTTATGAAGAATCAATTGAATTCTGAATTCCTATGTCCCATTGATCTCACTTTGGCTTCATCTCAGGAATCCTGAATGCCCTAATATCCCAATCTTCAAAATTGCGTAAACCGGTCCAGCTACACAGAGCCCTGAGCGGCTTGGACCAAAAGTCACCTGAACCCATAGTTAAAACTCTTTGCGGCTCTCATGTCACTTATCATACTTAACCCAAAGGCCATCTCCCTTCACATTCTTAAGGAATTAAAATGCCCACGATCCTCCAAAAGCTTCACTCACTGGGCGCTAAGTGAAGCAATATCTAGACCTTCAACTTGCATTAGTGTCCCATCGGAAGGGAGGTTTCGACCATCTCCCTCGTCGCTGATACAAATTATATCACCCTCATCAAGGAGGATGATAAAAGTAATTAAATAAAAAGTAAAATTATATTTTAAAATATAAATATTAGTCTTTTAATTAATTAATTTTAAATTATTATATTTTTTAATAAAAGTTACATTATAGAAATTGTTTTAAACTAGCAAAATAGTTAACATCCATAAATTGAAATAATGAATGTATCAATAAACTATCCATATGAAAATATATACAAATTACATTACATGAACATCCATAAATTGAAATAATAAGCATCCATAAATTGAAATAATGTTCATGTATCCATAAATTGTCCATATGAAAATATACAAAGTTTGTATCACATGTGAATGTGCCCTATGAAATGAGCCTAAAAATATACAAACTATGTGGTCTAAGTACCACTACCCCTATGTGATCATTGGTCAAACATGGCGTCCAAATCCTGATACTATGATATAACACATTCAAATTCAAATTAATTATCATTATTTACAAAGTAAAAAATATAGAAATAAATGATTTTGAACCACGTTTAATTACGTATGAATATACTAACCTCACTTGAGTCCAAATGAAAGGTAAGTAGGATGGGGGTCTGATAAATCTAGGTTTGGTGCTCTCATCCCTGTGGGTCTTGTGATAGACAGACATCAACAACGCCTTTGTACCCAACATCCCACTCATGCATCCACATTGTTGTGACCTCAACATGACTCAGC